>CM061063.1:85054036-85654036 GCA_030762895.1 Sophora flavescens
CATACTTGCCATAATTCTTGGGCATTTAATCATGAATATCTGCAAAACAAACACACAATACCACCTTATCTGCTCCAAAGGAAAACTAAAACAAAATAAAAACACTAAATGGTCAATCACATATGTTAAATGCATGCGTAATGATAATGCAAATGAGGAAATCACACTCATCACTCACCCAGCAATAGTACAGGTGGCAGGACGCATAATAAGCGCTATCACTACACAAAGGAAGGCTGAAGAAAAACAAAGATTAGCAAAGGCTCCAAAGAAAAAATCATTTCCAAATGGGTAAAATATAATGGAACATTAAGAAATATAAAAAAATATAATTCATCGGTACAAATATCATAGAAAGACTAGTTAGTGCCCAGTATTTGCATCCCAACCTACGTGTTCAGCCATCAATTTGGCCTCAAAAGTCCTAAAAACAAGGAAAAAAATAATAATGAAATAAAGCTATCTTTACTCAAATCAGAAATTGATAAAATAATCAACTATGCATCATGCACCTCCTGGAAATTTAAATAAGCAAAGATAAAAATAAAATGATCCTTAGACTTGAAAATAAGGCACATAGGCTGAATTGTACGTCATCAACTGATACATAAGGACTCATTATATAATATACCCATTAATTATACTATAATGATATACAACCTAATCTGCCAAAAGAAGAATCATAAGACTGCTCCTAATAGATCCTAACTGATTCTACCATACACAACATATTACCATATCAGCACATATTCTTAGATTAGTTTATAATGCTCCTAATTTGAAGTGACAAAAATTCTATCACGATGGGTAATGGATTTTAAGTTTAAGCAATATAATTTTAGGTAACAGATCATACATTATATGCCTTTCCTCACACACCTCTGGAAGTCATTTTGGTCACAAATGATCGGCAGGGAATCATGTTTTGGACAACTCAACCCTATTCAAATGATCAAATCTTTTCTAACTGAAATATTGTTATAAAAAAAAAAGTACTAGAATTAGACACCCTCGTTTTAATCACTTCAAAGTATCACAGCTAAAGTCATATAGTAATATATTTTGCACACGCCACAAACAATCCAAGAAAAGTTGGGAGACTAAGAAATGAGAAAGTCAAACAACTGAGTTTAAGTGAGAAATGTAAAATACATTAAATATATTGACAAGTTTACCAACATAAGCACCAAAAAGCAGTGCATACAATTGGTCTATAACAATCCAAAACTGAAAATTGAAAATATGGATGAAATTGAAGCCATTTTATTACAAAGAATGTAAATTCATATTCATTATCATGAAGAAAGCTTGAGCAAATGAGAAACAAAGAATGAATGGAGAGACTTACTACGGAGATGCCTCAACTATCTCAAAGGGAGGCATAGACACTCGCGAAGCCCCGGGCCGTGGTCTTCTAACGCGTCTCGAAACAAAGATGTCGAGAGAGGGAGGGGGAGGGGACACGAGTGACAGAGATAAAGAGAGAAGGAGAGTGGGACGCTACCAAGGTGAAGGCTGACAAGAGGGTGGAGCGAGTTGGAGGCCTGAGTTCCGAGAGTAGGAAGAGATGCTGGAAACAAAAGGCATACACTTGAAAAAACACAAGGAATGAAGAAGGAAAGAAAGTAATTCTACAGAGAATGAAAAGATGAAGACTAGTATATATTTTCTCGGAAAAACTTCACTTCACTATATTCACTTTACACTTTACATATACTTCACACATTTTGATCACTACCACAAGTCTATTTATAGACTTCACAACTAACCAACTAGCTTGCACATCAAGCTATCTAACCAACAAACAAACTTCTTCAACTAACCAACTAACTGAATTAACAAAACTTAACACACCTCCCTAATTCGCTTTGGGAGAAGACAATGATATGCTATTTGCATCACTATGGGAGACTAACATCCCAACTATGTTGACACCCTAGCCTCAACTATCACTTGCAACATATCATTTGTGTGTCAATTCAGCTAGTGATACAACCGTGAGCTTGGTTCTCAAGTTTCTCAATTTTTCTCGGCTTAGAGGTTTTGTCAATATGTCCGCCAACCGCTCTTCATGAGACAGCCAATACTCCAGCCTTCAACCTTCCTTGGTTACTTGGTCTCTTAGGAAATGGAACCTTGTCTCTATGTGTTTGCTTTTCCATGAGCTATATGGTGTTTTGCAAGGTTGATTGCAGATTTGTTATCTACTAACAACTTCACTACACTAGAGTCTTTTATCCGGTTTCCTGCATCAATGTGTCCAACCAAAGTGCTTGGCAAGCACTCATCAAGCCGCCACATACCTCAACTTCACATGAAGACAATGCCACAATTGATTCCTTCTTTGAGCTCCAGGAAATCAAGGCCTTTCCACATAGAAAACATGGCTGCAAAGGTCTTTTCCCGTCATCTTTATCACCACACCAACTGCATCCGAATATCCCACTAGCTCTTCTTCTCTCCTCTCATCTCCATTTGGAAATAAGATTCCAAAATCTGCAGTGTTTTACATATCTCAAAGCTCTCTTGGCCTAGCTAGATGATGTGATGTCCTTGGCCTTTCCATAAACCGCTGATCAAGCCAACATCGAATGCTAGATCGGTCCGGAATGACAAAGGTATCTTAGTGATCCAACTATCTCGTCTGTAGTAGGTAGGATCTATCAACTCTTCATTTCCATCCTACTCAAGGTGTAAACCAGGTTGCAGGAGTTGATGCAGGTTGCAATGCATCATGCCAAACCTTTTAAGAGGTCATTTGCATACTTGTGTTGATGCATGACAATACCTCTTCCAATCCTCGTGAATTGGATTCCTAAGAAGTAAGTCAGACCCTAAATCATCATTTCAACTCCCTTCATCATCTGCACTTTGAACTTAGTTATTTCAGCCTCACCGCTTCCGTGACCAGTAGATCATCCACATACAAGCACACCAAAGAGGTCGGTCACCGCATTGGTTGTTTTAACATAAACACCATGCTCAATTGCATTTTTCAAAACCACTTTGTATCATGAAGCCGTTGATCCTTCTTGTTCCAAGCTCTTGGAGCTTGCTTTAAGCCATATAAGGCCTTTCTCAGCTTCAAGACTTCACCTTCATGACCAAGTTATCACAAAGCCCGGAGGCTGTGTCACATACACCTCCTCATCAATTCGTCCATTGAGAAAAGCTGACTTCACATCCAATTGATGCAAGGTCCAGTTTCATGCTTGCAATTGCCACAATCGGCCTTACTGCCTCAATCCTTGCCAGGAGTGCATAGACTTCATCATAGTCTATCCCCGCCCTTTTCAAAGCCCTTTGCCACAAGTCGGCTTTATATTTGATCACCTCCCCATTTGGACCTACCTTGACCTTGTAGATCCATTTGACCGCAATTGGTTGTTTCGTGATGGCAGTGAGACAAGTTCCCGTGTTTGATTCCTTTCAATTGAGCTCAATTCATCCTCCATGGCACTAATCCATTTTGGATCCTTCATAGCTTCTTCGATTAGAATGGGTTCGCAGATCACGTAGCGTTGCAAACCGCACTAAATCACCTTCGTTGTTACATTGGAGTCGAGCAGCATCTCATAGTCATGCAGCCTTAAGGGAACATGTCTCTGTCTTTGTGGCCTGTTGCTTTGAGGGATCGTTGTAGGATTTATCACTTCTTCATCAAAACCGAGATCTACCAAGTGTCTTTGATTGTGGGTTCAATGGCTTCGATTTCCCAATTCCAGCACTGTGTTCATCGGCTGATCACATCTCTGCCGAGTAACAATTTGCTCGTTCCTTGATTATACAACTTGTATCCTCCAGCTTGAATGATACCCTACAAGTATCAATTGCTCTCCTTATCATCCAGCTTTTCTTCTCACTGATCTGGAATGTGCCTCGAAGCACACTCGAGCCAAAGACCCCTAAAATGAGTCACACTTGGCTTGGCTCCACTCCATGCTTCTTCGTGTGTTACTCCATTGAAGTCTTTTGGTTGGACATCCGTTTCAATATGTATGCAGCAGATGACTCGCCGCTTCACCCCAAAACTGATTTGGCAAGCCTTTGGATTTCAACATGCTTCGATCATGTTGACTATGGTTCTGCTTCTTCCTTTCTCAGTCCCATTGCTGTGGGGTGTATGGAGGAGTGATCTCATGCACTAGACCTTGACTCCACAAAAACCGTTGAATTCCTCAGCCACATACTCACCACCTCCATCGTTCTTAAGCATTTAATAAATCTACCACTTTGTTTTTCAACAAGAAACTTAAACTTCTTGAAAGTTTCAAACACATCACTTTTCCTTTTGATCAAGTATAACCACAACTTTCTGGTTTTGTCATCTATGAAAGATACAAAATACTGCTTCCTCCAAGTGATTCAATTTGGAATGGACCACGGACATCGGAGAAAATTACCTCAAGCTTCTGTGGGAGGATCTGTTGGCACTTGCCGATTGAATGCATTTCTTGGCTGCTTGCTCTCCAAGCATTCTTCACACAACTCATTAGGCACTTGTAAATGAGGAAGGCCATGAACCATATTGAATCTTTTTCAAAAGATTCAAGTCCCAGAAGTTTAGATGTCCAAATCGAAAGTGCCATAGCCATTCTTCTCTATTTACAAGCAGTAGCTAGGCATCTATGCTCCATTATGCTGATTTCTACTTTAAAGATTCTCGTTCTTTGTTAATGGAGCTACTAGTATCAACCTTCTATTGCTATCAAACACCTTTAATGCAATCGCCCTCCATCCTCATAGTAAAGCCTTTCTCTAATAATTGACCAAGGCTTAGAAGATTGTTTTTCATACCGGAACATATAGCACATCCCGTTATGAGAGCATGCCTTCCATCCTTTCTCTTTATCAACACGTAACCACACCCTTCTCGATGTGAGAGTTCGTCATCGGCAAATTTGACTTTGCTCTTCAATGAGGCATCAAGTTTCACAAACCAGTCCTTCCTCCCCTGTCATATGAGTGGAACGGCCCGGTGTCTAGGTACCAAGAACCAGTCTTGCCACCCCTCATTCTTGGTAAGAGCCAGCAACAAAGACTTGTTCCGAGTCATCTCCATCTTCCCGTGCTAGTGTGCCTCATTTCCCCTCGGTTCCCTTTTGTTATTGCTCCAGCATTCATCAGCAAAGTGGCCCCATTTAGAGCAATTATAACATTGCACATTGCTCTTGTCAAACTTCTCACCCTTCCTTCGCCACCTGCGCCTCGAGGGCCACCTCCACCTCTTCGGTTTGCCGATTATTGCCCTTCCGATCTTGGTAATCTTTATTTGATTCAAAGCTGTTACGATGCCTTCCCCTGTTAACCTTCCATCTGCCTCTCTCCCTTTCTTGGTTTTGTTTCCTTCTCTCGGATTCTTTTAGGCTTGATTGAGCCTGCAAGGCTTGCTCAGAATCTTGACTCCATTTCTTGCATTCCTTTCTTGCTCCCTTTGTTCTTGAGCTTGAATGCAGCCCGCAGTCCTCAATCTTTAATTGTGCAAGGTCCTTCGATGCCTCAATAGAGACAACTATATGATCAAACTTGGAGGGCATTGATCTTAGGATCTTCTCCACTATCTCGCTGATCCACAGAGTGTCTCCACAATTCTTCATTTGGTTGGTCGGGGTTAGGATCCGGTTGAAGAAAGCCTCCAACCCCTTCACCGCTCTCCATCTCTATCAGTTCATATTGTCTTCTCGAGAGTCAAGCTTCACCTTCTTGGTTTTGTCACCAAAGACAAGCCCGTGCAAGAATATCCCATGCCTCCTTTGCTGTAGGTGCCATGGATATCTTCCGAAAATGTGCGGAATCTACACACATCGATGCAAGATGAATTGAGCCTTGTAGTCTTTCTTTTTCAGCTCCTTGAATTCGTTTCTTTCTTCCTCGCTTGCACTTCTCGCTGGTTCCTCACTCCACCTTCCTGTCATCACCTCCCACACATCTTGGAAGCCACAGATTGCCCTTACTTGAGTGCACCAACTGTCATAATTCTTCCCATCAAGAATGGGAAGGCTTGCTGGGAAATGCCCACCTGATGCAGCCATGGTTGTTGCCACGATTTGCAACAAGATCTTTCAACCAAGAACACTATTTCTCAGGATCTCACTTAGCTCTAGATACCAAATGTTGGAACAAAAGGCATACACTTGAAAAAAACACAGCAATGGAAGAAAGAAAGGAAAGAAAGTAATTCTACAGAGAATTGAAAAGATGGAAGACTAGTATATATTTTCTGGAAAAACTTCACTTCACTATATTCACTTTACACTTTACATATACTCTCTGCACATTTTGATCACTACCACAAGTCTATTTATAGACTTCTACAACTAACCAACTAGCTTGCACATCAAGCTATCTAACTCAACAAACTAACTTCTTCAACTAACCAACTAACTGAATTAACAAACTTAACAGGAGAGGGTTAGGGAAAGGGAAAGGGTGGAGTTCTGGATGAAATGAGGAACAAAGGGGAAAATTTCAGGTTTTAGGGATTTTAAGTTTTAGATACCGAAATGTTCGGTCGCTAAAACGGTCGCTAACAATTAAAAAAAATAGTGGTTGCTAGATCGGTCGTTATTTGACAACTAAAATTTTCATCTTCGTGTTTTAGCGACCGAAATGATATTGGTCGCTAAAAGGTTCCAAAAAAACCCAATTTAATCTGAAAGGTGGTCGCTAATTCGGTCACTAAATAGTCAACTGAATTGACTTTCAATATTTTACATTTAGCGACCGAATTAGCGATCGGTCGTAATTGCGACCACTAAATCGGTCGCTAATTTTGTCACTAAAAACCTTTTTTTCTCTTCGTGGCACCCATATAAACGGTCGCAATATCGGTCGCAAATAGCGACCGCGCCATGGTCGTCACTATTTTCGATCGCTAAACGAGACTTTTTTTCTAGTGTATTCCCCAATTTCAAAATTATTTTAGATGCATTCTCACTTTATTTTTTTATTTTTTTGATAGACAAATGTTAGTAATTAGTATGTTATATTAGTGGGGGGAGTTGAACTCATGACCTACTTATCACTCCAAACTCTATGCCCCTCCCCCAAACCACCTTGACTTTATATATGTATTTTAAACTCTTTCTTTTACCCTTCCCCTTCTTGCTTTTCTCTAACTACCTCTCTGCATCTCTCTCTCCACCACAGGCCACCACCTACCACCCAACCGGAGAACAAGGAAAAGGTGAAGCACCATTCTCTTTTTCGTTTCCACCCTCTCTACTGATTTTCTTAATTTTATTCCTCTTGGGTTTTTCGTAGACTATCTCTGCTCCCTCCTTATTTGGTTATCTTTCATCAGGTAATGACTCTCGTCTCTTCGAAACCTATCTCTACTTTATTTTTTTTATCACTGTAAGGTTTTGCATTTTTATCATATTTTCGAAGAACATGAAGATGATGATGAATATAGTGATTACAAAGATTAATCACATGATAGTGAAAACGATGACGACAAACCCCTCCCTGTGCTTGTTTATTTGTTGTATGATGGCAATGTGTACAAAGATATTAGAAGCAATAATTCTTTATGTTTGATATAATTATATTTGGAAGAAAAAAATTTGTAAAAAAAAATATTGAGACATTTCTTAAAATTTATGTTCAAGGGATATAAATAAAATAATAATAATATGAAGGATTAAATATATGAAAAAATAAACTTCTAAAAAAGTGACTGAAATATTAAGGGTGCTTCGCCCCCAAATATTCACATATTTAAATTTTTTTTTACTTCAAGCAAACATGTTGAAGCATTTTAACATTAACAATAATAATAATAATAATAATAATAATAATAATACATTAATATGGATTTAATTATTGTTTCAATATTATAATATTACAATATAAAAATAATATTATCATTTTTTTACCAAAATAATAATAATAATATTGTTTCAAATTTCACTTTTCAAGGTAATAATAATTGACGAAAAATTAGGATACCTACCGCAATGATTGGGTTCCTTTTTTAATTATAATATAGATTTATTTATTACTTTTTAATTGAATATTTTAATATACGTCTAACACGCGCGCGTATGTATGTACGTGTGTATATATATATATATATATATGTGTGTGTATGTGTGTGGTTGGTCCGAGTGATAACTAGCTCGGGCCCTTTAAATAGATGGTCATGGGTTTAATCTCTGGCTCTTGCGTATAGAGAAAACCTAATTGGGAGAGGTCATCCCTTAAATACAATCCAGTACCTCGAGGGATTAGTCTCCACAGTTGGGCGCGAAGGATATCTTGAGAAACCAATAAATATAAATATATATATATATATATAATAATAATAATAATAATAAGATTTTGAGGAATCTATAATTAATCAACCTAACATTTTAAGGAATAATATTATAAACATGTGTTGTTGATATATAAGATTCTGATATGTTATTTATTGTATTTATGAAATTTGTGGGATTAATGTTTTGATATTCTGGTGCGAATAATCAATGTAATATATAGGAAACAAGTATGTGAATGCTTAAGGAAACATGGAATATTGATATATTAACGCAAACCTTACTGATTTGAAAATAAACGTGGAATTCTAATGCAAAACGTTTTTGATCAAAATCATTACAATATGCTAGCAATTGAATGATATTAATTATTTTCAAAAAATTGCCCGTGAGAAAATCTTGAAGGTGATAAGACAAAGAAATGAAAAGACTTTTATATTAAATCATTTTTATCAATTTAATTCATGAAAAAGAAAAAATAAATTATAAGTAGATAATCCAAATTTTAAAATTAATGCTTATCACTTTGAATCTAATTCGAGTTCAATTTCAAATTAATGTTTCAATATTTTTAATTTTTTTTTATGAACAGACACCTAAACTTAACACCGAAACAGAAGAAGAAGAAGAGTTTCCTAGGACATCTTCCCGTAACAACAACCTCTCTACCAGTGAAATTTCGAAGGAAGCAGAATAGCCCTGACGAGCACAAGCATCTGCACAATGATTTGCAGATCTCCTAATATGAGAAACCATAACTTCCCAATCTCTGAGCTGAAGCATACGACTGATCTCTCCTAACAGAGCTTGCGCCGACAGATTCGGAGAATAACCTCGCCGGATAGCTTCTACTGCTACCTTGGAGAGTCAGATTCTAGAATGACCTTTTTGAGATTGAGGTTTCGAGCCAAACGGACGCCAGAGAGGACTCCCCAGAGCTCTGCCAAGAGAGCATTGCTCGATGTCACTTTTCAAAAGAAATCTTTGATAAACTGCCCAGAGTCATCTCTAATCAAGCCTCCGCAAATCGTTCCTCCTCCCCCCAGCTCCATGAGCACCATCTACATTAAGCTTGAAGACACCTTGGGGTGGTTTGCTCCACAAAGACTGCCCTGGAGAACAAAAACGATTTCTCGAATCTGGAGGATCTGCCAACGAATTCTCTGTGAAATGAGTCTTTTTCAAATATCTTGAATAATATAAAATGACTTTAAATATTATGCATTGACAATATAATGTTTTTTTTTACACTGTCAATCCACTAGAAATCATGAAATGTTTGAATTTTAAGGTAGTTATGATAAGAGTTAAATATTTTTTATGATTTGTCAAATTTTTGGTGATTGATAACGTAAAAAAATTCTAAACTGACAATACATACCTGTTAAATCTTAAAAGTTTTAAAAATCAAATAAAATTAATTTGTGACTAAGTCATTCAAATGCATAATATGATATCATATTATGAGATATATCACTTTTTTTTTTTGTACAACGGGGCTAAAGTCCAAAGAAACAAAGACAAAACTCTCCGGGATATGGAAGCCCCAATCAAATAACCTAAGATAAGACTAGAAGAGTACCCCTAAGAGAAAGAAACTACATGGAAGCCAAGATTATATATATCACCTTTTTATATATTTAAAAAGGGAATTGGTATATTATTGTATGATTATATACCTAATGCATTCAAATTGATACTGAAAATGTAATTTATACTTAAAATATCATATTAAAATTGTAAATATTATACAAAGAAAGTGATCAACTAATAAATTTAATTTAACAAAAAAATCGTATGTAAATCATACAAATTTTTTGAATAAATATTTATTATCTTTGATAAAATTCAAATAAATATAATATGATAGTAATAATAATCTATTAAAAAAAAGTTTTTACCTTTGGGTCCCAAATCATGTACTATCATCACATTTACTGTTTGTCTAAAAATAATTCTTTATTTATTATTTTTTATGAATAAATAAAAAACGCACTTTTTTAAAATATTCATATTAAACTGTTACTAAAAGTATAAAGTAATAAATTTAACAAAATCAATCAATCCCTTTAAAAAAAATAATAAATCAATTAATACAATCATAATTATTATTTTTAAAAAATAATTTAAAATATGATTTATTCATACTTCCTCTAATTCATTTTTATTTGGCATTTAAGGTAATGGACATATCTTAAAAAGTCACTAATTATACGTTTTTCAAGGTAAAGTAATATTTTTCAAGCAAAATGCCCTTATTTTAGTAGAAGTTTCGTAGAATGACTTATTAATATAGGGTAGGTTGACATGCCAATAAATAAAGGAATTATTGAAAAAAGTGATTAATACTCTCTTTAACATTCTAAAGTGACAACTAATTTGAAAATAAACCAAGCTTCCAAATATGACATATAGAATGAGACAAAGAGAGGACTATTTAAATTCTCTTATCTATTATTTGTTAATTCATGTTATATTACGGTTAGGAATTAGTTTTAAGTTAGTTAATCCTTGATTAGTTGTTAATTGGTTGTTAGATTAGTTAGATTAGTTAGTCTTAATTTTAACAGATATATAGCTTTGTATAGAGTGATGAGAACTCAGACTTGTACATTTTTCAAAGACTTGTGAATAATTCATTGATGGAATTCTCTCTTTCTCTTTCACTTGCAAGTCTAATATGGTATCGTAGTTTCTTTCTAAAGCTTCAGATTATTTTTCATCTCCTTCGGTCCCTTCGCATGCACTTCTCTTCTCCCTTCTTCTCGGTTCCAACTTCTTTCTTGATTCTTGTCAGTAACTTGTGGTTCCGATGGAAGAGCAAAACCCTCTCTTCATCCACGCCTCGGATTTGCCCGGCTTGGTTCTCGTTTCGCCCGCTCGATGGTACAAATTACCTCACATGGCGTCGTTCAATGATGTTAGCTCTTGATGGGAAGAACAAGCTAGGGTTTGTTGATGGCTCTGTTCCTCAACCCTTCCCAATGATCCGAATTTTTTACTGTGGAAACGCAATGATAGCATTGTTGCGTCTTGGCTTTTAAACTCGATCATCAAAGAAATCAGCACCGGTGTGATCTATGGCACCTCTTCTTCGGCAATTTGGAAGGATCTTGAAGATCGCTTCAAGCAGAAAAATGGACCTAGGATCTTTCGGTTGAAAAAGGCTTTACTTCATTGTACTCAGGATTCTAGCTCCATCGGTGCCTACTTCACTCGTTTCAAGTCACCGTGGGAAGAACTTGGTGAGTATCGACTGTTCATAATTGTAATTGTGGCGGTGTTCAACCCCTTAATTGATTTCCTTCGAGGATGAGTTTGTTATGAATTTCTTGATGGGACTCAATGAATCTTTCGCATGCAAGAGGCCAAATTTTAATGATGAATCCCATTCCTCCAATTTCTCAAGTTTTTTCAATACTTCTTCAAGATGAGACCCAAAAGAAGTTGGACTTCAAATTGTCCCGATCCATTGAAGCAAGATATCTTTGTTCGGTCAGGCAAGAACAAGAATCGAAGAAGGATAGGCCAATTTGCACTCACTGTGGCATAACAGGGCATACCAAAGACAAATGCTTCAAGCTGCATGGTTACCCTCCTGGTCACAAGAGGCATTCAACCTCTGCTTCTGTGAATCAAGTTTTAGCAATCACTGATGGCACTGAAGATACAAACTGGTCACCTCAGCAGTGTCAACATCTTCTTGCTCAATTACAAGCTCAATTAGCAAAAGTCCCTTTGGCTACTGTCCAAGATCAACCTGATTCCTTTGTAGGTGAGTAATGCCGTAGGTATCACCTTGTCAATCCTAAATTCTCCATTCAAGAATTCCAATTGTTGGATTCTTGACTCTGGGGCTACTTCCCATATAACCTGTCATAAACATGTTTTTCTTAACTTTCAAGAATTACATAATAGGTTTGTCACTTTACCAAATAAGTCTTTGGTTAAAGTTGTAGGAATTGGTTCAGTACAACTCAATTCTCAGTTAGTCATACATGAAGTATTGTTCATACCCTCCTTTCATGTTAATCTACTCTCTATCAGTAGTTTACTTTCACATATTCCTTTTAATGTCTCCTTTACAAAATCTTCTTTTGTCATTCAGGACACATTACACCAGAAGACGATTGGCAGGGGTGATCTCTTTCAAGGCCTATATGTTCTTCATTCTCATCACTCTATACAAAGCTATATATCTGTTAAAATTAAGACTAACTAATCTAACTAATCTAACAACCAATTAACAACTAATCAAGGATTAACTAACTTAAAACTAATTCCTAACCGTAATATTATGATAACAATGCACAGTTAGGAAATAAATCCCAGTCTGGTTCACAAATATACAATGTTACACATAGGTCAAGTTCAACATCTGATTGTATTCTTTGGCATGCACGTTTAGGTCATGTTTCTGAAAAAGTCTTAAAACTTTTCTGTAATAAACTTGATTTGCAATTGCAACTCACTTCATGCAATAAATGCTTGATATGTCCTTTGTCCAAATTTAGGCGTTTGTCATTCATTTCAAATAACAATTACTCTAAGAGTCCCTTTGATCTTGTTCATGTAGACATATGGGGTCCTTATCATCAACCTACTTATGATGGCAAGAGGTTTTTTCTAACTATAGTTGATGATTGTACTAGATTCACCTGGTCGTACCTGTTACAACATAAATCTGAGGCACCTGTGTTGATTAAAAATTTCTTTAGCTATGTCAAGACTAATTTTGGCGGGACTATTAAACAGCCTTTGGTCCCGACAATGCCAAGGAACTTCAAATGACTGATTTTCTTCAAGAACATGGCATGTGCATCGTTCAGCTTGTCCTGCTGCACCGAGCGAGAATGCTGTGGTTGAAAGGAAGCATCAACACCCATCTTGAATGTTGCAAGAGCACTGCTGTTTCAATCCAAGGTTCCTATAACCTTTTGGGGGGAGTGTGTCAATGCTGCCACCTTCCTGATAAACAGAGTTCCTTCACCCTCACTAAAAAATTGCTCTCCTTATGAGTTGTTATACAACAAACTACCAAGTTATGCATCATTCAGAGTTTTTGGCTGCTTGTATTTTTCTTGATGTTCCATTCCACAGAGAAACAAGTTCTCACCAAGGACATTCCCAGCTGTTTTCATGGGATATCCTCCTGGCTATAAAGGTTACAGAATTTATGATCTGACCACCAGAAAGTTTGTGGTGTCCAGAGATGTCACCTTCTTTGAAGACAAGTTTCCCTTTGAAACAAAACAGCCACACTGCTCCCTGACCCTTTTCAATCCACTGTTCTCCCTGTTCCTGTTAAAGACATTGTGCCAAATCCCTTACCTGTCATACCTGAATTACAGCATGCCCCAGATACACCAAGTCTTGATCTTACCCCTGAAACAACTCATGAACATGAGCCAAATATTCCTGAAACTGCACCAAATTCTCCTGAACCTGTTCAAGGCAGCCTTGCACTCGATCATGCATCAAGGCAACCCAGAAGGTCTACTCGTGCTCATAATCCACTTCAGTATTTACAGGATTATGTTCACCATACCAAATATCCTTTAACAAAACACATTACCTACACAAATCTTTCCCAACCATATCACACATTCATTTCCAATGTTGACTCTCACTATGAACCACAATTCTATCATCAGGCAGTAAAATTTCCTCAATGGAGAGCAGCAATGGCAGCTGAAATAGAGGCTCTAGAAACCAATAAAACATGGTCCGTGGTTCCTCTACCTCCGGGAAAGCAAACCATTGGTTGTAGATGGATCTACAAGACGAAATTCAAGTCGGATGGCTCGGTGGAAAGACACAAGGCCAGATTAGTTGCTAAAGGTTTCACACAAGAGGATGGGAATTGATTTTTGAAACCTTCTCTCCAAGTGGCTAAGTTAACCACGAGTTAGAGTCCACGCTTGCTGTGGCGGCCCAAAAGCATTGGCATTTGGCTCAATTGGACATCAACAATGCCTTCTTGAATGGTGATCTTTTTGAAGAAGTATACATGGATTTACCTCAAGGGTATCCAAAACAAGGAGTCGATTCGGTGTGTAAATTGCATAAGTCTCTTTATGGCTTGAAGCAAGCCTCAAGGCAATGGTTCCGAGAAATTTTCTGCAAAGACTCTCACATCTTGGTTTCCACCAGTCCACTGCCGATTATTCACTTTGTTCCACAAAGGATCCAATGACTCTCTCATCATCCTCCTTGTTTATGTGGATGATATCATCATTGTTACCCGACCCAAGTAAGTCTCTTGTTGATCGCATCATCACGGACTTACAATCTCGGTTTAAACTGAAAGTTCTTGGTAATTTGAAGTATTTTTTGGGCTTGGAAATTGCCAAATCATCAAAGGAATTCACTTAAGTCGGAGAAAATACACTGAACCGCTTGAAGACACCGGATTCGAGTGAATCAAAACTGCTAAAATTCCTATGGAAGCAAACCTGCAGCTTGATGACAGAGATGGTGATCTTCTTCCCGACCCATCCTTGTATAGAAGACTCGCTGGAGACTCATGTACCGACTATTTCAAGGCCCCGACATCATCTTTTGAGTCAACAAACCGAGCAGTTCATGTCCAAACCTCGGACACCACATCTCAAAGCCTTACATCATATTCTCGCAGCACTAAAAACCGCACCGTGCCAAGGAATTTTCTTTCCTTCTCGGTCAAATACCAAAGTATCGGCATATGTTGATTCCGATTGGGGCAAGCTGCGGTGTTACTAGAAGATCCACCACCTAGGTTTCGTGTCTCATCTCGGGATCTTCTTTGATTTCATGGAAATCTAAAAAACAACCTCTGATTGCACGATCTTCCTGCGAAGCGAGAATATAGAGCAATCGGCATGCCTCACGGTGAACTTCTTTGGTCGCAGCAACTTCTTAGAGCGTTTCAGATTGATGTTTCTTCTACAATGGTTATGTGTGATAATAAATCAGCAATCCAGCTTGCTGCAAATCCCACCTCCAATGAGAGATCGAAGCACATAGACATTGATTGCCACTTCATCAGACAATATGTCAATTCTGGTTTTCTGAACTTAATTTATCTCCCAACTCAACAGCAGCTGGCTGATGTCTTCACTAAAGCACTCCCACACTGCAAGTTTTCTGTTCTGATTTCCAAGTTAGGAGCGTTAGACATCTATGCTCCAAACTTGAGGGGGAGTATTACGGTTAGGAATTAGTTTTAAGTTAGTTAATCATTGATTAGTTGTTAATTGGTTGTTAGATTAGTTAGATTAGTTAGTCTTAATTTTAACAGATATATAGCTTTGTATAGAGTGATGAGAACTCAGACTTGTACATTTTTCAAAGACTTGTGAATAATTCATTGATGGAATTCTCTCTCTTTCTCTTTCACTTGCAAGTCTAATATGTTATATTATTTAGTTTTTTTTATCAATTTATCTACTATAAGCTTATTTTATTTTTTAATTTATTATTTATATTAACCTTAATTGAATATAATATATGCATTTTAAATATTTAATATATTCATAAATAATTTTTAATTAATATAAGCATCAAGCAATCAAATAAATATAATTTCTCTGCCAGTATATATATGTATATATATATATATATATATATATATATATATATATATACTTATTTATGTAAAATCAATCTAATGATTTTATTTTAAAAAATTATAAATGAGATAAATTAAAGATGATACTTACTTGGATGTACCAACATGGTGCGACATAATTGGTAGATAACTGGGCCCCTTAAGCATGTGGTTTGAGGTTCGATTATTGGCTCATGCGTATGCAAGAGTATCTGTTGGGAGATGTCAACTCCTTAAATGAATCTCAGTACCTCAAGGGATTAGTCTGCGGCCCGACCTGGAGGATACCCGAGTTCACCAAAGAATAAAATACTTACTTGGATGTACTTGATTTAGTAAACTATATTTAGGATGTTCCACTAACCATTTTCTTTTACTGAATATACCACTAATCATTTAATCATCTACATTCTAATTCTAATTCTAATATAATATAGTTTCAAACATTCAAATTAAAAAAATTAATCTTTTAAGTCATTGATTAGTTAATTAAATATAATAATATTTGATATGATGTGTAAAAAATTCATTATAACTAAAAATATGTAAGTAGAAATTAAAAACATTTCTAATTTTTATACGTCCCTTACGAGATATTTATATTCTCAATTTTATGTGAGAAATAAACCAATTTTTTTACAATTTTTTATAGATGTTTTATAATACAAATTATAAGAAATTTTGTACAAATTTAAAATGTAAATTATTTTATAAAAATGTCCAAAAGTAATGTATACCCGTACATGGAACTAATCAAGACTACAAGTTTTGGTACATAATCGAGAAATAGGAGTATTATGGAAAATAACTTTTAAAAAAGGGTAATTGGAAAAAAAAAAACCCATTTATTGAAATGGAAATGGAATGGATTCAAACTTTAAATATATAGTCGTGTCCATGTTAATTAATATCTTTAGGATATTGATTAAAGAATTAAAAAAACAAAAATCCATTGAAAAGTTAAATTAATCACTTTTCAAAGAATAAAATATACCAACTTCCAATAAAAAAATTCTTATTTAGATCCTTAATCAAATGGACATTATTTAACATTCTCTTTTTAATTAAAAGCAATTATATTTTGAAAAGAAAGCATGTTAGGGGAAAAGTTGGAGACAGGATTTTTTTTTTTTTTACAGGAAAATTGTAAAGACTAAAAAGGGAACAATAAGACTTCACTATGTGCTTGGACCCCATCTTTCAACGGTATGAATTAGGGGTGTTCAGTTCCAAATCGAAAAAAAAATCATAAAATCGATTCAAAATAATTTAAAATCGATGAGAACTGATTGATTCGATTTTCAATTTTATCTTCAAAAACCGAATCGAACTGAACCGATAACTTATCATATGCATTTTGTTATTGACCCTCTATCGTTTTGTTTGTGTCCCTCACTATCGGTTACTTACTACTCTTTTTGATCATTTCCTGATATTTCATGCCTTGTTTTCTCGTAATAATGTTAGAGAAAGTTTAGTCACTATTTTCTATTGCATTATCATGATATTTCATGTTCATTTTTCAATGTTATCTCTAAACTGCTCCTATTTAGGAGGGTTCATATTCTGTTCAAGGAGCTGGTGCGCCAACCATATTTGACGCTATTTTTATCTATTGCATATAATCTACTAATTTTAGGCATTTTTTTTATATAAAAATTTTAGGCTCCTTTTAACGTAACAGGTATTAGGTAGATTATATGATATTTTTCACAAATAGATTATATGATACTTATAATATATTACTTAACGTAATATAAATATATAAGTAATGATGTGTGGTTAAAAATCGAATCAATTGAACTGATCCAAATCATATTTAATTTGATCGGATCGGATCATATTTTTTTAAAAGAGTCATCCAAACTGAATCGAACCGTATGTTCTTTTTATCTTCAAATCAGATTATTTTTTCCCTCAAAATCGATCCAAACTGAACCGCAAACACCCCTAACATGAATGCATTATCTCTTTTTAAACAAAATTCCTGAAAATTGAGATATATATTTACTTGTTGATGTTAAAAATAATTTCACTTCAACTTGCAATCAATTATAACGCAAAGCAATTCAAAGTTCAAATGATTACCCAGCTAAAAAAATAACATGTGATTTGTTAAACAGTGGAGCAGCACTGTCATTTAGTTGAGCATGGGTCACAGATTTTGTGCTAAAGAACAGCAATAAAGACTGGAGAAATTAGCGCAGCCGCCGCGAGAACAGGTAGGCAGTACGAGGCTACATTATCTGAATTTGGTTCCTTGCTTCGTCAGTGTCGTCAACGTCTTTCTATTAATCAAAACTTTAAAGTAAAGTTTGTAAGAAGACAGTCAAATGTAGTGGCTCCCACTTTGGTTAGGATAGTTACATTGGATGCTTGTACCTGTGTTTTTAATTCATTTTCTGCTTCTATCCAACATTATATTTTTAATGAAATGACGTGAGTTTGTTTGGTTAAAAAAAACAAAAGATAGACAGTGTGAGAGGCACATGCACCATGTCAGCTTTATCAAAAGATTTGTCTCCCCCCTCCCCCTTTTTTTCTTGTGTAAGGAAAATGATTTTTATACATTTAAAATATGATATCATATGATATCTTTTTTCTTTTTTTGTAGTATTTTTGATATACATGTATATAAAATATAATAAAAATAAATGATAAATATAAATAAACATATATGATATCATATATGATATTTAAAATTTTGTATTCAAATAACACAAATCTTTCGTAAACCTACAAATATGAGCTAACACAAATTGACAGTTTTTTTTATCAATATCCAAAAAAAATATATATATACACTACACTACCCACATTTCCCAATTAAATACCCATTTACCCCTTTATCCCAATAGTTTTTTTAATTTATAATTAAATTATTGAAAAAAAAAAGTGAGGAGTCGGCTTCTCTAATGCCGACTTTTCACCAAAATAATAAAAAAAATCAAATTGGGAAATCAACACTTCTAATGCCACTTCCCACTTATGGTACTTAATCCTCCTGGATTATTGATTAAAATATTCACAAATTGAAATAATTTGCAAGTGATAAATTAAAATAAGATTTAGATCAATTCATTTTTTTTATTATGTTATCAGAGAGAGAGAGAGAGCGCGCAGAGACATTGAAAGAGAGGAGAGAGAGAGGGGGAAGAGAGAGAGAGGAGAGAGAGCGATGATATTGGTAAGAATAATTTTATCTTTTTTAATGGTGAGTTAATGGGATAAAAAATTGTCCCATGATTTGGTTGGGGATAAAATTTTGGGCTTTTATCCTGTTCATCACCCTTTTTTGTACCGTCTCATAACCACCTTTCAAATCAAACA
Organism: Sophora flavescens; assembly: GCA_030762895.1. Lineage (NCBI taxonomy): Eukaryota > Viridiplantae > Streptophyta > Magnoliopsida > Fabales > Fabaceae > Sophora > Sophora flavescens. The sequence continues at coordinate 85,073,213 of CM061063.1, forward strand.
GGTGATAAAAATTTTTGTACTTTCAAATCCCTGAATTTTTACAAATCAAACAAACCCTTAAATCATGTCACTTAGGTTTTGTTTGTTAGAGTAGAAAATGACAAGAGAAAAAATAATAAGAGAGAAAAGAAGGAGAAAATACATTTTTCTCTTGTTTGGTGGAGGAGAGAAATAGGGAAGAGAGAAAAAATTGGTGGGACACACCTCAAATTTTTTTCTCCCCAAGTGAGAAGAAAATGGAAAAGGGGCAGAGAGAGTGTTTTACGTAAAATGACTTTTTTATCCTTCTTTTTGGGTTCTCATTCAATTATTTAATAAATTTAAATAAATTGAATTAAATTAATCATTTATTTAATTAAATTGAAATAAATAAAATAATTATATTAAACTAATAAATTTTATTTAAAATAACTTAAATTAATTTAAATTATTTAATTAGTTAAAATAACTTAAATCAATTAAATTTAAATATTTTTATATTGATTTTTTAGTTAAAGATATTTTTTTCTTTTTAAAAAATATTACTTTTTCCTCATTTTATTTTTTATCCAATCAAATAAGGTAAGAGAGAAAACACATCTTTCTCCTATATTTCCCTTCTAATTCTTTTACACCAAACAACACATAAAATCTACTCTATTCTCAATATTTTCTTTCTTTTTATATTTTTTCTCATCTCTTTTTTTCTTCTCTTTTTCTTCTTACAACCAAAGAAAATCGTACTCGGATCAGAAACTCGAGCCGCCAAAGAAGGTGGGCACTTTATAGTGGTGGGTGTGAACAAAGTGATTCCATGTAGAACATTTTTTAACAATTTGAATTGTGAGGGTCATTTCCGTAACTTTGTGGGAGCACGGGAAAGTGTTGCCGACACCTTTTTTTTTTTTTTTGATTACAAGTGTTGCCGACACTTTGAATGTGCACAACTCTATCCTTCTTATCTCTTCTTCCACTACTCCTTAAAGAACCATACCCACCAATAGAACTCATGATATATCTTGGTCTCCTGAAAATAATTCGATAGGCCCAACAAACTGAACATGTACCGCAAAATTTTATGAGGAATCCAATTCTTTCAACGATAATTAAAATATAAAATGGAAACTTCCATGAAATATATCTATCTATAAATAATACTTCCTCCTCCAAACTCAATTACAAATAAAAAATAATAATTTCATACTTATCAAGGAGATTAATTAATTTAGTTTAATTATCTTGATTTATATAAAAAATAAGTTATAATTACTAAATTACCCTTTAATTATCTAGGGAATGTGCAATGTTCTTGAAAAAATAAAGGGAGAATTGATTTGATAGATTAATTTTCTTGATTTTCGGAATACTTACATTAAATAGAATTGAGTTGGTTAGATTTTGCTTATATTTGAGTCCAAAAAATGTAGGAACCTTTTTACTTATAATTAAGTCCGGAGGGAGTACAATTCTATCCCTTATAAAATGTAGTTTTGCCATGTGTCATCTTTCATATACACAAGAAATGCATCAATGTTTATGGATCCCAAGTATCAACACTACAATTTTTAAGCTTAAATACAAAATAGCACAACAAAAATAAAAAATGAATCAAAGTTAACTAAATATAAATCAACGTAAATATTGTTATTTAAAAACTATTTTTTAAATTTCAAAATTGAATTTAAATCAACTATAAAATTTAGGTTAATATTCGTAACTTTAAATCAAATTTGGGTTACGTAAATTTGAATTTCAGTCAAATAATAAATCATATAATAAATCAAATATAAATTTGGGTAACGTAAATTTGAAGTTTACGTAAGTATTGTTATTTTAAAAACTAATTTTTAAATATATCAACATGATGTGATACAGTTGGTAGTTAACTAGACTTCTTAAGTATGTGGTCAGTGGTTCGATTCCTGATTCATGCGTATGGAAGAACATCTGTTGGGAGAGATCAACCCCTTAAATGGATTTCAGTAACTCGAAGGATTAGTCTCTGGCTCCCGGTTGGAGGATACCCGGGATCATCAAAAAAACTAATTTTTAAATTTAAATTGGAATTATAATTGAAATTTTAAATTTAATTAATCTTATCTAAATATTTAAACAATTTCAGTTTTAATTTAACTATTGAAAAATGTGTGTCAATCATATTATCTCACTTTTTTTAAATGTGTAGCAACCATTGTATTTAGTTACGTTGACTTGGAGAGATATTATGATGATATGATTAATTGGTATTACACAGCTGCGCTATGATATGATATAATGAAGCTTGAGGTTTTAAAATGAACCGAGCAACTGGAAGCTTCCAAGTTGGCTCCAGGACGCGGATTGGCTTAGCCCCGGTTTGTGAGTTTGCAGGGAGAGGGAAAGGGAAGAGGAGAGAGAAGAGAAGAAAGACATCACTCTCTTTATTTAAGAGTGATATAAAAATATAAAAAGAGTTACTTGAGAAGGACAAAGATGATTAATTAAAATATTTAGATACTGTTTGATACAAGTTAAAAAAAAAGTATTCTCAGAAAGGTTGGTATTGAAAAAAAGTTTTCTCATATTTATTATAAGTTTTAAAATTTTATTCTCAGGCATAAAAGATTCTCGTGAATAAAATTAGTGAATGATAATTATAAATTTGGGAAAACTCTATTACCATGTGTGAAGCTTAGAAAACTTTATTCCCGGGAATCACATTCCCAGAAATATAATTTGTCTGGAAATAAAATATTACAGATATCAAATACCACCCTAAAATCTTCTCTTTCGGATTAATAAAACTCACACACAAGATTCTAGAAAATTACCTCTTTTTTCTTCCACTCCACCGAAACCAAAAAAAACTCACAGCAGCATTAGAGAAATGAACCAAAAAACACGCAGCAAGGTTGGATGGAAAAAGAAACGGGTTACTAGTAGGGGAAGGATAAGTTATCCTCTAAATCAGAGTGTGAACTGTGATGTCAACAATGACAAAATTGTCAAGGAGATATTACAATGACATCCAGGAATTGAATATAAAATGAGTTCTCTTATTATTATTATTTATTTTTTTTTGGCTAAATGAGTTCTTTTATTTGATCATCAAATTTTAGACAACATATTATATATATTTCTTTCTCTCTCTTATTTTTTTTAATCTTTTTTATATATAGATATTTCAAAATACATAAATAAATAAATGACACAACATGTTGTCACATATTCTAAATTTTTAGTTGTCTGTTTTTTTTTTCATATCACAAATTATGGATGTTACCAATAAAAATATATTGTCTAATAGAATTGAAAGGTTAAATCTTTCATATCATAAATTTAACATAATTAATTCTCATTTGCTTGCTCATTTGCCCTAGTTGCATTGCATCGATGCTGTCCGAGTCGAACTGACTAGACGTTGAGGATATGGACTCATTACCCAAATGCCTTAGCCCATACATTGTTGGAAGCCGGAGGGTGTGGCGCCTGACATGATGATGAAACACCCTCCTTATCGGCACATGCATGGGCTTGTCTCGACGCTTAATATATTATTACTGCAAAATATATAAAAACATATTATTTTCAATTATTAACAATAGTAAAATATTTCTTGTAAAAAAAAAAGTAAAATATTTGATAAAAAATAGTAAAATATAATAATTATAAGTTTAAGATTATATTTACACTTACAGAAATTGTTCGAGCCATCTCGTTGACTCGCTCTCTCAACTTTAGCTTCTTTATCTTTTCCATGACATCAAATGTCATCGGTTCATGAGGCAACTACAAATTCTGCATATATAAATAGAAGTTAAATTTTTATATCTGAAATTAGTTAAATAAACTTGAACGCACTTGTTGAATTAAAATAGAATGTTACGTACTATTCTCTTCTTGTGAGTGTTGTGTAGAGTGTTTCAGAAGTCATCTATTTTATGAATCGAAGCAACGTGTTTAGGTTTTATGGGACCTGGATTCCCAACATATTCATTTTTTGATGCATTCACGAATTCAAACACTAATATATCATTGGATCAATCTCAAATTTCTTCAAACACTTATAATGATTGATCTAATGGTTTACTAAAGCTTGAATACGTGAATGCATGGACATCAACTATAGGGAAGCCATTTCCATTTTTATGATAGGTTTCCTCAGTTTGCTCACAAATCCCATTAAGAAGATAGTTCCAATATCTAGCTGTTGGTCTTTTTGTATGACAATAACTGAAGCACAATTTATTAATTCATCACTTGACTAATTATAACAATGGAAATAATAGGAAATACAAAATATAGAATCACACAAAATTTAAAATACCGACAGCTAGATGAGATATTTATCATTATCTCAACTCCTAAATAATAGAAACAAACTAAAACAAAACTTAACAAACAAAAGCAGACTATATATGTTCAAAAATTCAAAATAGAATTTTGGCAAATCAATCACATTTCAGCTCAAACAAGCTTTTTGTAGCTTCTTTCAAATACTCCTTGAATATAATTATCCATAACCTTTGATCTCATACTCTTCCAACTCCTTTTCCCATTCCTCTATGTTCTTGCCCTTCAAATTGGAGCCTATTGCTTTTAAAGCCAATGGTAAACCTTTTGCATAACTAATTGCGCGACTACAAATGTTTTCAAAGGTTTTTTCAGGTTTGCTAGAATTAAAGGCATGCCGGCAAAAGAGTTCAAGGGAGTCATCATTATTTAGCTTTTCCATTTCATAATTTTTAATGATAACATTTTTCATCTCTTGCTTATCTAGCACACTTGTATCACTTGTTGTTATAATAATCTTGCTGCCAGAACCAAACCAATCACCACCTCCTGTTAGTGCTTCCAATTGTTTTATTGAATCAACATCATCGAGAACCAGAAGAACTCTTTTGTGTCTAAGATGAAATTTGATTTGAGAACCTCCCTCTGAATGTACTGCCTATCTTGTGTTCGGTCTCCTTATCAATCTCATCTAGAAATTTCATTTGGAGTTCTTCTAGGCCTTCAATATTGCTGTTGTTTGATATTTCTCTGACATTGAGAAAATATGAAGCTTCAAATTCATGCTTGTTCTTGTTATACAATTCCTTGGCAAATGTGGTTTTGCCAATTCCACCAGCTCCATAAATTTCTAGTATGCAAACAGGATTATTAGGTTCAACATCCAGAAGTGATTTCACATGCTCAATGCGAGAATCAATTCCAACTATGTACTCATCATCTTCTAAACGCACAGAAGGTAATTTTGTCCATGTGTCTTTAACAATCTTCTTGATAAGCTCAGATTCATACCTGCAAGAACACAATTCTCTTCCTATTTATTCGTGTTTATTTACTTAGAGTCTTACTAACCAATGTCCTAAGGGCATAGTTAAGGAAGTCAAGAATAGCAACTTTGTATTGAAAATAATATTTTTTAAACTTTTAAGATATTGAATACATAACTTACAAAAAAAAAAAAATCTATCTTTAATACTTTAACCAATGTTTTTAGACACTGGTTAGCATTTGCCATTTACTTATAATACAAATAAACAAAAAATTAGTATTAAATTATTAAAATCTCAATGATATACTCCCTTCGATCCATAATATAAGCAAAATTTTTTCATTTTTTTGGGTCCAAAATATAAGCAAATTTTAACTACTTCCATCCTATTTAATGAAATTATTCTCAAAATACCATTCATTTAATACAAATTTTGTTTTTCAATGACTCATTTTATTCTCAACAACACAAGTCTAATAAATAGGAGGAAGGGTAATTTGGGTAACAAACTCAATTTCTTATTTCCAAGGACTCTTTTAAACGAGATTAAGTAACTTCCTTAATAAGTATGAAATTAATTACTTTTGCTTATAATATGGAATGGAGGGAGTAATTTGAAAGAGAAGTTAGAAATTAAAAATAACGCATAATAAAAAGAGTCTAATTTGTATACACTGTCAGTATAAAGATTTTTATACTGACAACCAATCAAAAATGATGAAATTGATGACTTTTAAGATGATTAAGAAAAGAATCAAACATTTTTTAATAGTGTGTCAATTTATGATTGGTTAACAGTGTAAAAAAACTTTGCAATAGGTGTATAACTATTAAATCCTAATAAAAATCTTGCACGTATATCCAATCCTTATAACATATAACCAGATCCAAATATGATCGATGAATACTAATTGAACGACTGTATTAACTTACTACATCACAACTCTTTAAAAACACTATGGTGATAGTGATCAGATAAAGAAAATTATAAGATAACTTACCTATTGTTCCCACAATGTTGTTTTTCTAATTCGCATACTCTAGACAAAGCTGACCTCCATGCTTCTTTTATTTTCTGTGAGTCTTGTCGGAGTCCTCCTTCATAAGAAATTTTCTGTTCCCAAACATTTGATGGATCCACTTTGTAAAAAATTGCCAAGACCTGTTGGCCTTTGTTATCATAACACTCAAAGATCTTGAGTAATTCATCAAGGCACCAAGTTGAAGATGCATAGTTTTCAGAGAGAACAATAATTGACATTCTAGAATTTTCAATTGCCTCAACATCATCAGCATGGCTACTTTCATCCCTTTTCCCTCCTCCCATATTCATGAAGGCACGGATTCCACTTTTGTCCAAAGCATGGTAGAGATGACCTGTAAATCCGTAGCGGGTTTCGTCTTCAAAACTGAGAAAAACGTCGTATTGATAAATGAAATTTGAGGATGTTGCATCATGATTTGCCATGATAATGAGAAGCTAGCGCTAGCTGGACTTGGAGGGTTTTGTTTGCAAGGGTATGTCTGTGTATGCACAGTCTAAATCATCATACTAGTGGCAGTGGGCCACTATTGCTGAGAAGTTGCTCGGAAACTTGATTATTTAAAGGGATCGATTCCATGTTAGTGGGGGCCATCGTGACATTGAAAGTCATATGAACATCGAACAGTGTGATAATTGATAGGTAATAATATCAATGTACCTAACTAATAGTAGAAAAAATATAAAATAATCAAGGAAGGGCTGACAATGCCGTATGAGTTGTGTAAAGCTTACGTTTCATTTATTAAAATACAGGTGGTTCAACAACATAAAATTTTTTGCCTCGTGTTTCATTTGAATAGTAACCAGAATATAGGATAAAAAAGAAGGCGAGAAATAAGACAAAAATTCAAATTTTATCCCTATCAAACTATGAGACAATTTGTTATCCCATAAATAGATTATAAAAATAAAATAAAATTATATTTATCTCTCTCCTCTCTTGTCTCTCTCTTGTCACTATCTATCATGTATCTCTCTCATACATAGTATCATGATAATAATAATATGTTATCATATATTGAATAAAAAAAAAAAGTATTAACATATATACTTCATTCGATTTCAATTATAAGTAAAATTAACTTATTTTATATTTATTAAGAAAGTTAGTTAATTTAGTTTAGTTATCTTGATTTATATAAAAAATGAGTTATAATGATCAAACTATCCTTTAATTATCTCGGGAGTGTGCAATTATCTTAGAAAAGTAAAAGGAGAATTGGTTGGATTGATTAATTTTCCTGTTTTTTGGAATACTTTCATTAAATAAAGTTGACATAGTTGGATTTTGTTTATATTTGAGTCCACAAAATATATGTACTTTTTTGTTTATAATTGAGTCCAGAGAGAGTACTATATATTATAAAATATATTATATATTGACTAATACTTACATATATTGCTTCAAAAAAAAATACTTACATATATTAATAATATATATTAATAAATATTATATTAATATATAATAATATATATTACAAGGGTATCATAGTAAAATTAATATTATTTTACTTGTGATGTCCATTATCTATCAAACGTTGTACATGACAAAAAGTTGTCATGTGACTCAAGGGATTGTGTTGTGCTGTCCTGCTTGTCATGTGCTGTCATATCCATTAATGCGTATCAAACGCACCCCTAAAAATATACTCCATTTGCTATCTATTATAAGTAAAAATTAAATAAAACACACATATTAAGGTGATTAGTTAATTTCATTTAATCTTGTAAAAAATTAGGTAGTCTCGGGAGTGTGCAATGCTCTTGGAGAAATAAAAGTAGAATTGGTTGGATTGGTTGATTGTTTTGAATTTTAGAATACTGACATTAAATAGAGTTGAATTGGTTAGTTAATCTCATTTAATCTTGTAAAAAATTAGGTTGGTTACCTAAATTATCTTTCATCCAAAACTTCAATCTTTATCATTAAAATATATCCCACATTAAATACATTCACATTAAACGAAGGGTATTTTGGGAATAATATCATTAAATGAGTCATTGGAAAATAAAATTTGTTTATATATTGGACCAAAAACTTTGGGACTTTTTTGCTTATAATAAAGATCAGATGGAGTAATAATTTTACGGTCATACTAAACAGTGGCCCAGAAAGTTTTTATGGAAAATACAACCATATCACTCTTCAAGATTTTAAATACAACAACTTCCAATGCATTTTTCCTATTCTTGGTTCCTTAACCGGTGCCCTCAGGAAACTGGTTATCATTCTCCATAATTTTATTCACTAAGAAAAATATGGCATTGCCTTCCATCCTCTTTTATTTTATTGCACTAGGGTTGCAGGTCATAGCCCATTACTGAAATAAAATTGGACTAAACTTAGGTGTAGTACCATATATGCGGTTAATATTCCCTCTGAACTCAATTATAAACAAAATTAACTAATTTCACATTTATTAAGGAAGTTAGTTAATTTAGTTTAATTGTATTGATTTATATAAAAAAAATTGAGTAACAATTACTAAACTATCATTTAATTGTCTAGGGAGTGTGCAATGTTCTTGGAAATGGTAGTTTAATAATTGTAACTCCAATTTTTTTGTTACATAAATCAAGACAATTAAACTAAATTAACTAACTTCCTTAATAAGTGTGAAGTTAGTTAATTTTACTTATAGTTGAGTCCGAAGGTAGTATGCCTCTAAATTTTTAGAGCATCATCTCCGATGCTAGAACTCATTTTAGGTTTTTAACTCTCTTTTAGTGGGTCCTATAAATGTCTCATAAATTTTAAGAACTCACACTAATTTTAGCTCCGATGGTAGAACCCAACCAACTCTTCAACAAGAACTCCTCACAGTCATGACTTTCACGCAAGCCAACTCCAATGGTGCCAAATATTAAAATTGTTTCTTACCAAGAAGAACCTATATGAGAACCATCGTTGGAGATGGTTTTAGCTTCGTTTTAAAAAAAAATTGTGGATGTTACCAATAAAAAATAGTTTTTTCCAACAAATTTTAAAGGTGCATTCTTCAAATCATACATTTAATATAATTAATTCTCATTTGCTTGCTCATTTGCCTCACCTGCAGTGCATCGACATCGTCCGAGTCGGACTGACTAGATGATGAGGTCAGGAACTCGTTGTCCCACCATCCAAGCTTATACACATGACCTTTCTTACTCTTATATCTATAACAACCTCCAAAAAGTTGATGTTATCAGAGGCCGAAGAGTGCTGCCCATGACTACAAGCACCCTTCTCATCCGCTCTTGATGCCGAATAGATTCTTCCTATAAAGTATAATTAAACATGATTATTTACAATAATTTGAAGGAAAACAATTAGAGTTCTTAGATATCTAGATTAATGTATAGATACAAATTATGAAACAATAGTATAATCATGAGAAATCTGTCTCAGATTTCAAACTAATATCCAACGAATTCAAGTTAAAAAAAGAACAATAAAATGGATGATATAATCTATCTCAAATTTCGTCTCAAAATTTCGAACATATTTCAAACCAATTGTTAAAAAAGGTCTAACAAAAAAAAATCCCCAATCCATATGAGATTTGTGGGGAATATTTTTGGCATGTCGATGGCGCCAAAGTTTTAGACAATATAGAGATGGATTTGAGACAGAATTAAATTGCTAATTAATATGTCTCACATTACTCTGAAACCCATCAAATCCTTTGATGAAATTTCATACAGAAACGTTTCGTCCGAAAATGCATAATTTCTAGTAGTGACATGTCTATAAAAGACATTTTCTATCAATATTCAAATAGTTCAAAAATTTATTAATTTGCTTTACCTTAAGTGCATAAAAGATAGAAAGTAAACTATCACTTTTGTAAACATAGTTTTGGGAGTACAAACATACTTAAAGTCTTCGTTGCATCCTAAAGAAAATTCGTCATTAACCATTGCAACCAAGGTTTAGAATAGACGAGGGAGAATTATAAGCCTAAAGAAAAGTATTGCGCACACCTTGAAGATTTTGTGCACAACTTTCTTTCTTATCTCTTCTTGTTATTCTACTCTTCAAAAAACCATACCCACAATAGAACTCGGTTTTGGTCTAAGTTGCATCAATAGGAAAAGTGGTGCAACCAAACACCAGCTGTGTGTACCAATAATAACTCTCCATTTTGACACATAAGGTTTTAAACATTTTGACTAGTCAAAGTAGAGCCCACATCTCAAGTATATTAATGTTTTGTCTTATTTACATTATACAACTATAAATATGTTGTATTACTTTGTATTTTATTGATTTATATCAGTATTCTTTGTATAATGTTGGTTCATATACATTTAGGGCCGACCCAAGGGTGAAGCTACTAAAGCCCTAACTTTAGATCTATCCAGAAAAAAATATATTTATTCTTAGTTTTTATGAACAAAAAATGCCACTCATACTAACAAAAAGGCTCAACCTAATTCATAATTTGATCCAAGAAGACTCTCTCACTTAAAATAAAAAGTCTCACTCAAAATTTATTTTAGGTCTCACTCACTCTTGGCTGGCCTTGTATACATTATATGATGACGTTACAAATTGCAATACAATCTTGGTGTTTGAATGTTACTTTGATCGGTATTCGTTTTTGATTGGTCGTGAAACACTTGAACCACAACACCGGTGTTTGATGGTTGGTGTAGTGGTCGTCTTTGGTCGTCGTTGTGTCGCCGTTGTTGGTCACCGGAACGCCACATGTGAGGGAATATACCATCTAAATCACCTTGCTTCTTCAACACTTGAAAAATTGTCCCTTTGTTATTCTTCCAATTTGATCACACTCCATTCAGCTAAGCATCCAAGGCTTTCAATAACTTTCTCTTCAGAGTCTTTTTAGTTCATCAAGCTATTCAAGGTAAGCTCAGCTCCTCGTGATATACCTCCGTGGCCTAAAAAATCAATATACCCTTTAAGTTTAGCAGAAAAATTGAAACTTTTTGCTGCTCTAACGCCATCTCAAGCTGTTAAGGCCATCCCATCAACATTTAGAAACAAGAACCCAAAAGATATTAATGTCTTGGTGGTGGGTTCAACTAGGTATATATTGGAAAATTTGTGGTGAAAGAGTTGGTTAAAATCAAGACGCGATAGTGAAGATGAATATGCGTCTAGAGTTGGTCTGGTGCAAAGAGATGACAGCAAGATATAGGAGATGAGAACGAAATTGGAAGGGGGTTAAGGATTTAGGTGTTAGAGATTTGAGGATGAGATTAATACACCGATTTTAGGAAGATAAATTTTTTTTTTACTTTTGTACAAGTAACAAATACGACAAATACATCAATTAAAAGAAACTTTGACTACATGCCAAATCTATTGGTTCTAAATACTTAGTCAAATTGGTACATGGCTGCAACAACATTTCTGCTGGTGCATCATAGAAGGCACCTAGAACTCGTGATATATATCTTGGTCACTTGAGCTTAATTGGATAGGCCTAACAAATGAGCATGTCAGAGGTGTTGGAGGTCCAAAGTTCAATCCTTGACAAAGAAGAAATAAATTAACAACTAATATTACTAATATTTGCCTATAAAAAAAACTGAGCATGTATGACAAATTAAATTTTACGAGGAATCCAATTCTTTCAATGATAATAAATATAAAATTGAATCAACCATGAAATGGTGTATTGATAGCACAAATTGAAGAGAACAAGTTATGAAAATAAAAGAAAGAAAATTAAATTAGGGTCCTTGCCAAAGAGCTAGGATGCTTGCAACCATGCAAGAGCCAAAGACAACGTAAAAGTTAAAAAAAAAAAAAATAGAGATCATCACTGAAAAAAAATGTAGGGTGTGGAGGAGAAGAAATATAAAAATAAACTTAAAACCAAACCGCCAAAGGCACTAAAAAGGAATAGAGTTATGAGTCCAACACCGTATATATATATACTGTGAAACATTCAAAATAATATTTTATACTCTTTTTTCTTCTAATTCATTGGTCAAAACACTCCTTATACACGGTGTAGCTCCCTATGCCCTCCCTCCGGTTCCTTATTTTTACCACACAAAAAAAAATCCCTTATACATATGATGTCTTGTCTTATTGTCAAATTTGATTGTCAAAGATTAACATACAAAAGCAAAAAGCTCTTCCTTGGGAGAAAGAAAATGCACATAGTCATCAAGCTATGGAATGGGAATAATTAGTTCAACCATGTTGGGACTGATGATAAATACTTCATTTTCTTCTTCCAACTCAAACAAGCTTAATTTGTAGATATCATTTCAAGTACTCCTTGAATTTTAGCATATGGAACCTTCTGCACATAAGCTAATGACACAGTGAAAGCCTGCTTCGTCCTCAAAGAAAAAAAATACTCCACTATGGCATGGATTCTAAGCCTCAAGCTTCTCTGTTCCCTTGTAAAAAAGAATTCATTAAAAACGAAAGATAATCTGCAGAGTGCTCACACCTTTCTAATTGCATTTCACATTCATCTACACTCAGACCCTTCAAATTGTAGCCTATTACTTTTAAAGTCAACGGTGAACCCTTCGCATAACTTACTACACGACTCGAAATATCTTCGTAGTTTTCTGCAGGTTTGCTCATATTAAAAGCATACCAACAAAAAAGTGAGAGAGAGTCAGGATCATTTAGCCTCTCCAATTTATATTTCTTAATTTGAACATGATGTTTATCTAGAACACTTGCATCCCTTGTTGTTATAATGATCCTGCTACCAGAACCAAACCAATCACATCTTCCAGCAAGTGATTTCAATTGGTTTATGTCATCAACGTCATCTAGAACTAGAAGAACTCTTTTACGGGAACGCTTGAGTTTTATCTCAAAGCTTCCTTTAAATGTACTGCTCTCCCCATCAAGCTCAAGTAGAAGTGCCTTTTGGAGTTTTTCCATTTTCTTTTCTCTGACATTGGCAAGGAAACTTGCAGCTTCAAATTGATGCCTGGTCTTGTTATACAAATCAGCAGCAAATGTAGTTTTGCCTATTCCTCTTTCTCCATAAATTCCCACCATGCGAACAGTATCATTAGACTCGATATCTAGAAGTGGTTTCACCTGTTCAAAGTGAAAATCAAGTCCAACTAGGCTTTTAATTTCTAAAGGCCTAGGAGGTAATTTGGTGAAGGTGTCTTTAACAATCTTTTCGATAAGCTCGTATTCATACCTGCAGGAACATTATGATCTATTTATTCGTGTTTATTTGTTAACGACAACAAATCCTTATCAACATGTAATCACATTTAAATACGTATTATTGATGAATGATTGTCAAATGAGGGAATAGATCATCTCATGCCAAATTTAATTTTACATGACAAGATTGTTGAAAGTCCAACCAAAGGAAAGTAATAAAAGTCTCCCATGGTTAAATGCAATGGTTGAAAAGCTTTCAACCTCCAACCACTTACCATTCAATGCATCTCTTTTTGCGAAGCATTTGAGATGAAGGAAGACACACCAATCCTCACTAAGAAGAGTGAGAGATAATAGAGAGAGCCTCACAAGAGAAAGTGAGAGAAAAATAGAGAGATCCTTAGAGAGAGTTTTCTAAGAGAGAAAAATAGTTAGCCAATTTGTGAGAGTGTTATCCACAAATTGAGGATACAATATTCTTGTATTTTGTATTCCCATTATTGTTATAGTGGAGGTTTAAGCGGCCTACGGGTCCCGTGGTTTTTTTCCTTTCTCACATTGAGGAGGTTTTTTCCACGCTAAAAATTGTCCGGTGTTATTACACTTATTTTTACGCTTCCGCTTAGTGCCTATTTTTGAGTTCATAGAGGAGGGAAATTATGCTGGTATTTCCCAACAATGGTATCAGAGCTCTGAGAGCTCTGGAGTACTAGGTGCCGGATTTATAAGAAAATTCTTAGTATGCTCTATGGTTGCAGCATTGTCTGATCTTCCACATCAGAAAAGAATTATTTTTGTTGCTGGAAATAAAGTATGGTAGTGTGAAAGTACATGCTTAGGTAAGTTCTGGCTAAGGAAAGACTTGGTATTTAAGAGTGTCTTTTGACCCACCTCTCTTTCCTGGGAACTTCCTCGGTATGTTTTTCACCTAGTACAATAAATTCCAGCATTCGGTCCTAGTCTCCTTTTTTTCCGTCGGAACCCAATTGATTGGAAGAGCTATTGGCCTGTGTAACTCAAGATGGAGGGAGCTGTCACTCATGATGGAGATATGTTCAAGCTAACTGCAGATAACTACTCCTATTGGAAGCCGATGATGGAAGATCATCTATCTTTGTAAAGATCTGTATTTGCCAATCACCCAGAAGGAGATGCCGAAGGATATGCCAGAAGTGAAGACTGATAAAGATTGGGAGCTTCAGAATCGGAAAGCGGTGGCTATGATCCGAAAATATATTGATCGAAGCTTGTTCGAGCATGTATCAACTTATACCAATGCGTATGAGTTGTGGACGAAGCTTGAATCCTTGATTCAAAAGAAGACGCCCAGGAACAAAGCCCACCTTGTCAGAAGATTGGTAAAGCTGGAGTACATGAACGGTCAAAATATGATCGAGCATCTGAACACATTCAAAGGCATTGTTAATCAATTAACAAAGGCAAGGCATGAGTGTTGATGATGTGTTGCAAACTCTTCTACTCCTCGTTCTCTACACGAGAGTTGGGACACGCTAGTTGTTACTCTCAAGCAATTACGCTCCCAGACGGAAAACTTAGCATGGATTACATTCTGCATCGCTTGCTAAATGAAGAGTCAAGACGGAGGGAGAGAGGCTTGAGCAGTCGATTGAAGCCAATGTTGTTGAAAATAGAGGAAGGAGTAATAATCGTGGAAAAGGAAGCCGTGGAAAATCACAAGGTAGATCCAAATCTCGAACCAGGATAGGTTGTTATTATCGTGGCAAACCAGGCCACATAAAGCCCGAGTGTAGATTCTTGAAGAGGATCAGAGTCGAATGGAGCCATCCACACTGACAGATTGATCCAAAGAAGAAGAAAGAAGATGGATCAACTACTGCAGTGGCCTCGAATGATGAGAATATATTTCTTGTCGGGGAAGAAAATTATCTAAATATTGCATCCGATGATTGCATATGGATAATTGACTCAGGAGCATCTTTCCACGTCACACCTCATGAAGAATTCTTCTCATCATACCAAAGAGGAGATTTTGGTACGGTGAAGATGGGAAACCATGTCACAAGCAAAATCGTCGGTATTGGCGAAGTATCTTTGATGACAGAGAATGGAAACAAGCTTGTGCTGAAGGAGGTCAGACATGTACCTGAGATGCGTCTGAACCTTATCTCAGTTGGAAAGCTAGATGAAGCCGGGATGATAAACCAATTTGGTACCGGCAGATGGAAACTCAGCCAAGGAAGCATGATTGTTGCTCGCGGCCGAAAGGAAGGCTCCTTGTATATCATGCAAGGAAAGATATGCATGGGGGAGACAAATGTTGCGCAATACGCAAGCATAGAATTGTGGCACAAAAGCTTGGGTCACATGAGCGAGAAAAATTTGGAGATCCTCGCAAAAGATCACCTTCCAAAAATAAAAGGGCAACCACTTGAATCCTGCGAAAACTGCTTAACAGGCAAGCAACACAGAGTATCTTTCAAAAGATCAGATAATGCAAGAAGAAGAAAGCAGATTCTGGATCTTGTCCATTCAGATGTTTGCTCAACATCTGAAAAATCCCTTGGTGGTGCTCAATACTTCGTTACCTTCATTGATGATCACTCCAGGAAGTTGTGGGTGTATCCATTGAAGACGAAAGATCAAGTTCTTCAAGCTTTCAAGGAGTTTCGTGCTTCAGTAGAACGAGCATTTGGAAGAAAGCTGAAATGCTTGAGAACAGATAATGGCGGAGAGTATCTTGGCCAATTTGAAGCATACTGTAAAGCTCATGGGATAAGACACGAGAAGGTTCCTCCCAAAACACCTCAGATGAATGGTGTAGCGGAGAGGATGAACAGAACGATTGCAGAGAAAGTCAGGAGCATGCTTTCTCACGCAAAACTCCCAAAGTCATTTTGGGCAGAAGCAGTAAGTACTGTTGTTGATTTGATCAATCTAACTCCTTCAAGAGCGTTAGATGGAAAGATACCCGATGAGGTATGGTCTAGAAAGAAAGCTTCCTACGGTCAACTGAGAGTCTTCGGATGTAGGGCATTTGTGAAAGAGCAAAGCTTGACGCTAAGACGAAAGAGTGTATATACCTTGGTACACCAAGAGATGAACTTGGCTTTAGATTATGGGATCCTGCAAACAAGAAGATTGTTCGAAGCAGAGATGTGGTGTTCTTTGAAGATCAAACGATCCAAGACATCAAGCAATCTAAGAAGCCAAAGCACAGAGTGATTTCTGATTCAAGTCCCATTGTGATACCCAATTCAAGGGGAGAGATTCCTCAAAGAAATAATGAACCTGATCAGACTGAGCAACCTGACAATGTAGAACAGACAATGCAAGAAGAACAGATGGAGACTGATGAGGTAGAGCAAGAACCTCAAATCAGAAGATCAACGAGAGCCAGACAACCATCAAGAAGATACTATTCAGATGAATATGTCACTCTCACTGATGAAGGGGAACCTCAAAGCTTTGTGGAAGCCATTGAGATGGATGATAATGATAAATGGTTGCAAGCTATGGAAGAAGAGATGCAGTCCCTGAAGGAGAATCGGGGCGTATGACCTGGTGAGATTACCGGACAGGAGAAAGGCATTGAAAAACAAATGGGTGTTCAAGCTCAAGATCAAGAGAACAACCCAAACCCCGGATACAAAGCAAGGATTGTTGTAAAGGGGTGCAACCAGGAAGAAAGGCATAGATTTCGAGGAAATCTTCTCACCGATGGTGAAGATGACATCTATTAGAGCAATTCTCGGTCTAGCTGCAAAACTAGACTTGGAGATTGAACAACTTGATGTAAAAACAAGCATTCCTACATGGAGACCTAGAGGAGGAAATCTATATGGAGCAACCGAGAAGGTTTTGCGAGAACCGGGCAAGGAACACCTAGTGTGTCGTCCCGAAGAAAAGCCTCTACGGATCTGAAGCAAGCTCCAAGACAAGTGGTACAAGAAGTTTGATCTCGTCATGACCCAACACAATTTCAAGAAGACCTCCATGAGACCATTGTGTGTTTGTGAAGAACTATGAGAATGGTGAATCCATCATACTTCTTTGTATGTTGATGATATGCTCATTGTTGGGAAAGACAAGGCAAAAATAGTTTGCTCTCAAGAAGGCGTTGAGCAAGACCTTTGCCATGAAGGATCCGGGTGCGGTGAAGAAGATTCTTGGGATGAAAATCACTAGAGATCGTTCTAGAAGAATGCTGTGGATGTCACAAGAAGACTATATCAAGAAAATTCTTGAAAGGTTCAACATGCATAATGCCAAACCTATGCATGTTCCATTACCTGGTCATCTCAAACTGAGTAGGACTCAATGTCCAGGGAATGAAGAAGAAAAAGAAGAAATGAGCAAGGTGCCCTATTCTTCTGCAATGGGTAGTCTTATGTATGCAATGGTTTGTACAAGACCAGACATTGCTTATCTTTGTCGAGTTGTGAGTAGATTCCTATCAAATCCAGGAAAGGAGCACTGGAATGCGGTGAAATGGATACTACGGTATCTAAAGGGAACTGCCAAAAGCTGCTTGTGTTTTGGCAATGGAAATTTAATGCTTCATGGATACTCAGATGCAGATATGGCAGGAGATGTGGATTCCAGAAAGTCTACATCAGGATACCTGATTACTTTTGCAGGGGGAGCTCTCTCTTGGCAGTCAAGACTACAAAAGTGTATTGCTTTAAGCACTACAGAAGCAGAATTCATCGCAATCATTGAAGGTTGCAAGGAGATCTTGTGGATGAAGAAGTTCCTACAAGAGTTAGGCCAGGATCAGGAAAGTTATATTCTTTATTGCGACAGTCAGAGCGCAATCCATCTCAGTAAGAACTCGACATTTCATTTAAGGTCGAAACACATCGACGTAAGGTATCACTGGATCCGTGATGTGTTGGAAAGTAAACTGCTGCAAATTGAGAAAATATACACAAAAGATAACGGGGCAGATATGATGACAAAAGCTCTACCAAAAGAGAAGTTAGAAGTCTGTGAAGAAGTTACAGGCTTAGTATCAACCCCAAACTGATCCAAGGATATTTTCCCTTTGGCTGGAGGGGGAGAATTGTTGAAAGTCCAACCAAAGGAAAGTAACAAAAGTCTCCCATGGTTAAATGCAATGGTTGAAAAGCTTTCAACCTCCAACCACTTACCATTCAATGCATCTCTTTTTGCTTCTATAAATAGAAGCATTTGAGATGAAGGAAGACACACCAATCATGACTAAGAAGAGTGAGAGATAATAGAGAGAGCCTCACAAGAGAAAGTGAGAGAAAAATAGAGAGATCCTTAGAGAGAGTTTTCTAAGAGAGAAAAATAGTTAGCCAATTTGTGAGAGTGTTATCCACAAATTGAGGATACAATATTCTTGTATTTTGTATTCCCATTATTGTTATAGTGGAGGTTTAAGCGGCCTACGGGTCCCGTGGTTTTTTTCCTTGCTCACATTGAGGAGGTTTTTTCCACGCTAAAAATTGTCCGGTGTTGTTACACTTATTTTTACGCTTCCGCTTAGTGCCTATTTTTGAGTTCACAGAGGAGGGAAATTATGCTGGTATTTCCCAACAAAGATGACTTAAAAAGAAATGAACTAACACAAATTAGGCTTATCAGTCTGGTTTTAACTCTACACTGTTTCTGGTTGAAGTCTGGAAGGAATTTAATTTTGTTATGGAAAGGCAGCTTCACTTCGTTGATTAGGCGAAAGTGATACTGCTTGAAGTGGGGTCTGCATTTGCAAGGGTGCGGATACCTGGTTGGTTGAAGCATGATGGATTTTCTGGTTTAGCTTCTAACAGCAAAATTTTATTCATTGAGGTGCAACACACATTCTATGGTACATATCAAGTGTATTGCTGTGGTAGAAGTTGAAACTTTGATGGCTTATGTCTTGCTACATCTCTTGTCTACCAGCCTCATCTTCACTTGTAGCACAAATTCTGTTCCTATGGGTGTTCTCTATGTTTTGGGAGGAGCAACCGATATATATCTTTGGTTCAATTGGTGTGCATTTCTATGGTAGAAGCTGATTTAGGTGGGATGCTGCACTGCTACACCTGTTACTTTTCCAGCATCAATTCATTTTGGTTGACTCATTCAGCCTCTCCAATTTATGCTTGGTTCTTCTAGTTGGTTCTAATAATTCTTTATCACTTCAATAACTTAGGCTGGTATATGAAAGTGTGGGGTTATATTTGGCTCATACTATATTATTAATACACTTTTGGTTCGAAAAATAAAATAAAAAATCTTACACATTTTAGAAGTATCCGGCTATTTAAAAGATTTGGATCTATCAACTGACTTGAAAACATTTCACAAATCTCTATAAGAACACATGTATATATTTAATGATAATGATAATCATGTTTATACTAGACTTGGTAATCATAAAATAACTTACGCATTCTTCTCCAAATGTCCTACACTTAGGTCGCATACTCTTTGTAAAGCCCAACTCCACGCTTTTACCTTCTCCGAGCCTTCTCCATAGTTCTTTTTGTGTTGATCCATGGCTGTCTTATAAGTTTCTTTCTGATGCCGTACATTTGTTGGTTTCACTTTGTAAAAAATTGCTGACACCGGTTTTCCTTTGTTATCATGACACTCGATTATCTTGGCTAGTTGATCAAGGCACCGAGTGGAAGATGCAAAGTTCTCACAGAGCACCACGATTGACATTCTGGATCTTTCGATCTTCTCAAGAACATCAATAATAATACTGATTTCTTCCCCGATCCTCTGATTGTGATCAGTTACTCTGTAAGTGTTGATTCCTTTATCAAGCAAAGCTTGATAGAGAAGATCGGTAAATCCATAGCAGGTTCTGTCCCCAAAACTCAGAAAAACATCATAGATGTAATCTGAGGATGTTGTATCATCAAGCGCCATGATAAGTAACAATAAGCGTTGTTGACTTGGAAAGAGATTATGATTAATTGGTACTACACAGTTGATATGATATATGATACATAGAAATGAAGCTCGAGGCTTTAAAATGAACCAAGCAGCTAGAAGCTTCCAAGTTGGTCCAAGCACGCGGATTCACTTGGAGAAATGAACCAAAACACACGCTGCGAATTAAATGGATGGAAATTTCTATTCGTTTGGACGATAAAAGAATTGGGAAGTGAAAGAAAATGAGACACGCATTTTTATTCAATATGTTTACAGATTACAAAATGACAATTATACCACGGTTACGTCAAAGTATTATCAATTATGTCAATATATGTCGGAGCATACTTGTTGAGTACATAGAAAGATTATTTTTACATCGGAAATGATTTTTTGACACAGTTTTTCGGACACAATACATACATCGTATGAACAGTGCCATAAGATCTATGCAAGATCAGAAAAGATCTAGAACACTTTTTTTTTTTTTTTTAAATTTAATTTTTTTGTAAATAAATTTTTTTATTAAGTATGTGTCAATATCTCGGTGAGCAGAGACAAATATCTGGTGAATGCCTTCAAATATGTGGTGAATGCCCATACTAAAACCAAGTTTTGGATGCCTTAGATTATCTGGTGAACGTAGTTCAATTATCTGGTGAATGCCTTCAAATATGTGGTGAATGCCCATACTAAAACCAAGTTTTGGATGCCTTAGAGTATCTGGTGAACGTAGTTCAATTATATGGTGAATGCCTTCGAATATGTGGTGAATGCCTATACTAAATTAGCTTGTGGATGCCTTAGATTATCTGGTGAACGTAGTTCAATTATCTGGTGAATGCCTTCAAATATGTGGTGAATGTCCATACTTAATCAAAAAATTTATTTAAAAAAAAAATTTAAATTTAAAAAAAAAAAAACAAAAAAAAACTGTGCTACAGTGCCGCACAGTGCGGCACTGTTCATACGATGTATGTATTGTTGTCCGGCATTTTGTGTCAAAATAGCAGACCTGTTTTTACATTGTCAAATAATTATAAGACGAGATTTAACTTTGGGCACTACTACGGTACCCTTAATAATAAGAGGGTACGGTATCCTTGTCAATAACGCTAGTGACTATCGACCGATGGATTCATCCGACACACCAAAATAATGAATAGACTCTTAATAATAAAACAAAATATTAAAGAGCTAAGAAAATACTTAAAAATATTAGAAACACTAGAACCGAATGAATATATTATTTTCCACCAAGAATTGGTTAGGAAAATAATAAGAAAACTAAAGCAAGAATTAGAAAATTGTATAGGATAATGGGTTTATCTGAAGAAATAGAATCAGGATTTAAAGAATTAGAAAGAATATTGAAAGAATTAAATAAAAATATTATTCAATTAATTGAAAATACAAATAAAATTGCAAATTACACTTGCAATAAAATACAAAAAGGAAAAAATGGAATAGAAAACATTAGAGAAACTTTAAATAATATTAATAAAGGAAAAGAGATAGAAAATGAGGATATTATTAAAATAAAAATTATTTTAGAACAACTAGAAAACCTATTAGAATATGAAGAAAATAATAGATGTATAACAAAAAATGAACTAGAAGAAATTTTAGAATCCAGAAAATTAAAAGGAATAATAATTAAACAAGAGCCAGAACAAGAATCTTCATGGATACCTACACCTGTATCCTCATGGAGGGGATAAAAGAAGAATATATGGAAACATTAAGAAAATCAAATGATCTAGAAGAAATTCAACAATTATTAGAACAACTCAAAATAGTTGAAGAAGAAAATAATCAAATACACAACATCGAAAAGATTGATAAAAAAGACATAGAAAATAAGGAAAATGAGGAAATAATCTTAAATTATAGTTCATCTTCAGAATCTGAAGAAAACCATATAAAAATAGAAAGAGGAGAATATAGTGGAAAAAGATCTAAAAGAAAATGGGAAGACTATAAATATACACCTGAAGGAGCTTGGAATAAATATGAAACAGAAGCTATGTATAATAAAGAATATGCAAGGAAAAATAATAATAAATGGACAAAAGTTCAAGAAGAATTTAAACCTCGATACCATAATACAGGAAATATACTTGACCTTGACTGTATTAGAAATAAAGAAGATGTATTATTAAGATGGACGAATGAAATAATCCTAATGATCCTAAATGACGAAAGATTTAAACAGCTAAACTTTATAGAAACCAAAAATTTTGTGACATTCAAAACAACAGGAAATGTGCAAAAATTTCTAACAAGAATTAAGGATGCAGAATGGATTAACTTCGGAAGAATGGTAGATAATAGCGCAGACTATGTTAAATTAATAATGACTCTTATACACCAAGAATTTTTAGGATATAATTTAATGGAACAAAGAGAAAAGACAAATAAAACTCTAATTGAAAATGCCAAGTCACATCTTAATAGAATGCAAATATGTGATATGTGTCAAATAGAAAGTTTTATCTGTGAATATCAAAAATACTATTATCAACTAGACGAGGAAACTAAAGAAATATATAAATATATCTTTATAGATAAATTACCTTATCCATTAAATTCAAAAATTAATAAACTTTGGGAATCAAAACCCGAAGAAACAGCAAATACTTTAGGAGGAGTTATTAAACTCTTATACCAAGAATTAAAGGAACAATGTTTGAATAGGGAAACAATTAGACAATTGAATAGAGGAAGTACTGTCATTTGCTGTGACATCCCAGAAATAGAAAAACCAGGAAAATATGGATGTGATAAAACAATAAGAAGAAAAAGAAAAAATTACAAGAAATCAAACCTACGAAAAATTTATCCTAGAAAAAAGAATTATTACAAAAATAATAAAAAGAAATATTTTAGGAAAAAGAGAACAACACCAAGAAAATACTGCCCAAAGGGAAAGAAAAAATGCGTATGTTGGATATGTAATGTGGAAGGACATTATGCTAATGAATGCCCTCAAAGAAAAGAAAAAGCTTTTAAAGAAAAATCAAAAATAATAAAACAAGTTTTCCAGATGTATGAACTTGAACCATTAGAAGAATAATTAAGTAATTCGGATATAAGTATATATGAATATACAGAGGATGAATTATCTTCAGAAGAAGGAGAATTCGAATAGTACCTATATAAAAATATTGATAGAAAAAAGTAAAAATGTAACAGAAGCCTATATAGATACTGGAGCAAGTCTTTGCCTTGCAACTGAAGCATTGCTTGATAATTGGGAAAGATTGGAAAAACCATTAAAAATACAAATTGTTGATGGATCGATACATTCTTTGTATTGGATAGCAAAAAGAATTACTTTGATAATACAAGAGAAAATATTTATAATACCAACAATATATAAACAAGAAACAGGGATAGATATAATTATTGGAAATAATTTCTTACGTTTATATCAACCGTTTTGTCAATATTTAACATATATTACTTTGAGAACTCCATATATTTATCAAAAGCAAAAACGAGAGATTATCAAAATACCAATTATCCATACTCCTACCTGTACTTATTCATCAAAGTTTCAACAGCTGAAACGTGGTGAGATTATTAGCTTAATTTGCACAAAAATTCGCCATATATTAGTCAATTTAGAATCAAATAGAATAATACCAGCTCATATAGAAGAACTTTTAGAAAAGGCTTGTAGTGAAAACCCTTTAGACCCAAGAATTAACAAAAATACTGAATTAGTTGAATTAAAATTAAAAGACCCCACAAAAGAGGTAAAATGTAAACCAATGATTTACACAAAACAAGATAGAGATGAATTTGAAAAAGACATTGATGAAATGTGTCAGAAAGGACTAATTAGACCATCAAATAGTAAACACTCTGCACCAGCTTTTTATGTAGAAAATCATAATGAAATAAAAAGAGGAAAAAGAAGGATGGTAATTAATTACAAACAAATTAACGATGCCATGGAAGGAGATGCCTATTTTCTTCCAAGAAAAGATTTAATTATTGAAAGAATTAGAAACATGGATTGGTTTAGCACCTTTGATTGTAAATCAGGTTTTTACCAAATTAGATTAACTAAAGAATCTAAAGCACTAACAGCATTCAGTTGTCCTCAGGGTCAATATGAATGGAATGTACTCCCAATGGGACTAAAGCAATCACCTGGAATCTTCCAGCGGAGAATAGATTCGATTCTTAAAGAATTTAAAAACTTTTGTCTTATTTATATTGATGACATATTAATATTTTCAAACAAAGGATTGGATAATCACTTTAAAAAGATAGAATTCGTTCGT
The DNA here is from genome assembly GCA_030762895.1 of Sophora flavescens. NCBI lineage: Eukaryota > Viridiplantae > Streptophyta > Magnoliopsida > Fabales > Fabaceae > Sophora > Sophora flavescens. The sequence goes on from CM061063.1 coordinate 85,097,776, forward strand.
AACAAATGCTATGAACATGGAATAGTCTTAAGTAAGAAAAAAGCTGTCCTAGCCCAGAATAGAATTAATTATTTAGGTTTAGAAATCGAAAAAGGGAAAATAATAATGCAACGACATGTACTAGAGAAACTTCAAAATTTTCCAACAACATTAAAAGATAAAAAGGATTTACAAAGATTTCTTGGACTACTAACATATATTTCAAATGAAGGTTTTATCAAAAATCTTGCAGCAGAAAGAAGAATCCTTCGGCAAAAATTAAAGAAGGATGCCCACTGGACTTGGACTGATGAGTATGATAGACTTATTATAAAAATGAAAGACTTATGCCGGGATCTTCCTGAGCTATATCATCCATCGGATGACGATATAATAATTATTGAGACTGATGCCTCAAATGACTGTTGGGGATGTGTTATGAAAGCCAAACCCCCTGGATACAAAAATGAATTACTATGCCGATATATGTCAGGAACTTTTTCAGATAGTGAGATTAATTATCCCACTCATGAAAAGGAGACATTGGCTTTGATCCGTATGTTGGAAAAACATCGGATTTATATACTGGATAAGGACTTTATTGTCCGAACCGATTCTACTTATGTTGCAGTTTTTAAGAACTTAAATCATAAAGGAACTTACAAACAAGGACGATTGATTAGATGGCAAATGAAACTTGTCGAATACAATTACTCAATCTCTCACATTAAGGGAGATAAAAATGTTCTTGCAGATATTTTATCAAGAGAATGGAGCAGCAAACAGCTGAAGACATACTAAAGCAGATTCAATATCAAAGAATGCTCGAGAAGCAGAAGATAATGGAGCTAGATTTGTTCAAAGCAAACATAGAAGTACTGGAGTTTCAATTACAAAGAATACCTATCAAGGAAGATCCGATGAAAAATATAAAACAACAGGTACAAGAAAGCACTAACGAAAAATGGTACACCATCTTTAATGGACCACACCCCGGTGTTTATAATGAATGGCACAAAGCAGCCCCTCACTGCATTGGAATTTCCGGAGTCCATCACAAAGGATTTCGTACCAAAGAAGAAGCAGAAAAGGCTTTGACTACCAGAAAGAACAAGACAAGGGCAAAGAAGTTTATCTTGGCCCAAGGACTTTCTCTGATACCATAAAGACTCCACCAGCTCAAAAAACTTCATTAAGAATACTTGGAAGAATTCCTTCTTCCATTGATGACTATCAAATCCCTTCAAGAAAAGATCATGAACTTCAAGTTCAATTTTCTAAAGAATTTTTTTTTGAAAATCTAAAAAGACTGACCAACTGGTCCGAAAAGGAAAAAATTAACTGTTTTTACATGGTCAACCGAAATATTTTCGGAGTTAAGGCCGTAATTACTCCCAGAGCAACATCGATTCTTACATTTAATATGTTCCAGTTTGGACTTATTGAATGTCTCTACCTCAGTCAAGACTTGGAAGAAATCAAATTATTTCCATATAATTTAAAGGAAGCTATCCAGAACTACCAAAAGAATGTTGCAAGGGATAGAACCATCTTTCTGAAGTTCTATTCAACCTACCCAGACTTTGTCACCAAACAACCCACAAAGAACTTAATTTTCATTGGAGTAAGTAATAATAGTTTCTCTATGCGAGATGAACCTACTGGAGAAGAATACAGCGAAGAAAAGATTGTCACAATCCTAGCAAATCAACTGGCGAGTATCTTTACTCAATGTCAAATAATTGGTAAAGACTCTTTCATAGAAGCCATGTACAAAGGTCCACATACTTTGCTACTCAGCAAAACTAGTGGAAAATTGATTAGAGAAAGGGATCTAGCACTACTGACGAACTTCGAATTACCCTTCTACACGTTACAAGGACTTTCTATGAATTACCAACTAGCTGTCCTTGACTTGTTGTGTTCAATGATTAAGGAGAATGGCAACCATGCATGCGAAAGACACGTAAAGCAAAAAGACTGTCGACAAGATGATAAAGATTCAGACAAAGCCATTATTGAAGAATGACGTAAGCACTGACATCATCAAGCATTATTGGAAAGATGACGTAAGCAATGACGTCATCATGAATTATTAGAATGTCTGATTGATTGTAATAATTCAGGGACTTTTTTGTAAATTACTATGCCCTTCTACTTGTATAAATAAGCCCTCGGAGGCAAAAGAAGTAGAGGATCTGAAAAAGAAAATTTCAATCTCTCTCTTCTCTCTGAGAAGTTCTAAGCTATGCTTAGCGATTCCTTGAGTGTGGAATCACCTAGTTCTATGTACTTCACTTCTGATTATAAATAAACTACTTTCATACATTTCTCTACTTCGTTACTACTTCACCTTCATTACTTCCAACTACTCGTTGAGATTCCAACTTGACTTAGACGGAAGCTGCGGTGGACCAAAGAACCCAGAAACACTTCGAAACATTAGATCAGGTATGACTCAGAAACCGTTTAGTTTTCAATTTACACTAGAACTAAATCATGTCTGAAATAGAAAAAGAAATAATCAATAATACTGATGTAGAACATTTACAAATTACTGAAGAAGATGGAAACTATGAAGGAAGTATTTTAATAGATCCAAAACTTTTCCAAAGGATTCAGAAAGAAGACTTAAATTTAGCTAAAGATGCAAACATGAAAAAACTAGGAGGTATAATGAAACGATTTAACCAGAAAGAAAATATAATCTACTATGGAAAAATCATTAATGAAACTCTCATAGACATATCAGAAACAAATGGAAATACTTGCATACAATTGTTAAATAAAAAGAAGTTAATAGATCTAAAAAGAAGTTTAAAGAAAGAAACCTATAGAAGAAAGATCGGATATATTCATATAGGAGCAATACAAGTTCTAATTAAGGCAACTTTTCAAGAAGGAATAAATTCCCCAATAGAACTAGTCTTAAAAGATGATAAAATAACAGACCCGAAAGACAAAATATTAGGAGTAATCAAAGGAAACTTAGCTTATGTTAAGTTAAAATTCGAAATACACCCAAACATTGGAATACCATTAGATACTCAAAGATTAGATCAATCTTTAACTATGGAACATAGATTTTTAAGAAACAATTTAATGAGACCAGGAGACAAAATCTTCTCAATTACTTATTGTGTTAATTATGCACTAACAAATTCTCATCATAGTATCACCTTCAGAAATAATGATAGAATTGATATACCAAGACTTTTTGAAGAAATAGAAAAAATAACTTCAACTCAAAAATCATCATCTAATTATTTTAGATTAACTGCACCATCTTTCGAAGATAACGAATAAAATAATGGAAATATATTCTGAATTTAATAATCAAACAGAAAATGAAATATTAAGTGTTTTAGTTATGAATTTACCTACCGATTGTAAACAATTAATAATTGAAAAAATAAAGACTCAATTTAGACAAGAGGATTATTATCTTGCAATTATTTCGTTAGATATAGAATGGAACTATATGGAAGAAATAAGATTATCTTTTGAATATGATAGAATATCATTATCCGATATATATGAAGAATGAGATTTATTAGATGATTAAATGGATCAAGAAATATTAAGTATTTTGGTGATGAAAATACCCAAAGACTACAAGCAAATAATAATTAACAAAATAAAACACCAACACTGGCAAGAAAAACTCTATTTAAAACAAATAGTGCAAAGAGTACAATTGGCGTTTTGTGAAGAAGAACGAGATCAATTAATCAAAGATATAATGGAAATAGATGAATCTATAATGGGCTATGGGTATAAATTATTAGTAACCCAAATTATGCATGAAAATAATCATCCATATTATGTCTAAATACTACCACTACCTGGGAAAAGATAGAGTGCTACCAAAATGGTATCAGAGTCAAGTACTAATTAATTAATTATGAGCACTCTATACATAGAAAAATTTGTTCACTATCTAAGTATGATAGATCTAACAAATCAAAATCGACTAAAAAATTTAATACAAGAATTAAAAGATGAAGCCACGGATACATGTAATAAACACATGGAATATCACTGTGAATTTTGTGATTGTTTAGAATACGAGAGAAAAATAGATTTAATAAAAATTTTAATTAATAAATTAAATGAATGGACAGATCAACAAGGATTTGGATCCAACGACCCAAACTAAGTCAAGAGTACCCACCTTTGCTCATCCCAAAGCAGGGAACTTAAACCCGTCCCATACCCCAAAATTATCATGGGTATGGAAGCACTCACCTTTAACTTTACTTACTTAATTAGTCAAACCGATCAAGAGAGATAGGACGTGGGAAGCTAATCTCACTAGATACGTAGAGCAGATGGTCATGAGATTTTGGGTATCCTAAACAAATTTAGAAAAAATGGTGTCCTTATAATCATTTGAAGATTATCCTTCTTGTATTTTTTGCTGCAAAATTTAATAATCCGATCATAATCAAGGTTTTTTAAAAAATCATTTTCGATAGAAATCAAAGCAAGACTATTTAATCTACATTATGACATAATAGATCGTAAATAAGATTTTAACAATTTCAATTTAGAAAAACTTATCTCAGATGATGCAATATTAATAAGGATAGTATGTAAATTTTTTATAAATTATATAAATCTATAAATTTTTATCTAGCCACTAGTGCAGAAAAGGGATTCTACATCGGAGTTTACACATCGGTTCATTAGAAACCGATGTGTAAAACGAGGCGGTGGCATTTTTGAAATTAAAACCAAAGTATTACACATCGGTTTACTGAATAACCGATGTGTAAAACTTTTCCACATCGGTTATTTCTAACCGATGTTTAAAATTAAAATAAAAAAAATTTAAAGTCAGAATTATTAACATTCAACATCGGTTCTTAATGAACCGATGTGTAAAATTGTGATTAACAACATCGGTTTCTAGATAACCGATGTATAAATTATAAAAAAAAAAAAGAAATTAAAATTTTACTATTACACATCGGTTTTAATTAACCGATGTATAAAATTTAAAAAAAAAATAAAAGTGTAAGGTTTACACATCGGTTTTGTAATAACCGATGTGTATAATGTTAACCACATCGGTTTTTAGGATAACCGATGTGTAATATTGCCAATTTTTATTCTGTTCCGCTCGCTATCCCTGCATTCTTCATTTTCGAGTTTTGCTAGCTGAACCCTAAAACAGAAAACACCATGTGCTAACGCGCGGCTCTCTCCCTGTGCTTTACCTTTGCGTTTGGATGCTCGCCCTCACCTCGCTCTGTCCGCTTGCCGCCATTGCTTCATTCTCTGGTGATTGCTTCCTCCATTTCACCTTGCTTCATTTTCCCTTCACCTTGCTTCATTCTCCAGTATTCACTTTGTTCAGTTTGTTGTTGTGGTTCATTCACTGATGTGTATGGGTAATGGATTTTGCTGTTGTGATTAACTGATTTGGGTTTAGGGTTTTCCATATTCAATCTTCGGTTTCGTTCAAATTTTTTCTTATTTTTCACTGGTTTGCGCCTGGTTTTAGGGGGTGAAGGAGGTTGGAAGGGTTTCCTGTTTCTACACTCTTTTCTCTTGGCTGTTGTTGATTATAAAATGTTGGCCACTGCATGTTGTTATTTGGGGGGAAAAATTAACTTGGTCTAAACAATGACTATCCATTGGGTGCCGAACTTAGAAAGGAAGAAGATGTTAGTTGAGAAAGCTGAAGCCTAAGCTATTACAATAATTTTCTTAAACTGGATGGTTGAAAAAAAATTCTTTTTGAGAGCAGCTATGTTTTGTTCCCTCTGTTGCAGAACCAAACTTGGAGAGGTGTAACCTTTTTTTAATTATAGGTTTGCAGCACTTTTAGTCGACTAATTTTATGCCATTGTAGTTTGTACTTGATAAGCTGAGAGAGTATATTCTAAGCTTCAATGGAATTGCACTGATGTTAATAGTCACAAACAAATGAAGTATTGTCATTCCTAAGCCATGTGATTTGCTGCCAGAGAAGGAAGGGAAATATGACTATCAAATTGTGTATCAGGTTGCTGCTGCTATTTAATTGTTGTTTTTGTTTATTTGGTAGACACAGAATATATGAAAGAACTATCAAATTGTTTATTTGTTGTTAGATAGTCATTATGCTCATTTTTATGATCTATCTCATCTAGAATTTTTTACGTTTAAATCATAGTTCATGTGATTTGTGTTTGGTTCATGCAATCATGACGATCAATGAGTTAGTGATTGGTGTTTGGTTCATGCAATCGTGATAGTGTTAGTGATTTTACTTTTTTTTTTAAATTAACTATATTATTTTCTTTTTGTTTGAACTCAACCGTTTCATGCAAATGTAATTTATTTCGACACAACACTAATGCAGTAATAAGCTACCTGTGTAGATCTCAATTTGCAAGAACTTGTCGATATAGGAAGAAATGGAGGTTCTTTTTAAATTACTTTGTCACCTGCATTAAAGCACTATTGTTGATTCTTTACCTAGTTTCTTTTTGTCTTAACCGTGATGCCCTGCTAAAAATCTATATACATATATATAGTATTTCTAACAATCATTGCCGCTGACCAACTTTCTTACTCTATTTGCAGAACAAGAAATTGACAGGTGTTATTTTCCTGGACTGCGGATTTGATTTGAGGAGTGTCCTTGACTCCGTTGCATAGTGCTACTGCCTCTGCTTTGTTCACTTCTCTGCTGTCTTTGCATAATAACAACTAGGCATGTCTCTCAGAAGGTACGTTTTGGCTGAAAAGCTTTCATTGGAGTTTTAATGTATTTTCTTGAAAATTTATTTGATTCGATAATATGCCCACAATAATTAGTAAAGCCTTAGTTTCCCATTTGAGATGCAATACTAATGAGCGTACGTGTACGTGTACGTGCTTAATGTACCGCTCATTGTGTTGGATCTTGAATTGTCCAAAGTTGGACAGTTTGGGAAAAAACTTTTTCTTAATTCAGTTAAAATAGTTATTCATTGATTCTAATGTTATATACTTGATGAAAGTTCGGATTGATACATTTCCTTTCGTTCTCCGGGTGCATACTTTATCGTGGTGGATGTCATCGCGTTCAAGTAGTGTACGTCGGAGACCGCGGGAAATGTTTGCCGAAAATTTTGTCGAGTATGAGCATGAGAGTTAAGGACTAACTGTTAACCGAATGTTGAAAAAGTTTCTTCTCGAATGGGATAGGGCCATACCCTGTCATAAGAAGTGGTTGATGAATATGTTGGACTAAGTACGAAGGTATTGGTTTAGTCATGGATCGCGGTTGGATGAATGCTAGACGGACAAGTGATGAGTATGAGAATGGAGTGGAAGATTTTCTACAGTTTGCAAAAACAAATGCTCCTGATAGTGGTAACGGAAGGTTTTATTGTCCTTGTGGTAACTGTTTGAATGAGAGACGACTAGAAGGCGAGGAGATACGTGATCATCTTATTTGTGAGGGGATTTGTAAGAGTTATACAACATGGATATGTCATGGTGAATCGTTAGACAGGTCGAGGGTGTCGGATAGAGAGGAAGTTGATGACGTGGAAATGGACGATGGACTAGAGGACATGATCCGTGATGTTGGGCAAGAGTCTTTTCGCGCACACATGTGTATGATACTTTGTGCAGTGATGCGCAATTGGCTTTGTATCCGGGGTGCACTAATTTCACACGGTTGTCAGCGGTGTTAAGATTGTTCAATGTGAAGGCGAGAAATGGGTGGAGCGATAAAAGCTTTACCGAATTGCTTGAGTTGTTGAAAGAAATGCTTCCGGAAGGTAACACATTGCCATCTCGAAACTATGAGGCGAAGAAGATATTGTGTCCGATGGGTATGGAGTATAAGAAAATACACGCTTGCCCCAATGATTGCATATTGTACAGGAAAGAGTTTGAAGAGATGCACGAGTGCCCCGGTGTGGGGTATCACGCTACAAAGTGAAGGATGGTGATTCTAGTTGTGATGTGGTCACCAAAGGTCCTCCTGCGAAGGTGTTATGGTATCTTCCCGTGATTCCGCGGTTCAAGCGATTGTTTGCTAATGTAAATGACGCAAAGAACATTAGATGGCATGCAGATGAGAGGAAGTGTGATGGACAGCTTTCGCCATCCGGCCGATTCTTTGCAATGGAAGAGAATTGATAGTTTGTTTCGGATTTTGGCAATGAGCCCGTAAACCTCAGGCTTGGACTTGCTACCGATGGAATGAATCCATATGGAAACTTAAGTAGTATTCATAGTTCATGGCCTGTTCTCCTTGTAATTTACAACCTGTCTCCTTGGTTGTGCATGAAGCGCAAATACATTATGTTAAGTATGATGATTTCGGGTCCTAAACAGCCAGGAAATGATATTGATGTTTATCTGAGTCCCTTGATTGAAGACTTGAGAATGTTGTGGGATGAAGGCGTTGATGTGATTGACGGGTATTGCCGTGAGACATTCAGATTGCGTGCCATGTTATTTTGCACCATCAATGACTTTCCAAAGATACGGGAACCTGTGTGGGTATAGTGTTAAGGGGCATAAAGCATGTCCAATATGTGAAGAAGGCACATGTTACCATCAACTGCAACATGGAAGGAAGACGGTTTACCTTGGGCATCGGAGATTTCTCCGACATAATCATCCTTATCGTAGATTGAGGAAAGCTTTCAATGGACTTCCGGAGAATGAAATTGCTCCGGTGGCCTTGACTGGAGAGCAAGTTTATGAAAGGGTGAACAACACTAATGTTATCTATGGGAAGACCCAAAAGAAGGCTACAGAGAAGAAAATATGGAAGAAGAGGTCGATCTTCTTTGATCTTCCATACTAGTGCAAGCTTGATGTAAGACATTGTATTGATGTGATACATGTAGAGAAAAATGTGTGTGACAGTTTAATCGGAACGCTTCTCAACATTCAAGGCAAGACAAAGGATGGTGTGAATGCTCGTCTGGATCTAGTTGCGATGGGTATACGAGAGCAGTTAGCTCCACTTAAAGTGGGGGATAAGAAGACTTATTTGCCCCCAGCATGTCATACTTTATCAAAAAAAGAGAAAAGAAGTTTCTGTGAATGTCTACGGGGAGTCAAAGTGCCACAGGGTTACTCTTCAAATATCAGAAGACTTGTCTCAATGAAAGATCTCAAATTAGTTGGCTTAAAGTCTCATGATTGTCATGTCTTGATGCAACAACTACTCACAGGTGGCCACTCGGGACATATTGCCTAAAAAAGTCAGACATGTCATTACTAGGTTATGCTTATTCTTCAATGCTATATGTAGCAAGGTCATTGACACTAAAAATTTGGATGAGTTGGAAAATGAGGCAGCCATTGTATTGTGCCAATTGGAGATGTATTTTCCACCTTCATTTTTTGACATCATGGTTCATTTGATTGTTCATCTAGTGAGGGAGATTAGATTGTGCGGTCCCGTTTATTTAAGGTGGATGTACCCGGTTGAGCGATACATGAAGATCCCGAAAGGATATATGAAAAATCCACACCGTCCCCGAAGCATCTATTGTTGAAAGGTATGTTGCAGAAGAAGCTATTGAGTTTTGTACAGACTACATGTCGAAGCGGAACCCGTAGGGCTTCCAAGTCTCGTCACGAAGGAAGATATGATGGTAAGGGTACACGAGGTATCACTGTTAAGAGCATGGATCGGGAGGAAGTGCTTCAAGCACATTTGTATATATTGAATAACACCGATGAGGTTGAACCATACTTATGTGAGCATAAAAGCATCATCAATGAAACTTACCCTAGAATGAATGAAAAATGGTGTTTGAACAAGCATAACAAGACTTTCTTGAACTGGTTTAAAGAAAAAAATTGCAAAGGATGGTATCGCTTCGCTACATTAAAATGGCTAGCACAGGGGCCTAACTTTGATGTCATATGCTTGGAGTGGGTACGATATCAATAAGTTTTCCTTCTATACAAAGTCCCAGGATGACAAAAGTACTATACAAAAACAGTGGGGTTATGGTCGTCATTGAGTCCATGCATTTCTCTAGTTCGAAAGATAAAAACCCTGTTATGGCATTAGTTTCATACTTTGGAATCATTGAAGAGATATGGGAGGTTGATTACACGAAGTTTAGAGTACCTGTTTTTAAATGTCGGTGGGTCGACAAAGAACAATGGTGTGCAAACCGATGAGTTAGGATTCAAATTGGTGGACCTTAGTAAGGTAGGTAATAAAGAGGAACCTTTCATCATGGCATCCCGGGCAAAACAAGTGTTTTATATCCGTGATCCTTCTAACAAAAGGTGGTCAGTGGTTCTCCAGGGAAAAAACATGTATAATGGTAGTGAGGGAAATCACGATTCAACTCTTGATATTTCTGATACTCCTTCTTTCTCAACACCAGTGCCAAATTTCAATGAGGAAAATGAAGTGGATGATGTACATGCTACTCGTAATGATCACCAAGAAGGGTTATGGGAGAACTTTACTAATTGACCACAAAGTAAGTTTAGTTTGATATTACCATCAAGTTTGGCATATTATATGTTTACGTTGATATTTATAAGTTATGTTTATGTACGTTGATCGATATTTATAAGTTATGTTTGATATTTATCCTGACATACTAACAAGTTTTTTTTTTGTTTTGTGTTTAAACAGGTATACATGGCTGATCATGAGGATATCCCTCCTTCATGCAGCGGGTCAGAGACCCCGTCTACCGGTAGAAAGGGTAGACGTGCCACACGGATGAGGAATTTGAGGACGCGATGATGTCTTATCTACTGCCATCGGTAAACCAGACCACCCGGGCCGTGTCATTGGTGTTGGATGGGGAGTCGGCATTCGCCAATACCATGGTTCATCTTCACACCAATGCCACAGGGATTCGGTTGCAGATAGAGCATGACTAAAACAGGAGATTGCAGCTGAGCTTCGACAGGAGATGGCCGAGCAGTTTGCCCAGCAGCTGGCAATATTGACTTCTATGTCCCAGGAGATGACAGCAGGTGTCCAACCCACTGTCCAACCCTCTGTCCATGTGAGCACTAAGGGCTCATGTGATCCTCCTCATCATCCTGAAAATGATGATGATGGTGATCTTCTTCTGCTGCTGCCGATGATGATGATGATGATGATGACGACCCCCGATAGGTGTGAGTCGTATGTTGATGATCATCATCATCGCCGCTTAGTGGCATTGGGTAGGGCATATAATAAGTTAGGTAATATCATACACCATCGGTTATTACCAGGATGATCAAGTGAGGGTGTCTGTTGAGATTATTCGAGATGTCGATGCTCGAGTCCCCGTGCCCACCGAGGAGGTTCAAACAGTGGGGTCGGGCCCCGAGAACTTCATCCTCCGGCCAAGAAGACTGGTCAACTTTCTTGTTGCATCTGAGGTATTCGGTTAGTTGTGTTTTTCTATATTCATAGTTGAAATATATTTATTATTGTTTAAAGATAATGCTTTATTTTTATTCGTTATAGGATGTTGAAAATGATATTGTGCCTAAAAGGTCGGATCTAGGAAGACCAGAGATGTCTGCTCCTGCCAAGGTATTCATTTGACCATTTAGTTAATAACGAATTAAATAACTTAATTATCCGTGATTACTAATATATATCTATGTTGTTTAGGGGATCGACAAAGGGGCACCTGGCCATGGTGATGTTTTTAAAGTTCTGGCTATACAGGTTGTCACCATGGAGGATGATGCAGCCTTGGTAACGTTGGAACATGATGCCAGCCCTGGTGAACTGTATATACCAAAGAAGGAACTTATGGAGATGGCACTCAATAAAGAAATGGCCAGTTCTGCACACTGATAAGCCTCTGGCTTATCTAGTTTTATGACTAGATGAACTAGGGTTTATGTGCCAATCAGTCGAGTTCACTCCTGTTTTTCGCCCAAATTTGCCTTGTTTTGTTCCTAAGTTGGACTTTGACTCGTTTTGCGTCTTTTGTGTAGTTTTTAGCTTATTTTGGATAGAATTATGCTTTTGGTTGCTTTTGGTGTTTTCAGGTCAATAAGTGAAGCTCCGGGAGTCAAGGAAAGTCAAGAAGCAGTGGAAAAAGCACTTCTGGAATACTCGCCTCGCGAGTTTATGCTCGCCTCGCGAGCCTGAACATCAGATAAAGCAGCAACAGTCATCACTCTGGCTCGCCCCGCGAACAGTATACTCGCCTCGCGAATCATGAAGACCTGGAAGTCAGAGACCATCACGGCTTAGCCGTAATGAAGGTCACAGCCTAGAATTGAAGTCTCGCCCCGCGAAAGAATCTCGCCCCGCGAGAGTTTGAAGACCTTGGAAGACAGAGACCATCACGGCCTAGCCGTGATGAAGGTCACGGCTGTGACAGATTGAAGTTGGAAGACTCGCCCCGCGATCACACTCTCGCCTCGCGAAAATCCAAACTTGAATGCGCGCCAAAACTAAAATTCGCGTCGCGATAGTAAGCTCGCCCCGCGAGCGGGCGAGAAACAGAATCCTTATTTAAAGGCTGTTTTAGATCAGATTTAGAGGAGGTTTTGTTTCCACTTGTTTAGATCAGTAGTTACGAATCCTTGTTTCTCTTTGGAGCTGCGTCTCCTGTTTTCTTTTTATTTTCTTATGGAGATTATGTCCGATTGTTTGTCTATGAGCATGAGGAACTAATCCCCTCGTCCGAGGGATCGATGAAGCCACCCATGGCGGTGTAGATTCGATGTGATGTATGTCTTTCTCCCTTTGTCTCAATTTATGTTTTCCAATTCTGATTTGATTGCGTTGATCATATGTGTTGCGTGATTGACTAGTTAAACGTGTTGAGGCTGAGAGGCGATTCGCGTTTTAGAACTTGAATTGGGATCACTAATCGAATATTACACGAGAGTGAGTAGGAGATTAGTGCAACCTTATAGGGAACAAGAATTAATAGAATTCGAGATTAGGATTATGAGACCTAGCAAGTAATTAATCCAATCATCGAATACGTCCTATTGAGCACGAGAGTGGATATAGGAGAATTTGGGGGTCCCGGTTGACATTGTAATTGAACTTAGGGAGGAATTCATCATCACTTGGGTATGCATGTTGGGTAGGTGGATTTGCGACCTTGGACATTTTAATTTCAGATTTTTAGTTAATTATTTCATTAGATTTGTTAATTGAATATCGATCCTCTTATTCTCTCTCTCTCAACCACCTTCTGTAACTTGACCAAACGTATCTGATTTCCCGCGGATTAGTCTAATTGGTAGCCCAATCCCTGAGTTCGACCTCGGTAATTACTTACCGTGTTTCTTTTATTACTTGCGACGACCCGGTACACTTGCCGGCGTCACAACAAGTTTTTGGCGTCGTTGCCGGGGATTAGCACAACCAATTTTCCTAATTTTAGGGAAGTTTGATTATTTGGTTAAGTTATTTTTATTTTATTTTTATTTTTATTTTTATTTACTATTATCTCTCTACTTCTTTGATTCCACTTGGTCTTGCCTTGTTTTTGTATGCGAGGTACACTCCCACAAGAGGACTTGCTATTTGATACGGAGATCACCAAGACCGAGAAGCGCTTAAGGAAAGAAGCAGAGAGCGAAAGAGGCTTGAATGGATGGATGGGCATCATTGGAGGAGATGTCGTACAATGATTACAACCGTGGTTGGGAAACCTCAAATGGATTCAGTTCTGCAACATTAGAAGCCATTCTAGAGCAAAATAGATTGTTGAAGATGCAGAATGAAGCTTTGTCTTGGAACAAAAGGGTGAATGTGATACACGAGGGAATGCTTCCGGGTTGCGAATATTGTAATGGAGACCATGACACTTGGGGCTGTCCTTTCTACTCCTCTCAAGAATATGTGGACTCATGCCATAATTTCTATGACAGCGCACCCCAGGACAACTATCAGAGTCAGAATCAGTATTGGGGTTATATGAGTAGAGACCATCCGGGTTTCGATTGGAGTAATGCTGACAATGGTTTAGATTGGCAACCACAACCTCAACAGAACTGGCAACAACAACGTCAACAGGATGGTGGAAGACAACCTTGGGAGTTGGCTCTTGAGAGGACAAATGCGGCAATTGATAAGATAAGTGCGGCAATTGATAAGACAAGTGCGGCAATTGATAAGATGGCCCAACAACAACAACCTTGGGAATTGGCTTTTGAGAAGGTGAATGCGGCAGTAGAGAAGTTGGGTCAGTTCGTAGAGCAACTAAATGAGTGTCCCCCAGAGACTTTCCCAGGTGATACCGAGAACCACCCTAAGAACCAATGCGATGCCACAACAACTAGAAGCGATAGGGTGTGGGAATCTGACTGGGATGCAACTAGTTCTCAGGAAGTTGAGGAAGAACTACCATATGTTGAGGAAGAGCAACTTGAGGAAGAGGAGTTGACAAGTGACATGACCTCGGAACAACCACATGTTGAGGAAGATCAACCTAAGGAAGAGGAGTTGGCAAGGGACAAGGCACCGGATCAAGGGGGTGAAGAGCAAAATGAAGATAAAGTGGTAGAGGACTTCACCATGCTTGCCACGCAACCTGATTTTGATGCGTTAAATAAATATGTTGGCTTGCATGCATGTGTGGACACCGGTAAGTTAGACCCTCCCACTTGTCTGGCACAATTCCTCGTGAAGACACCATTTGACCCAAGAGGAAGTGAGTTCATAATTATAGAGGTCAATGGAGTTTTCACAAAAAGGCCGGGTGGAATCATGGATAAAGTCGTATTGCTCCTGCGAGGGCCACTTCATAAACCATGGGATCCGGGTGGAGGACCTCACATGATGAGCGTCTCTTGGCCCTTGTTTCACAGGCTATGGGATCCAGGTGGATGCTTCTTAATAAGTCAGGCTCGGGACGTTAAACAAGCGCTACTTGGGAGGCAACCCAAGCTAGGTATCCCTCTCTTCTCCTAACTTTTGTTTTGTTTTTGTTTTTGTTTTTGTTTTTGTTTGTCACTCTTGAATAATTTGAGAAGATAAAGAGTTTTTGTATGAATGTCGTGTCGGCAAGTTTGTTGGATTTTAATTAAATTGAGCATAGATTGATTGCATGAATTATTTTGACCTTTGATGATTTCCCCCTAGGTTCTGATAATAGAAAAGTTTATCCCCACTTAAAAATTGAAAACTGAACTTTGAGAATTTTATTGTGATTACTTGATTTATGATAAGTTTGGGGTGAGGGGGTGCACACACTAGGAATCGTATCTCGGTCAAACAATTTGCAAAATGTCCAGGTGAGGATTTGAGCCTCCAACTTTGTTTTTGATTGTGTGAATCACTTTTAAGTTGCACTTTCCCGAATTTGCTTGAATCTTTTCATGGTTTGCATGTTTATGTGTTGCATCAAATGATTTAGGCAATTTTCTTTGAATAACTACTTGGCCTAAAAAGTACCATCCCTAATGCATGTTCCCTAGTTAGCCACATTGAGCCTAATTAGCCTATTGTTTCTTGATGACCCTATATTACAAGCCAAAATCTGAAAAAACATGTTAACCCAATCTTAGGATTAGGAGAGCATGGAAGCGTAGCAAGAGAATGGTTGTGAGGAACTAAGTTTGGGGTGGCTACAAGGTGATGTGTCATATTGGGGGTGAGAAAAAGAAAAATAAAGGTTGATTAAAAAAGAAGAAAAAAAAAATTGCCAAAAGAAAAGGGGCAAAAACAGAAAAAATAGCAAGGAAAAGGTTGTAGTCACCCGAGGCAAAAAGAAAAATGGAAAAAGGAATTTGAGTAGAAAGTGTGTCTAATGCTCATGCTCTCTTAGTTCCTAGGGACTTAAGCCTAGTATCCTTGATTATCCTACCCTCAGCCAGGCCCCATTACAACCTTTAAAAGACCTTCTGATGTTGCATGCATGTTTTCGTGGGAACCATTTTTTAGATGAAAATCAAATTCATGGAAAGTGCTCTTGGAATGTGAAGTTGAGTGAAAAGTTGATAGCTTAGACAAATTTGAGCGAATGAGTGAAATTTTACATACCCTTGTGAGGAAGGCAATTGTTTGGAATAGGTGATCTTCCTTTGTGTGTGTAGCTTTGATCCTCAACTTAGATTAATGATTGCATGAATGATAAGTTCTCAATTGTTTAAAGTAAATGAATGTGGGGATTACGTTGATGTATGGGGGAAATCATTGGAGAAAAACTGTTTTGTTTGCATGAAATTTGTGCGAAATCGATTGAATCCCCTAGGCTTGCCAAGTCTTGAGTCGTTTTTGAGTTTTAGCTTGCTTGGGGACAAGCAAGGTTTAAGTTTGGGGTGTTTTGATAAGCCTCTGGCTTATCTAGTTTTATGACTAGATGAACTAGGGTTTATGTGCCAATCAGTCGAGTTCACTCTCGTTTTCGCCCAAATTTGCCTTGTTTTGTTCCTAAGTTGGACTTTGACTCGTTTTGCGTCTTTTGTGTAGTTTTTAGCTTATTTTGGATATAATTATGCTTTTGGTTGCTTTTGGTGTTTTCAGGTCAATAAGTGAAGCTCCGGGAGTCAAGGAAAGTCAAGAAGCAGTGGAAAAAGCACTTCTGGAATACTCGCCTCGCGAGTTTATGCTCGCCTCGCGAGCCTGAACATCAGATAAAGCAGCAACAGTCATCACTCTGGCTCGCCCTGCGAACAGTATACTCGCCTCGCGAATCATGAAGACCTGGAAGTCAGAGACCATCACGGCCTAGCCGTAATGAAGGTCACAGCCTAGAATTGAAGTCTCGCCCCGCGAAAGAATCTCGCCCCGCGAGAGTTTGAAGACCTTGGAAGACAGAGACCATCACGGCCTAGCCGTGATGAAGGTCACGGCTGTGACAGATTGAAGTTGGAAGACTCGCCCCGCGATCACACTCTCGCCTCGCGAAAATCCAAACTTGAATGCGCGCCAAAACTAAAATTCGCGTCGCGATAGTAAGCTCGCCCCGCGAGCGGGCGAGAAACAGAATCCTTATTTAAAGGCTGTTTTAGATCAGATTTAGAGGAGGTTTTGTTTCCACTTGTTTAGATCAGTAGTTACGAATCCTTGTTTCTCTTTGGAGCTGCGTCTCCTGTTTTCTTTTTATTTTCTTATGGAGATTATGTCCGATTGTTTGTCTATGAGCATGAGGAACTAATCCCCTCGTCCGAGGGATCGATGAAGCCACCCATGGCGGTGTAGATTCGATGTGATGTATGTCTTTCTCCCTTTGTCTCAATTTATGTTTTCCAATTCTGATTTGATTGCGTTGATCATATGTGTTGCGTGATTGACTAGTTAAACGTGTTGAGGCTGAGAGGCGATTCGCGTTTTAGAACTTGAATTGGGATCACTAATCGAATATTACACGAGAGTGAGTAGGAGATTAGTGCAACCTTATAGGGAACAAGAATTAATAGAATTCGAGATTAGGATTATGAGACCTAGCAAGTAATTAATCCAATCATCGAATACGTCCTATTGAGCACGAGAGTGGATATAGGAGAATTTGGGGGTCCCGGTTGACATTGTAATTGAACTTAGGGAGGAATTCATCATCACTTGGGTATGCATGTTGGGTAGGTGGATTTGCGACCTTGGACATTTTAATTTCAGATTTTTAGTTAATTATTTCATTAGATTTGTTAATTGAATATCGATCCTCTTATTCTCTCTCTCTCAACCACCTTCTGTAACTTGACCAAACGTATCTGATTTCCCGCGGATTAGTCTAATTGGTAGCCCAATCCCTGAGTTCGACCTCGGTAATTACTTACCGTGTTTCTTTTATTACTTGCGACGACCCGGTACACTTGCCGGCGTCACAACACACACATATCGTTTTAGTGCACGTAAGTACATTTTATTTATAAGTTAAGTACGTAATTAATTTTTAAATACTATGATAATTAACATGTTTTTCCAATATATTAGGTATCTGCATCGTATGTTAGTCGATCAGGGTAACCTCGCCCTTTATGGGTTCATTGACCCCATGTTCATTCAGGGTGATGTTCTCGTAGCATCGGAAGACCCGGTCACTACCATACGTGATATACTTGCCCGAGACGATCATCAATTCTATCTTGCGCCTTATCTCAATAAGTAAGTACCGGTTATTTAAGTATAACTATATATGACTTAGTCACTAATCTGTTCGCAAATACAGCCGGCATTGGCAATCGTTGCTCTTGTACCCAAGAATGAACGTCGTGGTCTTCTTACGCTCATTGGGAAATAAGCGGCGACTCAATCAAGACGATTATCGAAACGTAAGCATTAAAATACTTTATAATCAGTAATGCAGTTGTTTTAATTATCTGAAATCTATTAGATATACTTTAATTAATGTTTTTGTCATGATAGGTCTATTAATGCATCCCACATGTTGCGTGGTGAAAGGCGTACTCGGGCTATCAGATGGATTATTCCCAGCGTAAGATATTTATTAGTTCAAATGCATCAAATGCAGTGGGTACAATAATTGATTTCTATTTTATTTAATTCCTCACATTCTAATTGGGTTTCATTTGTACGTAGTCACGTATACGTGGGTCATGGGAATGTGGCTACTATGTGATGCAGTGGATGTTGGAAATTATCTTCTCCGGGATCACTGAAAGATGGAGCGAGGTAAATGTTAATTGACACAATTAGAAGTAATAGTATAGATTCGTTATATGTTTTATGTTAGTTTATTACTTAAAAGATATAATCTTTTGTCCAATTAAACTTGCAGATATTCAACAATCCAACTCCATTATCTGATTCTGACATCAACATCATAAAGAGGCGTTGGGCAACTTTCTTTCTTGAAGTGTACCACCTATAGTTTGTATATATGTAGTTAGTTTAAAAACTTATCATGTACTAGCTATAGTGTACCTTTGACTGATGATATGTATTAGTGCTCAGGTCTGGTTCAATTCTTCTTCTCTTGTGTTTTGATGTAGCCTTGATAAAGTATTGTTTTCATTCATTCGAAATTAATTAGGCCTGATGCCCTCTGTTTTCAGATTATGTGCTCACTAGCCATTTGATGAAATGTCAGTATTTTTAACCATATGTGTAAGAACTGATTGTTTGTGCCAAGAAAATTGAATGAAGTATGTTTTGCTTTTGATATGGTTAAAACTTTGTTGCAATTGTGTCAAAACTGGTTTGGTGTTCTGTTGTTGTTTCTTGTTTGATCAGGGTACTGCTGGTTTGTTTATTGATCTGCACATCAAAACAGGGAAATGAATGATTGAAATGTAAATAACAGATTAAAAAAAAAAAATGAGATTTTACACATCGGTTCATCAAAAACCGATGTGTAAATTTAACTTTCTACATCGGTTTTCCGTAGAACCGATGTGTAAATTTCACTTTACACATCGGTTCTATTTAAAACCGATGTAGAAGTTAAATTTACACATCGGTTTTATGCAAAACCAATGTAGAAAGTTAAATTTCCAATTGCTTATGAAATGATAAATTAATTTTCCACATCGGTTACTAGAAAACCGATGTTTAAAATATACTTTACACATCGGTTTTTTAACCGATGTGTAAAGTGGCAATAAACCACATCGGTCGTTTCCACATCAGTTTGAAAACCGATGTGGAAAGCCAAAAATAACCGACGTGGAATCCCTTTTCTGCACTAGTGAGCATTTATATATACTATGTAAAATTTTATACTATTTGGTGCCCCAAAAAATTGTGGCCTTGGACGATCGCCCACCTCGACCGTACTTAAGGCCACCCTTGACATAGAAAGTCTAACAGAAGTTGCTGACCAATATATCATTACAAAAAATTGAGAAAAAACAAAAACAAATAGAATAAGCAATGTTAGTTGGTGACATTAACCTAAAAAAATTATATTTAAAAGTGGTGTATTCTAATTAATAAAATCAATATTTATTGGATTTCTTGATCTTGTTTTTATGAAAACCGTTCGGATTGGATTCGGATCCTTTAATTAAAACAAAATCAAACCAAACTAAACTACATATATAAAATTTGATATATATTTAATCCACTTTTGTATTATTGAATTTTTATTTTTTGATTTTTCTTAATAATACTTATTAATTTGACGTAATGTAATTTTCTACTACTTTTAATGTTCAAACATGAAATTGATACTTTTTAGCTTGTAAAATTTTAATTTTTAGTATGTTATAAATCATATCTAATAATATTATCCGGACTTAATTTTTAATTAATATGTTGGTAAAAACTAAACCATTTAATTTAATTCAAACAACATTTAATTGGATCAGATCGAATCAATTTTTTTTAAAGAAACAATCCAAACCGAATCAACCACATGTTATTTTAATCTTTGGATCGAATAATTTTTTACCTTTAAAATGATCCAAACCGATCTACGAATAACCCTACCCTTAACACACTGATCAGCCAGACCTAAAAGAATATATTTCACAAAAGGTTAATAAAAAACTTCGTTCATTAAAGCTTTAAATATGGTCAGAGGATTCATGAAAATGCATTACTAATCATTTATAATGGCCTCATGTGCCTTGAAGGCTATCTTTAATCTATTTATAATTTATTAAAATTCATCCTAACCATAATATTAAGACACATCAGCTACTCTAATGACACCTATACCAATTTCTTACACGTATGCTCAGAAGCCTACGTGGCTCTATCTCTTTGCAAATTGTTATCCTTTCTTAAACGAGTAAATAGTCAAAATGGTCCATGAAACTGTGAGGTCGTGTCAAGTTGGTCCCTCAAATTAACAAAATTTCAAAAAGGTCCCTGAAACTGTCAAACGTTGATAAAGTTAGTCCCTCCGTTAGTCAGGGTTTGTTGACACCGTTAACGGCGCTTATGTGGCACGTTAAGTGCCCATTTGGCTGCCAACTCATCCTGCCACGTAAGATGGGCACTATACACGCATATTTGAGGGACCAAATTGATACATGGATCAAATTGACACTCAATATTTTTTCAAAAACCCTAACATTCATCTTCTTCTTCCCTAACGTCTCTGGTTCGTCTCTCTCACTCTCTGTCATTCGTTTGTTTCTGTCTCTCTCTCTCTCTCTCGCTCTAACTGGGGGTTCCTTTGGCACTTGTGGTATAAGAGGTAGGAGTAATGTAAGGAGGAGTTTCCAAATTAAGACCTTCAAGGAGACTCACAGCTCCTGCAGAGCCTTTAAGGTTAATCAAGCAAACAGAAAATGGGTTGTGAAGAAACTAGAAGAAAAGATTCGTAGCCAACCCAAAATCATACATGTAGAGGTTTTTTATTTCCTAAAAAAGGAGTTCAATGTCATCATTGATAGGTCAATGATTTTTAGGGCAATTAGGGAGGCAAGAGAGTTGGTTGAAGGTCGTGAAAGAGAGCAGTATTGTTTTCTGCTTTTTTATCTATTATGACATTGTTATTTATGTATATTTGCATACTTTGACAGATATGTCATGTAAGCATGCATGTGCTGCAATTGCATATAGGAATCAAAGGGCAAAAGAGTGTTGTCATGTCTGGCTAACAATGGGGTCATATGATGCAACTTACCAATTTTTCATTCAACCAACACAGTCTGAACAATTTTGGATGCCCACTGATTATGACAAGTCGGTTCCACCTAAACTCAAGAGAAGTGCTGGGAGACCAAAGAAACAGGGAAGGAAGGATGGAAATGAGGAACCCGTGTGTGGTCATAAGCTGAAGAGGTCATATCCTAACTTCAGTTGCTCAAGATGTGGCATTGAGGGCCATAACCGTAGGGGATGCATGAACACTGGAGTTCCTCAAAAACCTAAAGCTAAGACATCAACTCAAGGACAAGAGGATTTAGTATCTGAGATACCATTAACACAAACTGCTCATACTATTGAGCCAGTGCAATCTCAAGATGTACCACCACAAGTGCATCAACAAGTACAAGATCCTCCGGTACAAGTTCAGGCCAATCCACCACAAATGCAGGCTCCACTACCATCACAGCAAAGAGTGCAGGTAAGTCGACTTTTGCGAGGACCGAGTTGATTTCATATATAAAAGTTCAGAGACTTTTTTGATTTTAAGTTGCATATTTTGGGGACTAAATTGACACTATGTTATCGATTTCTATTTCTGCAGGCAAGGAGATATGGTATAAGAAGACCTCTTATACCACAAGTGCCAAAGGAACCCCCAGTTAGAGCGAGAGAGAGAGACAAAAACAAACGAATGACAGAGAGTGAGAGAGACGAACCAGAGACGTTAGGGAAAAAGAAGGTGAACGTTAGGGTTTTTGAAAAAAAATTGAGTGTCAATTTGGTCCCTCAAATATACGTGTATAGTGCCTATCTTACGTGGCATGATGAGTTGGCAACCAAATGGGCACTTAACGTGCCACATAAGCATCATTAACGGCATCAACGAACCCTGACTAACAGAGGGACTAACTTGATCAACATTTGACAGTTTCAGGGACCTTTTTGAAATTTCGCTAATTTGAGGGACCAATTTGACACGACCTCATAATTTCAGGGACCATTTTGACTATTTCCTCTTTCTTAAACTCTCTAATAACAACAAGACCATGTACGATTTGGCTCAAAAGAGTCGCCGCCAGCGAGAAAAAAACTAAAGCGCATGCATAATGGAAATCGATGGGTTAAGACTGTTTGCGACGATCAGAGTTGTACGGTCAGATTGGGTGGTTGTTGTGTATCCATCGGCGGCAGCGTGGGCTGATTCCCCCTTTGCTTCATCCCATACCACGCCTCCGGCAAGCCCCTATGAAATGAAACCCAGCAGTGTCAACGAAGAACCTACTAATTTAGTCATTGGTGGCGTCACAGTCATCAACATCGTTACTGCCATTGACAAACATGTTTCACAGCTGCAACAAGTAGCATTTGAACCCGTGGTCCTTGCAGATACGTCGGCGTCGGCGACCGCCAGCAAATTCCCCCTTTGGTTCATCCCAGCCGTCGCCTACGACATTCACCTCTGAAAGGAAACCGAAAAGTGGCAGCGCAGAACCTTCTAATTGACCCATCCAATGCTTCGAGATCCTCTTGGAGTTTACATCACTCGAGAACCAGGTCCTTTCTAATCTTCACACGCTTCATCACTCTCTCTCTGAGTTTTAGTTTCTCAGCATATTTTCTTTGCCCAAAAAATTTTTGTTTGATAGGTATGTTTAGTGTGAAAATATTTTCAATTAAATGGATGCATTCTATAGCCATTACCCCAAAAAAAATCAAACAACAATGTTATTAAGCTACAATAACTACCCTAAATTTGAATAAAAACCAAATATCAAAGCAAATTGAAACCACATTTGTAATTGTGTTTCTTCATTGTTATTGTGTCATGAACAACAACATACCATTCTTTGTTTCCCTTCTATGGCTACAAAAATCTGACCACCAAAATAGCCAGACTAAAGAGGCACATAAAGATGTATTAATGAAAAGAGTCTATGCAGAAAAATAGAATTGTATATTGAAAATGCGTGAATGTTCAATACAGCTGAAAGGTGTTTATATAACACCTATGATGGAAGACTTAGTGAAGCTTAACTGCCTAACAAACTTAACAAAAATAATGGATCTAATTAACAGAATGCTAGTAAAGCTTAATTGCCTAACAAACTTAACAAAATACAATGGATCTAATTAACAAAATACTTGATCAAATATTAATAACTCTAATAGCCCCCCTCAAACTGGAGAATGTATACATTTCATTCCCAGCTTGGTGATGAAATTCTGGAATGGCGCAGGGTCGAGAGCCTTGGTGAACATGTCGGCTAGTTGAGCTGTACTTGTAATGGGAAGAAGATGAAAAAGCTTGGCTTTGAGGTATTCACGGACAACATGACAGTCAAGTTCGATATGCTTAGTCCGCTCATGAAATGATGTATTGGAGGCAATATGCCTAGCGGATTGACCATCGCAATACAACAAGGCAGGTTGAATGAAGGAAATCTGGAATTCCTGAAGGAGATATGTCAACCATTTGAGCTCACAAGTAGTGGAGGCAAGAGCTCTCTGTATTCAGCCTCAGATGAAGATCTGGAGATGGTTGCCTGCTTTTTGGATTTCCAGGAAATGATGGAAGAGCCAAGAAATATACAATAACCCGTGACAGATTTTCAGGTATTCGGGCAAGTTGCCCAATCAGAATCGCTGAATCCTTTGAGTTGTAGAGTGGAATCACATGGGTAAAAAAGTCCTTTAGCTGGTGATCCTTCGAGATAGCGAAGAATGCGGACAGCAGCGTCTTGATGCAAATGAGTGGGACGTGCCATGAATTGGCTAAGCTGCTGGACAGAAAAACTCAAGTCAGGGCGTGTAGTGGTCAAGTAAAGTAGCTTACCGATGAGGCGTCTATAAGGAGCAGGATCAGGAAGAACATTACCAGTATCAACACTTAGTTGAGAGCCCTTTGCAATAGGAGTGGCAGCAGGTTTTGCAGCCAGTAAACCACATTGGTCTAAGATGTCTAATGCATATTTTCGTTGACAAATATGAATACCTTGATTAGAACGAGCAATTTCAAGACCCAAAAATTATTTTAAAGGACCTAAATCTTTGATTTTAAAAGTAGAATGCAAAATTGTTTTTATTAACTCAATATCATGAATATCATTGCCCGCAAGAATTAAGTCATCCACATAAATGAGTAAAACAGTGAAGGTATTTTTAGAAGATTTGATGAACAAAGAACAATCGGAATTAGATTGAGAGAAACCATGTGAATTCAAGAAGGAAGATAAGCGAGCAAACCATTGACGACTGGATTGTTTTAAGCCATAAAGAGATTTAAGTAACTTGCAAACTTGATTGGGTTCAGGTGTAGAAAGCCCTGGAGGGGGTTGCATATAAACCTCCTCATCTAAGCTACCATGCAAAAATGCGTTATGCACATCTAGTTGATGAAGGAACCAATTTTGGTATGATGCTATGGCTAACAAAAGTCTAATTGTTGTGACCTTAGCAACGGGAGAATAAGTGTCAAAATAATCCAAGCCTTCAATTTGATTGAAGCCCTTAGCAACCAAACGGGCTTTATATCTTTCAATGGTTCCATCGGCCTTATATTTAGTCCGATAGACCCATTTACATCCTATTGCAACTTTATTGTGAGGAAGCTCAGTGAAAATCCAAGTATTGTTAGAATGCAGTGCATTGAGCTCGGAATTCATTGCCTGAATCCAATGGTCATGCTTAATGGCCTGTTTATAAGTGGCAGGGTCAGTGTGTGAAGTGATTGTGAGCGTGTAGTGTAAATGAGCAAGAGATAACTTAGAATAAGACAGAACATTGGATAAGGGATATCTAATGGATGTATTGATATTGGAAGAAATGGTGTTACAATGAAAATCTTGTAAATAAGAAGGAGGATTTCGAGGTCTTACAGATCTTCTTAAAGGTGCAACATCCTCTGTGGAAGGAATGTGAATAGCGGCAGGAGGTGAATTGTCATCAGTGTGATTGTGAATGTTAGCAGTAGAAGGCTCCAAATCATTATTATACAAAGATGGTGATCGTGCAGTAGGTATATTGTGCAAATGAGGCAAAGAAATATGTTGTGTAGTAGGAGATGGTGAGTTGAAAACATAATCAAAAAGGAAAGAAAAATCAGTATGTGGAGATGCATAATTAGAATGCAAAGAATGAGGTGAAGACATGAAAGGAAAAGATGTTTCATAAAAAATGACATTTCTAGAAATAAAGAAATCATGAGTATGCAAATCAAAAAGAATATAACCTTTGGTTCCTGGCTTGAAGCCTAAAAAGATAGACTTTCTGGCCCTAGGATCAAGTTTATGTCTATGGTTAGTAAGATTAGAGGCAAAGGCAAGGCAGCCAAAGACTCTAAGATCCTTAAGATTAAGTGGTGTGTTATGTAACATCTCATAAGGCGATTTATTGTTCAAAACTGGACTAGGAAGCCGATTTATTAAATGAATAGAGTGGCATAGGGCATAGTTCCAAAAGGTTTTAGGCAAATATGATTGAAGGAGCAACGCCCGGGTTACATTAAGTAGGTGTCTATGTTTCCTCTCAACAACTGAATTTTGTTGAGGGGTTTCCACACAAGAGGTTTGGTGGATAATCCCAAGAGAGGAGTAGTAAGATGGCATCAAAAACTCTTTGCCATTATCGGTTCTGATGATTTTTACCTTAGCAGAAAATTGTGTAGAAACAATGTTAAAGAAATGAAAGATGCAGTGTCTTGTGTCAGCTTTAGTTTTAAGCAAATAAACTCAAGTGTAACGACTGTAATCATCAACAATGGTTAAAAAATAATAGTGATTTTGAATAGATGCAATGCTAAGAGGACCCCAAATGTCCATATGCAAAAGGGAAAAAGGATGCAGAGATGATGAATCACTTTGTGAAAAAGGTAATTTAGCTTGTTTAGCATAATGGCAGCAGTCACAAATCAATCTTTTATTAAAGCTAATGTAAGAAAAATCATTACAAAGTCTTGCCAGAAACAGGGGAAGAGGGATGACCTAATCGAAAATGCCACAAGTCAAAGGAAGTAGATGGCATTTGGCTAGTATTATTAACTAAACTAAAAGACTTATTGGAGTTATTGAAGGATGTAGGAATCCCATGAAAGACGTATAGATTGTTATGAACCTCAGCCTGCCCAATCATCCTCAGGGTAGACCGAGCCTGTATAATGCAAGAAGTAGAAGTTAAAAGCAATTGACATTCAAGGGAAGAAGTGAGTTGGTTAATGGAAATGAGATTAAAGTGGAATTCGGGAATGTAAAGAACATTGGTGAGGAAAAATTCATTGTTAAAGAAAATAGAGCCGGAGTGTTTGGCATAAAGAATTGGACCATTAGGAAGCTTAACAAAAATTGGGGCAATCCTTTTGTGTGTAGTGAAACATTCAAGAAAAGGGCATATATGGTCACTTGCTCCAGAATCTAGGATCCAAGTGAAAAAAGGAGAGACATATTTACCTGATTTAGCAAAGACCAAACCACACGATGATGGTTGTCTGGTGGGGTTGGCTTACTCACAGTGTTCACAGCTGAATTAGAATCATGTCTTGATGAATGAAGTAGGTGAAGCAGAGATTGGTGTTCATCCTTTGAAAGAGAATATGAGGGCTCGGTTTGGACCACTCTAGCAGGTGTGGGAGGATACTCAATCCGAGGAATCTCATTGGATGATGTCGCGGCCAACTGAGGAGAAGAATTTGTTGTTCTTGTACGATACCCAGGTGGAAAGCCATGCTTGAAATAGCATGTATCTATTGTATGATTGGTGCGGTTGCAATGGGTACATAGCATTTGGGATCGAGAATTGGCACGGCCCCTACCTCGTCCTTGGGACTGATTACCACGACCTTGATTGGAATTGGAGGCGACTAGGGCTATGGAATCAGGTAAAATTGGGGGTTTTCGTTCTTGTTGGAGAACTATAGAGTAGGTTTCACTGATCGAAGGTAATGGGTTCATGATGAGAATTTGGCTTTGAATGGGTTGATACGTCTCATTGAGACCTTTCAAGAAGCAAATTACGTGTTCTTTATCCTTATATTACTGGACAGATTTACTCAAATCACAGGTACATAGATGGATGCAAGAACAAGAAGGGGTTGGGTGCAAAAATTCAAGTTCGTCCCATACAATTTTCATATCTGTGAAGAATGTAGATAAAGAACGCTCACCCTGTTTCATGGAGTGAAGCTCTTGTAGTAGATCGGACATGCGGAAGTGATTCTCTCGAGTGAAGCGAATCTGGAGATCAAGCCACAAATCCCTAGCTGTGTCAAAGGAAGCCGTGCTTTGTGAAATCTGTGGGGATAGTGTTCGTGTGATCCAAGAGACCACCATATGATTGCAGCGTTGCCATGCATCGAACAAAGGAGCGGTTTCAGCTGGCGCAGAAAGAGAACCATTGATGAATTTAAGCTTGTTCTTGGAAGAAAGAGCTCGGATCATCGCGCGACTCCAGTGGTAGTAGTTTTCACCATGAAGGGGTGGTTGAACGAGAACGTAGCCTGGGTTTTCACCTAGGTGAAGAAAGAACGGGCTTGATGGGTTTTGGGATGGGTCTGTTGGGGGTGGTGGAGGCGGCGGTGTTGGTGGATCGTTGTTTGAGCCAGTGTTGATGGTAGATTTGGGGGTTTCTGGTTGGGTATCGGCCATGAAAACGGAGGCCAAGAAAAAGAAAGATATGCGGAAGCAATGGTTTATGAATGAGAAATGAAGTCTGATACCATATTAATGAAAAGAGTCTATGCAGAAAAATAGAATTGAATATTGAAAATGCTTGAATGTTCAATACTGCAGAAAGGTGTTTATATAACACCTATGATGGAAGACTTAGTGAAGCTTAACTGCCTAACAAACTTAACAAAAATAATGGATCGAATTAACAGAATGCTAGTAAAGCTTAACTGCCTAACAAACTTAACAAAATACAATGGATCTAATTAACAAAATACTTAATCAAATATTAATAACTCTAATAAGATGACTGTGAACAAGGGAGGGCTAAAATTGAAGTCTCACCAAGACATGCTTCTTAGGCTTGGTTGGGTTTCTTCTACTATCATGAACTTTTTAGCAGCTCTTTTCTTTATTTTATTTTTACTTTATTCAGACCTCCTATGGCTATTCACAGAAGCAGAAGATCAACGTAGGCAGAAACAAGCTGAATACAGACAAGCAAGGTATCTAAGGAGACATTTGCTTAATTCTAGAAGGAATTCTACCGTCCCTGCAAATAAAGGTATTTATCTGTCATTCATTTAAACTTTTGATTTATTTGAAGATGCAATTGGAAGCTCAAAATCATTCATATTAATTTCAACCATGCACATGTATCCCTGATCATTTTTCATAGCCATTTAGGTGGTTAACACTAAAGACCAAACTCATCTCTTTTAGTTTATTCATGAAATGATTCGATATATTTCCATTTTTATCAATAATGATATTAGCAAACTCTCACTTGGCTACATGGATGTCATTTTATATACCATGCGATCATATATTGTCACAAAAAAATGAATCTCATGCTAGTGATAACAAATGTGAAGGGAATATGGCAATGAAAAGAACAACTAACATGTATCAACGACAGCCACCAAACCACAAACGAACAATAACAGCCACCAAACAACTATTCATGCACCCAAACCTCATTCAATAGCTCTTTAACATGTTCCAATTGCCTACTCCTTTAGCAATTGTGCTTATCTCGTTTGGAAATTTAAATTTTATTTACCAAGCCTCTGGTTTCCTTTGTTAAAGCTCCACACAAAATATCTCTACTCCCCTCACCATGAACCCTTTTAAAAACATCTCTTTCGAATCTTTCCATTTTCATTGAAGTTGTTTTTATCATGCTATAGCTGGAGTGTTTTTTGAATTTTGATGTTCAACCACTGACACTGTGAAGCAGGTTAACTATGCATCTAATGTTTGTCCCGCATAGCACTTATTATTATTATTATTATTTTATCTTTTTTGTAAAGACTGTTGTGCGCTATGTTGTTGTTACATTTTCCTATGATGCAATCTGATTTGCAAATTTGGCTGGTGTAATGAGACTATTTTTACAGGTTTGTCCATTTCCCAAAGGTTGTTGTTTGCTATGTGCATAGACAATATCAATGAATCTGAATATTTTAGCCATAGTAATCAGTGTTGTCAAATAGCGGCCATGGCGGCGCCAAGGCCGAAAGCGGTGGCGGGATTTGAAGGAACCGCCATTCGGAGGTGGTGGTGTGGCGGGTTTCACGTGGCGGATCATGGCGGCCGCATGGCGGAATCGCCTGCCATGGCGGAAATGGTGGGGCTGTTGGGTTTTTTGGTGGAAAACCTGACCCATTTAGATGGGTTTTGTGACCCGACCCGGTCCAAAATGGTAAAAACCCTAATATCACTAATCAGACTTTTTCTTCCAAACACAGACAGCAGAACCGCCGTACCCTTCCCTTCCTCCCATTTCACACTTTCTTCTCCCACCACCGGCCAC
This sequence comes from Sophora flavescens, assembly GCA_030762895.1. NCBI lineage: Eukaryota > Viridiplantae > Streptophyta > Magnoliopsida > Fabales > Fabaceae > Sophora > Sophora flavescens. The sequence goes on from CM061063.1 coordinate 85,127,630, forward strand.
CCACTCTCCGGTGACACCCACTATCGGCCGACCACCGTCCGGCGACCACTGACCTCCGACGACCACCCTTGGATCGGCGACCAGCGAGCATTCTCTTCCTTTCTCCTTTTTTCAGCCATTTTCGAAAATGGCAGGCGAACCAGCTTCTTCTGATGCTTCACGGGCCCTCTCTTGGATGGAAATACTGCTTTCCATTGCAAGAAGGAGACACAAACTCGGTTGTGTGTACTTTCTGTTCAAACGTCATGAAGGGAGGGATCACTAGAGCCAAACAGCACTTAATGGGCAAGAAGGGGAATGTAGCTGCTTGTACCAAGTGTCCAAAAGAAGTTAGAGAAGAGCTTTGGACACTTTTCAAAGAGAGGAAGAATCTAGGCAGCAACTATGTTTATGTTCCAAGTGCTGGAGCTGAAATTGAGAGTCTACTCTATGTGGAGAGTAGTGAAGATGAGATGGAAATGACACCTACTAGTGCTGCTGCTGCAAGTTCTGCTTCTACAGGGAAGAAAAAAGTTGCTAAAAAGGGGCCTATTGATCTCTATGTCAGGAAACCAGCTGCACCAGCTGCAATTGGTAAAAAGGAGGAGGAAATGAGGCAAGCTAACATTAGAGAGGCACGTGAAAAGAAAGCAGTTCTTCTGGTCCATAAAAAAATTGCTCGTTTTTGGTATCAGGCTGGTTTATCATTTAACTGTATTAAGTTGGAAAGCTTTCAAGAAATGCTTGAAGCAGTTGGTGCCTTTGGTAAACATCTACCAGCTCCTACTTATCATGCTATTAGAGTTCCACTCTTACACATGGAGATGGAATACACTGAAGATTTGTTGAAAAATCACAAGGAGCAGTGGAGAAAACATGGTTGCTGATGAGTATCAAGCAGAAACTGTAGTGATATTGCTCAAAAAAAAGAAAACAGTATCAAAAGGATTGTGAACTTACAGGACAGAAAGAAAGAAGAAAGGCCACAATTGGAGACTAAGCTTTCGAGAGGCTTAGTTCTCTCCCAAGGGTTCTTCCAATTCCAATTCTAGCCTGCCTCATGCTCTGCATCCAAACCTCCTATATAGCCTCACCTACGCATGACTACCGCCTAGCCGGCGTAGTTAGTTACAATACTCTCTTAGGAATGATTCAAAGTGCTTCATGCACTTTTTAGCCACTTGGTAGACCTCCATTTCCCCCTCTCATACACCATATTCTCTGTGGGCCTAATGTCCGCATCAATACCCTCCCCTTCAAAACTCACCTTGTCCTCAAGGTGAAAGTTAGGAAACTGCTCCTGCACATCAGCTATTGTTTCCCAAGAATTTTCACAGCTTGGGAGTCCTTGCCATTGTACAAGGATCTCTTGCCCAGTAGAAGGGGATCCTCTCACAGCTAAGATCTTCTCCGGTTGTACCTGCAACTCCCATTCTTCTGAGACACAAGGTGGAAGTGGCTGCACCACTGTATCTGATGCCACTGTCTTCTTCAGCAGTGAAGAGTGAAAAACCGGGTGCACCCTGCTATCTTCTGGTAAGAGCAGCTTGTATGCCACGGCTCCTATCCTCTCAATGATCTCATAAGGGCCATAGAATCTCGGGCTCAGTTTCTGGTTCAGTCTCTTCGCCAGGTTTCTCAGTTTATAGGGCTGAATTTTTAAATAGACCTTATCCCCCACTTGATATTCAACATCCCTCCTATGTTTATCGGCTTGCTGTTTCATGCGATTTTGGGCCTGCACTAGCTGTTTTTTAAGCTCTTCCAGTAACTCATTCCGTTCTGTAGTCAGCCTGTCCACCTCCTCTACAACTGTGTTCCCAGTGTCACCTATAACCACCGTTGGAGGGTCTCTACCATACAAGGCCTTGAAAGGGGTCATTTTAGTGGCTGAATGGTAGTTGGTATTATACCAAAACTCTGCCCAACTAAGCCATTTATGCCACTGTTTTGGCCTGACTCCTGTCATGCACCTCAAGTATGTTTCCAAGCACCTGTTTACCACTTCACTTAGGCCATCTGATTGAGGATGGTATGCTGAACTGAATCTTAATTTGGTTCCAGCTAACTTGAATAACTCTGTCCAAAAAGAGCTGATGAAGATTCTATCTTTATCTGACACAATGGAGGTTGGAAATCCATGAAGTTTTACCACTTCTTTGAGAAACACCTCAGCCACTTCCTTGGCCGTATAAGGGTGAGCCATGGCAATGAAATGGGCATATTTGGTAAATCTATCCACCACCACAAACATGGTATCCATCCCTCCTGATTTAGGCAAGCCTCCAATAAAGTCCATAGAGATGTCAGACCATTGTCGAGTTGGAATAGGCAATGGTTGCAATAAACCTGCAGGTGACAGTGCTTCATATTTGTTTCTCTGACAAACTTCACAAGCTTGTACATAGTGCTGAATTTCTTGCCTCATTCCTTCCCAAAAGAATAACCCTGACACTCTTTTGAAGGTTCTAAAGTATCCCGAGTGGCCTCCCCAAGCTAAATCATGAAATTCTTTCAGAATCAGGGGAATTTCAGGAGAGTTCTTAGGGATGACCAACCTTCCTTTGTAGTACAATCTCCCCTTGTTAAGCTTATACCCCTTGTGTGTGCTGCCATCAGTCATCAGTTCCTGCACCATCTTCTTTAACTTCTCATCTTGAGCAATCTCCTTCTCTAAATCATCCCACTCAAAAACTCGCACAGAGTAGAGATAGTTGCAAATTGCAGTTTCCTCGAGAGAGCATCTGCAGCCTTGTTCTCACTCCCAGGTTTATATTTTATCTCAAAATCAAACCCAAGTAGCTTAGATACCCACCTCTGCTGTTCCTCACCCATCAATCTTTGATCAGCTAAAAACCGGAGACTCTTTTGGTCTGTGTGGATCTCAAAATGCCTCCCTAGCAAGTAATGCCTCCATTTCGCACCTGCCAAGACTATCGCGCCATGAGTTCTCTTTCATACACCGATTTCTTCGTGCTCTATCCGAAAGAGTCTGGCTCATGTATGCAACTGGCCTTCCTTCCTGCATCAAGACAGCTCCAATTCCCTTGCCCGAGGCATCAGTCTCAACCTCAAAAGCTTTCCCAAAATCCGGTACTGCTAACACTGGAACCGAAACCATGGCTTGCTTCAATTGCTCAAAGGCAGCCTGGGCTTCTTCATTCCACTGAAACTGATCTTTCTTGAGCTGCTGAGTTAATGGCCAAGCCATTTTCCCATAACCCTTCACAAACTTTCTATAATAACTTGTTAAACCAAGGAATCCCTTCAGCCCTTTAACATCTTTAGGTAAAGGCCAGTCAAGCATATCTTGAAATTTTTTTGGGTCTGCAGACACACCCTGCCCCGAGATGATATGCCCCAAATATTCCAATTTTTCTTGGCCAAAAGAACATTTCTTTTTGTTGACCACCAATCCATTCTCCTTCAGCAGTTGCAACACATTCCCGAGGTGATCTCTGTGGCTTAACTCATCCTTGCTATATACTAGAATGTCATCAAAGAAGACTAGAGTGAATTTTCTCAGAAAAGGCTTTAGTATTTGGTTCATGAGGGCTTGAAATGTGGAAGGGGCATTAGTCAAGCCAAAAGGCATGACTAAAAATTCATAGTGCCCGTCATGGGTCCTAAAGGCGGTTTTGGGGATATCAGAGTCTTTCATGCGTATTTGGTGGTACCCCGATTTCAGATCCAGCTTAGAAAAGACCCTCGCGCTTCCTAACTCATCCAATAGTTCATCTATGATGGGGATTGGGAATTTATCGGGGATGGTTAGCTTGTTTAAGGCCCTGTAATCTACACAGAACCTCCACCCTCCATCCTTTTTTTTCACTAGTATCACAGGGCTGCTGTAAGGGCTAGTACTAGGCCTGATGATTCCAGCATGCAACATCTCTCTCACTATCTTTTCAATCTCATTTTTTTGATAATAAGGGTACCTATAGGGTCGACTGTTGGGTATCGAAGCTCCTTCCTTGAGGGTGATTGCATGATCTTGTTCTGTGTGGAGGTAGCTCCTAAGGCGCTTGGAATACTTCTTCATACTTCTTGAGTACTTCATTCAACTCCCTGGACAGCACTGTCAGTACCTTTGTTGGCTGAGCCGCAGAGTCCTCATAGGCTACAAAATACCCCTCTCCTTCATCTTGCAAGGCTTTAAACATAGCCTTCCGAGAGGCTTGTGCTTTGCATAAGGAGGGGTCACCCTTAGCTCCTTCTTCTCTCCCCTATTCTCCCATCTCAGCACCAAATTCCTGAAGTTAGCTTCTATGTTCCCCAAGCTAGCAAGCCAATCCATCCCCAAGACTACATCCGTTCCTCCTAGCTCCATTAGAAACAAGTGTTGCTGTATTTTAATCCCTTGGATGCTCAGCTCCACATGTTTACAAATCCCCTTGTTCCTCACTTGGGCCCCAGTCCCTACCTCAACCACAAACTCAGGGGTCTCACTTACTTCCGATTTGATCCTGTAGCTGTCTTCTTGGATATGAAATTACTAGTAGCCCCACAGTCAATTAGTATTAACACCTCTTGCCCCTTCAGTTGGCCCCACACCTTAAATGACCTGTTGGAAGTCAGCCCTTCCTTACTGTTCAAAGACAACTGTAAGGATTGAGCCTCCAAAATCACAGGTTCTTCCTCCTTCCCCATTATGGGTTCCTCCTCTTCATTCTCAGATCCTTCCACCAACAAGAATTGGTAGTGTTTCAGTTTGCACACATGCTCAGGCCCCCATTTATCTCCACATTTGAAACATAGCCCTTTTCGGCTCCTTTCCCTCAACTCATTCTGACTGAGTTTTCCTCCTCCATACACCCTCTTCACTTGCCCTGCTCCTTCTGAATTCGGGGTCTCCATAGGCTCTTTTTTCAAAGGCTCAACTCTATGAACAATGGTTTTGCCTCTGAAGAAGTCCCTCGGCATTGAAGCCCCAGCTCCCTCTCTTTCACGCCACCCTTTCTTCTCATCCGCCATGAGCCCCCCTCTCCTTAGTGCGGCATTTTTCTCTTCCAGCAAGAAAGCTTTGTCCATCAGATCTCCTAGAGATTCTGAGGCATGCAACTTGAGTTCTGCCTGAATCTCCTCCTTCAAGCCATTGAGGAAAACTCCCTCGAGCATCACTCTCTCAGCGCCCTTCAATGGAGCTGTTACTAACTCAAAACGATCCCTATACTCCATCACGGTTCCGGTTTGCTTCACGCTCAACAGAGGTCCAAACGGGTTCTGGGCTAGCCCCGATTGGAACCTTCTCAGCACTGCCTCCTTGAAATCCTCCTAATCAGGGTTCGAAGCTTGCTCCTCCCACCATTGATACCAGTTCAGTGCTCGATCCTCCAAGGCTATTACCACCGCATCAAGCTTTTCTCCTTCCCTAACTCCGTTCATCTTGAAGTACCTTTCAATCTTCATAATCCACCCATAAGCCTCGTCCCCGTTGAACACTGGTATTTCTAGCTTTCTCCCACTCCGATCGTATGATGGAACTCGGTTAGCGGAGCTGAAACGCGAACTCGATCGCGATCCGCTTGATTGGCTTTCCGCGCTTCCAACGTCCTCCTCACTCTCCGGGGTCCTTCGTCGTCTGGTTCGTCCCCGATGGTGCCGCTCCCTTCTTCGGAGGAGTCTCCTCATCTCACCCATTCCACGAGCGAGCTCGCCCATCCCAGTTTGCAAATTCTTGACCCCACGCTCCAAATTGTCCACTCGGTTGTCCATCCCCAGTCGCGTGTTAACCATTAGCTCCAGGAAAGTGAGCTTTGATACCAATTGATGAGTATCAAGCAGAAACTGTAGTGATATTGCTCAAAAAAAAGAAAACAGTATCGAAAGGATTGTGAACTTACAGGACAGAAAGAAAGAAGAAAGGCCACAATTGGAGACTAAGCTTTCGAGAGGCTTAGTTCTCTCCCAAGGGTTCTTCCAATTCCAATTCTAGCCTGCTTCATGCTCTGCATCCAAACCTCCTATATAGCCTCACCTTACGCATGACTACTGCCTAGCTGGCAGTAGTTAGTTACAATACTCTCTCTTAGGAATGATTCAGTGCTTCATGCACTTTTTAGTTACTTGGTAGACCTCCATTTCCCCCTCTCATACACCATATTCTGTGTGGGCCTAATGTCTGCATCAGTTGCTCTATTATGTCGGATGCATGGACTGATATAAAGCAAAGATGCATTATTAATTTCTTGGTGAACTCTCCAGCTGGGACGATGTTTGTGAAGTCAATTGATGGCTCAGCATTTGTGAAGACAGGTGAGAAACTGTTTGAGTTGCTTGATTCTATTGTAGAGGAGATTGGAGAGGAGAAAGTTGTTCAGATCATTACAGATAATGGAAGCAACTATGTTCTAGCTGGAAAGATGTTAGAAGAAAAGAGACCAAATCTTTACTGGACTCCTTGTGCAGCCCATTGCCTGGACTTAATGCTTGAAGACATTGGAAAGATTCCTTTGATAAAGAAGACAATTCAAAGGGGAATTGGTCTTGTTGGTTTTATCTACAGTCATTCAAGTACCTTGAGTTTGTTGAGACAATTCACAAACAAGAGGGAATTGGTAAGGCACGGGGTTACTCGATTTGCTACCTCATTTTTATCATTGGAGAGACTTTATGGAGAAAAAGCCAATCTTAGAAAAATGTTTACTTCCGATGAGTGGAGCAAAAAACAAGCTATCCAAGGAAGCTAAGGGGAGGCAAGCATCGAAGGTTGTTCTTATGCCTTCATTTTGGAAAAAATGTGGTTTATATTCTTAAAGTCATGGCTCCTCTTGTACGAGTGCTTCGACTTGTTGATGGTGAAAGAAAACCAGCCTTGGGATATATTTATGAAGCAATGGACAAGGCCAAAGAAGCAATTATGAAGTCTTTCAACAACAATGAAAGCAAATACAAAGATGTTTTTGAAATCATTGACAATAGATGGAATTGTCAGCTTCATCGTCCATTGCACGCAGCTGGTCACTATTTAAACCCGGAGTTCTTCTACTCCAATCCCGACTTGGAGTTTGATTTGGAGGTTCACAATGGGTTGTATGCTTGCATCTCTAGGTTGGTGCAAAGTAAGGATGTGCAAGCTAAGATACTAGCCGAGTTGCCTATTTATAAGACTGCCAACGGTCTCTTTGGATCTGAATTTGCAATAACACAGAAAAGTCGTCGCTCCTGGTGAGAAACTAAGACCCCATCTTCTAATAATTTCACTATTTCAATTCTTTTAAGTTTAATGTTTAAATTCTAAGTCATACACTCTGATTTTGTAGCTCAATGGTGGCGAATGTATGGCTTCTCGGCTCCAAATTTGCAGCAATTGGCTATCAAGATTTTGAGCTTGACATGTAGCACATCTGGATGTGAGCGCAATTGGAGTGTATTCGAGCAAGTAAGTATCTTGAGTTTATTTTATAAGTGTGGTCAAGCCTAATTAAGTATTAACACTTTTTCAATTATATTTATGTTTCAGATTCACTCAAAAAAGAGAAATAGGCTTGACCATAAGAAGTTGCATGATTTGGTTTATGTCAAATATAACCAACAACTCCATCATAGACATAGTATTAAAGATGAAATTGACCCAATTACACTCAATGACATTGATGAGTGTAATGAGTGGTTAGTTGGAGAGATGGATGATAATAATGGTGATGTTGGGAATGAGTTGGTTTTTGATGATGATGACACACTAAATTGGGGAACTGTTTATGAGGCTTCGGGGTTGGAGAGCCCACAACACTTACTAGGCAGAAAACAAGGAAAAGAAAGGGAGCATCAAGTGTTGCAGCTGCTACCAAAGCTTCTAAGAAAGGTCCAGGTGCAAGTTCAACCTCTAAGGGGAGTAAGGGCAAGGGGAAAGAGATAGTAGTTGATCCAAGTGAAGAATTGGAATTTGAGGATGATTCTGAGGCATCTGAAGATGAATCAAGAGTTACTTGTTTTTGAGAAATCTGATGGAGAAGAGGAAGAGGGATATGCCCCATTAGATAACCAAGAAATTGATTATGTTGGGGTTGAGGAAGAGGAATAGCCATTTACTTTGTGTTTGTCATGTTGTTTTTATCATTTTGTTGTTATTTTGAATTATGAAGTCTTGAACTTGATGGTTTATGACATTTTCTATTTGAATTATGAGACTTATATGACATTTTCTATCAATTTAGTTTATGGTTCTTGACTTATGTTGATAGTGTTTTGGATTTTATATTTATTTCTGTAATTTTTATGTATATATATATATATATATATATATATATATATAATTTTTTTTTGTCCGTCATGGCATCCGTCATCTGGCCGCATCGCCATCCATTATAATGTATGGCGGATTTTTGGCCGGCCGCCATCCGCCATCGATAACACTGATAGTAATATTGAACCCTGCTTAGACAAAATTATGGGGTCCATTGATCGGTGATTGTATATTTGTAATTTTAATCTGCATCTGCGTCCTTCCTAAGAGATAGTAAAACTATATAGTAACTTTATTTATATAAAGTTTAATTTGCAAAATTTGTCCCGTGCATTCCATCTAAAAATAAGCTATTTTGGGAATAAATAAGTTTGATGTTTGATGTTGCATTGTCATTTTTATTTTTATTTTGCATAATATTACGAACCTGATCTCAAATTTCAGAATTAACATTTGCTAACCAATGTGATAGGAGAGGAGCTTGTGCAAAAACTTGCCAAATTTAAACAGGCCAGACTGAAAAGAAAACAATTGCTTCATTTGAGGAGGAATACACCATTTGCTCCAAATCCAGGTTCAAAAGGAATATTATATTAAAATACTTCTCTTTTTATATTATCTCCAGGTACAAAATGCATAAAACATGAATTCTTCACTATAGAATACATGTCAAGTACTACACACTTGAAACAATGTTTATTACTTTTTTTCAAAAAAATATAAAAAATATTTATGTGAACAAAATATTTGCATCAAGGAAATTATTATAAAAAGAAATTAAGATAGAAAACCATTTTAGTTTCATTCTGTGTTAGTTAAATATTTTCACAATTTTGTTAGTATAATTCATTGGATTTCTTTTTCCCTGTTTATTGCGTCGTTTTCCACTTTCTAGATGATCAATATTCCTCCCCAACACGATCTACCCAACATCAAAATGCAAGGTCTAAAAGAAAGAGATTGCTGCAGTGGCAAAGAGACGCTACTTCCACTCAGAATTCAGGTTGTTGTTTCGAAGATGACATACATCATACCGTTGCAGTTGTATTATTTTTTCAAATGATATTGTTTCCCTCATTTATTTAATGTTTCCACGTTTTCAGTTCCTATTATACAAACTACAAATGCTTCTTCCTCTATAGCTGGTGCTCTTCATCAAACCCAATGGCAAACAGGTAATTTTTTAAAAAATAAACCAATATTCTTTATTAAAAAATATATTTCCTTACATGCATTTTCTTTGCCTTAAAAAGTTATAACAAATATGCTTATCTGTAATAAGCTTTCTACAATGGTTTTCACATTATTTAACAAATTTTTATTTTTTTTGACAAAGCAACAAACAATATTTATGTTTTGATAGATTTGAAGACCTACATGTGTGTGCGAGTTATATGGAGCACTTCACTGGTACGAGGAAAGAAACGAAAAAACCAAAAAACTTAACAACCCCAGATTCTCTCTGTTTTGCAACGACGGGCGAGTACAACTCCCGTTACTAAAATCCCCTCCTATGTTGCTCCACGATTTGCTTGATTACAATGGAAATAGCAAAGCAAAGGCTTTTCGACGTAATATTCGGATTTTCACATTGTTTGACAATGATGCACAAAAACTCCTGAACACAAAAGCATGTTAACTACTGCATCAAGGGAAGGAGCGTATACAGTCACAAGGAATTTTGTCCCAGCCAACATTATGTTGAATCAATCTATGGACAAACCTACCAAACAGGTAAACAAACTTTTATACATTGCACATTATTATATACTAATTTTATCCTCATAAAAAGCTTTAAAAGCACCAAGAAGGACCTCACAAAGGGAAGAAACAACACCAATCAAGGCAGGACAAATGGTGGGAAAAAAAATGATGAAGTCAAATTAGGGAGGCATACTTGGGAAAAAAAATACCCAACATGTAATTCAGCTGCTTTGTTTAACTCTTTCAATTCAATAATATTGTCTTTCATTACCAACTAATTTGCTGTTACCATATTCCAAAATGAAAAACAAAAAATACACAAAAATAAACCGTCCAACGTGTGGGTCACATTCTAGTTCATCATAAAGTTGAACCATTATTTGATTATATATCGTGATAACTTGAGATTAATTGGATGGGGCATAAAACATAGCCTGTGCCACAATTTCATTCTGAATCCAATTCTTTGGATACTAATAAAATAAAAAATTGAATCTAGCAAGAAACGGTAATTCAACAAACTAGTTGAAGAGAACAGGTTATGAAAAGAAAGGATCGAAAAAGAAAATTGGAGTTGTTGCCAAAAGAAAGATGTGGCAGGATTTGATCATGTCAAAGAGGGGTTTTGGAGGTAGAATGTGGTGTGTGACAGGTGATTCCAATGATTAGAGTAATATACACAGCAACAGATCATTCTTTGATTCTTTATACTGAGTTTGTAAAGGATACATGATCTGTGTAATTCTTTATAGTACGTTATAAAGGCTTGTGCATATTTGTATAAATTATCAATTTTATATTCTAGTTACTTGATACCTTAACCCCCACCTAGTGGGAAACGGCTTTAGATGTTGTATATTCTAGTTACTTGATCATCAAGATCACCTTATGCTACCACTTAATTCGGCAGTAGGGGTTATAGACAAGTTACAAATTAGAAGTAACCGAACACGTGATTAGAATAGTTTAAAATATCAGGAAAGGAGAAAACTATATATTGGAAGTTTAACACACTGCTTTAATATTGCTTCTTGTTAGAATAAATCAAATCGGTGGTCATTTTGTTTGTTTGTGTGAGTGGTTTATGTCTACAAATCAGCAACAGGGAGAGTTACCTATGACCACTCCAGTTGTTCCTGTACTAAGTTCCCCTTCTGTTTTCTCAAAGTAAAGTATATAACAAAGGTTTGACATTATTATAGTTAAGGTGTAACATTAACTTTAGGGCGTACTTGCAATTTCTCATGATAGAATTGAGAAATTGAATGTACATTGTTCAAGATTTTTTAGCAGTGTATGTATGTGTTATATTCAGATTGGTGAGTAAGTACATTTGGGAGGTAGATGTATCTCGAGGCATGAAATGAACCCCTTGTCTTATTTGCCAAAATAACTTGTGCAACTCTAAACTTTTACACCTAAACTGAGTCACCATAATCTCTAAATGTTAGCTGGTGAAAATCTTAGATTCCTTGTACTCCAGGCACCAGCTGTTCCCCATCAGATAAGCTATCAGTTTATGCTAATGCTTATAGTGAGCATCTAAGTAGCTTTGAAATTTATGGGATCATGCAAAATATATAATAGCCATTATCCAGATATATGATAGACTTGCAACATTTGGCGAGTGGCAGAGTCCAAAAATAGGAAATGAATTGAAGGACTGGAATGGAGTAAGTGATAAATGGAAATGTGCATCACAGAATCCATCTTCCCAATACAAAATGCAAAAGAAAAACAGCTGGTATGGATTGAGCATTGTCAAATTCAACCAATAGGCCTATGTTTGGACTTTGGACTGTAGTGAAAAAATTTAACTCCTGATTATTTATTTATAATTGAAAATAAAATTATCTTACAATATACAATTTAAACGGATAGCCCGTAAGGTTGTCAAGGGAAAAGTTAAAAAATGAAGAACCCGTTAGGCATTTCTAACAATATATCAAATGCAAAGCCAGAATCATGTTCTTGCAAATGACATGCATGTTTTCTTTAATGAAGGCAATGTTTTAACTGGCAGGAACTCAAGGCATGCATGATCATAGAAGGAATGACCTACATAGCAACACTGAAAGTTGAATGATTCAAATCACGTCTTCACACTTATCTCCATGAAAGAATTAGGCTTACAAGTTTGATACAAATTTCCCTTATTGACTACGGAACAAGTAACCTGATCCAATAATTGTGGCCACTGAAACCTATGTAAAGCTTTACTTAATTCATGAGATATGAGATAAAAAGCTTGTTATTTTCACCAAAACTTGAGATTCAAAAAGAATTCCATCCCAATCTCCAATGTGTAAAATCATATTTTCTTGTTCTCAATCGGTTATGATTTATGCCTGTTTCGACACATCATTGCTTCAATAAGCATCGCCTCGAAAGCATGCCCTTGCAAAGAAGTTCTGCAATATCATGAGCATTAGACTGCTTGCTAGCTTTTCTGACCCCACAGCATAGAACTAAATTACATGGCTCATATTCCTCACTCTTTGCAAGCTTTCATGCTATATCAACCCTAAATCCTAATCAAGGAATGTTTCATCTCCACAAGCTGATAGATTCTCCTCCTAACATCAATACTAATATAATTAGGGATCACCTCTTCACTGTTGAACAATGTCATGCTGACACGTGGTGCTACAGCAATAGGCCATGTGTCACCACCACCTTTTTTGTTTCTTTAAAAATAATAATTTTACAATTATTTTTTTTCATAATTTTTTTTATAAATTTTTTTTCCTAACTTACTTTTTTTAAAAAATATTTATTTATTTTTAAATACTTTTTTTCCTAATTATTGTAAATATTTTGCTATAATTATTTTCTTTTCTAATTTTTTGTATTTTTATTTCGAATATTTTTTCCTAAATTAATTTTTAGTTTTTTATAAACAATTTTGTTTTTATAATTTTTTATAAATATTTAATTTTAAAATTATTTTTTTCCTACTTTTTTTTTTATTTAAAATATATAGATTTTTATAATTATTTTAAATATTTTTTAACTAATTAATTTTATCTTTTGATTTTTTTAATATTTTCATCTAATTATTTTTTTAAAATATTTGTTTCCTAATAAATTTTTTATTTTTTTTCCTAATTTAATTTTTTCTTTTTTTAAAAAAATATTTTTTAATAATTAATTATATTTTTCTATTTTTTTAGATAACTTTTTTATAATTATTTTTTTCCTAATTATTTTGCATTTTTATAAAAAATGTAAATTTAATTTTTTCTAATTTTTTAAATATCTTTTTATAATTAATTTTCACTTTCTAATTTTTTAAATATATTTTTTATTACAATTAAATTTTTTATTTTTTTAAAAAAAATATATATTTTCCTAATTTTTTAAAATAATTTTTTATACTTAATTTTATTTTCGTACTTTTTTCTAAAATTATTATTTCCTATTTTTTTTAAATACTTTTTTCATAATTATTTTTTCCCCTATTTTTATATAAATAATTTTTTTTTTCATAATTCTTTTTTAAATTTTTTTTGAAATTTTTTTCCATAATTTACTTTTTTCTTTTATTTAAAATATTTTGTTATAGTTGATCTTATTTTTCCACATTTTTTTAAATATCATTTTTTTCTAATTATTTTTTCCCTATTTTTTTTTAGATTTTCATATTTTTTACTAAATATTTTTTTAAAATTAATTTTACTTTTTCTACATTTTTAAAATATATTTTTATTATAATTAATTTTTTAAATATTTTTTACCGAATTATTTTAAATATTTTTTATCACAATTTTATTTTCCTATTTTTTTAAAAATATTTTTCCCCAATATTTTTAAAAAAATGTTAACTTTTTTTCTAATTTACTTTTTTTAAATTTTTTTATAATTAATTAATTTTTATAATTTTTATTTTAAATATACTTTTTAAAAAATTATTTGTTTTCATATTTTTTTTTTAAAAAAATTAAATATATTTTTTCCTAATTATTTTTTTATAATTAATTTTATTTTTCTAATTTTTTTAATATATTTTTTCCCTAATTATTTTTTCCCAATTTTATTTAAAAATGTTTTTTTCCTAATTATTTATTGTAGCACAATAGTGCAAGCCACATGTCAACTTATAGAATTTTTGTATTATTTTATTATTTACTTTCTAAAATTTATATATTTTATTGTTTTAAAATATTTACAAACCGGTAATGGTACAATGTTTTGGGAGTCAAACACGACAATATTAGCAAAAAAATGTTCTATCAACAAATAACATCAATAGACAATAACTGATAGTATTATTTCATATTTTTTAATATATTCTAATATTTTTTATATTGAATTATTTTAGGAACATTAGAAAAAACATTAAATCGTAAGTGCTCTTGTGTCGGCACGGGCAACTACAGTAACATTTTTTTACCCGTGTGTAATCATGGGCAAATATTGTTTAAAAATAAAGTAATTGTAATTTTTTAAAGTGGGATTACATTATACTTTATTAATTAAAACATAAATATAAATATGATTAATTTTTTATTCTATTATGCTAATTAAAACATAAATAGAGATTGAACATTAATTCAATGTATTTTGGAGTTGGGAGGGAAACGGAGGGAAGGTATTTGATATGAAATGGAGGAGGAAAGCAAAAAGGAAGAGAAAATAATCGCCCACCTTGCATTGGGGTTTGTTTTTCTTCATTGGACTAAAATCCCCCCAATTTGGGGAACTCAAAAAATGAATTGACGGAGGACTTTGGAGAATTTTGGAAACCAAATTTGAATTTTATAATAATTTCCTATACTGAAAATGTTAGCTATATGTCTTTCGCTTCCCTCCCAACTCCCAAACAAACCTTTAGTGAGTGGTGTTGATTTTGATAAGGAAACAATGTAACAAAATATAATCTAAACAATCAAATAAGAATGTGCAATCTTTAGCATAGATTTTCAAGAAAGAAGAAAAAATATTAAGATACATAATAATATGATGCATTAATATATTTTCTAAAAATTGTTAAATTGCATGAGAAAAGAAAAGAAATAAATCAAATAGATTTTCAAGAGAGAAGAAAAAATATTAAGATACATAAATACATTTTCTAAAAATGATTAGTCTGTACCAAGAAAAGATTAAAAGTAAATGAAATAGATATTTAGTAGAAAAGGTTTATAAATTAAATAGATTCCAAAGTCGCTACAGAAGCTCACACTGGTGACCTTTTTTTCGATAATTGGGAAATTCATTAAATAATGTCCAACTATAATATCACTGTGAACAAACTTTATCCACCTTCTAGAAATGGTTGAAGAGAACTCACACTATCATACAGGTGACTATATCTGATTTTAATGATCCACGTTCCTTAATGATGCATCAATTTTGGGCATTAATGGAGCACTCGAAAGTCAAACGTACATATTTATATTGAGCATTCAGTGGATTGCACTTCATTTCAACCAGTTATGTCTATCTGCAACTTGAATTGGTGCTCGCAGGTAAGAGATCTTATCATTGCTGGAATAACAAATATAATTTGGGCCTCATGGCATTGTAGAAATAAATCCCATTTTGACAATAAACAGATTCCTATACAGTCTGTTAAGAATTTGATTATAGCTAGTGTTTCTCTAACTGGTAGCCTGAGCAAAGGTAATATGGCTGCAGCTTCAATTCGGGATTTTGTCATTTTAAAATCCTTCAAGGTCACAGGTCGCCCAGATCGTGCTCCTAAGATCATAGAGGTTAATTGGTTTCCTCCTTCTTGTTATTGGGTGAAATGTAATACAGACGGGGCGGCTAAGGGTTCTCCGGGCCCCTCGGCTTGTAGGGGTATTTTTCATGATTACAGGGCTTCTACTCTTGGTTGTTTTGCAGCCAATCTTGGGAGCTCTCATGCCTTATACAATGAATTGATGGGGGCTATTTTGGCGATTGAAATTGCTTATAAAAAAGGGTGGCACTCTCTCTGGTTGGAATGCGACTCGGAATTAGTCATTTTGGCTTCTAATTCTTTAGACATTGTCCTTTGGAAGCTTAAAAATAGATTGATTAATTGCTTGGCTCTTACTAAAAAGATGCGTTTTGTTCATTCTCACATTTTTCGTGAGAGCAATAACTGTGCAAATAAAATTGCCACTCAGGATATTACTGTTCAGAATTTTGTTTGGTGGGATTTAATCCCTAGTTTTATTAGGGATGATTTTTTTTCGTAATAGGGTTGGTTTACCCAATTACAGGTTTTGTTAATTCTTTCATGGGTCAGGTTTATGTCCCTCATATTTTTTGTATTCTTTTTTTTATCAATAAATTTAGGTGTGCTGCAGATGATTGGTAACAGTTAAGGTGCCAACCTAGTTGGGATGTTTTCTGTTATTGTGATGCTTTTGCATGTCTTTTTTGCTTAAAAAAAAGTTATCAATAATTAGACTCTTTAGTTCAATCAATAAAATGTAATATAAGTATATTTCAAATTTATCTATCATCTAAAAACTAAAATTGTTAACTTTTGACCGATAAATAAAGTCGTTACTTAAAGTCAATTCTAAGTGAAAATATATCCCAGTAAAGATGAAAACAATATTAAAAAAAAGTATGTTCTATTAATAAATAATATCAATATACAAAAATTGATAGTATTAGTTCATAATTTTAAATACATTCTAATAATTATTTTTATATAATGACATAATTTAAAAATATTAAAACATTATAAGAAGTGCCCGTGCATTTCGCACGAACAACTACAATTACAATTTATTACAATGAATGTTATTATGTTGAAATTAGTTATAAATATTAGAAAAATAATAATCTAATAGTTGCTCGTGCGTCTCGCACGGGCCACTACACTAGTTGTTCATCATGCCTGAACCCAGCATCATTCTTCTTTTATAGAAATTGGCCAAAATGGTGATAGTGTATTAGGAAATATCTTGTATGATATGATCCCAAATATTGTATATATTTAGTTTCCTAGAATAGCTTAATTATGTGCATATTTACTTTCCTTGAATAGATCAAATCATATCTCTAGGATGGTGTATCACGGCTGTTATGCCTTGGAATCAGCCTAATATGTTCATGTACATGTGTTATATATTGTATACTCAGTCGATGAGAAAGATATGTAACATTCTCCCAATTTCTATTGTTCTTCTATCTTGCTGTCTTAAGATGGCATAAGAGCTTGAAGATCTTGGAACCACCATTGGCAACGATCAAACAACAACAGAAGAGTCACATACCAAACAATCGTATATCAACAACAAGTCCAATAACAACAATAGTTCTGGTATGGATCCTTCAAACCCATACTATGTTCATCCTTCAGATCATGTTGACATGCACTGATTGTACTGTGACGTAGAACCCGATTTACCCAAAGGGGTCATTCATGCCAAGACTGCACGTCAAGTTTGGGAAGATTTCAAAGATCAGTTTTCACAAAAGAATGCTCCAACAATCTATCAGGTTCAAAAATCCTTGGCCTCTATCACCCAAGGTACCATGTCAGTCTCAACTTATTTAACAAAAATCAAAGGTCTTTGGGATGAATTAGAGACATATCGCACTCTCCCTACTTGCAACCAGATGAAAGCGCATAATGAACAAAAGGAAGAGGATCACTTGATGCAATTTCTCATGGGTCTTAACGACACCTACAACATTGTTCGTACCAATATACTTATGATGTCACCATTGCCCAATGTACGACAAGCCTATTCTCTGGTCATTTGGGATGAAACACAGCGTCATATGACTTCAGAATCAATAGAGAATTTCTCCATAGCTGCTACAATCCAAAGTCATCCAATCAACTTCTCAAACAAATCCACCAAAGACAAACATTGTGAGCATTGCAATAGAGAGGGTCATACAATTGACAATTGTCGAGCTCTAAAGTTCCACTGCAGCTTCTGCAACAGAAAAGGACACACCGAGGACATGTTCAAATTTAAAAACGGGACATGGAGTTCCAACAACACAGGAACACAAGGCAGTAAACAGAATCAATCTCAACAACGACATCATAGGTCTAAAGGCATTGCACCTAGATCTTTCTCTGCTGCTAATGCAGTAGATTCCTCACAGTCCCCACATGGGTTATCTGCAGAACAAATTCAGCAACTTGCTCGCGCATTGACTATGATGTCTTCAAACAATACCTCTGGTAATAGCGATGTTCATGCAAATGCTGCAGGTTTGTCTCTTTTTCTAATGCTTCAATTAATTCTGTATTCACTAAACATTGTTTAAGGAACAAAAAAAGGAAAATTTGTATGACACTACAAAAAAATTGGGATTACCGACGGCCAAAACCCTTCGGAAAAGCAAAAAATCCATCGGTAATGCACGTTTCCGACGGACCAAATTGAATCGTGTATCCGGCTCGTAGGAAACGGTTTCCGACGGACAAGTCGAGTCAGTCGGAAAATTACTGACGGATTTTTCCATCGGTAACCAACATTTTCAACGGATTTAAATTTTTTTAATTAATAATTATTTTTTTTATTTTTAAAAAAAATAGTAATTCTTTTTTATTTAAAATATTACATTTTTTTATTATAATTAATTTATTATATTATTATATTAGATCAACATAATAGAAATTAAAATAATTAAAAAGGCAATTAAATTTAAGATAACATAAATATTCCATACATAAAATATCCGTCTGTCTAGAAAACACAAGTAAATATAAAACTATCCTAATAATCATCATCATAATAACAGTCATCGTCATCCTGTAGAGGGGAGTTCACCGGCGTCAGTTGATCATCATGCTGTGGCGCAGGAGTCACACCGGCATCATGCGGCTGTGGTGGTGGCACGGTAAAAGTAGTGGAGGGCCAACTGGCATGGATGACCCCCTGTAGAGCGCTGCCCCTCTCTGGTGGAAGCAAATTGAGCAGAGAGGTCATCACCATAGACCAAGTCTCCATCTGCTGCTGCATGTGCTCTACATTCTGCTGTGTGAGCTCTGCATGCTGCTGCATGCACTCTGCAGCCTGCCTCTGCTCCTGCACCTCCTGCCTCAGTTGTCGCACCTCCTCCGTGTCCTGTGAGCCGGAGGAAGTAGGCTCCCGAATGGTCAAGCTCGGCATCGAGGCTCAAGTGATGGAACGAGCCATAGTCGCGGTACTGTAAATGCGACCCTTCTTCTTCCCGCCTGCCACTTCCATCCAGATCTGGGTCTGTAGTAGATCGACCTCGGCGGGGTCCAGCTGTATCCGAGGCACCAGAACAGGAGGCAGCCTCAGACGCTACCTGAATGAACCTGACATTGTACTCTACTTGCGTCAATGCATTAAAAAAATTATATTATTAGACTATAATAATGAAAAGATACACTAAATATAAAAAGATACTTTAATTAGCTCACCATTGTCTGCCTCGAACTTTCATCAACAAACTCGCCGGTGTCTGCGTGAATATGTGTTTGCTCAAACACAGTAGGGACATCAACCGAGTGGTCAAGTTGTCCTACCTGCAACCGACAAAGAATAATTATAAAATAATTTTTTAATAAAAATACAAATATACTATTATTTATATGTGCATACCATGTTGATGGCATGCTGCATATGACTAATCGAGTCACCGGTGTGCATGCTCCCACCCTTCTCTCAAGCCCCGATTTCTCTTTGCTTGCTCACACTTCGCCTTGTACTCTGGAGTGTCCCAGTACGCACAAAGCAGGGCCCAAATTTTGGGGCCGAGTAATCTGGGCACACCCGACTTTCCCTAGCCTTCCCGAGCATGTCCCTCAGTCGATCAGACGCTTTGTCATCAGATATGGCGCGTATCTATGCAGCATGCTCTGATAACCAGCGCACAAGGGCCTGTTAACAAAGAAGAAATATCAATACCATTATACAAAAAAAATTAAAAATATATAAAATACGTGAAAAATAAAAATATAGAAGTACAGGGAAAAATAAACAAGTTACCCTAAATCGTTTGAAGATACAATCCTAGTCATCCTTCGGTATCCTCCCCCATGATGGCCAGAAGCGATGATATTGCGCCTTGAGGGCGTATGTAACGTTCTTTGATCCCACTTTCGATGGGATGAAGCTGAAAGATTTAAAAATTGATTAATTCAACAATATGACAATCAACAAATATATACTTATTGGATAAATATAAAATAGTCAAAGTTAAAAATTTCTTACGATCCAGAAACAGGTGTGACCCATGGTCGATCCTCAGCTCTCGGAATCCTGGCCCACTCAGGCAAGTTCTCTGGCGCGATCGAGTGCTGGTCGGAAGTTGTGGATGGAATGTCCATGCCGTGATCATATGCGGCCGCGGATGATGAGGATGGAATGGTAGGGTCAGGCTGTGTCGGCACACCAGGAGTCGGCATGAACGATAATCCTGCTGGCTGTGTGGCATATGCAGCTGATGATAGTGGTGCTGGGTGTGGGTGTGGTGTAAGTCCAGTAGCGGGCGGCGAGTAGTCGGCCAATGAGCCTCATGGGCCAAAGCGAGTGGGTGGAATATGTGTGGAGGATGGGGTAGTGTGGGTCGAGGATGGTGTGGTATGGGTAGGGGATGGTATTGTATGGGTCAAAGAGGGTGTAGAATGAGTGGGGGAGGGTGTAGAACGGTCGGGGGATGCTCCTGTAGGTGCCACTAGAGTGGGTACGATGGGTGGAGAGGAACCTACATCGAGGTGTGCAAGCACCTGGGATTTAATGGTGTATCGTCCTCGCTCAGCCTTCGCCTTCCCCTTCCCCTTATCACCGCTAGGCGGTGGGGGGCGGGGCGGCTCTCCTCCTGATGCTGATATATCTAGTTTTTATCACAATTATAAGTCAATGTAAAAGCAATAAATCAAACGATGATATTGCGAGTAATCTAATAAGCAAATTTTTAGAATATAACAACATTACAAAAGGATTACATTTAAATGCATAAACAAATATACAAAATACATGATACTATAACTTAACAGTAAAATTCCTATTCAGACTCGGTATCATCATCTGATTGTAAGTCTGACTCATCTTCTTCTAGCATTGAGTCATCACTTTGGATTTCTTCATCTGATGATGTATTCATCGATACCGACGGATTAACAATGGCCACTTCTTCCCATCATCAGCAGATCCCAACATGCTAGTAATACGCTCAACCTCAATTACTTCATTGACATGTGACAATTCATCCGTCTGGAAGGGTATATCATCCTCTGCATTATCAATTTCTACGCGACCCCTAGGTTTGGTAGTGATAGCAACACACCAACCTCGTTTGTCCATTCGCATTGCTGGATAAGGGACGTAGTAAACTTGTTTGGCATTGTGAGAATGATATATGGATCAAATTGTTGATATTTTCTATCCATGCGAATGTCCACAGTGCCATACTTGGGATCCACCTTCGTTCCTGTCTTCGATGGATCAAACCACTTACAATAAAATAATACAACTTTTTTAGGATAAGTAGTAGTATTGTATTGTAACTCGTATATGTGTTTTATGACTACATAAAAATCACCAGTACCTTCACCTTGTACCACAACCCCGCTATTAATGGTCTTTTTGCGAACGTTCCATTCATCTGTGTGGAATTTGCACCCTTAACAAGTATGTATGCCATGATCTAACACTGCTATAGGGCTCATACACCAAATCTCTTAAGTGTTGATTGATAGTGTGATTTTACATCATATTTTCTATATACTTTTGCATGCATTTTTCATATAGATTAGGCATTCTTAGTTTGATTTTTATTAGTTTTTACCTAGGAACGGGTGAAGCGGTTTCTTGGTGTTGTTTTGCAGGAACTTAGGGAAAACTGTGCAGATTTGGCCATAATAAAGCTTGGATGGAATAGATCCTGAAAAGAGAAGAAATTGAGCCAAGCAGAATTCTGGAGATTCGCCCCGCGAGACTGGATTCGCCTCGCGACCCTGAAAGCTGACTGCGCCAGAAAATACAAGCCTTTCTGGTTCGCCTCGCGAACCTTGTCTTGCCTCGCGAGTATGGAAACCAGAAGCCATCACGCCCAGGCCCTGATGCTCTTCACGGGCATATTGGAGAAGCACTTTACTGTTTCGCGTCGCGAGCAACTCTCGCCTCGCGAGAGTTCAATTCTTCGAAACATCAGATTTTTAATATTCGCCTCGCGAGCGAGCGCAGAACTGATTGGTATAAGTTGCTGTTTTAGGGCAGAACTGAACAGTTTTGAGTTTTTAGTTTTAGTTTGAAAGTTCTTGGAGGGGGAAGCATTTGGAGGCTGCGGCTGGGCTAGGGTTCCAACCCTAGAAGGGAGCTGAGTTAGGGGGTTGCTGTGACAACAGTGGGGAGCTTCAATGGAGTTCTCCCTTTCCTCCTTTCTCTACTGCTTTTCTGGTTTGGCTTTCTCTGTAAATATGAGTAACTAAACCCTGTTTGTTGGGATTAGATGTAATCAAACTTATTATTATGTATTTATCTTGACTGATTATTCTGTGTTCATGTCTTCATATTAGTGATTAATTTTCTGTGCTTAATGCTTGTTGTGGCTAGCACCCCCATGACTTGATTTGTGTTCTAGTATGCAATTGGGAAATTCGTATTAGAACCGGAATTGAACTTAATCACCTAGTAACCCTTTCATCTAGGAATGGAGTTAGGTTTACTAGTAATCGCGTAATCCTTAATCCTAATGCAAATTCATTAATCTAGGCCACCTAAGGAATTATGGTCTATTAGTGGATTTAGGCTCTTGCCATCCGAGGAATCGGGGTTTGAGTAATTTAGTGGATTGATTTTAATATCTGAAGCATGAATGGGAGGTATCTAGTCCTGATAGTACATGATTTAGAGGTTTGGTGAAGTCTAGTCCCAACATATCCTTTCTGCACTCCAAGTGTTTGTCAAAAGTCCCCAAAAAGACAAAAAGATTTTATTTCTTTTCTTTTGTTTGTTTTGATTTCTTTTCATAGTCTAGATAGTTGCTGAGTTTGTAAATTGGTAGTTGACATCCAATCCCCGTGGATACGATAACCGGTCTCACCACCGTATTACTTGCACGACTGGGTATACTTGCCCAGATTCGTCAACAAGTTTTTGGCGCCGTTGCCGGGGATTGGTTTTGCAAATATCATTAGTAACAGAGGAGGCAACTAATTTAGACATTTTTATTCTTTTTTATTTTTCCGTATATATTTGATCTTTTTGTTTTGAGTTGTGTTTGTGCAAGGTGGACGAAATTCATGGACAATCACTATTATCCACCTGATGAGGAAGCCTCAAGTCACGCTTTGGAGGACAACTGGTGTTTGGGAGATTGCATGGATTTGATGGATCATGTTACTCCCGCACAAGTTGACTATATGACGGGAAGGCTTATATATAACTTCTCCGAGGAGGATTGGGAAACCTTCTGTTCATATTTACCACCTCCACCACCATGTATGATTCCCATAGAGCCACATGAAGCAGAATTTGAGAAAAATCTGGTTGTGGGAATGGATCAAATTGAAGATGAAGTGGTGATGGTGGACAAGTCACAAGAAGAGGGAGTACTTTCCACAAGTCCTTGGGAAATTGAAGAATGGGAATGGAAGGAGCAAACACCATTGAAAGCTGCTCTAGAACAGTATTCCCAAGAGCTATCCGCTTCTGAGGCCAAGGCAAGAGCCAATTGTGAGAGTATCGAAGCTATGATGCATAACTTCAAAACGCAAGTTGAGGAGATTTGTAAACAGTTAGTACAAAAGTCACCTGAAGCCCAATTTGAGGAAAATCTGGTTTTGGGGATAGTTCAAGATGAAGACGAAGTGGTAGTGGATTCCACCATGCTTGCTAAGGAATCTGAATTTTCTGCATTGGACAAATATGTTGGCTTGCATGCATGTGTGGACATTGGTAAGTTAGTCCCTTCCACTTGTCTAGCAACCTTCCTGGTTAAAATGCCATTTGACCCGCTAGGAAGTAAGTGCATTATTATAGTTGAAGAGGTCAATGGTGCTTTCACACACTGGCTGGGTGGAGTTGAGGATAAAGTCATGCTACTACTACAATCTCCACTGCAAATACCATTTGATCCGGGAGGAGGATCCTAGAACGTCAAGCTAGTGACGTTAAAGAAGCGCTTATTGGGAGGCAACCCAACTTATCTTAACCCATCTCTTTAGTTAGTTTTTGTTTTTGATTTTAACCTCTTGAATAATTTGAGAAGATCAAGAGGAAAAATAATAAATTGAGAATTGCCAAGTGTTTGCAGGGTAAGAAGGAAGGAGGGAAGAGCAAGGAGAACAGAAAAAGAAAAGTCAGCACCCATCAGGCTCACGGCTGTGATGCATTTCCCAACAAGTTTCTGACTGGCATGAGAGTCAACACCCGCTACCGCCTCGGTAAGCCGTTCCAATTTTTATCCTCTTTCCAACTTGATTGTTTACATTAGGGACAATGTAAATTTTTAAGCTTGGGGTAGGGGTATTTTGCATTTGCATTTTGCATATTGCATTCATATAGTTTTGCATGATAGCTTTACATGTTCACATTATTAGATTGCCCTTGCTTGGATAATGCATCCAATTGTGAAAACTAAGTGCCAAATAATTTGAGATAGTGAATTATTGAACTCAATTTGTTATTCTTGTGATATGGCTGCAAATGAAAATGTTTGAGATAATCTGTGATAGTTGATAATTAGCATATGGTTCTATAGATTTGTGTTTCTCATTGATGGTTGAACTACTAAAATGTGAGATTTTGAGCCAAAAGGGGTATTCACTAAATCTACCCCATTCTTTGTGTTAGAGTGTTATTCCTCTTGGTTTGCTTTCTCTAGAACTTGACTTGAAACCATTTTGAAGCTTAAAAATTTTTGAAAACATTTTTGAAAATGATTGAGGCAATAGGTATTTTTCGGGCCTTCTGAGCTTTGAATGATGAAATGCTACCCCTTAGTTGCCCAATTTTGAGCCTAAAAGAATAAAATGCTTTTCTTGGTACCCTGAAATGTTTTGATAAATAATGCTTGATAAGGGACCTTCTAAAGTATTACAAAAAGGGTGAAAAAGGTAGTCGAAAAAGTTTGGGATGAAAAAAAAAGAAAAAAAAAAGAAAAAAAGAAAAATAATTCTCTTGAGTTGAAAAATCTCCTCTTCTCCAAACAAAAATAAAAACAAAAGAAAAAAGAAAAATAAATAGAGAAGGGGATGACAAAAAGAAATGAAAAAGAAAGAAAAGAAAGGTGGAAAATAAATCAAAACCCAAAAAGGTATTTTAGAAGGTCATGTTTTGCAATGCTTGATTTTGTATAGCCTTTTGAAATGTCCTTTTATTGATTTCCCCACCTAACAATTAATCCCATGGCCCCGTTACAAACAAGTAAAAGACCTCTTGATTCTTAATTGTTTTCATAAATAAAGTAGAGATTTGGTTGAGAGTCAAGCCTATGGTAGAAGTCATTCCTTGAGGAAAATGGAGCGAATTGTTATATACCCCTGAACACTTGAGTGAGGTGAAAAGAGAGCCCAGCAAATGAACAAGCTTGGGGTGAGCTTCAAGTGAGAAAGAGTGCCCAAATCAATGAGAACATGAGTCAAATGAACCTAAGCCTCTAATTGGACTTGAATTGATTGTCTCTTGCTGAATTGTTTGAAATGCCTATTACTTGGATTAGTATTTACTCGGGTTCTTGATTCACTATCCATGCTTTGATTATTTTGATCTTCTGGCCTTGGTGATTGCTTGAGGACAAGCAATTGAATAAGCTTGGGGTGATTTGATAGTGTGATTTTACATCATATTTTCTATATACTTTTGCATGCATTTTCATATAGATTAGGCATTCTTAGTTTGATTTTTATTAGTTTTTACCTTGGAACGGGTGAAGCGGTTTCTTGGTGTTGTTTTGCAGGAACTTAGGGAAAACTATGCAGATTTGGCCACAATAAAGCTTGGATGAAATAGAGCCTGAAAAGAGAAGAAATTGAGCCAAGTAGAATTCTGGAGATTCGCCCCGCGAGACTGGATTCGCCTCGCGACCCTGAAAGCTGACTGTGCCAGAAAATGCAAGCCTTTCTGGTTCGCCTCGCGAACCTTGTCTCGCCTCGTGAGTATGGAAACCAGAAGCCATCACGCCCAGGCACTGATGCTCCTCACGGGCATATTGGAGAAGCACTTTACTGTTTCGATTCGCGAGCAACTCTCGCCTCGCGAGAGTTCAATTCTTCGAAATAGCAGATTTTTAATATTCGCCTCGCGAGAGGACATTCGCCTCGCGAGCGAGCGCATAACTGATTGGTATAAGTTGCTGTTTTAGGGCAGAACTGAACAGTTTTGAGTTTTTAGTTTTAGTTTGAAAGTTCTTGGAGGGGGAAGCATTTGGAGGCTGCGGCTGGGCTAGGGTTCCAACCCTAGAAGGGAGCTGAGTTAGGGGGTTGCTGTGACGACAGTGGGGAGCTTCAATGGAGTTCCCCCTTTCCTCCTTTCTCTACTGCTTTTCTGGTTTGGCTTTCTCTGTAAATATGAGTAACTAAACCCTGTTTGTTGGGATTAGATGTAATCAAACTTATTATTATGTATTTATCTTGACTGATTATTCTGTGTTCATGTCTTCATATTAGTGATTAATTTTCTGTGCTTAATGCTTGTTGTGGCTAGCACCCCCATGACCTGATTTGTGTTCTAGTATGCAATTGGGAAATTCGTATTAGAACCGGAATTGAACTTAATCACCTAGTAACCCTTTCATCTAGGAATGGAGTTAGGTTTACTAGTAATCGCGTAATCCCTAATCCTAATGCAAATTCATTAATCTAGGCCACCTAAGGAATTAGGGTCTATTAGTGGATTTAGGCTCTTGCCATCCGAGGAATCGGGGTTTGAGTAATTTAGTGGATTGATTTTAATATCTGAAGCATGAATGGGAGGTATCTAGTCCTGATAGTACATGATTTAGAGGTTTGGTGAAGTCTAGTCCCAACATATCCTTTCTGCACTCCAAGTGTTTGTCAAAAGTCCCCAAAAAGACAAAAAGATTTTATTTCTTTTCTTTTGTTTGTTTTTATTTCTTTTCATAGTCTAGATAGTTGCTGAGTTTGTGAATTGGTAGTTGACATCCAATCCCCGTGGATACGATAACCGGTCTCACCACCGTATTACTTGCACGACTGGGTATACTTGCCCAGATTCGTCAACATTGATTTAACACAGTTAATGGTTGCTGATACACCTACAAATTTATAAGTCATATTAAATAACTACTTTTCAATTAGAAATTAAGCTTAAAATATTGTTTGCTAAGTTATACGACACTTACTTGTTGCTTGAACCATTGAGAAAACTCTGCATGTGTACGAGCAGAAGCATCTTGGTCACTAATTTGATTAATTTGCAGGAACACACTGACAAATTAATAATATCCGTACAATGCGTTAAAAATAGAATATGATAATACCATATGATACATCATTTAAAATACGAGTCTTTCAAAGTTACTCATGGTATAGTTTCACCTATGTGTAGTTTATCAACACAAGAATATGGGCCGACTCATACTCCTCATCACTTAACCGGTAAACAAGCTCTTTGCTCGCATGACGTCCAGGAAGATTAAATTCAGATAGCATATAAGGATACCCACCACCATCAGCATCTATCTCGTTCCTAACATTTCTCGGTGCCAACATGAAGCTGTTGAAATAGTGGGAACAGAAATAGGTTGTTTCACGGTGTAAGTAGGATGCACAGACTGATCCTTCCACCCTAGCCTTGTTTTTAACTGATCGTTTAGAGTCACCTATGAATCTAATTAATAAAAACTATTAGTGACAAGTCATTATTCAAGGGACGTTAATTATGTAAATGTGAAAATATAAAAATATTACCTTTCAAACGGATACATCCACCTATATTGTACTAGTCCACCAAGCCTCGCTTTGTATGCAAGATGCACAGGGAGATGTTCCATTGAGTCAAAAAATCATGGGGGGAATACCCTCTCCATCTTGCAAAGAATTATTGGAATATATTCTTCCAGCTTCTTCAGACCATCCACGCTTAATGTTGCAGAGCATAAATCTTTGAAGAAATGACTGATTTCTATAAGCGGATTCAAAATGACCGATGGCAACGAGCTGAAAGCAATAGGAAGCAAACACTCCATGAATACATGAAAATCATGACTTTTCATCCCATGAAGCCTCCCGGTTCTTACATCCGCACATCTTGCCAAATTAGAGGAATAACCATCAGGCGTCCTGAGGTCTTTTAACCATCGACAAATTGACTTTGCTTCATCGGCGGTTAGTGAGTAACAAGCTTTTGGTTTGACCATTTTTCCATTAGACTGAGGCTATAGCTCCAGATCCTTTCGTCTACAGTACAGCGCTATGTCCATTCTTGCCTTCTCATTGTCTTTCGTCTTTCCAGACACATTCATAACCGTGTTAAGGATATTGTCAACGAAATTCTTCTCAATAAACATCACATCAAGGTTATGTCTTAATAGATTATCCTTCCAATACGGTAGTTCCCAAAAAATGCTTTGTTTTGTTGTTGGGACGCCGGCAAGTGTACCGGGTCGTCGCAAGTAATAAAATAAACACGGTAAGTAATTACCGAGGTCGAACTCAGGGATTGGGCTACCAATTCGACTAATCCGTGGGAAATCCGATAAGTTTGGTCAAGTTACAGAAGGTGGTTGAGAGAGAATAGGATTGTAATCTAAATTAACAAATCTAAATAAAACTAAACTATTAAAATCTGAAATTAAAATGTCCAAGGTCACAAATCCACCTACCCAACATGCATACCCAAGTGATGATGAATTCCTCCCTAAGTTCAATTACAATGTCAACCGGGACCCCTAAATTCTCTAAATCCACTCTCGTGCTCATTAGGACGTATTCGACGATTGGATTAATTACTTACTAGGTCTCATAATCCTAATCTCGAATTTGGTTAATTCTTGTTCCCTATAAGGTTGCACCGATCTCCTACTCACTCTCGTGCAATATTCGATCGATGATCCCAAGTCAAGTTCTAAACGCGAATCGCTGACTAGGCCTCATCAACGTTAACAAGTCAATCACGCAACATATATGATTAACACAATCAAATCAGAATTGGAAAACATTTATTGAGAAAAAGGGAGAAAGACATACATCATATCGAATCTACACTGCCATGGGTGGCTTCATTGTTCCTTCAGACGAGGGGATTAGTTCCTCATGCTCATAGACAAACAATCGGACATAATCTCCATAAGAAAAAGGGAGACGCAGCTCCAAAGAGAAAAGAAATTACCCTAAACGCTACTCTAAATAGTGGAAAACTACTAGGATTCGCGGCCCTCCAAAAGCCCTCTTTCCCTTCCTAATCTGATCTGAAACAGCCTTTATATAGGATTCCTGATCTGCGCTCTCTCGCGAGGCGAGAATTAAAATTGGCGCGCTTTCAATTTGAACTCTCGCGAGGCGAAATTGTGTTCACGGGGCGAGTCTTCAATTCTAGGCTGTGACTTTCATCACGGCTGGGCCGTGATGGTCTCTGACTTCCAGGGTCTTCAAACACTCGTGGGACGAGATTCTTCTCGCGGGGCGAGACTTCAAACCTTAAACTGTCACGGGCGTGGTCTTCATCACGGCTTGGCCGTGATGGTCTCTGTCTTGCAGGTCTTCATGATTCGCGGGGCGAACATATTCTCGCGTGGCGAGACAGAATTGATGACCTTGCTGTTTTATCTGTTCTTCAGGCTCGCGAGGCGAGCATCCACTCGCGAGGCGAGTATCTCCAGAAGTGCTTTTTTTTCATTGCTTCTTGACTTTCCTTGACTCCCGGAGCTTCACTTATAGACCTGAAAACACCAAAAGCAACAAAAAGCGTAATTCTATTCAAAATAAGCTAAAAACTACACAAAAGACGCAAAACGAGTCAAAGTCCAACTTAGGAACAAAACAAGGCAAATTTGGGCGAAAACGAGATTGAACTCGAATAAATTGGCACATAAACCCTAGTTCATCTAGTCATAAAACTAGATAAGCCAGAGGCTTATCAAACACCCCAAACTTAAACCTTGCTTGTCCCCAAGCAAGCTAAAACTCAAAAACGACTCAAGACTTGGCAAGCTTAAAGGAATCAATCGATTTCGCACAAATTTCATGCAATTAAAACAGTTTTTCTCCAATGATCTCCCCCCTTTACATCAATGTAATCCCCACATTCATTTACTTTAAACAATTGAGAACTTCATCATTCATGCAATCATTAATCTAAGTTGAGGATCAGGGTCACACACAACAGGAAGATCACCTATTTCAAACAATTGCCTTCCTCACAAGGGCATTTAGTATTTCACTCATTCGCTCAAGTTTGTCTAGGCTATCAACTTTTCACTCACTTTCACATTCTAAGAGCACTTCCCATGAATTTGATTTTCATCTCAAACATAGTTCCCACGAAAACATGCATGCAACATCAATAGGTCTTTCAAAATTTGTAATGGGGCCTGGCTAAGGGTAGGATAATGAAGGATATTTAGGCTTAAGTCCCTAGGAACTAAGAGAGCATGAGCATTTTGACACTTTTTCCACTCAAATTCCTTTTTTCATTTTTCTTTTTGTCTCGGGTGACTACAGCCTGTTTCCTTGCTAATCTTTTGATTTGCCCCTTTTCTTTTTTTTTGGCAATTTTTTTTTTGTTTTCTTCTTTTCTTTTTGCCTTGGGTCAACCTTTATTTTCTTTTTCTCACCCCAATATGGCACATCACCTTGTAGCCACCCCAAACTTAGTTTCTCACAACCTTTCTCTTGCTCATTTCCATGCTCACCTAATCCTAAGATCGGGTTAACATGGTTTTTTTTTTTTTTTAGATTTTCGGCTTGTAATATAGGGTCATCAAGAAACAATAGGCTAATTAGGCTCAATGTGGCTGACTAGGGAACATGCATGAGGGATGGTCCTTTTTAGGCCAAGTGGTTTTTCAAAGAAAATTGCCTAAATCATTTGATGCAACACATAAACATGCAAACCACATAGAGATTCAAGCAAATTCGGGAAAGTGCAACTTAACAGTGAATCACACATTCAAAAACAGAGTTGGAGGCTCAAATCCTCACCTGGACATTTTGCAAATTGTTTGACCGAGATACGATTCCTAGTGTGTGCACCCCCTCACCCCAAACTTATCATAAATCAAGTAATCACAACAAAGTTCTCAAAGTTCAGTTTTCAATTTTTAAGTGGGGATAACTTTTCTAATTTCAGAACTTAGGGGAAATCATCAATGGTCAAATAATTCATGCAATCAATCTACGCTCAATCTAATTAAATCCAACAAGCTTGCCGACACACATTCACACACAAACTCTTGATCTTCTCAAATTATTCAAGAGTGACAAACAAAAACAAAACAAAAAGCAAACACAAAGCAAACGTTAGGAGAAAAGAGGGATACCTAGCTTGGGTTGCCTCCCAAGTAGCGCTTGTTTAACGTCTCGAGCCTGACTTATTAAGAAGCATCCACCTGGATCCCATAGCCTGTGGTACAGGGGCCAAGAGACGCTCATCATATCAAATCCTCCACCCGGATCCCATGGTTTGTGAAGTGGCCCTTGTAGGAGCAATATGACTCTATCCATACTTCCATCTAGTCTGAGTGTGAAGACTTCTTTGACCTCCGCAATGATGAACTCACTTCCTCTCGGGTCAAATTGTGTTTTCACGAGGAAGTGTGCCAGACAAGTGGGAGGGTCTAACTTACCCATGTCCACACATGCATGTAAGCCAACATAGTTATTTAACGCATCAAAATCAGGTTGCTTGGCAAGCATGGTGAAATCCTCTGCCACTTTATCTTCATCTTGATCTCTACCCCCTTGCTCCGGTGCCTTCTCCTTTGCCAACTCCTCTTCCTTAGGTGGCTCTTCCTCAACCTGTGGCTGTTCCTGGGCCTTGTCGCTTGTCAATTCCATTTCCTCCGATTGTTCTTCCTCAACATGTGGTAGTTCTTCCTCAACTCCCTGAGAACTAGTTACATCCCAAACATATCCCAACACCCCACTGCTTCTAGTTGTTGTGGCATTGCATTGGTTTTAGGGTCGTTCTCGGTATCAACTGGGAAAGTCTCTGGGGGATGCTCATTTAGTTGCCTTGTGAGTTGGGCAATCTTCATCTCTAATGCCGCATTCGCCTTCTCAAATGATGTGGCCATCCTATCAATGGCTGCGTTTGTATTGATTGACACTTTCTCAAGTGTCGCACTCAACTTCTCAAGAGCCAACTCCCAAGGTTGTGGTTGCCAATTCTGTTGAGGTTGTGGTTGCCAATTTTGTTGAGGTTGTGGTTGCCAGGCTAGACCATCGTCAGCATTACTCCAAGCGAAATCCGGATGGTCTCTACTCATATCACCCCAATACTGATTCTGACTCTGATAGTTGTTCTGGGGCACGCTGTCATTATGCCATGGTTCCACATATACTTGAGGGAAGTAGAACAGACAACTCCAAGTGTCATGGTTCCTATTACAATATTCGCAACCCGGAAGCATTCCTTCGTGTACCTCGCATACGAAACAAGGCAAGACCAAGTTGAATCAAAGAAATAGAGAGAGATAGTAGCAAATAATAAAAATAAAAATAAAAATAAGAACAAAAATAACTTAACCAAATAATCAAACTCCCTAAAATTAGGAAAATTGGTTGTGCCAATCCCCGACAACGGCGCCAAAAACTTGTTGGGACGCCGGCAAGTGTACCGGGTCGTCGCAAGTAATAAATTAAACACGGTAAGTAATTACCGAGGTCGAACTCAGGGATTGGGCTACCAATTCGACTAATCCGTGGGAAATCCGATAAGTTTGGTCAAGTTACAGAAGGTGGTTGAGAGAGAATAGGATTGTAATCTAAATTAACAAATCTAAATAAAACTAAACTATTAAAATCTGAAATTAAAATGTCCAAGGTCACAAATCCACCTACCCAACATGCATACCCAAGTGATGATGAATTCCTCCCTAAGTTCAATTACAATGTCAACCGGGACCCCTAAATTCTCCTAAATCCACTCTCGTGCTCATTAGGACGTATTCGACGATTGGATTAATTACTTACTAGGTCTCATAATCCTAATCTCGAATTTGGTTAATTCTTGTTCCCTATAAGGTTGCACCGATCTCCTACTCACTCTCGTGCAATATTCAATCGATGATCCCAATTCAAGTTCTAAACGCGAATCACTGACTAGGCCTCATCAACGTTAACAAGTCAATCACGCAACACATATGATTAACACAATCAAATCAGAATTGGAAAACATTTATTGAGAAAAAGGGAGAAAGACATACATCATATCGAATCTACACTGCCATGGGTGGCTTCATTGTTCCCTCAGACGAGGGGATTAGTTCCTCATGCTCATAGACAAACAATCGGACATAATCTCCATAAGAAAAAGGGAGACGCAGCTCCAAAGAGAAAAGAAATTACCCTAAACGCTACTCTAAACAGTGGAAAACTACTAGGATTCGCGGCCCTCCAAAAGCCCTCTTTCCCTTCCTAATCTGATCTGAAACAGCCTTTATATAGGATTCCTGATCTGCGCTCTCTCGCGAGGCGAGCAGCCTCTCGCGAGGCGAGAATTAAAATTGGCGCGCTTTCAATTTGAACTCTCGCGAGGCGAAATTGTGTTCGCGGGGCGAGTCTTCAATTCTAGGCTGTGACTTTCATCACGGCTGGGCCGTGATGGTCTCTGACTTCCAGGGTCTTCAAACACTCGCGGGGCGAGATTCTTCTCGCGGGGCGAGACTTCAAACCTTAAACTGTCACGGGCGTGGTCTTCATCACGGCTTGGCCGTGATGGTCTCTATCTTGCAGGTCTTCATGATTCGCGGGGCGAACATATTCTCGCGTGGCGAGACAGAATTGATGACCTTGCTGTTTTATCTGTTCTTCAGGCTCGCGAGGCGAGCATCCACTCGCGAGGCGAGTATCTCCAGAAGTGCTTTTTTTTCATTGCTTCTTGACTTTCCTTGACTCCCGGAGCTTCACTTATTGACCTGAAAACACCAAAAGCAACAAAAAGCGTAATTCTATTCAAAATAAGCTAAAAACTACACAAAAGACGCAAAACGAGTCAAAGTCCAACTTAGGAACAAAACAAGGCAAATTTGGGCGAAAACGAGATTGAACTCGAATAAATTGGCACATAAACCCTAGTTCATCTAGTCATAAAACTAGATAAGCCAGAGGCTTATCATTTGTCCAATTATGCCATTCTCCATACCCCGGTAACTTTGACACACCAGTTTCAGTGACTTTAGGAAAATCCCTAACCCAACCCCATATTTGTTCAGGAGTCAACAAAGGCGGTGGACCTTCCTCTTCTGTCTGATTCTTTTTGAAAGCTCGGGTATTCCTTCGGAAGGGATGGTCAGGATCTAAGAACTGACGATGAGAATCAAACCAGGAACTTTTGCCACCATATCTCAGGGTAAAAGCCTTTCCATGTTCCATGCAATACGGGCACGCCAATCTACCATGTGTCCCCTAACCAGAGAGCATGCCATATGTAGGAAAATCATTGATAGTCCACATCACTGACGCCCTCATCATAAAGTTTCGCTTCTTTGAGACGTCATACGTCAAAACACCATCCCACAACTTCTTCAGATCATTGATCAGAGGCTGCAAATATACATCTATCCTGGCCTTCGGATTAGATGGTCCTGGAATGAGACAAGTCAAATATGTACGGTTTTGACATGCACATCTCGGGAGGAAGATTGTATGGTGTAACAATCACTGGCCAACATGAATATGGTGAAGCTGACGCCTGAATGTACGAGGTAAAACCATCTGAACACAACCCAAGTCTAACATTGTGAGGATCTGCTGCAAAATCAGGATGTACCTGATCGTAGTGCTTCCAAGCATCACCATCAAAAGGGTGGCATATAAGGCCTGTATTTCTCCTATTTTCATTATGCCACCTCATCTGTCCCACAGTTTACGATGATGTAAATAGTCTTTGCAACCTTGGAATTATTGGCAGATAGAACATTGACTTTGCAGGAACTGGTTTGTTCTTACTACGGTCACTGCTTTGAACACGGTACCTAGGTGTCTGACAAAATTTACATTCTTCCAACATGCTGTCATTTGTACCCGAAGCACTGTCATAATACAACATGCGCCCATTCGGACAACAGTCTATTCTTTTAGCCCCCAACCCTAGTTTCGACACCAACCGCTTCACATCATAATAACTTTTTGGCAACAAGTCTTTGACGGGTGTCACATCTTGAAGCATTTTACAAAAAAACTCCAAACACTGCTTGGGAACATTCCAATTGGACATGCAAGCTAGAAGCCTAACGCAGATTGATAATTTTGAATCTGACGCCCCTTCAAACAACGGCTTATTTGTCTCTAACAATAGATTGTAGAATCTCTATGCCGATTCATTAGGAGGATCTTCCATGTTATCAGACTCATCCGCCTCAAAGTTCCTACGTTGCCCAAGACAATCGTCCACCATCATATGCATTGACTGGAGTTGTTCGACATAGTCGTCATGTAAGCCACTGCTAGATGCACCCATGTGAAGATCGTCACCACCGACATCATTTAGATTAATATCCGACAACTCCTCTCATTTTCAGTCCATATCCAATAATTAGGCTTGAACCCATGTTGATATAGGTGTACCTTCACGTCATCATCACTCAAAACTGTCATACAATTGCACTTTATGCACGGACATCGAATCCCCTCCGCTTCTGCATAATCACAATATTGTTTGGCTTTCGATATAAACTCTGCAACTTCAATTACAAATGATTGTTTTAGAAGTCGTCTCCCAGGCTCGTTCCTATCATACACCCAACTATGACTCGGGAGATAATATTCCATCCTTCTGCATATCCAAATGAATTGACGTAGTTTTAAACATGATACCATTATAACCTCGAATCTCTCCCTTTCCTTCAAAGGTGTGACCCTATCCAATTCGAGGAAAAACTTTTTCACCACTGTATTATGCTAGTTACTCATCGCTTCTCATGTCTTATAGCTGACAAAATTTCGACAGCATTTCTCATTGGTCTCCAAGTACATGACTTGACCGCAGTAAGATACCACAATCAAGCATGGACCCGGAGAACAAAAGGAAATGCTTTGACCCGAAATTTCATCAACTATATAACAGATGAGAATCAACGAGTGATTAGTATATCAGTGGAGAAATAGTTTTTTCCCAAACTGTCCCAATTGGACAATTTAAGATTCAATAAAATGAGCGATACCATGACCACGAGTACACATGCTCAATAATATTGAACCTTGAACGGGAAGCTACGGTTTTTCTCAATTACGTATTAACTCTATATACCTTCAGATAAAATAAGACTTCAAGTGACACAAATAATTTGCATAAAGATTTTTTAATTAATTATCAGTATATTAGTTAATTACTTAAATACTAAGATTTTTTTAATTATAAGTATATTATTTAATTACACAAATACTAAGATTTTTTAACACAACGACAAGGCATGGAGTAATCATTTTAAGAGGCATATAACAATTTACCTAAATTAAGTATTAATTTTAGTTTTGCAACAAAAAAATACTATTAATTTAAGTTTTATATGACATCAAAAGCTAACGGTGAATTTTACACTACCATAAACCAGCATTAAATGACACATATTTCTAACCACAATAAAATTCTAAATAACAATATCATAAATAAAACAAAACCAGCATATGCATTTGCAATCCAAACCACAAGTAGATAAAAACTTACTAAATTGATCCAACATATATAACATTCCAACACACTTAAGAATTTACAATATAACAGTACAATACACCTAAATGTCCAACACAGTTAAACAAAATCGATCCAACAATACAATCCAATAAATTTTATCATTGTCCTAACAATTTACAACATCATAATCAACAACTATCCATTCAACATTTAAATTAATAAACAAAAAAATAAAAAAATTTAAAATTAAATTGGAAACTCATCTGAAACAACCGCACCGGTGGCTGGTGCTCCAAACTGGTGGTTGTTCACCGGAGAAGACAAAGATTGAGTTATTGGATATAATGCACAAACAGAGAGAAGAGGGTTGGAGAAAAAGGTAGTTCACCTGAATGGGTGGCGGCATGCGACGAGGCAGGCGGCTGAGCGACGACGAGCGGATAATACAGAACAAGAGACTGAATCTGAAGAAGAGATGGGAATGCTAGTTAGAAATTTCAAGAAGTTCCTAAAGTAGAAAGGCAACTTCAAAAGAAAGCCATCCACTTTTCCAAAAAGAAACTTCAGCAAAGGTGACAACTCTTCCAACAACATCACATGCTATGAATGTGGAAAGATTGGCCACATGAAGCTTGACCGTCCAAAACTGCAAAAGAAGGACAAAAGAGAAAAGTTTGACTCAAAGGAAAAGAAGTGGAGAAAACCAAGAAAGACCTACATTGCTTGGGATGATAATAATCTAGAATCCACTAAAGAATCTGAATCTGAGGAGGAAAACTTGTGCTTGATGGCTAGCAATCATAGTGATTCAGAAAGTGAAGTAAGTTCTGATTATCAACCTTCTTATGATGAATTGCAAAATGTTTTTGAAGAACTTATAAAGAATCCATTAGACTTGCTAGATTGCTAAATAAGTCTAAGAAAACTATCACATGCCTAGAGGAGAAAACTTCTGTTTTAAACAAAGAGCTAGATGAATTAAAAACAGAAAATTGTGCTGTAAAAGAAAGACTAGCTACTGTTTTGAAACTATCTATACGTGATAAATGTCCTAAGTTGGAGAAACATATAAATCATTTGAATGGTGATCTATCTAGAATTACTAGTGATAAAGAAATCTTGAATGCATCTAGTTGTACATTGACTAAAGAGGTTGAAAAACTGAAAAATGACCTAGCAAGATTCACAATGGTAGAGATAACTTGAATGCTTTGTTAGGACAGCAAAAATGTGTTTATGATAAGACTGGAATAGGCTATAAACCTAAGATACATGAGAAATCTTTCAAGAAATTTTTTGATGCACCTAAGACATCAAACACACCATTTGTTAAATGCAATTTTTGTGCTAGAAAAGGTCACACAGCTTCTACATGTCAATATAGAAAATCAGCATACAATAAATCTAAATATATATGGGTTCCTAAAGGAACTATTGCTGCAACTAACTCAAAAGGACCCAAACAGATTTGAGTACCTAAAACACAAACATGATTCTTTTGTAGGTGTGTTGGAAAGCCAAGAATGTGAAATGGTATCTTGACAGTGGCTGTTCCAAGCACATGACTGGAGACAAAAACAAGTTCATTTCCTTTACCCCTAAGTCGAGTGGTAGTGTTACCTGTGGAGACAATAATAAAGGGAGAATACTTGGCATTGGCAACATTGGAAGAAACTCAACAACAATCATTGATGATGTACTACATGTTGAGGGATTGAAACATAACCTGTTAAGTATCAATCAACTATGTGACAAAGGCTTCAAGATTCAATTGAGAAAACTCTCCTAGAAAGGAAACAGGGCGATGAAAGCTTAAAGAATGAATTGCTGTAGCAGGAGCAAACAGAACAACAGCCTGTACCTACCAAAGGAATGGAGACCTGTCAGAAATCATCCAATTGATAACATCATCGGTGAAATTACAAAGGGGGTAACTACTAGACAATCTATTAGCAATGTTTGTAATCATATGGCATTTGTGTCTCGAGTAGAACCTAAGAACATAGATGATGCTATAATTGATGAACATTGGATGATGGCTATGCAAGATGAGTTAAACCAGTTTGAAAGAAACCAAGTTTGGAAACTAGTTCTTAAACCCAAGAACTATCAAGTAATAGGTACAAAATGGGTTTTTAGGAATAAACTAGATGAAAATGGTATAATTGTAAGAAACAAGACTATATTGGTAGCCAAAGGGTATAACCAAGAAGAAGGCATAGATTATGATGAAACATATGCACCAGTAGCAAGATTAGAAGCTATAAGAATGCTACTTGCTTATGCTTGCATAATTGGATTTAAATTGTATCAAATGGATGTTAAGAGTGCTTTCTTAAATGGATTTATACAAGAGAAAGTGTATGTTGGTCAACCACCTGGTTTTGAGAATAATGAATTGCCTAACCATGTTTATAAATTGTCTAAAGAACTATATGGCTTAAAGCAAGCTCCTAGAGTTTGGTATGAAAGGTTAAGTAATTTTCTCATTGAAAAAGGATTTAAAAGAGGTAAAGTTGACACAACTTTGTTCACTAAGAAAAAGGTACACAACATTTTACTTGTACAAAAATATGTGGATGATATAATTTTTGGTGCCACTAATGAGCATTTGTGCAATGAGTTTGCAAGTCTTATGCAGAGTGAGTTTGAAATGTCAATGATGGGTGAACTGAACTTTTTCCTTGGAATGCAAATAAAGGAAACTGAAAATGAAATCTTTGTTAGCCAAACCAAGTACTGTAATAAGTTGATCAAGAAGTTTGGCATGGAAAACGCTAAGGAGATGGCTACTCCAATGAGTACCTCTTGTTATCTGGACAAAGATGAGCGAGGTAAACCTGTTGATGTTTCTAAATTCAGAGGTATGATATGCTCACTACTTTATCTTACTGCTAGTAGGCCAGATATCATGTTTAGTGTATGCATGTGTGCTAGGTATCAAGCAAATCCAAAAGAATCACACTTAACAACAGTTAAAAGGATAATTAAGTATCTGTTAGGAACAAAAGACATGGGATTATGGTATCCCAAAGGAGCTACATGTACTTTAATTAGCTATTCAGACTCTGATTTTACTGGTTGTAAACTAGACAGAAAGAGTACTAGTGGAACTTGCCATTTACTA
Source organism: Sophora flavescens (assembly GCA_030762895.1). Classification (NCBI taxonomy): domain Eukaryota; kingdom Viridiplantae; phylum Streptophyta; class Magnoliopsida; order Fabales; family Fabaceae; genus Sophora; species Sophora flavescens. The sequence continues at coordinate 85,167,321 of CM061063.1, forward strand.
GGAAACTCATTAGTATCTTGGTTCAGTAAGAAACAATCTAGCGTGGCTTTATCCACCGCAGAGGCTGAATATGTAGCAGCGGGTAGCTGTTGTGCACAAGTTTTATGGATGAAACAACAATTAGTTGATTATGGTGTGCAACTAAACCAAGTTCCTATTAGATGTGACAATACAAGTGCAATTAACCTAACTAAGAATCCCATAATGCACTCTAGAACTAAACACATAGAAATCAGACATCATTTCATTAGAGACCATATACAAAGTAGAGAAATTGAGATTGAATATGTTGATACAACTAATCAACTTGCTGATATCTTTACCAAGCCCTTGAACAAGGAAAGCTTCTTCTTCATGAGAAGAGAATTGGGCATAATCGATCAATCCTATATCTAATCTCTAAAGAAACTGATTATATAACTGTATCTTTGTGTAAATATGCTCTGAATCTTGTATGATTTGATTTGGAATATCTATGAATGATTAGAAGAGAGTTTTGGAATATCTATACGAGTTGGTCACATCTTTTTGATTTGCCCCTATCCCTCTATCATGAACAATTTATATGCTATGTTTGAATGTTTAAATTCTTACCTTCTCTATTGCTTTGAATGTTTCTATTCTTTACCTTTTTGATAATGCCAAAAAGGGGAGGAAAAAGCATGATATTGAGAAAAGGGATAATAACAAATTATACATGGAGAAAAAAAGTATGATATAGAGAAAATGGATAATAACAAATTAAACATGCATATGTTGGGGGGGGGGGGGGTAATGAGCTTAAAAGCTTACATGATTAATGGAAAGTAAATCAAATTCTGCTCTGTTAATATTTTTTGCTCTAATATACTTCTGCACTGACTGCTTTGATACCATGATATAAATCTGCTAAAAACACTTAGCGTCTGCTACACTTATACTCTGATCTTATAATTTGTTAAAAGGTTTGTCATAATCAAAAAGGGGGAGATTGTTAGACTCAATGATTTAGAGATTTTGATATATGACAAATACAACTTAATATGTATGCAAGTGTTTTAGCATCAAATAGCAAAGACAGGTATCAAGCAGTGATCAACAAGTTCAGTGAGCAATCAAAGGAGAATATTCAAGGAAAAACTTGAAGGAATCGAAAGAGCTACATGGAGGAGTCAAAGTACAAAGACAGAGATCAAAGGAATCATCAAGACAAAAACTTAATGGAGAAATTAGATGTAAGTCTTAGATGATTTGTAAGATATGAAATCTCATATTCACAAATAAGCTCAATTAAAAAGATGCATGAAGAAAATCAATTTTCGTAACCTGCATTAAAAGGAATAAGTTTTCGTTAATGAAAATGATTTTTGGAAATAATATTTCAGAAGAGCTCGTCCAAAACTGAAGTAATAGAAGCGCTCATCCAACAAGTGACAGAAGCGCTCGTCCACTAAAGTGACAGAAGCGCTCGTCTACTAAAGTGACAGAAGTGCTCGTCCACTAAAGTGATACAAGCGCTCGTCTACTAAAGTGACAGAAGTGCTCGTCCACTAAAGTGACATATGGAGCTCGTCTACTAAGGTTACGCTCTTTGGAGTTTCTAAGTCCTTAATGAGAAGCTCAGTCCAATAAAGTGGCATATGGAGTTCGTCTACCATATGGAGCTCGTTTACCATATGTAGCTCATCTACTAAATGGAGCTCGTCTACTAGCCCGTCCGAGTGTAAAATCTCAATGGCTAGATGGACACGGTTATTTTCAAGATAGATACGAATTCTACAAGAACTATCAGAATCTTATTTCAAGAACCAAAATCAAGAAAACAGATTCTGTTATCAGATCCAAATCTGTTTTGATTGATCCCAACAACTATAACTTGTTTTCTATATAAAGAGGGATCGAAAGAACACTTTCAACAGAATTATAATCATATCATATCGATCACAAAGATACATATATCATTCATCATCTTTCTTGAGCTTACTGTGAAAAGAGTGTTTCAATACTCATAAGTGCTTAAATTTGTTTATCTGACTATTGAGAGTTAGGAATCAATTTTAGTTTTACTTTTGATTGTAAAGAGAGAGGGAGTCTCTCTGAGTGATTAGGGTGAGGTATCGCTAAGGAAGAACATTGAGGCTCTTCATAAGAGTGTGTTATCTCAAGGTGAAGGAGGGCTCTTTGGTGTAATGGTTTTTCAAGCTACCTGGTAAAGCTTGTGTGTTAGTGTGTGAAATCTCACAGGTGGAGTGGGGACTGGATGTAGGTCACAGTGGAGGTGACTGAACCAGGATAAATCTGGTGGTGTGGTATCTCTAAACTCAAACTCCTTACTTTCTGTTTATGTTCAAGAACCTGTGATTTTGATGTTTCAAGTTCAATACAATTTTTGTTCTTGATCTGTATAAACTGTATTGAAACCTGAGTTCGATTGTAATCAAGACTATGTTATCTGCGATCAAAACTGAGTTGATCAAAACATTCTTGATTGCTGAAACTTAACTAATTACTGAAACTGAAACCTGCAAGTTTGTTCTTGATTGTTAATGCTTGTATCTGAAACTTGCATAACTTGTTCTTAATCTTTAAAGGTTTAATCAGTTTCTGCATTTTGTTATTATTAAGTTTTGAACCCGAACCTATTCTGAATTAATCTTTCTTATCTTCATCATCTTCCAATTCAAGACTTTATATAAACCCTTCATTGATTTTGTAAAAGATCCCGAGCCACAAATCTGTAACTCTGATTTGAAAAGTTTTGTGAAAAGCTTTTAAAAGCGAAATATTTTAAGAAGACTCAATTCACCCCCCCTCTTGAGTCGTTGAAGCCAAAACAACACATCTATCCCGGCCTTCGGATTAGATGGTCCCGGAATGAGACAAGTCAGAAACATGTACGGTTTTGACATGCACATCTCGGGAGGAAGATTGTACGGTGTAACAATCACTGGCCAACATGAATACGGCGAGGCTGACGCCTGAATGTACGGGGTAAAACCATCTGAACACAACCCAAGTCTAACATCGTGAAGATCTGCTGCAAAATCAGGATGTACCTGACCGAAGTGCTTCCAAGCATCACCATCAGAAGGGTGGCGTATAAGGCCTGTATTTCTCCTATTTTCATTATGCCACCTTGTCTGTCTCGCAGTTTGTGATGATGCAAATAGTCTTTGCATCCTTGTAATTATTGACAATAGAACAATGACTTTGCAGGAACTGGTTTGTTCTTACTACGGTCACTGCTTTGAACATAGTACCTAGGTGTCTGACAAAATTTACATTCTTCCAACATGCTGTCATTTGTACCCGAAGCACTGTCATAATACAACATGCACCCATTCGGACAACAGTCTATTCTTTTAGCCCCCAACCCTAGTTTCGACACCAACAACTTCGCATCATAATAAATTTTTGGTAACAAGTCTTTGACGGGTGTCACATCTTGAAGCATTTTACAAAAAAACTCCAAACACTGCTCGGGCACATTCCAATTGGACTTGCAAGCTAGAAGCCTACCACAAATTGATAATTTTGAATCTGACGCCCCTTCAAACAACGACTTATTTGTCTCTAACAATAGATTGTAGAATCTCTGTGCCGATTCATTAAGAGGCTCTTCCATGTCATCAGACTCATCCGCCTCGAAGTTCCCACGTTGCCCAAGACAATCGTCCACCATTATATGCATTGACTGGAGTTGTTCGACATAGTCATCATGTAAGCCACTGCTAGATGCACCTATGTGAAGATCGTCACCAACGACATCATTTAGATTAATATCCGACGACTTCTCACCATGATCAGTCCATATCCAATAATTAGGCTTGAACCCATGTCGATATTGGTGTACCTTCACGTCATCATCACTCAAAACTATCATACAATTGCACTTTATTCACGGACATCGAATCCCCCCCCCCCTCTTTTGCATAATCACAATGTTGTTTGGCTTTAGATATAAACTCTGCAACTCCAACTACAAATGATTGTTTTAGAAGTCGTCTCCCAAGCTTATTCCTGTCATACACCCAACTACGACTCGAGAGATAATATTCCATCCGTCTGCATATCCAGATGAATTGACGTATTTTTAAACATGATACTATTATAACCTCGAATCTCTCCCTTTCCTTCAAAGGTGTGGCCCTATCCCATTCGAGGAAAAACTTATACTAGTTACTCATCGCTTCTCATGTCTTATAGCTAACGAAATTTCGGCAGCATTTCCCATTGGTCTCCAAGTACACGACTTGACCGCAGTAAGATACCACAATCAAGCATAGACCTGGAGAACAAAAGGAAATGCTTTGACCCGAAATTTCATCAACTATATAACAGATGAGAATCAACGAGTGATTAGTATATCAGTGGAGAAATAGTTTTTTCCCAAATTGTCCCAATTGGACAATTCAAGATTCAATAAAATGAGCGATACCATGACCACGAGTACACATGCTCAATAATATTGAACCTTGAACGGGAAGCTAAGGTTTTTCTCAATTACGTATTAACTCTATATACCTTCAAATAAAATAAGACTTCAAGTGACACAAATAATTTGCATAAATATTTTTTAATTAATTATCAGTATATTAGTTAATTACTTAAATACTAAGATTTTTTTTAATTATAAGTATATTATTTAATCACACAAATACTAAGATTTTTTAACACAACGACAAGGCATGGAGTAATCATTTCAAGAGGCATATAACAATTTACCTAAGTTAAGTATTAATTGAAGTATTGTAAAAAAAAAATACTATTAATTTAAGTTTTATATGACATCAAAAGCTAACGGTGAATTTTACACTACCATAAACCAGCATTAAATGACACATGTTTCTAACCACTACAAAATTCTAAATAACAATATCATAAATAAAACAAAACCAGCATATGCATTTCCAATCCAAACCACAAGTAGATAAAAATTTAGTAAATTGACCCAACATATATAACAGTCCAACACACTTAACAATTTACAATATAACAGTACTTTACACCTAACTGTCCAACACAGTTAAAAAAAATCGATCCAACAATACATTCGAATACATTTTATCATTGTCCTAACAATTTACAACATCATAATCAACAACTATCCATTCAACATTTAAATTAATAAACAAAAAAATCTAAAAAAATTTAAAATTAAATTGGAAACTCACCTGAAACAACCGCATTGGTGGCTGGTGCTCCAAACTGGTGGTTGTTCACTGGAGAAGACAAATATTGAGTTACTATCTATAATTCACAAACAGAGAGAAGAGGGTTGGAGAAAAAGGCAGCTCACCTGAATGGGTGGCGGCGTGCGGTGGGGCTTACGGTGGAGTGACGACAAATGGCGGTATATGGCGGTGGCGGCGTCGGCTGTTGGGAGGTGGGGGAGAGAAAAGAGAAACGAAAGAGAGTGAGGAGAAGGAGAATGAGAAAGAGGAAGGGGGACGGTCCGGGGCCGTCGGTGGGGGGACTCAGAATCGGAAATGTAAGGGTGGGGGGTCCATAATTGGAAATGTGGGGGTGGGGGGATCCGGTTTTAAAAAGACCGTGGGGTTACGGATGGACCGACCCGTCGGTATCCAAAAATCGATTCAAGTTACTGACGACGGGATCCGACTTTCCGACGGAGTCGTCCGTCGGTAAAATATTTCTCGCCCATATTCCTGGATTTCCGACGGAAATTTCCGTCGGTACAAAAACATTTCCGACGGAAATTTCGTCTGTAATGCGTTTTTGATTTTCGAGATGCATTTTCGACGGAAATTTCCGTCGGTAACTTACTGACGAAAATTTCCATCGGAAATCCGACTTTCCCTACTCATTACCGACGAAATTTTTTTTGGTAAATTACAGACGGAAATTTCCGTCAGAAATTCCGACTTTCCCTACTCATAACCGACGGAAATTTCCGTCGGAAATCTGACTTTCCCTACTCATTACCGACGGAAATTTCCGTCGATAAGTTACCAACGAAATTTTCCATTGGTAATTTATTCCCGCCAAATTTCCTGTCACTTTTTCGACGGAATTACCGATGGCTTGTCCGTCGGTAATGTTTTCGACGGCTATTTCCTTTGGAAATGACACTAATTTTTCCCTTCCATATTTCCGATGGTTTTTCCATCGGTAATAATAAAATTTCCGTCGGTAAACGGCCGTCGGTAATTCAGTTAAGAGATCTTATCATTGCTAGAATAACAAATATAATTTGGGCTTTATGGCATTGTAGAAATAAATCTCGTTTTGACAGTAAACAGATTCCTATACAGACTACTAAGAATTTGATTATAGCTATTGTTTCTCTAACTGGTAGCCTGAGCAAAGGTAATATGGCTACAGCTTCAATTCGGGATTTTGTCATTTTAAAATCCTTCAGGGTCACAGGTCGCTCAGATCGTGCTCCTAAGATCATAGAGGTTAATTGGTTTCCTCCTTCTTGTTATTGGGTGAAATGTAATACGGACAGGGCGGCTAAGGGTTCTCTGGGGCCCTCGGCTTGTGGGGGTATTTTTCATGATTACAGGGCTTCTACTCTTGGTTGTTTTGCAGCCAATCTTGGGAGCTCTCATGCCTTATACGATGAATTGATGGGGGCTATTTTGGAGATTGAAATTGCTTATAAAAAAGGGTGGCACTCTCTCTGGTTGGAATGCGACTCCGAATTAGTCATTTCGACTTTTAATTCTTTAGACATTGTCCCTTGGAAGCTTAGAAATAGATGGATTAATTTCTTGGCTCTTACTAAAAAGATGCGTTTTGTTCATTCTCACATTTTTCGTGAGAGCAATAGCTGTACAAATAAAATTGCCTCTCAGGGTATTACTGTTCAGAATTTTGTTTGGTGGGATTTAATCCCTAGTTTTATTAGGGATTATTTTTTTCGTAATCGGGTTGGTTTACCCAATTACAGATTTTGTTAATTCTTTCATGGGTTAGGTTTATGTCCCCCCATGTTTTTTGTATTCTTTTTATTTTTTATTTTTATTTTTTTATCAATAAATTTAGGTGTACTGCAGATGATTGGTACTGATTAAGGTGCCAACCTAGTTGAGATGTTTTCTGTTATTGTGCTGCTTTTGCATGCCTTTTTTGCTTTAAAAAAAAGTAACAATAATTAGACTCTTTAGTTCAATCAATAAAATGCAATATAAGTATATTTCAAATTTATCTATCATCTAAAAAATATAATTGTTTTGACCGATAATTAAAGTCGTTACTTAAAGTCAATTCTAAGTGAAAAAATATCCCAGTAAAGATGAAAAAAATATTAAAAAAAAGTATGTTCTGTTAATAATAATATCAATATACAATAATTGATAGTATTAGTTCATAATTTTAAATACATTCTAATAATTGTTTTTATATCGACATAATTTAAAAATATTAAAACATATTATAAGAAGTGCCTGTGCGCTTCGAACGGGCAACTACAATTACAGTTTATTACAATGAATGTTATTATGTTGAAATTATTTATAAATATTAGAAAAATAATCATCTAATAGATGTCCGTGCGTCTCGCACGGGCCACTACACTAGTTGTTCATCATGCCTGAACCCAGCATCATTCTTCTTTTATAGAAATTGGCCAAAATGGTGATACAGTATTAGGAAATACCTTGTATGATATGATCCCAAATATTTTATATATTTAGTTTCCTAGAATAGCTTAATTATGTGCATATTTACTTTCCTTGAATAGATCAAATCATATCTCTAGGATGGTGTATCACGGCCGTTATGCCTTGGAATCAGCCTAATATGTTCATGTACATGTAGTATATATTGTATACTCACTCAATGAGAAAGATACGTAACATTCTCCCAATTTCTATTGTTATTCTATCTTGCTGTCTTAAGATGGCATTAGAGCTTGAAGATCTTGGAACCACCATTGGCAACGATCAAACAACAACAGAAGAGTCACATACCAAACAATCGAATATCAACAACAAGTCAAATAACAACAACAGTTATGGTATGGATCCTTCAAACCCATACTATGTTCATCCTTCAGATCATATTGACGTGCACTGATTGTACTGTGACGTAGAACCCGATTTAGCCAAAGGGGTCATTCATGCCAAGACTGCACGTCAAGTTTGGGAAGATTTCAAAGATCAGTTTTCACAAAAGAATGCTCCAACAATCTATCAGGTTCAAAACTCCTTGGCCTCTATCTCCCAAGGCACCATGTCAGTCTCAACTTATTTAACAAAAATCAAAGGTCTTTGGGATGAATTAGAGACATATCGCACTCTCCCTACTTGCAACCAGATGAAAGCGCATAATGAACAAAAGGAAGAGGGTCACTTGATGCAATTTCTCATGGGTCTTAATGACACCTACAACATTGTTCGTACCAATATACTTATGATGTCACCATTGCCCAATGTATGACAAGACTATTCTCTGGTCATTCAGGATGAAACACAGCGTTATATGACTTCAGAATCAATAGAGAATTTCTCCATAGCTGCTGCAATCCAAAGTCATCCAATCAACTTCTCAAACAAATCCACCAAAGACAAGCATTGTGAGCACTGCAATAGAGAGGGTCATACAATTGACAATTGTCGAGCTCTAAAGTTCCACTGCAACTTCTGCAACAGAAAAGGACGCACTTAGGATAGGTGCAAATTTAAAAATGGGACATGGAGTTCCAACAACCCAAGAACACAAGGCAGTAAACAGAATCAATCTCAACAGCGACAACATGGGTCTAAAGGCACTGCACCTAGATCTTTCTCTGCTGCTAATGCAGTAGATTCCTCACAGTCCCCACATGGGTTATCTGCAGAACAAATTTAGCAACTTGCTCGCTCATTGACTATGATGTCTTCAAACAATACCTCTGGTAATAGCGATGTTCATGCAAATGCTGCAGGTCTGTCTCTTTTTCTAATGCTTCAATTAATTCTGTATTCACTAAACCTTGGATTTTGGATAGTGGTGCTACTAATCATATCACATCTGATTCCACACTTTTCACTCAAACAGAATCCCCATCTATACCTGTTGTCAACTTACCCACAGGGTCTACTGCTCCAATCACATATATTGGAGCCATACCATTCAATTCAAATATAACCTTAAATAATGTCTTATGTGTTCCTTCATTTCGCTTAAATTTGATATCTGTAAGCAAACTCACCGCTGATCTAAACTGTTGTGCCATTTTGTTTCCAACCTTTTGTGTTTTACAGGACTTGGCTACGGGGAAGATGATTGGCTCGGATGAACATCATGGCAATCTCTATTACATGTCTCCTTTACAAAGAACACCTGTCTCTCATCAAGTTTCTCAAGCCTCAGATTTATGGCACATGAACCTTGGACACCCATCCCCATCTCGTCTCAAATTAGCTTCTTCACTATTGCCTTCAAGCAACATAGCTTTTGATAATAATTGTAATGTCTGCCCCATGGCTAAACATACTAGAATTCCTTTCTCTTTAAGTTCAATATCAACTCATGCTCCCTTTGATTTATTACATTGTGATATTTGGGGTCCTCATAAAGTTCCCACACATTCAGGGGCACGCTTTTTTCTAACTATTGTGGATGATTTTACAAGATGCACATGGGTATTTCTGATGCAATATAAATCAGATTCTTAAAACATCTTGCAAAATTTCATTAATTTTGCTCATACCCAATTTCAAGCAACTGTTAAAGCAATTAGAGTTGACAATTGTTCTGAGTTCATGTCCATGAGAAATTTTTTTCAATCTCATGGGATAAAACATCAACGTACTCGCGTTTACACTTCACAAAAAAAATGGAGTTGTGGAACGCAAGCACCGCCACATTCTAGTTGTAGTAAGGGCATTACTTTTTCATTCACATCTACCTCTCAATTTTTGGGGTGAGTGTGTTTTAACTGCGGTCTATCTAATAAATCGCTTACCATCTCCATTGTTATCTAACAATTCACCTTTCGAATTATTACACAATCATCCCCCATCACTTGATCACTTGAGAGTTTTTGGTTGTTTATGTTATGCCACAGTTGTACATCCTACTCATAAATTTGATGCTCGTGCAAAAAGTTGCATCTTTATTGGATATCCCACTGGTCAAAAAGGTTATAAAGTTTATGATCAAGAGACAAAGAACTTTTTTGTGATCTCGTGATGTAAAATTTTGTGAAACCAGTTTTCCTTCAATTTCAACTACACCAAATCCCAACCTCATATCCCCTCATCCTTCATTTGACACCATGGATAGCTGGCCCACAATCATAACAACCCATCAACCTCAAGAAACAGAGTTGCCTAATACACATGAGCCCAACTCTCCCTCACACTCAACCGCTGCACCTGCAACTTCTCCCGCTGCCTCACCTTTAGCTGAACCAATTTTACCTATTTCAAACACTCTCTCCAAGTTCTTCCATTCGCCAAGTTCAACAGTCCCTTCGTCACAAGAACCCTCCAGCATGGCATAGAGACTACATTCTTTCGGCACAAGTCAATAAATCTCCCTCGGAGCCAACTTCTAAGTCAGGTACTCGATATCCCCTTTCTCATTATCTTTCATACTCTCGCCTTTCTTCTACCCATTCTGCTTTTCTAGCCAACATTACAGCCCATGCAGAGCCAAACTCATATGATCAAGTTGTCCATGATCCACAATGGCAAGAATCAATGGATGCAAAATTAAAAGCATTACAGCAGAACAATACATGGAATTTGGTGCCTCTTCCTGCTCATTGACTGCAAATGGGTATACAAAATAAAGTATAGATCTGATGGCACAATTGAGTGTTATAAGGCACGCCTTGTCGTTAAAGGATACACTCAAGTTGAAGGCATCGATTATCAAGAAACCTTTTCCCCTACTGCCAAGGTCACTACACTTCATTGCCTTCTTACTATTGTCGTTGCCTGTAATTGATTCATACATCAATTAGATGTGCAAAATGCTTTTCTTCACGGTGATTTGCATGAGATAGTATACATGGAGCCTCCACCTGGTCTTCACCGACAGGGGGAGAACATTGTATGTCGGCTCAACAAGTCACTCTATGGACTCAAACAAGCGTCAAGAAACTGGTTTTCAACTTTTTCAGAAGCCATTCAAAAGGCTGGTTATCAACAATCAAAGGCTGAATACTCCCTTTTCATCAAACCTCAAGGTACTTCATTTACTGCAGTCCTTATTTATGTTGATGGCATACTTCTCACAGGGAATGATCTTCAAGAAATGGAACATCTTAAAGAGTTTCTTCTCAAGCGTTTCCGTATCAAAGACCTAGGAGATTTGAAATATTTTTTGGGCATTGAATTCTCCCGTTCCAAAAAAGGTATTTTTATGTCTCAAAGGAAGTATGCTCTAGACATTTTTTAAGATTCAGGACTGCTAGGTGCACGCCCAGACAAGTTCCCGATGGAATAGAATTTGAAGCTCACTCCCACAGATGGAATGATACTCAATGATCCAACAAAATATAGAAGACTTGTTGGTAGATTGATTTATCTTACTGTCACAAAACCCGACATTGTCTATTCTGTCCAAATACTAAGTCAGTTCATGCATGAGCCTCAAAAACCTCATTGGGATGCTGTAATGAGAGTTCTTAGATACATCAAAGGCACTCCTGTCCAAGTCTTACTATTTTCATCTACTAATGACCTTACATTAAAGGCTTTTTGTGATTCAGATTGGGGAGGTTGTCATGCCACAAGAAGGTCAGTCACATGATACTGTATTTTCCTTGGAAATTCCCTCATCTCATGGAAATCCAAGAAGCAAGTCATTGTCTCTAGATCATCAGTAAAATCTGAATATAGAGCTATGGCTAACACATATGTGGAGCTGACTTGGCTGTGATATATTTTACAAGATTTGAAAGTCCCACAACCTGCTCCTACACCATTGTTTTGTGACAACCAGGCAGCCTTACACATTGCAACAAATCATGTTTTTCATGTGCGTCCAAAGCATATTGAAATAGATTGTCATATTGTCCGAGAAAAACTGTAAGCTGGGATGATTAGTCCTTCTTATGTACCAACACGCTTCCAGTAAGCAGATGTATTTACAAAGGCTTTGGGAAAAGATCAATTTGTGACACTGCGCAACAAGTTGGGACTTCATGACATTCACTCTCCAACTTGAGGGGGAGTATTAGGAAATATCTTGTATGATATGATACCAAATATTGTATATATTTAGTTTTCTAGAATAGCTTAATTATGTGCATATTTACTTTCCTTGAATAGATCAAATCATATCTCTAGGATAATGAATCACGGCTGTTATGCCTTGGAATTAGCCTAATATGTTCATGTACATGTATTATATATTGTATACTCAGTCAATAAGAAAGATACGTAACATTCTCCCAATTTCTATTGTATGTTCTTATATCTTGCTGTCTTAAGATAGTGCAACATCATTTCGTATCATGTTCAGTGTTAGTGACACCAACTGAGCATATGTAATTTTTTCTCAGAAAGGTCCTTAAGTTCTGCAATCATCTAGATGTTTGCAAATAACATATATAGTTAGTTACGGGACCCAGTAACCTGAAATGTTAAACCTAGAAGCCTAATCAATGCATAGATAATTATTATTTGGATAAGGAGAATGCTAACAAATGTCCTTAGGACATTGTTTAAGGAACAAAAAAAGGAAAATTTGCATGAGAAATTGTGTATTTAGCATTTCGAAGAGTGACACTTAGTTTTTCAATATAAATTTTGCTTTCATGGATTCCTTAACCAATATTCTTAGGACACTCGTTGGCAATGACCTTTCTATAATTGTATCAATTGATCAGTTCTCAAGGTTAGTTTACCATTCTGAGCACAAAAGAAGATACTGGCCCTAAGGTTCACTGCTAGATCCAAAAACAAAACATTTATAGTGTCTTTACCTGTAGTGCCAGATATATAGTCACACTCTCGCGTTCAATATTTTACCCTTAAACATACTTTTGAACAAACATTTTTTATATTAAATCAATAGTAACAACAAAAGAATCAAGAATAATAAGTTTGAGTGTTCAAAAAGTGTAAAAAAGCATTAATATTCGGACTAAGCTTGGACTAGTACTATACTTGTACTTGACCTAGAACAGGAGTATCAGCATACTACTATATATAAGTATTGAGTAAGTGTTTTGTATCACAAAATCACAATTATATAAAGTTCGTGAGATATATTCTGTCTTTTCTCTTTTCCATCCTATTCCTAAACCTTAATTTTTTTTTTCATTTAATTAGTCTGCATAGCATCTAGAATAATTCCATGTTTGTTCCTTTTTGCGAGCATGAATGTTAGCTACTACTACTATATATATTAAAATAGAAAGTCGATTCCTTACCAAAAAAAAAAAAGCCCAAGTTTTACCGCCAAGAACATCAAAGGACCCCTTATAACGTGTCATGAAGGTTTTGAAAAGATGTTTTACTCATCTCTTGTAGACCTCTTAAATCTTAAAGCGTCCTCAAAGAGTTTAAAGAATGAACTCTTGAGTTATCCCCTTCATGATCCTAGAGTATTTCCTTTTCCCTTTCCTTTCTCCAAGCCTACTTTCTTCTTGGATTTTCCCATAATTCCTCGAAACCTCTCTTCTCTAATGTCTTTCTAAGTTTCTTAGATGAAGATGGATCCAAAAAAGCTCCTAATGTGTATTAGGTTCCTATTTAATATTTATAGGCCTCCCAAAGCACAAAATACTTTAAAACGCATTAGAGTCCACTTACCCGGCATTCAACAGTGTATTTCACAATAATATAAAGTTCATAACTTTTGAATGTGTATAGTTCAATATATATATGTGAAACACATTGTTGAATGCCGGGTAAGTGGGCTCTAATGTGTTTTAAAGTATTTTGTGCATTGGGAGGCTTATAAATATTAAATAGGAACTTTTTAATTCACTTTGGTATCTCTAAACGCTTCTAAATTTTTAATGTAAGAATTTCAAGGATTTTTTTGAATATCAAATCTACCTAAGATACAATTTTGGAATATTACAACTTTCATCCCTTTGAACTCGGATTGTCTTCACATTCCTTTTTGAGAAAATCTCATATCTTCTTGCCTGATTTTAGTGTTAGGACTCTGGCAAAAGTTCCTGGTTAATTATACAACATTGAACAATCATGCATTTGCCTTTGACAGTAGTATTGTTGGGCAAATGAGGAACTTCGTAGTCCTCCTCAACAGCTTACCAGAGATCATTTGTCTCTCTAGGTGTACATCCATTCTTATCGCCCAGATATGATAACTGTCGTCATCAAATTACACAGTTGGTGCTAGTGTTGAGTAGGGTGTTCCAGAATGCATATATTAATTTTATGAAACGAAGCAAGGTGTTTAGGCTTTTATGATGGATTTCACTCAATTCACTCACAGGTTCATTTAAGATAGCTCTGATACCAATCTGCTGAACATTTTGTATGACAAAAACTGAAGCACACTTTATTTATCATTGAACTGCTTATAACAATGGAAATAACAGAAAATAGCACTCAAAATTTAAAATACCAACTCCTAGATGATACATTTGAAAAATGCTTAGCTTGCAATACACTCTATAATATTCTCTTTGCAACACACACTCTCCTATTTGTTGAAATTCACGTGGGTCCTACAAAATTCAAATGTAACATGAATTAGTGAGACTCATTTCCAAAATAGTGGGATAAATTTCAACCAATAGGATAAATAATAAGTGTTTGAAAGAGAGTGTTAGAGAATATGTTGGTAGCACTTCTCATTATCAATATCTCATCTCCTAAATAATAGAAACTAATGCAAAAAAAAAAACAAAAACAAAAACTTAACAAACAGAAAACAAACTTATTTTTTTAAAAAAATTGAAATAGATTTTTGTAAATGAAACACACTTCAACGGCTCTGTCCACACACACTTTCAGAGCATAAACCTTCATTTATAGTCATAGTCTGCCGGTGCCTTTCCTCATCTTATTAATTATGGTGGTATATAGCTTGGACCAGCTCCATCTTCACTCTGTTTCTCCCCCTCCCCCTCCTTGTCCTTTGATATTACGTCTGCAATCCATTGCAACGTAGAATTAGCCTCCTTGTCATCCTTGTATTCATAGTTGAACATTGGACTTTTCCTCTTTCTTTGTGTAGCCCTTTCCATTCCGCCTAAGCTCTCTACCAATATCCGATTGCTTTCCAAGAACTCGGGTGACATATCCTAAAAATCCCCGTTTTCTTCGTGATCCCTGACCTGATTCAGAAACCCCTCAAATATTGCTTGAATATTCAAATCTAATATCTTCTCTTCAAGAGGTGTCTCAAAACTCTAACGAACCATAAAGGAACTGGGAGGATGACCTGGACTTGTGAAATCGATATCATTCATGTTTGTCGTCTCGACCTGTACACGTAAACTCTCGAGGAACTCAGGGTCAAGTCTGTTTTACAGTGAACCTGCACGGTCTTCCAACCACCTCCACGGCCAACACATGCATTAAGGCCTTCCCACTCCTCATCACTGAACAAAACTCATAGGTCGCACAGCAGCACGTGATTCTCGACAATAGTGAAATTATGGTACTGTCTGGGATGTACATGTTCACCATCAATGAACAAGTGTAGACCGACATCTCGCCGATGAATCGATAGTGGACCCTTGGCATTAACTTCTCCGAACGCAAATGCTAAAGCAACAATAGGGAACTTTCCATGAGTCTTGAAAACTGGAGTCCCTCCTTTCTTACGATGATGGAACCATTCTAGAATCTCCCTTCTGGGCATCATCACTTCTAATCTATTCTTCTCTTCAAGGACCTGTGACATCCACAAAGAAGTAATTTAAGTGGTTGGTTATAAATTTTTTTTTTTAAACACAGACCGTTGTCGCGATGTCGTCCGTCAGGGACGCCGCGAAAAGAAGGTAAAAACAGAGGAGTCGCCACCAATATTTTATTTTGGAAAAACATTGGGAAAACCATTTATTTTAAGGAAAACTGGTCTAAAAAGAAAAAAAGAGAGAGGTGAGTCCGGGAGTCGGTTACGAGTAGGGAAGGTGTTAGCACCCCACATCGCCCGTTTAAAACGGTACCTCAAGTTAATTGTGCAAAAACATTTTAATAACCTTTTAAATATTTATTTTACCCCAGAATTATTTACAAGAAAGAATTATTTTTTAATTTTTAATTTAATTTTTTATTTTATTTTTTTATTTTTATTTTTAATAATCCTTATTTTTGAATTTATTGTTAAAAAGGGGAAAAGTTTAATTTTTTGATTAATTATTTTAGCATAAAAAGGGACACAAAAAAAGAAAAATTTAGTTTTGGCCCGACAAGATGATTTATCTTGCTCCTACGTATTCCCGGGTGCGATGGGAAACTCAAAGCCACGTAGTTCTCTCAAAAACATTTGATTGGTTGGTTGATTTTAATTTTGATAAAGATTTTGGTTTATTTATTTTTATTTTAAAAAAAAGATTTTATTTCAGAATAAATTCACTTTTGCATAGAGTCCAAGATAGCAGTGCTACACGATAAACCCTTACAATTCATACGACACTTGAGGATGAAAAATCATATATCAACATCGTAGATTGTTGCGTGAATTAAAAGATTTTTATAAAAAATGAAATTGGGTGAAATTGATTAAAGGATAAATTAAAAAACATTTGGTATTTTTTTTTTAAGGTGATTAACTCTTGAAACTGGTTAAAGATAGCAAAGCTATACGATGAACCCTTACAATTCATACAACACTTGAGGATGAAAAATCATACATCAACATTGTAGATTGTTGCGTGAATTCAAAAAGATATTTTTTATAAAAAAATGAAATTGGGTAAAACATCGTAAATTGTTGCGTGAGTTTTAAAAAAAGATTTTTTATATTTTTATCATTTCTGATTTTTTTTATGATTTTTTTTAAAAAGAAAAGGTATTTTTGGATTAAAACTTGAAGGCAACTTTTATTTTAAGTATGGGAACATTTTTTCTTTTTGTCTAACTGATGCAACTCATTTGACACAAACAAATCTCAATATGTAAGATTTTCTTTTGATTTTGTTATTACCATTTTCGTTTGGACTAATCTGTAATAAGCCCACACTAACTTTTTTGAAAAAAAGACAAAATCAACACTTAAACTTGCATGATTGTTGACCCATGAAATAACCAAGGCCCAAGACTGCCACTACCTTTTCAGACTTGAAAACATAAAAAATAAGATTAGACCAAATGGACAAATGACAAATAAAAGGCATAAGATAAAAGCAAAAAGAACGTGAAAAGAAATGGGAACCATCAGAGCCTTACGAGGGAACTTAAGCTTAGGGGAGGGGAGGTTGCGCAAGACCTTAGGGACGGCGGCGAGGCGGTGGTGCACGAACGGCGGAGATGGTGGACGTCCGGCACGTGGCTGCTTGCGCGGTCGGAGCGAAGGACGTCTGGTCCACGGCGGCTCGCGTGGTGGACGGCGGCTCGTGGATCTGGGTTCTGTTGTTGAGGGAATGGAGTGGAGGTGGCGCACTGGGGTTCGAGGGCGGCGGATCTGCAACGGGTGGGAGAAGCAGTGGCCGGGGCGGTGGTGCAGACCCGCGGCGGAGCAACGGTCCTCAGAGGTGGATCTGCGTGTGGGTCGCAGGCGACAAATCTGTGGGTGGCTCGTCAGCTCCGCTGCTGCTCGCTCACCGCCGAGCCCGTTGCACAGGGAGGAGGATGACTCAAACCAGATGGTGTGGGGGTGGTGAGGAGAACGGTGGCAAGGTCATGGTGTTGATGGAGGAGATAGAAACTTTGGTTGTATGGGTTTTCTGGAGTGGAGATGAAGATGATGGCTATGGGTGTTGATGAAGGTGGCCTAGGTGAAGTTGTCAGTGAAGAGGAAGCAGAAGAAAGAAAGAAAACCAGAAAAGAAAAAAAAAGGATGGTTTTTTTTTATTTTTTTTTTGGTATCAGAGAGTGTTTAGGTATTTTTTTTTTTTTGTGTTGATTTGTGATTTGGGAGTGATTGTTGCTAGAGGTTGGAGAGGAGAATATTGAGTATTTCTGCTGCTGGTTTTTCTTCTTTTTCTTTTCTTCCTCTTGTCACTGTTCAATATATAGCACCAGGGGAAGAAGATGCCAAATTTTTCTGTTGGTGGGTACAAGTAGTGGGGAGCAAATCAGCCTTTACTCCACCATCTTGCAGGGGCAGCAATGGGTGAGGATGACTTGTACTATTGTCCCCTTTTTCTGAAAAAAAGAAGAAGAAGACAAAGAGGGGTACAAGCATGGGAGCTGATTTTTTGAAATTTTTACTTTTTTTTTTTTATCAAATCAGAATAGTAAAAGAAACAATTTTGTTGGGTTTGGGATGATAGGCCCAAAAATAAAAACGAAAATGGGCTCCATTTGATGATGTAATGGGCCCAGAAAAAACATTTTTTTGTTTTATTTTTATTATTTTCTGTTATTATTTTCAAGACATTAATAAAAAAATCCGGGCAAAATTAGGTGTTTACAGCTGCCCCTCTTTACTTGTTTCTTATTAGATAGTAGGTGTAACCGTAGTTAACCTATTATCGTTATAAGAAACGAGTAAAGACATGAACTCCAATTTTGGCCGGTGTTCGCTGACAAGTAGACGGATGCATAATTAAAAGCTTACTGGATGGACTGCCCGTAGAAGCTCGAACAGAAAGATAAAAAGCTTGTGGAGTCGTTTGTCCGCTGAAGCTTGAACAAGCAGAGCTTACAGAGTATGGTACCCGTCGAAGCTTGACAAAAAGTTTAAAAGCTTGCGGAGTCGGTTATCCGCTGAAGCTTGAAAGCAAAATGCGACAAGCTTGCGGAGTCGGGTATCCGCCGAAGCTTGAAAAGAAATGTAAAAAGCTTACGGAGTCGGTTGTCCGCTGAAGCAAAAATGATTAAAAGCTTGTGGAGTCGGTTATCCACTGAAGCTTAACAGAAAAGTTAAAAGCTTGCGGAGTCGGTTGTCCGCTGAAGCTTGAAATGATTAAAAGCTTGTGGAGTCGGTTATCCACTGAAGCTTAACAGAAAAGTTAAAAAGCTTGTGGAGTCGGTTGTCCACTGAAGCTTGTTAGAAAATGAAAAGCATGCGGAGTCGGTTATCCGCTGATGCTTGACAACAAAATGTAAAAAGCTTGTGGAGTCGGTTGTCCACTGAAGCTTGAAAAAAAAGTTGAAAGCTTGCGGAGTCGGTTGTCCGCTGAAGCTTGAAGGGAAGGATCAAAAGCTTGCAGAGTCGGTTATCCGCTGAAGCTTGAAAGCAAAAGGATAAAAGCTTGTGGAGTCGGTTATCCACTGAAGCTTGACAGCAAAATGTAAAAGGCTTATGTGGTCCTATGTCTATAGGAGCCAACAAAGGTATAGCTTATGAGCCCTCTGCCCGTTAAAGCTAAACAAAACGAAGCTTACGAGGCCCTATGCCTGCTAAAGCTAACAAGACATGACTTTTGGGGCCCTGCGCCCGGTAAAGCCAAACTACAACAAAACAAAACTTAAGAGGCCATATGCCTGCTAAAGCTGACAAGACATGACTTTTGGGGTCCTGTGCCCACTAAAGTCAAACTACAACAAAACAAAACTTAAGAGGCCCTATGCCTGCTAAAGCTGACAAGACATGACTTTTGGGGCCCCGTGCCCACTAAAGCCAAACTACAACAAAACAAAACTTAAAAGGCCCTATGCCTGCTAAAGCTGACAAGACATGACTTTTGGGGCCATGTGCCCACTAAAGCCAAACTACAACAAAACAAAACTTAAGAGGCCCTATGCCTGCTAAAGCTGACAAGACAAAGCTTATGGGCCCTATGCCCATTAAAACAGACGAAAGCTTAGAGACCCTATGTCTGCTAAAGCTAACACAAGCAAAGCTTAGGGGCCTTGTGCCCGTTAAAGTCGAACAAAACAAAGCTTATGAGGCCCTATGCCTACTAAAGCTAACAGTAACATGACTTTTGGGGCCCTGTGCCCGCTAAAGCTGACAAGACAAAGCTTATGGGCCCTATGCCCATTAAAACAGACGAAAGCTTAGAGACCATATGTCTGCTAAAGCTAACAGAACAAAGCTTATAGGCCCTATGCCCGTTAAAACAGATGAAAGCTTAGAGACCCTGAGTCTGCTAAAGCTAACAAAAGCGAAGCTTATGGGCTCCAAGCCCGTAAAATCCAGTAAAATGGGAGCTTATGGGCCCTATTCCTAAATGTGATGCAATGATGTTGATTCTGGTGCATCCCATAAAATCCAGTAAAATGGGAGCTTATGGGCCCTATTCCTAAATGTGATGCAATGATGTTGATTCTGGTGCATGAAATAATGCATGATGCAAAAGATTCTTTCAGTGATTGATAATGAACTTTGATCATTTTTCGCAAACCACTCTTTGATTTCTAGCCCCTTAAAGCTTCGATCACAACCAAATTTAAGGAAGAAATGGAATGTCACTCATTGATCCGGATTGTCATTTTCTTGCCCCATCGATGCTTTGCCCCTTGTCACAAATATGCCTATTTCCAATGATTATCCCGATGGATGAGACTGCTTGATTTCTCTATCTTTTCCAACATTGCCCTTTGTTAGGAGATTGATGTACTTTCCATGACCTTTGCATCCTGAGAGAAACTCTAAATGATATCATTATTGATACTTGCTTCACCTTTCGGTATGTATTAAAGAATGCAAATTGAGTCTATGGTAGAAAGTGGGGTATGATAGAGGATGGACAGGGAGTAACAATATGTGGAAAGTGGTAAGGATATGAGCGAAAGAATTGAAAGGTTGTTAGAAGGAAGGAAATAATGACGGGATGGAGTTCACATTTTTCTTCAGGTGATACTCTTTTAAGATGATAAGTGCTAGCTTCTCATGCGTATAATCTCGAGCACCGCTTTAATCAGCTTTCAAGAACATGGTTTGCTCCAGTCTTCATGTATTGAGAATTTCACGGCTCGCCTTCAAACTGCCCCAGTTTTCAGTTTGAATTTCTTCAAGAGACACTCGTATGATCTCGAGTATTGCTTTAATCTCCTTCCGAGGACATGATTTGCCTTTAAATTCAAACTGCCCCAGTTCGTTGCTTCGAGGAATCTGTTTGACGCTAACTTTTGCGTAGGTTGCTCTAATTTTGCCTAGGTCGCCCTTGCAGGTTTTCAACCCAGCGAGCCTCCCTTTTTTTTATGTTTTTTCATTTTCTCTTTGTTTTTTCTTTCTTTTCCTTTTTCCGAGAGCGATGCATTGAAAAAGCACATACATTTTGTCTCACAATTAAAGTTAATGAAAATGATAACAATCTTTCATTGATCAGAATGGACTTTTTAGGCTCATAACGCGGCCAATGGTTGAGAGTCATGAAGGAAAGGATATAAGGCTCAAACAAATGTTTTAAGGTTGAATAGGACCGATGATCCATGATCTTTTCGATTTCTAAGAACATTTGTTTTCCTCTAACTTTCCTTTTTATTTCCTCCTTTTTTTTTGCCTTTGCATGAATTTTTTTTTTTTTTTTTTGCTTCATAATCACCGATTCTTTCATGCTTGCCCCTTGCTTAGGGGTGATCCTTGTCCCGGGTTCTTTGAAAGAATTTCAAGCTCAAACGGAGTAACAAGGGGGGATAGTACAAGTATGTGAAAGATATAGAAAGATGGCCATTCTTCATTTCGAATTTTGATTGTTAATTTTCATAAATTTTAAAGGTAAGACAAAAATGATAGTACTTGCAAAAGCATAATCGGGCGCTCTTTCTCGATTTCCCTTCTAATTTCTTTTCTCTTTTTTTTTTCAAATCATGGAGTCTAGCTTGAATCAAAAAGATTTCCTTTGATTGCCTCAATCATCTTCGGTTGATCTCATGGGGAAGCTTTCCATAGTTGTCCGAACCAGCATGGTTAATGAGGTGATCAGGATCATACGATGAGGTTCCAGCACTTATTATTTTATTTTATTTTTAAAGAGAATCACCTTCAGATCTGCTTTATTGATAACTTTCAAGAAAAAGAAGAAGGATGAAGGTAAAATCAGAAGATGAAGGAAAGGAAGGAAACTCAATGCATTCATTTATTCATACTGAAATGGAAACAAGTAAGCCCATTATTAAAAACTTCCTAAAGCCTTGGGCAGAGCTAAAGGATTAGCATCAATGAATTACTCTACACAAGATTCAAAGGTCATGTTCCAAAGTGTCCTCTACGGCATGGACTCCAGAACCTCCTGCATCAAGAGTGTCTCGTTGGAAACTTAGCATATTTGCATTGATCAGATCTTGCACTTTATACTTTAAGGTCTTGCAATTTTCAGTTGAATGACCTATCACTCCCCCATGATAGTCACACTTGACATTTGGGTCAAACCATTTTGGGTATGGGGGTTGCACCGCCCTGGTCGGGACCGGGACCAACAAAGATCTTTCAATAAGGCTGTGCAATAGCTCCGTGTAAGTCATAGGTATAGGGTCAAACTGCATGGGCTTCTTTTCTGGGTTGTAAGGTTGTCTCCTTTGATTTGCATTTAGGTTTTGTTGGGGCGGTATGGCGGGAAAAGTTTGATGTTGGAAAGGGTTTGATGGGTGGTATGGTGTCCTCATAGGATAGGATTGGGTTGGAAATTGTGAGATGGCGGCTACATATGGATGGTTAGGTTGGTGATGTGGTGGATAATATGGAGTGTAGGTTGTTTGAAAAGACGGTTGAGAGTTGATGAGATATTTGACTCGGTATCCAATGCCCGGACCACTCGGACTCTTGCTCGGATGCCACAACATGTGCCTCTTCTTCATTCTTCTTGACAAATGGAACTTTTGTCATCCGGGCACCCCCACAGAACTTTCAACAATTTTACCATTTCTCATCCCATTCTCAATTCTTTCTCCAATGATAACCATGTCGAGAAAAGTTTGATGATACACTTCCAATCATTCTATCATAGAAGGGTGGGTGAAGTGTATCAATGAACATTGCCACAATTTCCTTCTCGGTTAATGGGGGCTCTACCGAGCGACCAATTCTCTCCACCTTTGTGCATACTCCTTGAAGGTTTCTCGTATCCCTTTTTAACATATTTTGAAGTTGCATCCTATCGGGAGCCATGTCAATATTATACTTGTATTGTTTAGGGAATGCATCCGCTAGGTCTTTGAAGGATCGAATGTGGGCCCGCTCGAGGTGTATGTACCAATTTGAAGCTGCCCCAATCAAACTATCTTGGAAGAAATGAATCAAGAGCTTATCATCCCGGGCATGTGATGCCATCTTCCCGACGATACATGGTTAAGTGGCTTTTTGGACAAGTGGCTCCTATGTATTTGTCAAAATCGGCACTTTGAATTTTGGAGGTATTACGACATTGGGTACTAGACAGAGTTCGAGAGGCATCCCGAAGACCATGACTGTTTGCCCTTTCAATAGTTTGCAATCTTTCCTCTAGAACCTCCAGCTTTTCTATGGATTGAGGATTCCCACATGACTGATTCACAGCAACATACTGTGGGGAAGCGAAGCTCTGTGCCACTTGGATCCCATTGGCACCAATGTGGAAGGTGAATGGTGAAGTGTTTGGGTTAACGGAACGCACCATAGAATTGGTGGGGATCTGTGTCTGGGTTGTGTTTTGTGAGTTTGGATTGCCATTTCTTTGGACCGGGAGCGATCGCGGCGGCACAAATCCTCGAGGAAGACCATATGGGGGATTGCTTGGGTCAAATGAAGGACAATTTTGATTGCTTGGGTAGCCAGTGAAAGGCATCATGACCCCTTGTTGGTTGTTCCCATGAGTGAGAAGAGGTATGGCCAGCTGCTTCTTGATTGAGGTGAAGGATTCTCATTCGTGTTCTTTTCCTTCTCGCATGACTTGCAACATTACCATCATTTGGGTTATCTTCTCTTTGAGTTGACTCCAGTCTTCTATGAACTTCTGAGTTTGCTCTTCCTCATCCATGATTTTGGCTTGTGATCGAGTCCAATAAGGGTGCAGCAGAGCAATTATTCAAAAAGTCACTGTGAAGTTTGGGGAAAAGGGATTAAATCCTTATTTGTGACAGTTTACTGAAGATAACCTTTTGGGATGCATGAAAAAGAATTTTCTTGACCCAAGAAGGTGTTAATGCATGGGTTGCATGGAAAAGATTTACTTTTTATTTTTATTTTTATACTTACCCAAATTTTAATACATGAGATGCATGAAGGAACTTCTATCAAAACAGTGATACATGAAATGAGCCTTTTTATTTTTTAGATGAATCAATTTTTTTATGAATACTTGAGATAAATGATTTTTTTTTAATGAACGACTGATATGAAATTTTTTTAATGATGAGATTGACATAAAAAGTAATTGATGCATGAAATGTATGAATTTTTAATTTATTGGTCTGAAAAGTTTTTAGTGATGCATGCATAAAATGAAGGAGATGCATGGCTTCTTATTTTTTCTTTTTTCTTCTTATGAATGCTTGAGATAAATGATTTTTTTTTGTAATGAACGCATGAGAGGAATGCATGAAAACGGTTTTTTTTTTATGAACCTAACAAAATATTTATTGCATAAGATACAAAATATACAAAGAATATGAATGAGTTATAGAAAGATGATTTACACAAATCCCTTTTTTACCATTTATGGAAATGCATGAGATATAAACGTGATTATTCATATTGCAGAAAAAGATGGAATGTGCTCCCTTTTGTCCTACATGGGTCATATCCTAAAGTTTGAATTTCTAAGGTTGAGACCCTATTTTGGTAGGCTACTAATGGCATTTTATGTGCATGACTTTCGGGACGGATCTAAACCCCTAAACATATGGTCCCCGGATTACTCTCATCTAAAAGATAAGGATCCGAATCCATGAACCTCACCACAGGGACTGAAAAGTCACAATATGGCGATCCATGTTTCGGTAGCAATCCGAGCGGTAGAATCAATGTCTGTCAGGGACGCAAAAGCGTCACAATAACATCATTGAAGCCCCTTCTAATCCGATGGCATTCCAAGACTCGGGTATAGAGCCCAAAAGTGTGTGAGTATGAGATGGTGTTGTGTGTGCTGGGAGCAAGCAAACCTGCACAAAACCCAAAAAACTAACCCCCAAGCCTGCAAAAGAAGAACACCAACATTTACAAGAGTTTTCTACCCTAAGGTTGCAAGAATGTACAAAGACATTTATTAAAACATATAATACTATATACAAATAAAACAAAAAAGGGGTAAAACTAATATTTTCAAGTTATTAAAAGAAGTTGCACAACCAACTATGATAGGCCTGACTCTCTAAATCCCCAGTCGAGTCGCCAGCTGTCGCGACCGTCCCGTCCGGACGCCGCGAAAAGAAGGTAAAAACAGAGGAGTCGCCACCAATATTTTATTTTGGAAAAACATTGGGAAAACCATTTATTTTAAGGAAAACTGGTCTAAAAAGAAAAAAAGAGAGAGGTGAGTCCGGGAGTCGGTTACGAGTAGGGAAGGTGTTAGCACCCCACATCGCCCGTTTAAAACGGTACCTCAAGTTAATTGTGCAAAAACATTTTAATAACCTTTTAAATATTTATTTTACCCCAGAATTATTTACAAGAAAGAATTATTTTTTAATTTTTAATTTTATTTTTTATTTTATTTTTTTTATTTTTAATTTTTAATAATCCTTATTTTTTGAATTTATTGTTAAAAAGGGGAAAAGTTTAATTTTTTTGATTAATTATTTTTGCATAAAAAGGGACACAAAAAAAGAAAAATTTAGTTTTGGCCCGACAAGATGATTTATCTTGCTCCTACGTATTCCCGGGTGCGATGGGAAACTCAAAGCCACGTAGTTCTCTCGAAAACATTTGATTGGTTGGTTGATTTTAATTTTGATAAAGATTTTGGTTTATTTATTTTTATTTAAAAAAAAAGATTTTATTTCAGAATAAATTCACTTTTGCATAGAGTCCAAGATAGCAGTGCTACACGATAAACCCTTACAATTCATACGACACTTGAGGATGAAAAATCATATATCAACATCGTAGATTGTTGCGTGAATTAAAAGATTTTTATAAAAATGAAATTGGGTGAAATTGATTAAAGGATAAATTAAAAAACATTTGGTATTTTTTTTTAAAGGGGATTCACTCTTGCACCGGGTTAAAGATAGCAAAGCTATACGATGAACCCTTACAATTCATACAACACTTGAGGATGAAAAATCATACATCAACATTGTAGATTGTTGCGTGAATTCAAAAAGATATTTTTTATAAAAAAATGAAATTGGGTAAAACATCGTAAATTGTTGCGTGAGTTTTAAAAAAAGATTTTTTATATTTTTATCATTTCTGATTTTTTTTTATGATTTTTTTTAAAAAGAAAAGGTATTTTTGGATTAAAACTTGAAGGCAACTTTTATTTTAAGTATGGGAACATTTTTTCTTTTTGTCTAACTGATGCAACTCATTTGACACAAACAAATCTCAATATGTAAGATTTTCTTTTGATTTTGTTATTACCATTTTCGTTTGGACTAATCTGTAATAAGCCCACACTAACTTTTTTGAAAAAAAGACAAAATCAACACTTAAACTTGCATGATTGTTGACCCATGAAATAACCAAGGCCCAAGACTGCCACTACCTTTTCAGACTTGAAAACATAAAAAATAAGATTAGACCAAATGGACAAATGACAAATAAAAGGCATAAGATAAAAGCAAAAAGAACGTGAAAAGAAATGGGAACCATCAGAGCCTTACGAGGGAACTTAAGCTTAGGGGAGGGGAGGTTGCGCAAGACCTTAGGGACGGCGGCGAGGCGGTGGTGCACGAACGGCGGAGATGGTGGACGTCCGGCACGTGGCTGCTTGCGCGGTCGGAGCGAAGGACGTCTGGTCCACGGCGGCTCGCGTGGTGGACGGCGGCTCGTGGATCTGGGTTCTGTTGTTGAGGGAATGGAGTGGAGGTGGCGCACTGGGGTTCGAGGGCGGCGGATCTGCAACGGGTGGGAGAAGCAGTGGCCGGGGCGGTGGTGCAGACCCGCGGCGGAGCAACGGTCCTCAGAGGTGGATCTGCGTGTGGGTCGCAGGCGACAAATCTGTGGGTGGCTCGTCAGCTCCGCTGCTGCTCGCTCACCGCCGAGCCCGTTGCACAGGGAGGAGGATGACTCAAACCAGATGGTGTGGGGGTGGTGAGGAGAACGGTGGCAAGGTCATGGTGTTGATGGAGGAGATAGAAACTTTGGTTGTATGGGTTTTCTGGAGTGGAGATGAAGATGATGGCTATGGGTGTTGATGAAGGTGGCCTAGGTGAAGTTGTCAGTGAAGAGGAAGCAGAAGAAAGAAAGAAAACCAGAAAAGAAAAAAAAGGATGGTTTTTTTTTATTTTTTTTTTGGTATCAGAGAGTGTTTAGGTATTTTTTTTTTTTTGTGTTGATTTGTGATTTGGGAGTGATTGTTGCTAGAGGTTGGAGAGGAGAATATTGAGTATTTCTGCTGCTGGTTTTTCTTCTTTTTCTTTTCTTCCTCTTGTCACTGTTCAATATATAGCACCAGGGGAAGAAGATGCCAAATTTTTCTGTTGGTGGGTACAAGTAGTGGGGAGCAAATCAGCCTTTACTCCACCATCTTGCAGGGGCAGCAATGGGTGAGGATGACTTGTACTATTGTCCCCTTTTTCTGAAAAAAAGAAGAAGAAGACAAAGAGGGGTACAAGCATGGGAGCTGATTTTTTGAAATTTTTACTTTTTTTTTTTTTATCAAATCAGAATAGTAAAAGAAACAATTTTGTTGGGTTTGGGATGATAGGCCCAAAAATAAAAACGAAAATGGGCTCCATTTGATGATGTAATGGGCCCAGAAAAAACATTTTTTTGTTTTATTTTTATTATTTTCTGTTATTATTTTCAAGACATTAATAAAAAAATCCGGGCAAAATTAGGTGTTTACAACCGTACATATGAATTTAATTTTGATGTATTATTAATTTATTATTGTGTAATTATATATTGTCACCAAAATAAAATATTTGACTTTTAAAATTAATATCTTAGAAATTATATATATAATGACATTTGGATAGTGTAAAAACATCACACAAAGCATCAAAATTAATTATTATTAGGCTTAATTGCACTTTTGGTCCCCTATTTTAGTGTTTGGGCTATTTTGATCCCCAAATTTTTTCCCGCTCGATTTAGTCCACACATTTAAAAAATGTGCAATTTTGGTCTATTCGTTAGATTAACATCCAATAATTAACATTCCAAATCGGCATTCACTTATGGCACCACTTGTTAGAAAGTATAAGTCAGGTTAGAATATCATAAGTCACATTAGATATACTATTAACTATTGAATGTTAACATACAGATGTATCAAAATTGCACGTTTTTAAAATGTGTGGACTAAAATCTAGCGAAAAAACTGGGGGACCAAAATTAGTCCAGGATTAAAGTATGGGGACCAAAAGTGTTATTATTATTATTATTATTATTATTATTATTATTATTATTAAAGTGTTAAACCCCACTATGTTCTCAATTTTTTTTACCCATTTTACATTACTACATTAGTCTCTAAATATATTAAATCGAGCACGAAATTCTCGAAACATTATGAATGTTAAGCAAGTTAATCGATCATGGCGATGGGGTTAAGTTTTCTCTATTTTTGTTGATAGAAATGTCAAGGATGATGTTATTAATCGATAACATTAATAATCTATGCTCTTTTTTAATCATTCATAATTTAATAAAAAAAGTAATTAAATTATGATTGATTTAATACTGAGTATAAATAGACATTTTAAAATATCAATAACCTCGTCTGAAATGTCAATGTGTCACATTCAAATGATAACGTTGTTATAAGGCGACAACTTCTATTTGCTTAAATATAATATACTCCCATGCAAATGTCACTTAATAGCTATATTAACACCTTTCAAAAAAAGAAAGAAGCTATATTAGCAATTTAATGGGTCCTGTGTTGTCATTTCTAATAAAAAAAATGAAGATAGCTAATTATTTCAAATTAACTTGTTTATCTGATTAATATTTCAAGGACTTCATGTTAAATTTAAAATTCAGGGACTACTCAGGTGAAATAAGTGGAAATTGACTATTTATGTTAATTTATTTTGCTAAGAATGAAATGATTCAGGAACTGCGTTAGAAAAGATTGTGTTTCGTTTTTAATGACTAAAATATGAAATTTATCTTTTTTCAATTACTATGATAATTAAAGTTCTAACCCCTACCACACGCACACACACGGGAGGGAAAAGAGTAAATCTGAGACCATAACATGGTTGACGTCTCGGTAGATAAGGAATTGCAGTGCCTTGCATCTACTTTCTGAACACTTGGCGGCAGTTCTTTAATATCCTTCAGATTCCCACAATAACTCACATCAAGGCTTCAGGCTTGTCAAGTAAGCAGATTTGTTAATGCATTCTGGGAGGGATAATAAATTATGATTCCATGATACAATTAAGTCTTCCAAGTTTGGGAGATTGTGAATAATCACTTGAAGATCTTCATCTAATAGGCCAGCTTTGTCGAAATGGAATGTCTTTAGATTTGGATGGCTCCCTGCTACTGAATGGCTTCCTTCAAAGCCTCTGAATGACATCGGAAGTCGAGAACATCCTCCCACTTTTAATGTGACAAGATTTGGCAACATAAATAAGCTACTTGGTAGATATTCTAGTTTCTTACAGCTTGTCATCTCTACATAATCATGCCCAATAAGATTACCAATGGAATCTAGCAGCTCCTTAATACAAGTATCTATCAAATAAATCTTTAATGGCCTATCCATCTTTCCCACTATTTCTGGGAAGCGTTCAAGACTTCTGCAAAAGTTAAAGGAAAGGTACTCCAGAGATGGCAAATAGATTGGCACAAAACGTTGCAGCAGAGAGCATCCTTCAGCACTTAAGTAAACAAGATTAGGAAGACGTCCAATTGATTCATCAACATTAACCAGTTTCACACATCTAACAAGGTTCAATTCTCTTAAATTCTTGGCCCCAGACACATCAGGAATTTGAGTAATCGAATTACAATAGTTGACATTCATGTAAGTCAAATGCTCAAATGTCAAATCAATTAATTAAGTACATCTAAATCATGTCAAATTTTTTTTAGATGCATGAAATTGGCATTATAATATGAACTTTTTCTATCGATGAGAATGTGATTAAGTAACCGGTAAGATCAAACATAGCTAAAAATACTAGTGCAGAAAAGGGATTCCACGTCGGTTATTTATGGCTTTCCACATCGGTTTTCAAACTGATGTGGAAACGACCGATGTGGTTTATTGCCACTTTACACATCGGTTATAAAACCGATGTGTAAAGTATATTTTAAACAGCGGTTTTCTTTTAACCGATGTGGAAAATTAATTTGTCAATTGATAAGTAGTTGGAAATTACACTTTCTACGTCGGTTTTTCCAAAACCCGATGTGGAAATTTCACTTTCCACATCGGTTTTAATAATAACCGATGTGTATAGTGAAATTTACACATCGGTTTTTATTAAAACCGATGTGTAAGTAAAATTTACACATCGATTTTTGTAGAACCGATGTGTAAAATCTCATTTTTTTTAATCTGTTATTTACATTTCAATCATTCATTTCCCCTGTTTCATTAATGAAGATCAATACCGAATAACATCTTGTAAATTTTGGGGTAAACATAATGTAGTTATTGCACCAAACTAGTAGAAAATGATAACAAGCGACCACATACAATTGGAAGACACAAATTTTTATAGTTCATTCGATGACAAGAAAAGAAAGAAGGAAACTAACACGTGATTTAGGCATCACATGAGTTAGATAACAAATGGGCAAGGCAAACTAATTGGTAAAGTAAGAGCACATACTAATTCATAACCATCAATTCCAAGAACTTGTTTAAGCTAACAAACCAGCAGTACCCTGATCAAACAAGAAACAACAACAGAACACCAAACCAGTTTTGACACAATTGCAACAAAGTTTTAACCATATCAAAAGCAAAACATACTTCATTCAATTTTCTTGGCACAAACAATCAGCTCTTACACATATGGTTAAAAATACCGACATTTCATCAAATGACTAGTGAGCACAGAATCTGAAAACAGAGGGCATCAGGCCTAATTAATTTCGAATGAATGAAAACAACACTTTATCAAGGCTACATCAAAACACGAGAGAAGAAGAATTGAACCAAACCTGAGCACTAATACATATCATCAGTCAAAGGTACACTATAGCTAGTACATGATAAGTTTTTAAACTAACTACATATATACAAACTATGGTTGGTACACTTCAAGAAAGAAAGTTGCCCAACGCCTCTTTATGATGTTGATGTCAGAATCAGATAATGGAGTTGGATTGTTGAATATCTGCAAGTTTAATTGGACAAAAGATTATATCTTTTAAGTAATAAACTAACATAAAACATATAACGAATCTATATTATTAATTCTAATTGTGTCAATTAACATTTACCTCCTGCCATCTTTCAGTGATCCCGGAGGAGATAATTTCCTACATCCACTGCATCACATAGTAGTCACATTCCCATGACCCGCGTTGTATATGTGACTACGTACAAATGAAACCCAATTAGAATATGAGGAATTAAATAAAATAGAAATCAATTATTGTACCCACTGCATTTGATGCATTTGAACCAATAAATATCTTACGCTGCGAATAATCCATCTGATAGCCCGAGTACGCCTTTCACCACGCAACATGTGGGTTGCATTAATAGACCTATCATGACAAAAACATTAATTAAAGTATATCTAATAGATTTCAGATAATTAAAACAACTGCATTACTGATTATAAAGTATTTTAATGCTTACGTTTCGATGATCGTCTTGATTGATTCACGGCTTATTTCCCAATGAGCGTAAGAAGACCACGACGTTCATTCTTGGGTACAAGAGCAACGATTGCCAATGCATTCTGTATTTTGCGAACAGATTAGTGACTAAGCCATATATAGTTATACTTAAATAACCAGTACTTACTTATTGAGATAAGGCGCAAGATAGAATTGATGATCGTCTCGGGCAAGTATATCACGTATGGTAGTGACCGGGTCTTCCGATGCTAGGAGAACATCACCCTGAATGAACATGGGGTCAATGAACCCATAAAGGGCGAGGTTACCCTGATCGACTAACATACGATGCAGATACCTAATATATTGGAAAAACATGTTAATTATCATAGTATTTAAAAATTAATTACGTACTTAACTTATAAATAAAATGTACTTACGTGCACCAAAACGATATGTGTGCAGAACTGGCCATTTCTTTATTGAGTACCATCTCCATAAGTTCCATCTTTGGTATATACGGTTCACCGGGGTGGCATCATGTTCCAACCTTACCAAGGCTGCGTCATTCTCCATGGTGACAACCTCGTATAGCCGTAACTTTAAAAACATCACCATGGCCAGGTGCCCCTTTGTCGATCCCCTAAACAACATAGATATATATTAGTAATCACGGATAATTAGGTTATTTAATTCGTTATTAACTAAATGGTCAAATGAATACCTTGGCAGGAGCAGACATTTCTGGTCTTCCTAGATCCGACCTTTTAGGCACAATATCATTTCCAACATCCTATAACGAATAAAAATAAAGCATTATCTTGAAACAATAATAAATTATTTCAACTATGAATATAGAAAAACACAACTAACTGAATACCTCAGATGCAACAAGAAAGTTGACCAGTCTTCTTGGCCAGAGGATGAAGTTACGGGGGCCCGACCCACTTGTTTGAACCTCCTCGGTGGGCACGGGGACTCGAGCATCAAGCATCTCGAATAATCTCAACAGACACCCTCACTGATCATCCGGTAATAACCGATGGTGTATGGTATTACCTAAGTTATTATGTGCCCTACCCAATGCCACTAGCGGCGATGATGATGATCATCAACATACAGCTCACACCTATCAGGGTCGTCATCATCATCATCATCATCATCACCATCATCATCATTTTCAGGATGATGAGGAGGATCACATGAGCCCTTAGTGCTCACATGGACAGAGGGTTGGATAGAGGGTTGGACACCATTGTCATCTCCGGGACATAGAAGTCAATATTGCCATCTCATTGGGCAAACCGCTCGGCCATCTCCTGTCAAGCTCACCTGCAATCTCCTGTTTTAGTCGTGCTCTATCTGCTTCCAACATCCCTGTGGCATTGGTGTGAAGATGAACCATGGTATTGGCGAATGCCGACTCCAAATCCCACACCAATGACACGGCCCGGGTGGTCTGGTTTACCGATAGCAGTAGATAAGATATCATTGTGTCCTCTAGGAACAAAGGTTCATTGGGTTAGCTGATCATCCAAGGCATCCTATCACATAAAATATCAGGTCACATTACAATTCGGTAACAATCTTAAAATGAAAATTACAACAAACTATATTTACAATCCTCTCAGCTACTTGGCGGGCCTCCTCGGATGTATATTGTCCCGTTTTTCTTTGTCGGCCCCTCTTCCATGAACGTAAGAAAGCTTTAATGAATATACCTTCAATTATTCTGAGAACTTTATTTTTACTCTAAATAAACATTTATGTTATAACAATGCTCAGAAATAAGAAAGAAAAAGCGTGAAACAAAGGTGCAAGAATAATAAAGAAAAGGAGTTCACCAGTTTGATGTTGTGTTCTTGAAGAGAAGATGCTTCCTTTTCACAGAGAAGTTGATAAATAAAAACCCTAATGTGAAAGAAAGAGGAAATAAGACAAGAGTAAGAAAGAAAAATCGAAGTTGCAGCTGATGAGTTTTGAGGAAATGTTAAATGTGAGGAGAGGAAATGTAAAATGGAACCTTACCTTCAATATTCAATAGCGCCCTCTGTTTGATGTTTGAGGTACCATGCAATGCTGGTTTGGTTTTACAAATAGAACTCAAGGGAGGAGGAGGGTAGCTCGCGGATGGCCGTTCTCTGGCTCGCAGTGTATAGGCTAGGGTTAGAGGTCGCCGCTGTTGGTGTAAGCTAGGGAGGGAGAGTGAGCTCAGACGGAGGAGATGAACGCGCGTTAGCAGAGGGAGGGAGTGTTTTCTGTTTTAGCTAGGGTTCATAAACTGAAGAATGGGTAGAGCGCGGAATAGAAGGAGGGAAAGAGAAAAATTGGGAATATTACACATCGGTTATCTGAAAAACCGATGTGTCAACAATGTTATACACATCGGTTATTGTAAAACCGATGTGTAAACATTAAACTTTTATCTTCTGAATTTTTTTTTTTAAATTTTATACATCGGTTAATATAAACCGATGTGTAAAAGTAAGATTTTAATTTCTATTTTTTTTATTTATAATTTTCTACATCGGTTATTTAGAAACCGATGTGGTTAATCACTATTTTACACATCGGTTAAGATAGAACCGATGTAGAATGTTAAAAATTCTGACTTTAAATTTTTTTTATGTTAATTTTAAGCCGGTTAGAAATAACCGATGTGGAAACTTTTTACACATCGGTTATTCTTTAAACCGATGTGTAATACTTTGGTTTTAATTTCAAAAATGTCACCGCCTCGTTTTACACATCGGTTTCTAATAAACCGATGTGTAAACTCCGATGTAGAATCCCTTTTCTGCAGTAGTGAAAAAGTCTTGTAACTCTGAGTTTTTGAAAAGTTTTGTGGCATGTGCTGGATTGGAATGCGAAAGCATGTACTTTCTTGTACTTTTATGTATCTTAGAATAAAACATTTTCTAAAAACATAAAAAGAAGCAAGGAAGCAATTGTACGTGAAATGATTGTACAATATAGGACTTTCAGGTAAGTTTAAGGTCGTGATTTTCTTAGGATAAAAACCTGGCGGAAAATACTGTGACGAGTAGCCATTCCAATCAAGTAGCCTTAATTGATCGGGCAAATAACTAGGCCCAGATGAAAAGCTTGTATTTCTAACAATGAGAATTCTAAGCTTCTCCATCTTCTTGAAGGCAGTATTAATCCAATGATCTACTTCTTCGTGGTTAGGGGGATAAAGCATTATTCCTTCAATATCATTTTGAGTCCAAAAATAATTGAATCAAACTGATCCAATTTAGAAGGAGCCCAAAAAATTATGAAGTCCAACAACAGTCACAATGTTCAGTTGGAGCCCAACAATTAATCCAGCAAGACAAGAAGGTCCAATTTAGTAGCCCTTTAAAAACAAAAGGGTCCAAACCAGACCCAAAATAGGAATTTTCTGGTAGCAGCCCAATTGGAAACTACAGAACCCTAATGCTCCCATGTTTGCACAACGCCAAGGAAATGCTTCCATGGTACCCATGGCCAAGTGGAGGCTGGTCCATAGGTAGCACCGTCGCGGGAATGAAAGCCATCGGCGCCGTCGAGGCTCCTGAAACTCGCGGTTCGGAGACTGCGACGCACTGTGGAGTGGAGACCTCCGGGATCGAACACGAAAGCGAAGTCTGGTGGCGGTGTGGCAGATACGACGTTCACAGTCGTCTTCTTCGATGACAGGATGGAGGCGGTGAACGCAGTCGTCTTCTCCGGTGTGAAGCGGCTCTGATATGGGTCGAGGAAAATGGAAGCAAAGCAGGACATCGGAGTAGAGGAACGGATGGCGGAGATGACATCCAAAGACGGTGGGGCAAGGACGATGTTGTGATTTTCGAAGTCGTAAGGAACACGTACTGGACGATCCGGTGGCGGACCCAGATCATTGAAGGTCTTGGTGCTTGCTGGAACTGGAATAGGCGTGGATGTGCCTTCACCGTGTGGGTGTTCAGTGTCATCGTCAATCGTCGGGTCAACAACCAGTGGTTCTGAATCCGTGGTGAATGGGGTTGTGAACGAAGCTGGGTTTTGAACTGTGGTGGGGAGTGGGAACACTGGTGGCGGAGTTACGGGTGGAGTGTGACGGTTTTGGGGCTCAAAATGTAGAAGTTGGATAGCCTGAAGGCCGGAGTTAGTGTGATGATCAAAGGAAGCTTTGAATTTGTGGATGGATTCCTCTAGTTGAAGGAATCAGAATGGAGAAGACTCAATTGTCTCTGATTATACTGGTTTTTGGGGTGGAATGCTAGCCATCACTGAAACATGGGGTGGGTGAAGGTGTGGTAATCGTGACACTGTTGATAGTGAAGGGATCAAAAAATGGTGTGTAGCCATGGTTGAAATGAAGGTAGGATGATGGAGCATAAATGGTGGAGGTGGATGGAGGAGGCATGAGAAAGCCAATGAAAGCGTCAATGAAAGGTATACAAAATATACCTAACAAAAACTAAGAACAAACAGGAAAATAAAAGGTATAAAGAAAAGACTCATTTGGAGGGGAGTAAACCTCCTAATAAAAGCAAATGTTTTTCCTTCAATATTCTTCTGGTTAATCATTGCATTCCATAATTGGTTACCTATATAGTTCATCAAAAGTAATGACTCGTCATAGAAGATATTATTTTAGATTCTTCCTATCTTAACAACTAACTAATGACTCAGCATAATAGAAGTTTGTAGATCCTTCTAGTATATGTTGTCACACTTAAAGGGGGCTAATACTACTTGGACTTAGTATTTGGGAAATTGGGTCTATTTGCCATATTTTGGGCCATTACAGAAATTATATTCAATAGATTGAAACTATTATATATAATGAGTGCAAGACAAATACATACATTAACATAATTATTCAATATATATTGATATTAACACTTTTGGCAATTGATTGGAGCTTTATTTTATTGGATATATATCAATTTAAATTTATATTGAATTTTTTTTACCATGAAGCTTATTTGAAAAAACACTTTGCTAGTTAAATGCTTGATTAAAAACCTTTTACCCAAAAATGTAGTATTTTAGTGAAATTGATTAAATGAGTCAAAGTGAGTTTTAGTTATCATACTCTTACATTAACATCTAAGATCTAGTATATTTACCAAATCTTGCTTGAGGTCTTGATGTGTGAAAATTTGATACTACTAACTTATCCATTTCTCGCTTTGCTAACATTTGAGTACATGCATACTTGTTAATGACATTGTCTTTTGTCTTGGATGCTCATGATTTAGTGATGTTCAACTAATTATTAGACCAACATGCATATAATACTTAGAAATATATCCAATACTTGTATATTGTAACAGATATCAACGAGAAATATTATGTTTTATAAATACATATGTATGACGTGTTTCCATAACTAATATTGACATTATCAAAACTTAACATATTGAAACCTTTGGGGTTTTACATTTTTAAACTTTGGAATGTATCTATTGTCAAGTACTTGCAATCACGATCTGAAAGTGTATTTCACCATTGAACTCGAGACATGATGCTACTCAAGTGTGAGTCGAATTTCCACCATTGGCGATCATTTAAGACATGGGCTTGAGTCCCATCCTTGATAATGTTTTCTGAAATGGCACAAAACAACACTAGAAGGGGGATTGAATAATGTTTTCGCAAATAAGAGTTTTTCAAGCACAAAATAAAATTCAGCGCAGATAAGACGCTTCTTGATGTGAGTCTTTATAGAAGATATAGTATGTAATCTTGATCTATCTTCTTTTCAGCTTTCTTGATTGTGTTTACACTCTTTGTTGCTTTGAAGAGTATTTGATCAGAGTATAGCTTTAAAGATTTTTCTTTGACCTTTTAACTCGAGAGACGAGATAGAGATCTAAATAATCACTCTTCTTTCTTTGACATAGTCCTCTTATGAGTAGCTTGATTGATTTGATTTGATGATGCACTATCTTTATCTTTCAACCTTCAAGATGCTAGATTAGGAATAGCAATTTGCCTTCTTGCTCCTAGTTACTTTCTTCAAGTCATGGGGTCTAAGACAAGATGTTGGCCTTAAATGCTTTAGAGCTTGAATCTTTCTTCAGACGAATTACTCAACATCGTACATTAAGCTTCCAAAGATCAAACACATACACTTATGCTTTTATCCTTTAATTAAGTTGATCTGCTAAGAATGTTTTCTCTTTTTGCACATCTCAAGTAGATGGTTTGCAATACTCAAATAGTTCAATTAAAATCATTTTGCTTAATGTTTGGGTTCATCAAAATACACACGGGCGAACTGGAGTATGAGTCAGACACATGACAGAGTCAGATACTTTGTGACTTAACATTTTCCACACCATATCCCTTGTCAGTCCCTTCGTCAAAGGATTTGGCAGATATCTTTACGTTCTTATGAACTATGGATATTACTCCATTTGTAATTAATTCCTTTACATAACACCATAAAAATCAATTCTATCCAAGAAATCCAATTTTCATCATAAAGAGC
This sequence comes from Sophora flavescens, assembly GCA_030762895.1. Classification (NCBI taxonomy): domain Eukaryota; kingdom Viridiplantae; phylum Streptophyta; class Magnoliopsida; order Fabales; family Fabaceae; genus Sophora; species Sophora flavescens. The sequence continues at coordinate 85,205,551 of CM061063.1, forward strand.
ATCAAAGAATCATTGATAACATTGCCATATTCAATCATAACAGAAAAAAAAAACCATTTTTTAACGTCAAGAATATCAAAAGATCCCTTATAGCATCATCAATTTCAATTTTAATCAAAGAAACCCAATTTTTCACATTTAAAAATAATAAAAGAGCATCAAAGCAAATCAAGAAATCACATCCTTAAATTCTTCAAATGGAGGTTTTGAAAAGGTGTGTTTATTGACCTCTTGTACGTAGACCTTCTAAATCCTAAAGCACCCTACAAGGAGTTCAAAGAATGAACTCTTGAGTCATCCCCTTCATGATCCTAGAATTTTCCCTTTTCCCTTCTCCAAGCTTATGTTCTTCTTGGATTTTATCACAATTCCTTGAAATATCCATTGTCTAATGCTTTTCTAAGTTTCTTAGATGAATAGGGTTCCACAAACGCTCCTAATGTGTATTAAGTTCATATTTATAGGCCTCCCAAAGCCCAAAACGCGTTAAAATGCATCAGGACCCACTTACCCAGCGTTCAATGCAGTATTTCACGTATATCTTGAGTTATAGACATTCAAAAGTTACGAACTTTATATTGTTGGAAAGCTAAAATACATATCTAAAACTTGCATGAATATCACAAAAGCTGAAACAAAAGTTTGATGGGCAAAAATTGGGCTAGAATTCAGAAGTATTGTTTCTAGTGCGAGGATTGGAAAAACCTGTACATATTAGGCCATAACTCGAGCTACAATAATTCAATTGTGATGAAATTGGTATTTTTTCAAAGCTAAGTGACAGGGCTACAATTTCGATGAAGACATCGAGGCTAAAAATCCAATTAAAGTTGAGTGTTGGGTCATAGGAGGTCTCTTATGCGAAATTTTACTTAAATTACTCAAAAATTACCATTTTAAACCCTTTTAAGTCACTTAGGTATCTCTAATCGCTTCTAAACTTCTAATGTAAGAACTCCAAGAATTTTATGCCTATCAAATCTACCTAAGAGACAATTTTGGAATTTTATAGCTTTCTTCCTTTTGATACTCGGATCGTCTTCATGTTCCTTGTTAAGAAGATCTCATATCTTCTTGCCTAGTTTTAGTGTCACTCCTGCAAAATTTCCTAGTGATATAACATTGAACCATCATGCATTTGCCTTTGATTTCCTTTTCTTCTTTTCCTTATGATATTTTATTTGAGCAATTGTTGGATTGTTTGGTAAATGAGGAACTTTGTAGTCCTCCTCAACAACTTACGAGATCATTTGTCTCTAGGTGTGCTTCCACTCTTGCCTCCCATATATGATAATTGATGTCATCAAACAAAGGTGGTGCTAGTGTTGTGTATGCTTTCCAGAATGCATATATTTTATGAATTGAAGCAAGGTGTTTATGCTTTTATGGTGGGCGCACTTCACTCAGTTCACTCACAAGTTCCTTTAAGATAGCTCGTATTCGGATTGTCTCCTGCCAAGCCTCTCCATCCTAGTGAACTGGACCGTCCATAAGCCTCTCCATCCCAGTGAGATGGACGGTCCATATAAATAAGTATCTTATAAAATAAAATAAAAAAGCAAATTCTCTCTCCCCCATCGTCACTCTAGTCACTCCGGGAACCAAACTCGTGTTCCCGTTCTCAAACGCCGTCACCATCCCCTTGCCGTTGACGGTGTGCCGCTTGCAACCCGTTCATGGCCAGCCACCATTGTCGACAATGTAAACCAGAAACCAAACAATGTAAGCCAAAAACATTTCACTTTCCACAAACATAATGCAGTACCATTTGGGTTGCAGATGTGGTTTCCAAGGATATTTACCAAGTAACACAATTACCAACACAATCAAACAATTACCAATTGAACAATCTAAAAAAATCAAGAATGGTGCATTCTTTAATTTCCATGGATAATGACGGTTTTTTTTTTTTACTTTTTACCTTTCCCCCTTTTTGCATCCTCTGCTTGATGGCTTTTTAGGGAAGAGATTGGTGCTAATCCGATGTGTATCCTTGTCAACCTGCAAGAATAAGGAACAAAAACAACAATCACTCCTCTTGATATCAATCCTGACTTAACCACCCTTTCCTAGCAATCCATGACAAACGACCCGTGACAGCTTCAGTGAAGGTGCAAACTGTGAACGGCGGTGACTGGACATGAACGTGTTGCAAGCGGCACACCATAGATGGTGGCAAGATGGCAGTGGCATCAGGGAACAGGGACATGTGTTTGCTTCTCAGAGTGACGATGGGGGAGAAAGACATTTGGATTTTTTTATTTCATTTTATAAGATGTTGATTTATCTAAACCGTCCAATCTGGATGGACGGTCCAGATCACTTGGCTGGAGAGGCGCTAGAGAGGCTTGGTAGGAGGCAATCCAGAGTCAGATAGATCAGATACCAATTCGCTAAACATTTTGTATGACAAAAACTGACACGTTTTATTTATCATCTAACTACTTGTAACAATGGAAACAAGAAAATACAAACAACAGCACTCAAAATTTAAAACACCAACAACTAGATGGGACATTTGAAAAATACTAGCAATACACCCTCTAACACTTCTTTCCAACACACACATATTGATTGAAATTCATATAAATTCAAGTGGGACACATGAATTAGTGGAACCAAATTCCAAAATAACGGGACCCACAAGAATTTCAATCAATAAGATAATACGTGTTAGAAAGGAGTGTGTTGGTAGCACTCTTCAATCTCATCTCCTAAATATTAAAAACTAATACAAAATGAACTTAACAAACATAAACAAACTTATTTTTAAAAAATTATAAATAGATTTTTGCAAATGAAACACACTTCAACAACTTTTTCCACACACACACCTTTAGGCTTTAGAGCATAAACCTTCTTCTGTTGTCATAGTCATAGGGTGCGTTTGGATAAACAACTTAATTAAGAGCTTATCACATAAGACCTTATCGCATGAGAGCTTATGCCATAAGCGCTTAAAGAGAGAAAAAGAAAGAAAGGGCATGAGAGGATTCGAATAGTGAAAAACACGGAGAGGATGTTTAGTGCATAAGCTCTTGTGATAATTCCATAAGCTTCTCCCAGTGACTTATGAAAATAAGTCAAAAACTCCTTATAAGATGGTATAAGTTATTTTTATAAGTTCTGCCAAACACACTGCATAAGAACTTATGTCATCAGATAAGTCAAAAGGAACTTAAATAAGCCATTCCAAACGCCACAATAGTCATAAAAAGTCTAGCGGTGTCTTTCCTCATCTTATTAATTATGGTGGTACATAGCTTGGACCAGCTCCATCTTCACTCTGTTTCTCCTCCTCCTCCTTGTCCTTTGATATTATCCCTGCAACCCAATCCAACAGAGCATCAGCCTCCTTGTCATCCTCGTATTCATAGTTTAACATTGAACTTTTCTTCTTTCTCTGAGCAGCCCTTGCCATTCTGCCTAAGTTCTCTGCCACTGTTCTGTTGCTTTCCAAGAATCCTTCTGACATATTGCAAAAATCCCCTCTTTCTTCATGATCCCTGACCTCATTCAGAAACCCCTCAAATATTGCTGGAATATTCAAATCTAATTTCTTCTCTTCAGGTGCCTCAAAACTCTGAACCATAAAGGAACTGGGAGGATGACCTGGACTTGTGAAATCGATATCATTCAAGTTTGTCGTCTCTGACCTGTACACGTAAACTCCCCAGGAACTCAGGGTCAAGTCTGTTTTACAGTGAACCTGCACGGTCTTCCAACCACCTCCACGGCCAACACGTGCATTAAGGCCCTCCCATTCCTCATCACTGAACAAAACTCGTAGGTCGCACAACAGCACGTGATTCTTGGCAATAGTGAAATTATGGTACTGTCTGGGATGTACATGTTCACCATCAATGAACAAGTGTAGACCGAGCTGACTTGCCGATGAATCGGTAGTGGACCCTTGACCATGGCATCAACTTCTCCGAACGTAAATGCTAAAGCAACAATAGGGAACTTCCCACGAGTCTTGAAAACTGGAGTCCCTCCTTTCATGCGATGATGGAACCATTCGGAATCTCCTTTTGGGCATCATCACTTCTAATCTATTATTCTCTGTAAGGACCTGTGACATCCACAAAGAAGTAATTAATTAAAGTAATTGATTATAACTTTTTTACCTATTTACCCCTAGAATCACATAGACAAGTGAATATGAAACAAAAACTTATTTACCTACCGCATGCACACATTGTTTCTTTTTGTTTTTATATAGCATTTGATAATATTCCATATGCATGATCGTTATGTAAATATGAGGGAAAAGAGTAAACCCGAGACCACAACATGCTTGATGACTCGGCAGATTAAGGATCTGCAGTGCCTTGCATCTACTTTACGAACACTTGATGGCAGTTCTGGAATATCCGCAAGATTCTCACAATAACTCACATCAAGACTTGTCAAGTGAGTAGATTTGTTAATGCATTCAGGAGGGATACAAAATTATTATTCCATGATACATTTAAGTCTTCCAAGTTTGGGAGATTGTCAATAATCACGTGAAGATGGCCATCGATAGACCAGCTTTGTCGAAATGTAATGTCCTTAGGCGGTACTCTGTTCTTGAATGACTTCCTTCGAACCCGCTGAATCCGAATGTCTGTACAAGTCGAGAACATCCTCCCAATTTTAATGTGACAAGATTTGGCAACATTAATAATCTACTTGGTAGATATTGTAGTTTCTTACAACTTGTCATCTCTACATACTCAAGCCCAATAAGATTACCAATGGAATCCGGCAGATCCTTAATACAAGTATCTATCAAATAAATCTTTAATGGCCTAACCATCTTTCCCACTATTTCTGGGAAGCGTTCAAGACTTCTGCAAAAGTTAAAGGAAAGGTACTCCAGAGATGGCAAATAGATTGGCACAAAACGTTGCAGCAGAGAGCATCCTTCAAAGACTTAAGTAAACAAGATTAGGAAGACGTCCAATTGATTCATCAACATTAACCAGTTTCACACATCTAACAAGGTTCAATTCTCTTAAATTCTTGGCCCCAGACACATCAGGAATTTGAGTAATCGAATTACAATAGGAGACATTCATGTAAGTCAAATGCTCAAATGTCTGCAAAACACAAATCAATTAATTAAGTACATCTAAATTATGTCAATTTTTTTAGATGCATGTAATTAGCTTTATATATAAACTTTTACTATCAATGAGAGTGCAAGTAACCGGTAAAATCAAACAGTGTTAAAAGAAAAAAAAAATGTTTCGTGCCACTACAAGTTTTTGATAAGTTTTGTGGCATGTGCTGCCTTGGAATGAGAAAGCATCCCCTTTCTTGTACTTTTATGTATCTAAGAATAAAACTAAAAAAAAAGTAATTGTACCTGAAATGGTTGTACGATAGGACTTCCAGGTAAGTTTAAGGTCACGAGTTTCTTAGGATAAAACCCTGGCGGAAAATACTGTGAAGGGTAATCCTTCCAATCGAGTAGCCTTAATTGATCCGGTAAATAACTAGGCCCGGATGAAAACCTTGTATTTCTAACAATGAGAATTCTAAGTTTCTCCATCTTCTTGAAGGCGGTATTAATCCAATGATCTACTTCTTCGTGTTTAGGGGGATGAAGCATTATTCCTTCAATTGTACTACTTCCCTGTAAAACACACATACAAAGAATTAATGCTTATTACATGCACCAAAGGAATAATCAAAAAGTAAAAGTAGAAATTCAGGATGAAATTCTTACTGAATTTTCTTTGAGTACTTGAAGAACTTCTTCATGTGACCATAATCTGCTGCGATCACCTAGGTTAAACGGAGAATTTTTTCTAACAATCTCTCTACCCATGTCTTGTATTAAATCATGCATCTCCAAACAATCATTTTCATCAATAGTCACAAGACATTTACTAACAAGTACACGAATAAGTGGGAAGAAATCACAAGCCTTTAGTATCGTTTGAACATATTCCCATTTCTCCCCTCTAAAGAAACAAGCAATGTCCAAGAAACTTTTTTGGTCCAGCTCAAACAAGCTATGGTAGCTTCTTTCAAGTACTCCTTGAATATCATTATTTGTAACATTCTCATATTCTTCCAACTCCCTTTTCCATTCCTCTATGCTCTTACCATTCAAATTGGAGCCTATTACTTTTAAAGCCAACGGAAGACCCTTTGCATAACTTATTGCGCGACTACAAATGCTTGCGAAGTTGTTTGTAGGTCTGTTGGGTCTCTTGATATTAAAGGCATGCCAAAGAAAAGAGTTCGAAAGAGTCATCATTATTTAGCTTCTCCATTTCATATTTTTTAGTGATAACATTTTTCATCTCATGCTTATCTATCACACTTGCATCCCTTGTTGTTATAATAATCCTGCTACCGGAACCAAACCAATCACCACTTCCTCGCTAGTGCTTCCAATTGTTTCTACTGAATCAACATCATCGAGAACCAAAAGAACTCTTTTTACGACCAAGCCTGAGTTTGATTTCTGAGCCTCCTTTGAATATCTTGCTCATCATGATCTCTGTCTCCTCATCCAACTCAGCTAACATGATCTTTTGGAGATTTTCTAGGCCTTTAATGCTTTTGTTTGATTTTTCTCTGACATTAGCAAGAAAACATGCAGCTTCAAATTCATGCTTAATCTTGTGATACAATTCCTTGGCAAATGTGGTTTTGCCGATTCCACCGGCTCCATAAATTTCCAGTGTACAAACAATATTGTTAGACTCAACATCCATGAGTGATTTCACCTGCTCAAATCGAGAATCAACTCCAACTATGTACTCGTCATCTTCTGAACGCACAGAAGGTAATTTAGCCAAGGTGTCCTTAACAATCTTCCTGATGAGCTCAGATTCATAGCTGCAGGAGCACAATACTCTTCCTATTTATTCGTACTTATATTTAATTGTAGTACTAATAAAACAAAAAGTGGTAAATGATTAAAATAGTGCAACCATTTTTGAAAGAGAAGTAACACATAACAATATTTTAGAAATCAATCCAACCAGAGAACGTCCGAAAAGGAAATTATTATATTTTTATTTAAAGTTTATCTTTTAGGTTTTTTGGGATACAAAATCATTTATTAGAGGCTTAATTACACTTTTGGTCCCCAAATTTTAGTATTTGGGTGATTTTGATCCCTCCATTTTTTTCTCTGGATTTTAGTCCACACAATTTAAAAATGTGCAATTTTGGTCCATATGTATGTTAACATCCAATAGTTAATGGTGTATCTAACATGACTTATGATATTCTAACCTGACTTGCTTTTTAACAAGTGGTGGCATAAGTGATTGTTGATTTAGAATATTAATTATTGGATGTTAACGTATGGACCAAAATTGCACATTTTTAAAATTTGTGGACTAAAGTCGAACAAAAATAAAAACTAGGGTACCAAAATCATCCGATATACTAAAATATGAGGACCAAAAGTGTAATTTAACCTTTATTAAATTACTGCATAGTAACTACTAAATAACTAGTAAGTAAAATATTTTTTTAAAATAAAAAATCTGCCTAATTATTTAGTAACTACTAACTAGTAAGTAAAATTATTTTGAGACCTAAAGCCCTTGCTTGGGTTGCTTTGGCCTTGGGTCGTCACTGGTTTAACCGATTCAATCAGTTTAACCGATGATCGAACCGATATGTGTGTGTGATTGTGTAAATTACACATACATATTAATAAAGAGATCAATCAACAAGTCAAATTTCAATCCAATTTCAACTCTTTATACCAAATCCAAGTTGTTCATCAAATGTAGAGATTCAATAACTACTTATTTTAATTTCAACGTTGAATTATATTTAACTATATTACAACAGGCAAGAACCCTCACCCCATGTGAATTGGGTATATGAACTAAAGCCCCCAGCCTCCAAACTAATCGAACCAAAACTACATCCCTTTTTTTAAATAAAAAAAAACAAGTGAAATCAAGAACTTGTAGGTTTTCGAAAATTGATTTTACGCTAGTTTAATCAGTTTTTGGATGGCTAGACCACTTTTATGTTTCTCTAGTTTGACCAGGATTGGAAAGACGTTCGATCAACGATTTAACTAGTTGAACTGGTCCAATTGGACGGATTTTTAAAATATTGATAGATAATAAAAATTGTTTGGTCATCCCAGTACTTATAATATATATATATATATATATATATATATATATATATATATAAATAAAAGGTTGGTCACTCTTTTCTACTTGTAGTGGTCTTTTGTACTTTTAGTTGAGCAATTACATTGCTACCTCCCTTGTATATTGTCTCTTTGTATATGGGCTTGGGCATCCAATCTGTAGGTACCTAAACTATTAGGAAAATTTGAAATACACACATAAATATATATATATATATATATATATATATATATATATATATATATATATATATATATATATGTGTGTGTGTGGTTAAATTAATATATAGGTCCCTAAATTATTAGGAAAATTTCAAATGGGTCTATATGCTCTAAAAGTTTGTAATTGGACACGTGAACACATAGAAAATTTGTAATTGAGTCCCTTATACACTTTTCTGTTAGAGTTTTGTTAAGTATTTGTTAAGTGATCAATCCACTCGACTTTGTGGTTCCTTAAACTTTTTTTAAAAAAAAATATCAAGATTTGAAACCTTAACGAAATCCTAACGAAGTGTATGAGTGATTCAATTATAAATTTTCTTTATGTTCAAGTACCCAATTTCAAACTTTTAAAGTATAGAATCTATTTGAAAATTTTCTTAATTAAACCTATATATAATCACATTCAAATACGATCTATGAAAACTAATTGAACGACTATATATATCAGCACACTGTATCACAATTCTTGAGGATCACAAATGATGATAATAAAATAAAGGTAGTTACAAAACAGCATACCTATTATTCTCGCAGTGTTCTGATCTGTCTAAGTCGCATACTCTAGACAAAGCTGACCTCCATGCTTTTACCTTCTCCGAATCTCGTCCAAATCTTTGTTCATGTTTCTCCATGGCTTTTTCATAAGAATTTTTTACTTCCCGTATATCCGATGGATCCACTTTGTAACAAATTGCCAAGACATGTTGCCCTTTCTTATCATAACACTCAATGATCTTGAGTAATTCATCAAGGCACCAAGCTGAAGATGCATAGTTTTCAGAGAGAACAATTATTGACATTCTAGAATTTTCAATTGACTCAAAAAGTTTAGGTCGTATTTCATCCCCTATCCTCAGTTTCTCATCATCTTTGAAGGCAGTGATTCCACTTTTGTCCAAAGCATGGTAGAGATTGCCCATAAACCCGAAGCGGGCTTCGCCTCTAAAACTCAGAAAAACATCGTATCGATAGATGGAATCTGAGGATGTTGCATTTGCCATGATAATGAGAAGATAGCGCTGGACTTGGAGGCCTGGTTTTGCAAGTGTATCTGCCTATGCTTATTAATTGGTATCGCACTGTTGCTTACAAATGAAGCTTCGGCCTTTAAATAACTAGATGCTTCGAACTTGCTCGCAAACTTGTGATCATTGAACTAAGTGATTCCATGTACAACTTTTTTTTTTAACAATTGAATTGTGAGGGTCATTCCGGTAACTTTGTGGGAGCACGAGCAATTTATGAGGGTGGGATGGGAATCTTAAAAGGTTGGTGCATGAAAAGACAAAAGAAGGGTCCCATGATGAAAAAGGGATAAAATAGAAAGAGTTTATTCTTAAAATCTATTTTTTAACAGCTAAAGTTATTTTATAAATATTAAAATAATCAAAATGCATAAATTTATTATTTTAAGTAAAATAGCATAACTTAAAACAATGCAAAAATAGTGTATAGATCCAGTAAAAAAAAATAGTGTATGGATTAAATTATTAAATTATTATTTATTTAATTATGTTAGCTTTTTTTTTTGTTTTATATATAGATGTTAGTAATTAATATATTATGTTAGTTGGGGAGTTAAATCCATAACTTTCTTATCACTCCAATCCCTATGTTCCTCCCTCAAATCATCTTGAGCAGACCATCTTATAACTTTCAATTATGTTAGTTTATATTATGAATTTATTAGAATTTTTTAATATATATCGAATCAACCGATTTAATGAATGACTTATTGATTTCACCGTTAATTCATTAATCCAATATTCTGACGGAGTCAATTATTGGTTAAAATTTTATAACATCGCTTATGATTATATTTTCTTTTATAAGCCAAATAATTTATTGATGAAATGCACAACAAACCAAGTGGCACATGATGTACCAGGAGGACAGCTGGCACAATAGAGTAGTACAAGGGTGCTGCAATTTTTTTTATTTATCAAGCGGAATAAACAAGCGGAATAATTGATTGCATGCATTGAAAGTCACATGGACAGCATGCTAACAGGTAATGATGAATTTGTAAATGCTATGGAAGGTATTTTCTGTCTGGAATTAATTATAAAAAAAAGTATTTATATTTTTTAAATTCAAATATAAATAAAAATGTATCAATTTAATTTTATTTAATATTATTATTCTGAAAATTAAGATAATCAATCAATTCAATCAATTTTTTTAAGAATATTATACACTCCCGAAATAATTAAAGGATAGTAATTTAGTAATTGTAACTAATTTTTTTTACATAAATCAAGACAATTAAACTAAATTAACTAACTTCCTCGATAAATGTGAAGTTAGTTAATTTTGCTTATAATTGAGTCTGAAGGGAGTAATGTCTGAAAAATAACACTACATCCGGACTCAATTATAATCAAAATTAATTATTTTCACACTTATTATGGAAGTTAGTTAATTTAGTTTAATTGTCTTGGTTTTACTAAACAACCTTTTAATTGTCTCGGGAGTGTGCGATGTTCTTGAAAAAGTAAAAGGAGAATTGATTGAATTAGTTAATTTTCTTGATTTTTGAAATATTAATATTAAATAGAGTTGAGTTGGGTGAATTTTGTTTATATTTAAGTCCAAAAAATTTAGATACTTTTTAAATTATAATTGAATCCTGAGATAATACTAATTCAAAAAAAAAAAACTAATACTAAGTACGAAAAAAGCAAAGGGCCTAGCTAAACCAACTTGGCCTCCACAAGAGTGATTATGGCTTTAACTCTTACAATGCCTGTTGATTTGCGTTGCAAACTACAGTTTGGCACAAACCCCGGTTGTCATACTAATCGGAGTGTTTGGGTACAAAACTTCATCCAAAATAATTGATTTTAGATGTAGGATCCACAAAATTATATATATTTACATCTCAAAAATGATTTTATTTTATCATTCAAACAAAATCAATTCTTTTAAGCCTACTTTAAAAATATTGTTATCAAACACAAATCAATTTTTTTAATCTTAATTTTTTTAAAATCAATTTTATTAAAATTAATTCTATCAAAATCAATTTTATCAAAATAGAAAAGGAAACGGATCCTAAATCATCAGTTACTCGTATCAGAAACTCGAGCAGCCAAAACAGGTTGGCACTTTACAGTGGTGAGTGTGAAAAAAGTGATTCCATGTAGAACTTTTTAGGGTGTGTTTAATATTCATTAGGACGCGGAATAATATAAGATAAGTAAGATAGCAAATGGCAACTTTTTATCTTATATTTCGTTTGATAGATAATGAATAATATAAATAAAATAATATTAATTTTATTATAATATTTTTTATAATATATATTATTATATATTAATATATAACATTATTAATATATATGTATTAGACAATATATAATATATTTTTATAATATATATCATATATGATAATATATTATTACTCATATAATAATATTATATATATTATTAATATGTATTATATATAATATTAATGTTTGAAAAAAATTAAATAATGTTAGCATAAGATGACTGGGGATGGGGAATAAACAAGCGGAATAATTGATTGCATGCATTGAAAGTCACACGGACAGCATGATAACAGGTAATGATGACTTTGTAAATGCTAGGTAAGGAATTTTCCTTCTAGATTCAATTATAAAAAAAAATTTATAACTTTTAAATTTAAATATAAATAAAATTAAATCAATTCAATTTTATTTAATATTAAAATTTTAAAAATCAAAATAATCAGTTTCCCATCATCTTTGAAGGCTGTGATATGACTTTTGTCCAAAGCATGGTAGAGATTGCCCATAAATCCGAAGCGGGCTTCTCCTCTAAAACTCAGAAAAACATCATATTGAGGGATGAAATTTGAGGATTTTGCATCATGATAATAGGAAGAAGCTAGCGCTGGACTTTGGAAGGTTTTGCAAGTGTATCTGTGTATGCTTATCAATTGGTATCGCACAGTCGTTTACAAATGAAGCTTCCTCTTTTTATAAAGGGTTTTTCTATCGTATTTAACTTTGTATAGTTTAAAAAATCAAAAAACATTAATTATTTATTAAAATATTAAACATTTTAAATTTAAAAATATAAAACTACAAGTTTTATATAAATTTAATTTTTTAATTCTTTAACCTATGCAAAACTGTTAGAAAAACCTAAAAACCTAGTAATAGCTACGAACTTTCTCGGTAACTTGTGACGATTATTTAAACGGATTGATTCCCTGAATTGAAAGTCACATGAACAGCCTGATGACAGGTATCATAATGAATTTGTAAGATGTGATGTCATATATAATGTCTAATAAATGAATACCAGTTCTACCAAAAAAAAATAATAGTAATGTACTATGTCCGCAGTCGATTATGACAAAAATAATAATAATTAATTTCATATTTATTAAAAATTTAGTTAATTTAATTTAATTATTTTGACTTATATAAAAAAAATAAGTTATAATTACTAAACAATCATTTAATTGTATCGGGAATGTATAATGCTCTTGAAAAAGTAAAGGGAAAATTGATTTGATTGATTAATTTTCTTGATTTTTGGAATACTTACATTAAATAGAATTGAGTTGATTAGATTTTACTTATATTCAAGCCAAAAAAATATAGATACTTTTTTTTCTTACAATATTGAATCTAGAGGGAGTAGCTAACTAATAGAAGAGAGTGAATAAGGGTCATGGGTTATAATGTTGGTTTAGTGACTGAGGTGGGGGAATTAACATTAACAAATCCCACCCGTTTAATAAAATATTAATATTAATACTAATATTTGTCTATAAAAAAAGATAGAAACAAGTAGGTAAATGAACGTACACTACTAGAAATTCATGGTTTTTCTGGGGATTTTTTTCGCAGGAATTTCTTACAAATTTTAATACAATTTTTTTAGAAAAAAGTTTTTTTTTTGTAGATTTAAATTCGTAGAAAAAATTTGTAGAAAATTTTGACATTTTACGTAGATTTTCCTACGAATTTAAATTTGCAGGAAATATTTGAATGTTTCCTACGAATTTTCATTAAGAATCTAATCTATCAACAAGAAATTTTGCAGGTGCGAATTCTGCTTCAAATTTATTTGTTTGGGGGGGGGGGTGTCGAATTAAATACTGCATGCAGCTTCTCGGGAAGCTGCAACAAAATATTTTAGTTGGACAAAAATACCTCTAGCCAAGTTACAAAATTACACCCCATTTCCATTTGTATTTTTCATCTCCCCGGGAACCCTAGCAGAGGCTTCTTTGTTCTCTCTAAACCTTAGCAGAGAGATTTTTCCGTCGTTCGTTCACGTCGCCGTCATCATCACTGGAAATTGTTGCATCGCCACCGCCGGAAGTTCCAATGTTACATTCTTTCTCTTCCTCTCGCGAGCTCGCTCTAGATCGGATCTCTGTTCTCTCCTCCAAAACATAGTGTTGAGTAGGGGTGTTCGCAGATTGGATTGGATCGGTTTTGAGTTAAAAAGTCGTCTGATCCAATGATGAAAACATCGTGTTGTTTGGATTGGATCAGTTTGCTTCCCAAAAAAAATCCGATCCGATCCGATCCAATCAAATGCGGTTTGGATTTGATTGGATAAATCGGTTTTTGTCATACTTTATTTTTTTTCTAATGTCAAATGTCATTTCTACTTATTTAATAGTGGATAAAAGATAATCTTCGTTTTAATTTGGGAGTTCGAGAAGAAAAAAATTATTGATATTTTTTAGCACGTTCTTTTATATTAATTCTCTATATCTACTCCCACTTATCCTATTTTTTTCCTTGAATTGGCTACAAATAAATTGTAGCTAATTATTTTTCAAATTTACTTAATTGTTTTCCTATTTTTCATGATTACTCAATCAAATATATATGCTATGCATTAAAACTTTTAGTAAAATATAACTTCAAGACATTAATATTTATTCTAAATAGTCTTATATATATCATTCTAACAAAAGTATTAAAGAGAATGAGAGACATCAAAGCATGAAGAATAATGTTTAAGTATGAGTAATACTATAATTTCAAAAATAATAGTATATGTATATAATAGATCGGTTTGGATTGGATTGGATTTCACAAAATGATCCAAAATCTGATCCAATCCAATAAAAAATTGTGGCTTTTTCGATTTTTGCGGTTTGAATTGGTTTAGATCGATTGGTGAACACTCCTAGTGTTGAGTCCGTTCTCAAGGTTATAGTGTTGATACAAAAGCCATTTCTATTTGAAAAAGCATCTTCTTCTCTAATAGATATGAAAATTTTGAATCTGTTGTTCGTGTTTTCTTCGTTCCTTCAAATTTGTTTCAATTCCCCCAATTCTCATGTGAGTAGCTCGAATTGAAGGTAAAGATTCTTTTAGTTATTGTGGCTTTGGTTACTGATCTTTTGTTTAGGTTTTTGGTATTTTTGTGTTTTCTATATTTGATTTTAGCACGTTAATTATATTTGAAGAGATTGTAGCATGCATAAAGGTTGCGGTGTTCTCAATAGTTTATGTGTGTTTACTTTGCACATTAGTTATTTGATAAAAAAAAACCAGTTATGATCTTGAAAATGACACTTCCACTTTGCATGGATTGAGTTCAAGAATTGTCCAGGTTTTTTTTTTTTTGGTTGCTGTGGATGCTATTTGTTAAAAGGATTTGCTATTCTAGATTTCTAGTCATGCTATTTGCTGAAAGTGGCTCAAGTATTTTTGTGTTTTCCATATTTGATTTTAGCAAATAACTGATTAACTGAGTCTAGAGATGAGATTGGCTTTGTTATCCGTGTGGCACAACCTCAAATCATAAGCTGATGTGAATTTCTACACTTTCAAA
Organism: Sophora flavescens; assembly: GCA_030762895.1. NCBI lineage: Eukaryota > Viridiplantae > Streptophyta > Magnoliopsida > Fabales > Fabaceae > Sophora > Sophora flavescens. The sequence goes on from CM061063.1 coordinate 85,220,701, forward strand.
TTGTAGTGTTGAAGCTAAGGGGCTCACGGGATGTTCAAGTTTTGATGGACTAGTTTCTCGAAAGATACTTAGAAACTGTTCCAATCCAAGAGACTCCAAATGAACAAAGATTCACTGAAGTTGGATTTTGTTCATAGTTTTTGTTCTCTATGAAATCAAAGCTGGCAGACTAAACATTTAATCATATAATATAGGTTTCTCTTATGGAATTGGATTAACATGTATTGTTTAACTCTGTGATAATGTTTGAAGGTTCGTTTGTTTCATTTCTTTTGAATTCCTAAACTTACAACTCTATTTTTGCTTACTGTATTGCTTTAGTTGCTTATTTGATGAAACAAACTGAATACTCTCATAATTTGGAAAGCTGTAACTTGTTCAATTTCAAGACTCTCTCATATAAAAGCTAAGATCGGTTTGTGTCTTCCCATTTGTAGTCGTGCATGATTCTGTTTAATTGCTAAAATATGAATTGTCATAGCTGATTAAAAGATGAATGCTGATTAAACAAGTTATTTCATCAGTTTCAAATGATCTGCTTGTAAAATGTGTTTATGTTTTGTTACTAATTTGTTATTGTTAGCTTTTCTTGATTTGTTTGAAATGCTGATTTTGATTTTTTTGATTTATTGCTATGAGTTTTAAAAACACCGCTTCATGAGAGTATTTCAATGGGAGCTCAGGTTAAATTAGCCTAGACTTGGTGGATGTTTGGGTATTATTTAAGGGACTGTCATAAACAAGAAAATATAGGTGTTGGGTTTATGTAATGATGAGGCGTTGTGAGGAAGTGGGAGGGATACATAGCTCTGTAGTTTAATGTTGGTTGATAGTTGGTCAGTTGTTGTAGGTGGGATGAGTGCTTTGTTCTTGATTCTGCTACTTTGGATCTATGCTTTTAAAAGTTCGGTTTTTGGTTTTTTTTTCCCTTTAATTAAATGGTGTAATTTGCTGCTAATTAAGATTATAGGCAGGTGTTTTGGTCTCTGACATTCCTTGGACAGATGTGTTTTTCTTCCTTGTAATTTGCTTTCCTTCAACCATTACTTTGCAATCTTCTCATTATGTAAGAAAACATATCATAAGTTCTAAACATTGTTTCTTGTAAAATGAAAATGTATTTGGTGCCTATTATTAGACTTAAAACATATCAATAAGTTCTATCATTGTTTTGATCAAAAAAAAAAAAAAAAGTTCTATCATTGTTTTCCATTATTTGGAGATCCTTGCCACTATCAGCTCCAAAAGCATGCTCGTTTGCGTTTTTGAGACAGCAAAGTATTAATATAATAATAATAATAATAATAATAATAATAATAATATTGTAATTAAAAAGTTTTAAGAGTATTTTTTTATCAAATAAATGAAAATAAATTTTTGTATTTATCTTTCCTACGTTTTTTTCTAGGGAAAAAACCGTAAGAAATTTTCCTATGAATTGCTGAATTTTCCTGCGAATTATGTTGCTGCGATTTTACTTGCAGAATCTCATGCGAAATCACCTGTGGATTATTTTGCAGGAAAATTACCTACATATTTTTTTCTAAGAAAATATGCATGAAATTTCCTACAGATTTTAAAATTCGTAGGAAAAAATTACCCACGAACGTATTATCTATGGACAAAAATCCGTAGGAAAATCTATAGGAAACCCGTTTCGTGCGAATTTTTGAGCAAAATTCGCAGGTAAGAAGACAATTTCTAGTAGTGGTAATGAACGGTTTTCAACTTAAGAATCATAACGTAAATGAACTTTTTTTAATTTTAGGATGTTTTTGCCTAATTTTTAATTTGAGGGCCCAACTTATCATTATCCTACAATTTCTCATTACTACAGAAAATGGCTTCAGTAGCGCTTTTTTTTGCTTTAGTAGCGCTTCAGAGCGCTATCTATTCACCCGCTACTGAAGGTGGGAGAGATTCAATAGCGCTTAAAAAAGCGCTACTGAAAGTAGGAATAGGTAGCGCTTCCTTGAGAAAGCGCTGTCTAAAGTTGGTAAAGCGCTACTGAAAGTAGGAATAGGTAGCGCTTCCTTGAGAAAACGCTGTCTAAAGACAATCTATTATATACTTTAGACAGCGCTTTCTCAAGGAAGCGCTGTCTATTTGTCACTTTAGGCAGCGTTTTTTCAAGAAAGCGCTACTGAAAGTAGGAATAGGTAGCGCTTCCTTGAGAAAGCGTTGTCTAAAGACAATCTATTACATACTTTAGGCAGCGCTTTCTCAAGGAAGCACTGTCTATTTGTCACTTTAGACAGCGTTTTTTCAAGAAAGCGCTACCTATCCCCCCCTTTTTTTCATTATTCACCGTTTTTCTACATTTCCCACCTGCACCATCATCCCTCATCAATTCACAGTAGCACTGCATTTAGGTACATCACACACATACACATAAATAATATACAAAGCTTACATATATTTTTTAAATTATTTACATTGTTTTTCTATATTTCCCACATGCACACAGCAAAACTAAGACATTAAATGGTACAAGGGGTATCCCAACCCGTATACAATAATAACCCAACAACACTAGCAGTTTCTGCAGCAATAGTCAATCTCCTATGCCAGTCTAAACCAAGTTTTTGTCCTTTGCTTTAGTGTAAATGATCCTTCAAGGTACCATTTGCAGGGTACTCATAGACCAGTAGACCACTATATCTCCTTGAGCTGGAAGAAGCTCAATATCTGAGAGAGTCAAGTTGGTGCATGGGACAGAGTCACTGCAAGCAAAATGCATAGGTGGGCGCCTTATATCATAAGTTCCCTTTATGTTCGTGTAAACTATATCTGATACCAACACTGCAGAGGTCTTGTTGCTATAATCCTTAGGGAGGCAATAAAATTGGTCAATTATAATTGGATTCTTTACACTATCCATGTGAATATTACTGAATGTTACACCTGATACTGATCCTGATCCACCTTGCCATGTCTTGATTCTAACCCCATTATCTGACACTTTTACAATCGAGTCTCTCACCGTAATATTTGAAACACAGGCTCGAGAGTTGTGATTTCCCAGACTACCAATCCTGAATAAAAATAACAAGATAACATTAGCCAGGGAAAATAAATGTAAGCTCATAAGAACAAGAAATTAACCAGCTAGTACAATAAACTATAAACTTCCACCATGTTTGATTTATAGTTGAGAAGCTGCAAACATACGTTTGGAACACTGTAGCTATAGAATTTCCTTAGGACAAATGTACTCTTGGAACGGTAAACTAAACGTTATAGCCTGCGACATGCAGATAAGTTATATTATATGAATAATTATTTTTAATCATAATGCAGTTCTACAAAGTACAAACAGAAGAAAGGTTTTGAATTTTGACAAACTTACAATTGGGCTATCACAAGGTCCTGGAGATGTTGTCCCATTAGGTCCCTGTGGCAATATTGATTTATTCTAGTGATCAGATGCTGCTTGAAGCACTAATAAATATAAATTATGAAAATAGTCAGATACCTTATGAGGCTTACAAGGAAGGTCCCACCATTTGTGTCCTCTCCCATCATGGTCATGGTCATGGTCATGGTCATGGTCATCATCATAGCCAGAGTTTTCATCCAATAAGAGACTTTCCTCCAAGTTTGCAAGACTCTCGAATCTCTTGACCGTTTGCATGAACTTTTGTTTTCTCCCTCTTCAAAATTAAAGATTGTAGGCTATCACAAGGGCTTGGGCCTAATTAATTACCAAAGCCAAGAACTTGCATAAAGCATATATAACACACAAATTTTTGTAGTCTATCTAACTTCTCTTTAAACACCTGGAAACAAATATTGTAGCTAGGACAAAACTTGAATATTGAGCATGTTTCAAACCAGTAAAAAAAATTCAGCAACCTTTCTCGGGTACCAGACCTTCCAAACCATCGCAAAGACTAGGACCAAAACCAGCTTATTGGTTAAGCCATTCAAGCACAAGACACAGAAAGCACAATAAGAAGACGGCAGCAGTGCAGAAATTAAAATTAACATATACATGACACGCTACCTGTATTAGCCACACAACATTCTTACTATAAAGAGCATTGTTAACAAACCAACTTGCCAGCTGATCCCATTCACTCTGTTTTCTCCCATAAACAGAGATCCTGTACTGACTCACCATCCGAAATATTTTGTTTATAAATAAGAATGAATTAAGATATGATCAATAGGGAAAAATCTTATACCTCATGTATTACTAACCTGATATTTGCTTGCTTCAAGATCTGACAAAACTTGCTTTGTTACTTCAGCCAGAAACCTTCCTGTGAATATGGGTAGCTTTAAGAAATTATGAAATCAAAAAGCATTGACCAACACTTCTAATATTCATTTGGAGTTCCAGACTTTATACAAGTAAATAATAGGTATTTTTCTTATTTAAAACCCACCCTGGATAAGATTATCCTGCTTTAGAAATATCTCTCTGAGTCTGCTTTGTCCACAAGGATTATACTTTAGGTTGAACTTGTCAAATCTATGGAATGTGCTTTTATCAGCATGGACGTCCAACAAATCAACATTCGGGATCATACCTGCATTGTGGTTGCCACTAATTAGAAAAGATGCGAGACATGCAAGCACATAAATATATGCATGCATCATCTTCCAAGTACTTAGATGAAAAAATCATTAGAACAACAATGCATACCCAGTCAAATCCAGACTCTCAAACACCTCCTTAAGTGTCATATACTTTCCATCTCTAAATATAACAACCTGCCAACACAGATTAATACTAATAATGAATTAAGAAAAACTAGTAATCTGAAAATCGAGGAGTAAAGAGAAATGGGAAAACAACCTACAACAATATGGTCTCACAAAAAAAATCCAGAAATCCAAAGTAGATTTTCACCTCATCGGGTTCTTTTCTTAATTTTGACTTTATGAAGCGGAGGAGATGCTTCTGATTCATGCAAGCAGAATGATGAATATGAGTATCAACTTTTCGGATATTGTAAAAATCTCGATGTGGTGCACTCTTACGGGCGGAAACTCCCTATCTGCATTTAGTAATGAGATGAAGGCGGAATTTGTGTAATGACCAGATGCATGTTATATCCAAATGCCACGAGCAGGCAAAAAAATCACGTTAACAGAAGTTCGTTACAACATACTTCCTCGAGAAATCATAGCCTATGGTAGCATGCAGAGCGAACATTCCCAATAGACATAACCTTAAGAAAGTTATTTTCAAAGGAAAACTTAGATAAAAGAATCAGAAATCATATTCTTGCACTGGTACAAGATCAAAATAGGATGCTTTTATGCTAACACAAAAATCTCATCGGAAAGAGGGGATTTATGACACAAACGATTTCTAAAATGGAAAACCAAAACTTTGTAATTAATTAACAAATTAAATTCAGGGCATGGTTGAGTTTCGTCAGTCTGCTTATGAAGTAGAATTAGCATCTAGGAAATAATGCCCATCAAGAAAGGGGATGTTGCCATTTATAGAATTCAATGAAATAGATCAACACCATTAAGGAGACAATATATGATCAACACCATCAGCAGCATCAGCAGCATGCGAAGTATGAAAATAAATTAAACATTTTTATTAAAACACATACTATGTAGGTGTGCATAGCACTTAATCAATGACACCATAAGAGCCATCACTTTCATTACCTCATACTAATTCAAAATCAGAAGAACAGAATGAGATAGAAATATCTAGGCTAAATGATCAAACCAGATTACATAAGAACAAAAATAAAATTAGAAAGCAAAATCATTTTGACAGGAAACTTGCAAACTGAAATAATTGGCCATTTTGATAGGAAAATGCAAACTGAAATATCTAGGCTGAATGAAGATTAGGAATCGGAGGCATGACCTGGAATTCTGTGTCAGCAATTTGAGTTTCACAGTGTAGTTTCTTAACGGCAACATCCAAGTTATCATCCAATCGAGCCTTGTAAACACATCCAAAACCACCCTCACCCAAGATGTTACTTTCATGAAAATCATTGGCCATTTTTGCTGTTTGCTTATAATCAATTATTGGAACAGACCCCATCATACCAACCATCTTCAAAGAACTGAATTTACCCAGAGATGGTGCTAAGGGGATCCCTTTCTCTGCATCTTGACATTCACAAAACAGTAACAAGGAAAAAAGAGTAAGAGAAATCTCAGACAATACCAAATTAGCAATTCAATGATGAATTTTCTTGAAACAGAGAAGTGTGAAGCAAAAACAGGAATAAGAGAAATGGAATAGTGCAAAGTAAACAAATAAAAAAATACCCGAGCTTTGAACATATTTGTTCCTATTGGATTTTAAAGGGTACTTGCTATGATAAATCCAGAAGCCACTACAAAAAAAAGGTAATTTAGCGACCGAAAATAGTGACCGAATTTTTAGGTTGCTATTTGCGACCGAAATAGCGACCGATTGTAGGATCTACATGAAACACTGGTTAGAGTTGATTCTGCGACCGCAATAGCGACCGAAATAGAGCGTAGCAGAGATATCGGTCGCTAATTCGGTCGCTAAACAAAGGAAAGTAAAAGTCAAAAATTTATGAATTGTTAGCGACCGAAATGGCGACCGAATTAAATGCAACGGTCAAACTGTGTTTATATTAGCGACCGATTTATAAATCCGTCGCTAAATTTATGAATTCACACTTTAAACTTTATTTATATTTGCGACCGATATTAATTCGGTCGCTAAATGGCGCGTTGAAAAAATAAAAATTGCGCGTGTTAGCGACCGAAAATTTAAATCGGTCGCTAAAATTACAAATTCAAATTAAAACTAACCAAATTAGCGACCGATATAGCGGCTAGAATAATTCGGTCGCTAAAATGAAAAACCCCTAAATCACGAGCCCTTCCCCTTTCTTCCCCATTTCTCTCATTCCTTCTCTTTTCTTCTCTCTCCCTTGCACGCTCTGCTCCTCCCCGCCACCACGCGACGCCGTGCGTGCTCCCCATCACCGCTGAGGCCACGCACCTCCGGTGAGTGATTCCACCTTCCCTCTCTCTCTCTTTCTCTCTTTCGATGTCTCTTTGTCTCTGTCTCTGTCTCTCGTAGCGCACCCGAGCCGCCTCCCTTGAGCCACCACTGTCGTCAGACTCCGGTGACACCACCACCACCACCAAGGGTAAGCTACCTTGTCTTCTCTCCTCTTCTCTCATTCTCTGTTTCTATAATGAGAATGGATATTTAGTAGCAAGGGTAAGGGAGATTCAGCTAAGGAGATTCAGGGGGAATGGCCATGTAAACTAGATATCAAGATGGAAAAGTACCAAATCAATCTACTTGCTTAAATTATTCCAGTCCACATGCCGAGAAAACTACTTAAGAACTCGGCTTTAACTTTTCTCAAAGTCTCTCACAGAATCTCTCGGCCTCATTACATATTCTCAAAAATCGGAATCAAGAACAAGAACAGGGAGAAGTGATATGAAGATATTGTTCAAGAAGTCTTTGGCCTTTTTTATATGGTTTCTATAAGTTGTCTATAAAATGTTTATCTTGCTGATCACTTTAGCACTTGATGAATGAGTATCTATTGATACGGTTTATATATAGCCCTCTACTTCTATTATCCGTGTCTGATGACAAGTGCTTTTGTGTTTTATCACTTACATACACTCAAATTTATTCTGCATTAGTTGTTATTCATTTGAATGTCATTAGTAGAATTTCCAATTGAATAATGCAAATTTGCATGCGATTGACACATGCATTGCCAGTGGAATGCATAGTTTTAACTAAAACAGAATCAGATACTAATACACTTTTTAAATTGTTTTCATAGTGATTTAGCATGGTATATGCCTTGCAATTACAGTTCCTAGCTGTATGGCCAGATCAATCATACATAAACCTAAAGTAATTTATTTATTGGCCAACAAGGGACCATTTTCTGTTTGTTAGAGTATCACATATATCATATAGGTCTAAATGCATGGCTGTATCCTTGGAGCATCCATTTATTAGTAAAAATTCTACTCCTGCATGGATAAGAACAAGTGTACAGAAAATTAAAAGGTTGGTTATATAAGGAATGAAAAATGGACTGACTCCATGCACAAGAATCCGCTACATTAACCATGGTACAAGTCAAGGGCAAGGGAAGTGGTCCTATGTTGTAGTACTATATTTATTAACCGAATGTAAGTATAAAAGCAAGGACAGTTCTGGCTTTCCTTTTATCATTTAGTCCCTCTTGCTTAGGATTCCAGAAGGTGGGGCCTGTGTTTTTGTGCTAAGCATGAAAAGTTCAGGGTACATCTTCCTTCTTAAAGGGTGGGGGCTGAATAAGTACCAAACTTATTGAAGGAGACAAAACATAATGTATTCTTATTCTATTCTTTACCTCCAAAACAGTCCAACGGGAAGCATCTTCCTACAATTTTATTTTTAACCTTCTCTTGTATGCCATTGTGCTCTAGTCAATAGAATTTTTGTTCTAAGTTCTCCTTATACAAACAACTAAGACATTCCCTCATGTCTTTGTCTCGCATACTTTACCATACATAACATTCAACCCCACGTACTAGGGTGCTAGAGAACTATGCCTATTGTACATTGAGGACTAATAAAATGACACTAAGAAGCTGTGGAACTACAGATTTATTAGGCTTCTAACTTTTAAGAATTTTCCTCTAGAACAAAGATAAAGGATGGCTAGATGGGCTTTGGCACTTCCAAGTCGAGAGGGATATCAGATTCTCAGAACAAAGTCATAATATATATATATATATATATATATATATATATCCACTTTCAAATTTGAGAATATGATTTCCACTTTTACCTGACAAACGAATAAGAATGCATATTGGATTAAAATTTGAAGGATCAATTCTGGAACCTAATGCAGTTAGGAAATTGATATTGGCACATCACTTTAATTTTATCATATAAATTTTTTGAGTACATTATTATATAAATTATGTGCAATTCATGCACAGGAAACTTATAACATGTGAGGGGATAAAGGTTGTCTAAGGAAAAAAGTGTGGTAATATTATTTCCAAAGTTGTAAAGCAGAGGAACTCAAATGGACAACACTATATGAGAATGGAAAGTGAAAGTAAGAAACATGGCCCACAAGTGAACAAAAGTAGGAAGGAATAATATCTATTTTTCAGGTCCTTTGCATACAAGGGATTAAGTTTGGTTTTCTATTGGTTCAAGAGTAAGTTTAAAAGGCTTGCTCTATATTCCTACCCTTCAATTTAAATTGGTGTATTGGATTGAGATTTTAAAAGATTATTTTGGTATAAAAGAATCTTGTGGATTTTAAAAGACTACATAGGAATCTTGATATTAGCCAACCCCAAAACCATCTTTCTCCATAGTTTCAAAGCACCTAATTTCAGAAACCAAAAACTTCAAAACAATGACTCAGTTTCTTTTCCTTTGCTTTCTATTAGCAAATATTTTCCTTGGTTTTGGAATAGTGATTTGATTTGAAATGAATAATTTCATTTATGCACGATAGGTCCTTGTTGTCATATTCTTCTACCGGCTCCTCCACTTATCCTTGCTCAGTTGTGTTTTCTCTCTCAGGTCAGTTCTCTGAACACTCAGTGTAATCTATTATGTGAATTATCGTCTTGTTTGGTAGTGGAGAGCTGAGCTCAATAGGATGTGATCTTGTCTGATTGTATGCTGATAATTAATTTAATGTTTATGCATGTGTTTGTCAATATGTGTTGTTTGTTAGTGGAGAGTGGAGCTCAATAGGATGTGATCTTGTCTGATTGTATGCTGATAATTTAATGTTTATGCATGTGTTTGTCAATATGTGTTGTTTGTTAGTGGAGAGCAGAGCTCAATAGGATGTGATCCTGTCCAGAAAGCGAGGATGCTTGGTCGTGTCTTGATAATTTAGAAATTATGCATGTGTTTGACAATTAACTGCTACTTGTTATTGGAGAGCGGAGCTCAATAGGATGTTTGCTACAATATTTAATCTAAGTTTGTATTGATTTACGCTGCAATTTATATAAACTCAACAATGTTGCAATATTTATAGGTTAATGGTTTTATTTTCTGTTAGAGTTAATAATTAATTCTACGAAAGCCTTAGTTTCTGTTTGAGATTCAATATTAATGAGCATGCGTAACTTATCAAGGTATGCATGCTCATTGTATTGAATCTTGAATTGTCCAATTGGGACAGTTTGGGAAAAAACCTTTTTCACACTCGCACAATAGTCATTTCAATGTTCAAATGCCTTATATACTTGTTGAAATCTCGGATTCCGATGCATTTCCTTTTGTTCTCCTGGTGCATACTTGATCGCGGTGATTCCGACCGTGCTCGAGTCGTGTAACTTGGAGACCGATGGGAGATGCTGCCAAATTTTGTCAAGTATAAGGTATTTGAATATGGGAATAACTATTAGTAGCCGAGTGTGACAAAGGTTTCTTCTCGAATGGGATAGGTTCATACCTTGTCTTAAGAACGAGATTGATGGAGTTATTGGAATGCACAGTAATATATAAGTGTTATTGTAGGATTGGTCAGGCTATTTAATTGCCAAAGCAATGGATATTCGGAGAATCGGAAATGGATGTATCGTAGGTTGGATCGGAATAAACGTCTTAGGGAAGAGTATAGAGTTGGAGTGGGTGAGTTTATAGAGTTTGTTGTTAGCCATGAGAGATTTATACGGTCCGGGCGGTGATCAATTTAGGTGTCCTTGCAAAAGATGCAAGTGTCAATCTTTCAAAAGTGTGGATGGAGTTGTAGCCGATCTTTATGAGAAGGGCTTCATGCCCGATTACTATTGGTGGAGTAACCATGGTGAGACGTTGCACGACTTAAACCCGATTGTGGTGAAGGTTCGTACTATGGAAGTGGTGACGGGAGGGAAGAATTGAATCCATACGAGCAGATGATAATGGATCATGCTTTGGACCATCGGTTGGTGTTGTACTAGAAGAAGATGGGGGAGAAGATGGTGGAATGGGTTCCCAATACATAGAGGAGAATCAGAATCCGAAACTCAAAGATTCTATGATATCTTTGAGTGCTTTGCACGATCTCCATTGTGGGAAGGATGTCGGAGTACACGGAGTTGTCGATGTGCATGGAATGGTTGAGTATCAAATCGACTACAATATGCAAGAAGGCTGTTTTAATCGCCTCAGCGGAGTCGGTGTCAAGGCGTTGCGAGAAGGCAATCGGATGCCTACAAGTTTTTATCATGCTAAGAAGTCCGTGGAAAATTTGGAGTTGGGGTGTTTGAAAATTGATTGTTGCTCGAATGGATGTATGTTGTACTATAAGGATGATTCAATGGAAAGCATAACGTGTTGTCGATTTTGTGGTGCGGATCGGTATAAGACAACCACTAGGATGGGCATTGAGAAGAAGAGGTCGCTAAAAAGATGTGGTACTTTCCGCTCGTGCCAAGACTTACAAGATTGTACTCTTCGATGGCCACTGCAGCTCACATGAGGTGGCATAGTGAGCATGAGAGGGAGCAAGATATCTTGTGTCATCCATCGATGGAGAAGCTTGGAAGCATTTTGATAGGGTTCATATGGCATTTTCGCAGGACCTCGCAATGTCCGATTGGGGTTATCTATTTGATGGATTTAATCCTTTTGGGCGATCGGAAAAGCATACTCTTGTTGGCCGGTTATCCCGACTCAGTACAATCTTCCCCAGGGATGTGCATGAAGCGGGAGTTTATGTTCCTACAGTCATAATTTAAGGTCCGTCTAATCCAAAAGGTAAGATTGATGTGTACTTGCGACCACCGATAGATGAGTTGACAATGCTTTGTGGAATGATGGTGTGTTGACATATGACGTATCTTTGAGGCAGAATTTCATCATGAAAGCAGCTTTAATGTGGACGATCAACGACTTTCCTGCTTATGGGATGATGTCGGGTTGGATGACCGCGGGGAAGCTTGGATGCCCAATATGTATGGAGCGATCGAAGGCATGCACGCTTAAACACAGTCGAAAGATCTCATATTTTGATTGTCATCGTCAATTCCTTCCGGAAGATCATCCTTATAGGCGGAACAAGAATGCATTCAAGAAGCGTTGTGCGGAGAGAACACCGCCTCCACCACGTTTGACTGGTCCTAATGTATGGCGCAGAGTCAAAGACTTACCGCTCGTCCATGAAACCCAAGGAGAACATATTCCTGATTATGGCGTCAACCATAATTGGACAAAACAAAGTATATTTTGGAGGTTGCCGTATTGGAGGATGCAGCTACTCCGTCACAACATTGATGTCATGCATACTGAGAGGAATGTGTTTTTGAATGTGTTTGACACTGTGATGGACATCAAGGGGAGGACAAAGGATACAAATAAAGCCCGATTGGACCTGGCTTACATTTGTAATCGGAAGGAGCTTGAGTTGCAAGACGGTGGTCGTGGCAGACTTATCAAACCGAAGGCAAGTTATATGTAACACCCCGATTTTCGCTGCTTCGTGATATCGGTAATAAATATATAAATATATATATTTTTATCCGAGACTTAGAAAATGATTTTGGATAAACCAAGGTCATTTCCTTGTTGTACTTATTTTCATAAGGTTATGGGGAAGTTTTTGGTTGAGAATTCAGACGGAAGCCGGTCTGCCGTTTTCTGCATTTTCACTAACAGTAAAAGTTTACTGCTCAGAAGACCTAATTTTAATTCGTGAACGAGATGAAAAATGTTTTTATCGTATTTGCTACGATACAGGAAGTTTTGAAAATTTTGGAAAAAATAAAATAAAATAATTGACGTTTTACGGGCGGAATACATAATCGGGTATACGACGGAGTGGATTTTGGAGTTTCCAAGAGCAGATGAAGAGTTTATCTTAGGAGTTTGAGATGATTCAAGGGGATGAATCACATTTCTAAGTTTAGAAGGTATTTCAGGGTTAAAGTGAAAATTTATGGATTTTACGCTTTAGTCCCTAAACTTTCTGTTAATTACCCTTTTGTCCCTGAGTTAGTTTCTAAGTTTTTTCAAGTGAATTGGGCTAGAATCCTTGTTCCAAATCCATAGAGGACCGTGGCTTTGAGGCCCAAATTCCTTACCCATGACTTAAGTTTCATAAAGCCCATTTGAAACCATATAAGTTTCCTATGTCAACATAAGCTTTAAGCCTTTTTGGTGGGCCCCACAAAGATGAATTCAAGCCCAAATTTATGAAGCCCATGTGCAGGCCCAATATGGAGTGGGGGGCTGCCTTAGTTTGGAAGAATCAAGATGATTCTTGAAATTTCCACACAATTCCACACAATTCCACCATATTCTCCAAGATTCTACTACATTCTACTAAGTTCTCAAGTTTTCTCCATCCTTCTAGGTTTTTCCAAAAAGTTTGAAGAAAAATCAGTCAAGATGAGTAAAGATAAGACCACATTTAATGTGGCACATGGCCATCATGTCAAACTATTGACAATTTGCAAACTAGTCCTTAAACTTTTGGAATCTTTGCAAAGTGGTCCCTATGAGTTATTTGCACTTAAATCCTTTGAAAAGCCACCTCCTTTCTACTTGGTCCTCAAAAGTGGCGCAGCCCACATGCCTATAAATACCCTCCCTCACTTTTCACTTAGTTTCTAATGCCATTTGTTCAAAAACCCTAAAGTTCATAAGTCTACTAGTGTTAGATTTGTGAAGAAAGTGCTTGGATCTTCACTTGTTTTTGATCTTCAAGAGGTGAATCCTATTCTTCTTCTCTAATCATGTCTATATTCTTCAATCAATTTCTTGATTCAAAGTTTATTTCATAGTTGTTCATCACTTTTAAGTTTCTAGATCTAGAACTTTGAAAATTCATAACTAATTCTAGAAAAATCCTTTTGACATGAAACCAATTGCTATGATCTTATAATCATCTCTATTTTCATCATATAGAAGCATAAGATCATGAGAAATTTCTTTCCCTAATTTCTAGTTTTGGCCGAACCTAGGTCAAGGTTGTGTTCATAGGTTTTGTTTCATTTTCATGTCTTGATTCATGATTCAATCTTCTAGTATCTTGATAGTTCTTGTATTTGAGATCAAAAATCAAACCCTAACCTATTTGTTTCATAAAGGCCGAAACCCTAGTTCTTGGAACTAGATGAGTTTTGTTCAAAGTTTTCATTAATGATCTTAGTAATCAAGCTATTAGTATGTATGCTTAATAAATCCAAGTTGGTTTATTAAATTAAGAACCCTAGCCCTATGAACATGTTGAGGCCGAATCCTTGTATAAAAGAGTTAGGAAGTTTTGAGTTTGAAACTTAGTTGTTTAGTCACTAATCTATGATTTAGGTTAATCAAGGATCATTAATCCATGACTTAATCATGATTAGCAATTTTAAGGATTTTGAACCCTAAAAGTCAGCCCTTGGCCGAAACCTAACCCTCATGAGTTAAGTATGTTGTGGTTTGATTTGATTGCAATTTGTTTGAAGGAATCAATCGGGTTGGTTTGACCTAAAGCCGACGGAGGAAATCGGATTAAATCGGGAGGTTGTTTGAAAACGTTAGTTGAGTCTTCAAGAGGTAAGGGGAGCTTACCTGAGGGATTTTCTCTATAACTATTTGCTTTTAGTGTGGCTTATATGATTTATATGTGGTTTGTGATTAATTGTTTATGTTGTTTACGATGTGATGTTTATCTGTGTATCGATGATTGATCTGTTTTTCATTATCTGCAGTAGTATATTATGTTGTTATGATGCATGATCTGCCTGAGGATATAATTATGATGATGTTGTTGAATGTTGAATGTTGAATGTTGTTTGAGAGACCTGACAGTGGTCAGTGCACAACCGATTAATGAGATAAAAGATTTAATAAGCTGTGAAAGTTATATTCAATGTTTTATGGGAAATGTTGGAATATAATAGTGGAGGAAATATGATTTTTGTAAAAATAATGAGTTTTGAGAAATATTATAAAAAGTGATTTTGTGAAATTAATATTAGAAAAGACCTTATTTATTATATAAGAAAATTATTTTAGAAGAAATGTCAAAGTTTGACTTTAAGAACATTTTCTTTGAAAATGCTAAGCGACGGCAAGTTTTGAAATTATTTAAGAGGAAAGTTTGAAAATGGCAGTACTTAATTTTTAAAAAAAGAGATTTAATCTGAATTGATTTATTAGAGTTGAAGTTTCTATAAAAAGAAGTTATTGACGATTTGACGTTATTTTATAAAAAGATATAAAAGAAGTAAAAAGATGTAAAAGATGTAAAACGATATAAAAAGATGTAAAAAGATATAAAAGATGTAAAAGATGTAAAAGATGTAAAACGATATAAAAAGATGTAAAAGATATAGGACTTAATAACCGAGACGTCGGGGTATTAAGATTTGTTGTGTTGTAGACTGGGTATCTAATAAAAGAAGTTAACACATTGTAAAATGTTTTCTATTACCACGACCCTAAGACTGATTGCAAGGTCTAGGGGCTTCGTGATTGAGCACTCGGACTTTGAGGTCCTGTGTTGTTAATAAAAGATGTAAAAATGTTTGAAAAGATGTTAAGTCGTAAGCTTTTGAGAGCTTTGACAAATAAAGATATAGCACAAAGAAAAGTGTTGAGAACAAAATGTTTTCTTGCATGCATTTGGCAGACGTGCCATGATTAAACGAGGGATTACCTTGCGGCGTCAGGGTATATCGTACAAAGATGTTCTCATTGTGCCTGGGGTTTGGACAATGAGGCCCCATCTCAGAGTGTTATCACTGTGCCACGATGTTGGACAGTGTGCGATGGGCGTGCCTGTGGCGGTGTGCCTGTGGCAATCGAGTCTGATCAACTCATCAAGAGGTTGGAGATATCTCATGAGATTAAATATGAATGTTTAGATGATATATTGAAGTGTTCATGCATAGTTTTTCCAATGTTGATGTTTGGGGTGTGAAACCCATTGATAATGAGATATTATGATATGAATGAGTATGTTGTTATAGACATATATATGTGTATGTGCCTTCTTTTGTGTTGCGCATTTAGTTATGGTGATGAATCCATATATTAGCGTCTCACCCTTACAAACATATCAGAGTTGTACAAGGGGTATGATTTCTACAAGAAGACGAAGGCTATCTAGTTCGAGGCATGCTGTTGCGGGTTTTTATTGGTTGTAGTGTCCGTTAGTTACGACCAGCTTAGGTAATGTTATGTTTTAAGAATAAAGTTGATTATGATTTATGTGAGAAAATATGAGGCAGTATAGTTGTAGGACCTATATACATTATGTATTTAAGTGTGATTTGATTGTGTTGTTGTGGTTATGAGGTTAAGAGAAAAGGAAAAAAAATTTATCATCATATTTTGAAAAGATAAATGTTGAGAAAACATGATTTTCCGAAAGCAACCAGCAAATTAAGTTTTATTTCGGCAAACGGGTAACCATGTGATGACCCGAGATTAGGGTGTCACATTATACACTAAGCAAAGCACAGAAATTGGCCGTCTGTAAGTGGGTTAAAGAACTAAAGTTACCAGATGGGTATGTTTCCAATCTGGGTAGATGTGTTGACATTAATGAAGCAAAGTTACATGGAATGAAGAGTCATGATTGCCACGTGTTCATGCAACGGTTGCTTCCAATTGCGTTCGACGCATTACCGAAGCAAATTTGGAACCCACTTGTTGAGCTTAGCCACTTTTTCAGGGAGCTTACATCGACAACACTAAATGTGAATCAATTAAAGGATATGGAAGTCAAGATACCCGTTTTGTTATGTAAGCTGGAGCAAATCTTCCCGCCGAGTTTCTTTGATTCCATGGAACACCTGCCAGTTCATCTACCTTACGAAGCAAGAGTTGGTGGCCCAGTCCAATACCGCTGGATGTATCCATTTGAGAGGTAAACAACATCAACTATTTTACTTAATACATATGAAATTCACGAACACGAGAGCGTAGTTTAGCTTTCCCTAAAACTAGTAATTATTTGTATGTATCCCTCTTTAATAGGTTCCTGCACTCCCTTAAACACAAAGTCAAGAACAAGGCACGAGTGGAGGGTTCCATTTGTGAAGCATACTTAGTAGAGGAGACTTCCACTTTTGCCTCTTATTACTATCCGGACGAAGTTAACACGAGAAGGACAAGGATGCCTAGAAACGTTGATTCGGGCGAAGGATGTTCAACTAGTCCTCCTATATCAATATTCAACTATCCGGGCAGATTTAGTGGCAAATCAAAAGGATATTTCTTGGAGCAGCGTGACATTAATGCTGCTCATATGTATATCCTTCAAAATTGTGAAGAGGTGGCGCCATATTTAGAGTAAGTTTCTACAACGTCTTTAATCAGTTCAATTGCTGATTATTATTATTAATCGTCCTGCTGTTAATCTCCCATATGTAGGATGTACGGCAATTTTCTAAGAGATCTCCAACCTGACATTTCAAACGATCAGGTTGATCGAGAAATTACTTCTCACTTTGCTACGTGGTTCAGTAAATATGTAGGTTCAGCATCTTCATTTTTTGAAGCATACATTTTATCTCCTTAAATATATAGCATGTATAAGAATAATGTAATATTTGATTGTTTAGGTACTAGATCCAGAAAACAATGTTCAAAATCCATTGTTGACAAATTTGGCATGGGGGCCTAACAGATGGGTTACATCATGGAATACTTATATTGTAAATGGATATAAATTTAACACAAAAACATGGAATGAAGGAATGCAGGGCGTGTAACTACGGTGTTTGTGTGCGAGCCACCGATGGCAATGTAGAGGATGATTTCTATGGGGTTCTAACCGACATCCTTGAACTCGACTATACCGGTTTCCCGTGATGAAATTAGTTATCTTCAAGTGTGATTGGTTTGATCCTACTCTTGACGTAGGGACAAAAATAGATAAAAATTATGGTATTGTTCAAGTTAGGCTGTCTCGAAGGTATAATAAGGCGTACGACCCATTCATTTTTTTTCACAACAGCAGTGAGCAGGTTTATTACTCGCCATATCCCGAAGGACATCATGGCTGGTTGGGTGTTATTAAGATAAAGGCTCGCGAGTATAATTACCGATAATGTAATCAACCATCCCGAAAAAGATGCTCCGTACTAAGATGATGAGTTTTCAAGACCCCACGTACCGTTGCAAATTACACCGGACATTATTGTTAATTCTCTGGCGGACATTTCCGGAAATGGGGAAGAAGTTGAAAGAGAGTTAATGGATCAATCCGAGTTGGACGCATCTAGCGAAGGTACATTCCGATCAAGTGATACTGATGAGACTGAGGGTGAATTTAGTGACGGAGATTCTACTTAGGTAATTTATTTATGTCATAATTCATTGTGTGAATGTCATTCTACTTATTAGGTAATTTATTTTTGTATTATTTACACTGTTGTGTAATCACATTTTCATTTTTTTCACAGATGGCAGATTCCTCCAGAGGTAGGGGTCGTCGTGGAGGTCGTACTGCGAGAGTCCCTTCACCGGCCGACCCACAGCCTTCAGATCGAGACCATCCTACCAGCACCTCTGTTGACGGGACACCTCAGGGTGATGAAGTTGCACCCCCCACCCATCCTCATGTGGTCGGGACACAGGCTGCACCCTCATCATCCACACCTACGACGATAGGACCATCATCATCATCGGGACAGGAGAGTCGTGGTCCATCCGACAGGAGGATTCTTCTTATCCCCAAGGGGGATAACGAGTATGCTAATTTAATTTTTTAATATCTATAAAGTATCGTTAATTTCTATTTACTTGTTTTTAAAATTTAATTATAATATTTATTAATGCTCTAATTTTGCTGCAGCTTTCTGCCCGCGAAGGGCCCTTCTGATTTGATATCGAAGATCCTGCGACGCAAGTTTGATGGTCCATGGCCTACATGGAAGGCCATCCCACTGGGCCATAGGGATCAGTTGTTTCTAGAGTTTAAGGTAACAGTTTATTAAGTTTTTTAAATTAAATTTACATTATATATATGTACACACGAATTTCCTAACAACTGTAAGTTGCAGAAAAAGTATAGGTGGGACTTAGCTTTAGAGGCTCTCGTCAGGGACATATTTGAGCATAAAGGCTCACTGGTTATGAAGAATCTGATGAACAAGCTGAGGAAGGGGCAGAATAAGGGGAGGTGGGTGGATCCCCGAGATCAAGAGGCAGCTGGACCCGATCTTGGGCTCCGAGAAGTTCCAGGAGATCCAGGCCACAGCTCGGCGTAATCGAGCTTCTGATGGTGGCGCATGTGCTTGGACCGGTGGGTCTAAATCAGCCGCCGCCCACTACGACGAGCTGGTAATACATTAAACTTTTGACTTAATATACTATTTAATTAATTAGTTTTCATTTTTAATTATTCTTATGAATTTAATATTATATTATTCGTGCAGAAAGCACTGAAACAATGGCCCCGGCTGCTATGGAGTTGGTGGAGAGGACGAAGAAGTTGAAGTCGGGGACATGGGTCAACGACAAGGCCCGTAACTATGCTGTAAGCAAAAACATAATTTAGTGTTTACTTGTAATTTATTATAAATGATTTGTTAATATTGGATATAATTATTTTAACTAAATCTATTCAACTATACTTTGTAGGCGGGCTTCAACGGAAGAAGGACGATGCCATATCACGTGCCTCACGATCACAAGATGAGGCTTTGACCTGGTGATGGCTGCTCTCTCTGTCTCCGTCGACGATAATGCCATTTATTTGGAGGTCGTCGGGCGGGGAAGAAGGGGCACGTGTATGGCCTCGGACACCTGGGAGCCGAGTTCATCGCTTCATCGTCCGGCATGCCTGCTCCTTGCTGCGCCGATACCGTCCCTCAGGAGCAGTTCCACCAAATGCAGGACACCATCACGCAGCTGAACGCGGAGCTTCGGGAGAAGAGCGAGAGAGAGCAGCAGATGGCGAACCAGATTGCACAGTTGACTCGGGCACACCAGGAGCTGATGCAGGCGAGCATCGAGCAGGGCCAGACACTGCGGCTGGTGTTGGAGCAGATGAGGATCCAGACTCCAGTTGCTCATGATCATGCTCTGACGGCGGTTGTGCGCCTGCTGCCGCTCCTCCAGTTCCGCCGCCAGCTACTGATGCTGCTACTGCAGAGGACGATCAGCTAGCAGACGTCGGTGGTACGGACGCTGAGGATGATTGGATTCCTCCATCTCCCCCTCATCATGACTGATTTTTTTTCCCCATATTTTTTACTTTAAACGATTCTTGTACGACATTTTGGATTATTCTTTTTATATATATTCATTATTTTTTATGATTGTATATTTCATAAGTTATTTGGTGTGTTTTATTAGTAATTTTACTAACGTTTAAAGAAAATCAGAAAAAAAAATTTATTTTAAAAATTAAAATTAAAAAAAATTAATAACAACCAGTTTAGCGACCGAATTAGATACCAATAATTCGGTCGCTAAACTTTATTTAACATTTACAGATGAGATATAGCGACCGAAAATCCGTCGCTAATATAGGTTAACAGTAACCAAATTTAGCGACCGAACTAGCAACCGATTATCGGTCGCTAGAAATGGTTACCCAAAAAATGCGACCAACCTAATAGCGACCGTTTATTATTATTTAGCGACTGAATCTTCGGTCGCTAATAAGCGACCGAAATATTAATTCGGTCGCTAAAACCTTAGCGACCAGGTATTCAGCTACCACCCTTAATCGGTCGCTAATTCGGTCGCTAAATTAAATAGCGACCGATTTACACTGTTTAGCGACCGATTATTACGGTCGCTAAACAGTTGTTTTTTTTGTAGTGAGCATAACAAACTGAAAATGAGTGCTCCAAGTGCAGTGGTGATTACAGTGAGAGCTATTACCATTTTCTTGTGAGAGTGTTTTGGGTGCTGTTCCTCCCCCACCTGAATACCTAATCAACATGGGGAGTATATAGGCATAGCAGTGAGAATAGAATGATGAGAGAGAGACATGAATGATGAGTACCTGGGGAGAAAGCAGACATGGATGTGGAAAATGGAGTAATGGGTTGGGGTTGAGGTGAAGAAACAGGAACTGCAGAGAATACCATCCACGATCATCCTCACTTTAAGGAAGAATGCAAACCTTGAAATCATCCTCACTTTTTTCCACTTGACCATGAATACCATCCACGATCTCCTTCAACGGCAACATAGTAGGTTACTTTGCTTCATCCCAAACAAACCTGGATCCATAAGAAAACACTAAATTTTAAACATAAAATAGCTACTAATTGTATTGGTAGGTAAAATTAGTAGCAAATATAAAAAATTCTTGTCGTGGAAGAAGATCACAACAACAAATTCACCATTGAAATTAAAAAACGTCACAAACTTTACCCATAAAATGATGGAAATAAATCATTTAGGTATGAGACAGTTAACAAAGAAACACAATTAGAGAGAACCAGAGTTAGGAACTATGAAGCAAATCAAACTTATATAAAAAAAAAGTGTAGCGGGAAAGGTATCAGACATGCAAATAAAAAACATTTGGAAAGTCAAGCATAAATTGTATGATATAATTAAAACTTCAATCTCAGTTTATCTGCTATATGAACATGATCTATCATGTTTGCAACCACAACAATATCTTCCACTCTCGAATGGGTCCCTGCAATATAGAAGCTATTGTGAACCTGGGAGGGTGAGTTGGTGGCAGAAATTGGGGGTTAGGGTTCTGAAATTTCAACAACAAATAAGAAACTGAGTGAGAGGACGAAGCATACCTTGGACGTAGATCTCGATGATGATGAAATTCCTTGGATTCATCTGCGGAGATCTGAGTGTGAGAGAGCGCGAAGACGAAGGGGGTTGGTCAGAGGAGAAGGCGAAGGCGAGAGAGCAATATCCTCTGTGAGCACGTACGCTTCGTTTCGTTTGCTTCTGGCTTCCTCTGTGAGCAGAGGAGAAGGAGACACACGGTAGGGGAGAAGGCGCGATGAAGGGGAAGGGTTTCAGAAAGAGTGGCGCGATGAAGGGTTTGAGAAGAGTTGCGCGAGAAGCTGAGGGAAATATTTAGTAAAAGGGGAATAGATAGCGCTTCTTTGAAAAAGCGCTATCTATTCTCTTACTTATAGTAGCGCTTTCTCAAGAAAACGCTATATATTCTCTTACTTATAGTAGCGCTTTCTCAAGAAAACGCTATCTATTCCTATCAATCTACATTCAGTAGCGTTTCCTTGAAGGAGCGTTGTCTTAGAATAAGGAATAGATAGCGCTCTCTTAAGGAAGCGCTATTAAAAACCTTCCGCCTATTTTTAAGTAGCGTTTTTTATTGAAGCGCTACTGAAAGTGCGCTACTAAAACCCTTTTCTGTAGTAGTGTCTGGGATTGAAATGGTGATTTACTCATTCTTATTCCATTCCATGACCATGAATAGGGATGACAATGAGTACTTTACCCATCGGATACCCGCAAAAAATATCCATGATGGGCAATGTAATTATCCGCTTAATGATGGCGTATATCTACCAGCAAAAGTCTATGGTTATGGGTGCGGATACGTGTACTTTAATACCTGCCCAGGCGCATTGAAGAATTCATAGAATCTGCATTAGCATAGAGAATCATATAGAGAATTGAATGGTAGTGAAATGATTTTCATTTCTTGATTGAGCTATTATAGTGAGATGAGTTTATATACCCATGAGTTATAAGGGAGAGTTAGTTACTCCGTAACTAGCTATTAGCTGTACATAACCATGTGCTAACTATATTCTAACTACACATTAACTGTAATGACTATTACACTGATACGCACCCATACACACTCGCGTGCAACTCGCGTGCACGCGCACACACTAATGCATTCACACTTAAAACACACTCATCTATATTTTTTATTTGGCAAAAAAATGTTTAGAGAAGATGAGGTTTATCGTATGTACATGTTTAGGAGATGTCAGAATCCTTATACATTGGTGTAAAACAATAATCTAGAGAAATTAATTTGTTTATGTGAAGACTTAAATTTCAAACTCATCAGTACTCCACAAATGGCATGAAAAAACTTAATTTTATACCAGACATATAAGAATGGAGCAAGGAATATCATTCCTTTTCACATGCATTCGCACCTAAAAAATGTGCTCATCTATTTTTTTTTTATTTAGGTAACAATAATGTTTAGGAAAAAGGAAGGTTTCTCAAGTACGTATTAGGAAAACCACGACCATTACATCAATGTAATACTTTTAGGAAATTAATTTTCTTTTTGAAGACCAAAGTCTCAACTCTCAAGCCCGAGTACTCATAACAAATAGCATGGAAATTTTTTTTTTTGTTAATACCAAACATGTGATATATGAATGTGGAGCATGGAATATCATTTGCTATTAGAGAGTTAAGATTGGAATTCTAAGCTCTATTGCAACATTTTATTGGAGCATATTCCTAACGATATGAATGTTACATGATGTCATGTTGCAAAATTTTTTTTTTTATGAATCAAAATTGGATTAATAAGAGTACTAGGGGTTCTATAAATTGTTTACTCGCAATGTGATAGCCAATGAGGTCACCATATATTGTTGTGAATTCCAGCTTCCCTAAATGCAATAAACATGTTGATATTAATTGCCATTTGGTTCAAGAGAAACCACACTCTCGTTTTAGGGGTGTTCATCAATCGATCCAAACCGATTCAAACCGCAAAAACCGAACCGAGCAAATCAAAATCGAACAAATAAAAAATCGAACAAATCGAAAATCGAAAAAACCGCAATTTTTTTATTGGATTGGATCGGATTTTGGATCTTATAGTGAAATCCAATCCAATCCAATCCAAACCGATCTATTATATACATATACTATTATTTTTGAAATTACAGTATTACTCATACTTAAACATTATTCTTCATACTTTTATGTCCCTCATTCTCTTTAATTTTTTTGTTGAAATGACATATATAAGACTTTTTAGAATAAATATTAATGTCTTTGAAGTTATATTTTACTAAAAGCTTTGATGCATATCATATATATATTTGATTGAGTAATCATGAAAAATAGGAAAACAATTAAGTAAATTTGAAAAATAATTGGCTACAATTTATTTGTAGCTGATTCAAGGAAAAAATAGGATAAGTGGTAGTAGATATAGAGAATTAATATAAAAGAACGTGTTAAAAAATATCAATAATTTTTTTCTTCTCAAACTCCCAAATTAAAACAAAGATTATCTTTTTTCCACTATTAAATAAGTAGAAAGGACACTTGACATTAGAAAAAAATAAAGTATGACAAAAACCGAATTATCCAATCCAATCTAAACCGCATTTGATTGGATTGGATCGGATCAGATTTTTTTAAAGAAGCAAACCGATCCAATCCAAATCGCATGATATTTTCATCATTAGAACGGATGACTTTTTAACTCAAAATCGATCCAATCCAATCTGCGAACATCCTTGCAGTCTCATCTATTCCCAAAACAAGGAAATCAAGTATTACTGACAGCTTCTTATTGAAGGACTCAAAACTGTCAGTAATGCATGATTTACTGACGGGTTTAATCGTTGATGAGTCATCTATCATCTAATTTACTGACGACTTGATCGCTGCTATAGTAGTTATACATATACTCTAATTGTTGAGTTTTAAAAATAATTGCGCTGAACGTTAATATATTATTAAAAAAATTATAACTTCCGCTATTTAAAAATTGGAATCAGTGATGGACAAAATTTGTCGCTAAATATAAAAAATTCATCGCTATAATAATTAATGACGAAATTTTTCATTGTTGAGAAATACGTCGTTAATTATTCGTTGTTAAAATTCAACGACAGAATTACGACACATTCTTGATCGTTGGTTTTTTAATAAAATATTAACAACAGATTTAGTGACAAAACTTTAATGATATCATAAATTCGTCGATAAATTGAAATCAAAACTTTAGCGATGCATTTAGCGACAAGGTGTCAAATGACGAACTAATTTTGTAGCTAATTTCATTGTTAAAGTCATTGGAATATTTTTGGGATGAATTTTGCTACAAAATTTTAAATGACGTTGTATTCCGTTACTGAATCTGTCACTAAATAGCAAATAGTTAGATGTTTTAAATCAAAGCATACTTCGTCGTTAAACCTGTCACAAACTGTGACGGATGCATTTCCGCCGCAAATTTTTGTCAGTAATTTCAACATTTTTAGTACTGTATGCAAAAAGGGTCTAGTTTCTAATATGATTATCGTGAAACGAAAACTTTTAACAATTAATATAATATTACATTTTTTATGAGCAAAAAATATATTGATTGGAGTATTAGGGATACTCTAACCCGTACACAAAGTAACACAGAAAAGCCCCATGTAAATAGAATATTGATAGAAAATAACAATATACATATTACATTAGCCTGGAAAACCACAAAATATAATAGTATTGAATAATAGAGTTAATTTTTTTTCCATCTAAAAATGCATCACAACTAAATCCAACAACTCTTAACCTTATTAAATTTGTACACACACCATTTCATTCTTACAAATAAAACAAAGTCTACGATCTCTCTCTTCTTTTGAAGCATTTTAAATTATCAAGTTTCCAAATTTTGAACTTAAACGTTGTACCAAATAAATAATTTAGAACATAATTCATTACTAAAGTAAAGTTGCGTACTAAACAGCAGATTAAAAATGATTATTTTGTGTACAAAAAAATGATTATTTTTGTTTGATTTGTACTCTATTCTAAATTTCTAATTAAAACTTATTTTTTTATCAAAAAATCCTAATTAAAACTGATTATGCCACTGTGGTCCTTAACTAACGTGGTAAGAATCATTTTGCTCTTTGGGGTCGGTGTACACTCTGTTTTAAATGTTTTTTTTTTAGAAATGATTTTTTTACACCAAAGTAGGGACAACAATATGGTGTCCCTTTGTCTTTTGGATGTATTTTTGAGATACGTGTATACAATGAAGATAAAAAATAAGTGAGAGATTGAAATAAATATATACGGTGTCAGATACGATGTTAAAAATTAGATGTTCAAATAACACAGCTGAATTTTTTTTTACCGCAAATTGCGTTGCACACAATAACTCTATGTAGAAATTCTACCTGAATTTGTGGTTCTGACGATGAATGAGTTAATAAAATAAAAGGAGCTTAAAGCCATTCCCCAAACAACCATATTATGATCTAAACTACAAACTTTATTAACACAAAGAAACAAGATAAAAGAATGCTATATCCATTTATAACATATAACAACTATAGTAAAAATATTGGATTAAAGTAATATGTATTATCAGTGTAAAAAGTTTTACATCGACATATACTGAAATTTTGATATGTATGTTTTTATTTTAATAATTAAGAGATAAATAACAATGAGATTGGTTTGCTAACATGTTATTTGATATCCGTGTAAAAATTCTTTATATTAACGGTGTATAGAAATTAAACATAAAAAGATTTGTAATAAGACAAGTACATTTTTTTAAATAAAAAACTTTTTTTATAAAAGAAAATAGACACGTAGAGAAAATAAACGTTAAACAAATTTCAATGATTCAATAACCATCAAAGTTAATGGGTTAAATCAAGCACACCAAACAAAAATCAAAACCGCAGCTCAGCTGTTCGCCTGTTCCTTTTAGATTATTACGCGTAGACTATATGTAGGGTCGGCCCAATATATTTTGAGATCTAAAACAAAATTTGATATAAAGTTTTTTTAAAAATTAATAATAATTTTATTAAAATTATATATTTTATATTTAAATTTATCTTTATTATAAATTATTATGGTTCATGTAAATTTTTGTTGTTACATGCAATAACATGTAAGATTTCCTATAATTTATTGTTTAAGGTTTTAAATTATTATTTTTGTTAATCTTAAATAATAAAAAAATTAGATACCTATATTTAAACCTAAATAACTAAAATTATTTGAAGGCCTAAAGTGCTAATTTTACTTATTTTAAACTAGGGCCGGCCATGACTATATGTCATCTAATTACGAGTTCTATGACTTCTATATCTCTCTAGAAAAAATAAAATAAAAATAACAAAACGAGTAACACAACACAAAACATACGTTCTTTCTAGATAATTTGAATCGGCTAACTTCCTTGATAAGTTTTCTAATAAAAAAAACGAACCTAATAGCCAAACGTTGACATTTGAACTTGGGATAAGTGGACAGGCTGTATCTTTCTCACCGTAAACGTGAGCATATTTGCAAATCAAATTTACGTAAAATATGTTGAAGGCTCATTATTTTCAACGTGAATATTTATATGGTTAGTGTGTAATAATTGTCCTTTTAAAAATGATTATTTTTGTTTGATTTGTACTCTATTCTAACTAATAGCGTGTCTGGTTCTGCATTACAGATGTATTTCTCGCATCCCAATGCAAATTGAACATGATAATTACGAAGCTACAAATCCAAGCGTTAGACTCGATGTGCATTCATGGTCTTTTCAACGCAGAAACAAACATATGCTAATTAAAAACATCAATAAGATTAAGTATGTGGTTAATGAGTATCTGATAAAAGTGATTTTGAATGTAATTTATTTTATAAAATTGATTTAGTTAGAATTGAGTTTGAAGTGAAGTGATTTATGTTTGGATGTTTTTATTTTGAAAGCAAGTTTGATGTAAAACTTATTATAAATTTTTCAACTCAACTCAAAAGTTACTTTTTTTAGCTTCTAATCAGAATCACTTCTGAAGACAAAATCAATTTTACCTGATAATAACCAAACATCTCATTTTTACTAAAATCGTGTTTGACAAAAGACATAATCAATTCAAAAGATTTCTAATATGAAACTAAACACACGCTAAGAATCATTTTGCTAATCGGGATCCGTACGCGTGGACACATTGTTCGGAATATATTTTTCACCGCAAAGAACGTGTTCATACACATATTCTTTTGATAAGGGTTTCCACGAGACTGGTCGCGATAATATATTGTTATTTCCTTTTTAAAAAATATTTTCGATGCTTGGTTTTTGTTGACTAAGCAGATTCTTTAATTATAATGGATATTGCTCGCATCTCCAATGATGTGTGCAGTCATTATTGTTGTTTAATAGGTTTTTTTTATTCTATGGTTCCTATCATGCTAGCTGCATCACTATTCTTTACTTTATCCTACTCTAAGCAACTATTCACTCCAACAATATAATTTTAAAAAGTTTTTCAAATTAGTCATTCTAAGTTTTTTTTTGATAAGCCAAAATTTATATTCAGACAGGAGTACAAATTAGACTCAACCCATTACAACCGGAAATCAGATCATAAGGAGAAAAACAAAAACAAACCCCCAGTACCCAAGAGGCCCATTAACAATAGCTCTGTACTAACAATAGCCGGGAAGCAAAGTTTTTACAAGATATGGTCCGAAAAATCAAAGCACATCCAGCAAAAAAGCAAAATAAAAAAACTAAGCTCCCAATAGCATTGAGAAGCAGGTTGGTAGAAAATCGACTAAGGACCAAAACGAAGACATTCCTGCGGATTTATGATCCAATCCAAGTATGAGAAGGCCCCTTTTTTAGCCGAAGCTTTCTGCCAGCTCCACACTCTGAATTTGATTAAATCAACCATCTTATCCCAATCTATTGAACCATTGGAGAAAATTACCTCATTTCTATGTAACCACACAGTCCATATGATGGCATACCATAGCAAATTCCAAGCTTCATTATGCTTAGCAGCAGGGAAAAGCCCGACATGTTGCTGCGGCAAACTCTCCAAATTACCTGAAAATGCAGTTTGCAGACCCACCCAGCTGTATAAGGGCATCCACAGTGCGTATATGAAACTGCATTTGATGAATAAATGCCCTGTAGTTTCGACTTCCCTTTTTCAAAAATAGCATGTGTACCCCGTTGTTATGATGATGCCATGTTTATTTGGTTGCACTAGTATGAATGATTATGTCATGATAATGTTGGTTGATTTGGTATGTTTTATATACCCTGTTGGTTGAGTGTTTTTTGCTAAAGCCAATACATTCAAATAACCTATAATTGGTTAAACATAGAATTGTTGTTGATAAAATTGGATAAAGGGATAATTTCCCTAAAAACCTCATAAAACAGGGATTGCTAGTGTGAGTGAGGTTTTAATGCCAATGGTTTAGTCCAGAATACTAGGAATGAATCAAGAGAGTTTTTAGCCTGTCCAGGAGCACGGCCGTACTGAACAGGGAGCACGCCCGTGCTCCCAGTTTGAATTCTGGAAGGTCGTGCATTAAGCACTGCCGTGCAGAGTGGAAGCACGATCGTGCACAAACAGAAACATGACCGTGTTTCATTTACAGAGAAAACCCTTTCCTTCGGAAACTCCTTAATAACCCCACCCGAAAACCCTTTCCCCCCAGAGTTTTCCTTTCCTCTTCTCTCTCGATCTGTCTTCTCTCTATCTCTCTGCCACCATCGCCCCACCTTCTGCGACCAAGCACCACCGCCCCCACCACCTTTCTTCTTCATGCTCGACCTCCCTCCCTCCCTCCCTGCTCTCTCTTCACGCCTCCCCACCACCGCGAAAACCCTCCACCCTCTCTGTGTCGTCTCTGTCGCCGCCGGCCACCCACCACCAGCGCCCCCCACCACCACATGCTATCTTCCCTCCCTATCTCTGTTCTTCCTATAGTGCGCGAACGACCCTCATCTTCGCGGTTCTGTCTCCACCAGACCGACTCTAACCACCGCGCGCTGTCCCCCTACAGCTCCACTCCCTCGTCGGTTCTACCACCTGCACCACCAATGTGAGCCACCTCCAACCCTCTTCCTCTGTACCTCCTCCTCATTGATTTTTATGCTTTGTTTTAAATTTTTTTTTTTTGGTTTATGCTATAGGGTCTGTTTGATTTGTGAAAACATTTCATATTTTCATTTTCAATTTTCATTTCTGGCAACACATTTTTTTTTCTTATTTCTATTTTTAATGAAAATATGTTTGGTTAATATATCTAAAAGTTTGCTATTTCTATTTTCAAACAGACTGTTAGGTTTGGTAATGTTGTAGGGTGGGTAGTTGTTTGGACCAGGTTTGGTAATTTTTATTTGTAAGGTGAAGTAGTCGAATTGGGGATGGAGTTAGTGTTTAACTTTGTAGCTTGATATGGCTTTAGGTTGAAAATATACCTCTTGGTCTTTTTCCAGTTCTTGATTGTAATTATCACTTGTGTAAATAGGTTGGAGTACCCTTTTTACTCAATTAATACAATCTTTGCTTATCAAAAAAAAAAGACTCTTAGAATTTTGTATATGAAAATAAGAAATTGTAGGAAATGTTCAAAGTAAACAGGCTCGTAGGTTTTTGTATATTGTCTAATATGAAAATGGTTTGATTTTTATTTTTAGTTTTCTGTTTGTTGAGTGCTGCCAAGGTTGACACCGCCACTATCGCTAGTGGCGTACACTTTCTTGGGCTGCTAGAGGTACTGTGAATTTTTTATTTCGAGATATTTAAATTGTTCAGTGCATGCTAGGAAATTGTGTAAATTAATTTGTGTAATTAGTTGTAATTTCTATATGTATGTCTAATTGTATATATGGGTGTATTTTTTGATATTTCTGTCTAGCTTGTAATTAAATTTTGTATCTTAGTTGTAAAATTGTTTTGTTTGAAACAATTTGTAAAGTTATTAATGTATTGTTTGTGCTAATTGTGCAAATTAATTAATGAATTTACTTAATAATATAAATTCACAAGGACAAAATTTAGTGTAACTAGGATTAGTTAACCGGTAAAATAGTTTTCCTCCCATATATATATACTTGCATACGTGATAGAGCTGACAGTAGCGGTGGTGATCGATTAAGCGTAAGCAATATCGTTTGTACGTACATAAGCTTGAATTAATCAATAAATTAATAACATAAAAATTAGTAGTTAGTTTTTTTAAAGAATAAATAATAATTAATTAAGAAGTTAATTAAATCATTAATTTAAAAAGAAAATTTTAAAATTAATTAATTATGTCATAAGAAATAATGCCAATTAGATTTGAACTATGAATTTGTGTTAGACTTCATAAGATTGACAAATATTTAACGGTTAACAAAAAACTAAATATTATTAATCGATAATTATAATATGATATTTAGATTAGTAAGTAGTAATAAAAATAAAATTGTAAAAAAGATTAAACATTTTTTATATAATTAGAGAATTTATAATACCAATTAGTGTAATTAGTAGTTGATTCTTTATGTTTGGCAACTTTTGATGTCCTTACGCACTTTACATTTCAAAGTGCGGGGAAAAATTAATTTATTAAAATTGCAAGTATCCTATGAACTTGAATTTCAAGTACAAAGGAAAAAATTGTCATGTTATTACTTAAAGTTTTTTTTTAGAGTACAATTATTATACGTAATTAAGAAAAACCGTAGTTTCCCGTTCAAGGTTCAATATTATTGAGCATGTGTACTCGTGGTCATGGTATCGCTCATTTTATTGAATCTTGAATTGTCCAATTGGGACAGTTTGGGAAGAAGCTTTTTCTCCACTGATGTGTGTTATCTTTGACGACCGAGCAGCTGCTCGACTGAGGGACATGCTCCGGGAGCGTAGGGAGAGCCAGGTACGTCCAGATTACATCGAGCCCAACATCTGGGCCCAACTGTGTGCGTACTGGGACACTCCATCTTACAAGCTGAAGTGTGAACAAGCAAAGAGAAATCGGGCTTCCGAGAAGGGTGGGAGCATGCACACCGGTGGTTCTATTAGCCACATGCAGCATGCCATTTACATGGTATGCATATATAAATAACATTATTTATAAATTGTATATTTTTATTAAAAATTTGTTTTATAACTAATGATTTTATTGGTGTGTCGGTTGCAGGCAGGAGAGCTAGCTCGGTCCGTTGATGTCCCTACGGTCTTTGAGCAGACACATATTCGCTCGGACACCGGTGAGTTTGTTGATGAGAGGTCGACGCAGACAGTGGTGAGCTAAAATGTTTTTTTATATTTAAACTATTGGTAATTATATATATATATATATATATATATATATATATATATATATATATATATACACACACACACACACACACACACACATATAGTTTAATACATATTGATTGTAATGTATTGATTGCAGGCGGAGTACAACGTCAGGTTTAGTCAGGTAGCATCTGAGGCTGCCTCCTGCTTTGGTGCCTCAGATCCTTCTCAGCTGGACCCCGCCCAGGTTGAGCGACTACAGACCCAGACCTAGACGGATGTGGCGGGCGGGAAGAACAAGGGACGGATTTACGATACTGCGACCCTAGCGAGGTCGATTCGTCAGGGGTCGACGCTGAGCATGACCATTAGGGAGCCTACATCCTCCGAGTCACAGGACACGGAGGAGGTGCATCGGCTGAGGCAGGAGGTGCAGCAGCAAAGGGAGACGAACGAGTGCATCATGCAGCAGATGGAGACATTCTCTACGATCATAACCATTGTGCTCGATTTCCCCCCACCTGACAGGAGCAGCGCTCTGTAGGGGGTCCTCCATGCCACCCGGGCCCAGCCTCAGCCCTCCACTACTACTACTGATCCACCACCGCAGCCGCATGATCATGATCTGTTTACTGAGCCACAGCTTGATGGTCATGTGACGCCGGCAGACTCCCCCCGATAGGACAACGATGACGGATATTATGGTGATGGGTATTAGGATAGTTATAGGTGTAGTAGAGATTTGTAGATAGACGGATATTTTATTTATGGATTACACGTTGAGTTTGTTTTTATTTTAAATTAATTTTAATTTAATTGTTTTTTAAATTTTATTTTTAATTTCAATTTTGATTTGTAATTGATAATATAAAATATAAATTAATAATTAAATTATAATTAATTATAATAAAATATAAATTAATAATAAATTATAATAAAAATTAATAAATAAAAGATAATTAATTAAAATAAAATATAATAATAATTAATAAATAAATTATAATATTTAATATTGAATATATAAATTTTAATAAAAATAATAAATAAATAATTATTAATATAAAACAAAATAAATAAAAATAAAAAAACCTTGTTTCCAACGGATATTTCCGTCGGTAACTGTTGGTTACATTTTCCGACAGAAAATTCCGTCGGTGACGTCTACAGAGAGTTACCGACGGAATTTCCGTCAGTAATTAGGGGTTCTGTGTGCCAAGTTTTCTCACAGTTAAGAGCGTCAGAAATGTCGGAAAGGCTTTCCTACGCGCCTATTACCGACGGAACCGTGTCCGTTGGAAAGTCCATCGGTAATGTAGTTTTCCGACGGATTTTTAGTGTTTCCGACGGTTTTTGGCCGTCGGTAATTGGTTTTTTTTTGTAGTGATCCCCCTCAAGAACAACATTTGAGATTAAAGGTTTTAAAGGGGTTTTAACCCCAATTATCCCCGGTAACGTTATGATAATACACCAATCAAATGATGAAGACTAGATAACTTAATTAAAGATTAATTAAGATAATCAAGAACAATAAGTTGATTAAACCGGTGTCCAATGGGTTGCCGCACGTTGATATGCTTTGGTGCTTTTTAGCCAAAGTGGCCTCGATGCTTTTTGGTCGAGGTTTTGTTGAAGTTGTACCTTTGTGTTTTTGGCCAAGGGGGCCTTGACCCCATGGGGTCTAAGGTGTTGACGTTGATGATGATATACTTGGGTGCCTTTAGTGGCCCAAGCAGAGGTGGCGGTTGCCGTTGTTTGTTGTTGTGTTCATGCATCGCATTAGAGATGTTAGTTGGGGAAAGTTCAACATAGGGGAGGTCGTCCGAGAGTTAGGAGATCTGGCCATCCACGGTAGTCTCACCCAAGGTTTGGTGGACCGTGGCCCCCCGTGATGTTGCATCCAAGGTTTGATGCGTTGGCTATCCAAGGGGTTCACCCATGGTTTGGTGAACTGCTAGCGTTGGTGATTTTTGGCCAATGTGGATATGTAACTCTGAAGTTGCCCTTCCTGAGATAGTTTGGATCCACATGCATAATGGAGTAGCAGAGTAGGGTTGCACTGCATAGCATACCTTGGTTGGTTTATTATGTTGAGATAATTATATATACATGGTGATGATATATATATTATACGTTATTGCTATGCCATGATGTATGTTCATCTTGCTTCCTATCTCCATGCCGTTGTGATTATATGTTTTCTTACTCCCCGTTTCTCTGTTTTCCTTGTTTGGCATGTATGGTTTAGTGCAGAGGATGGCGAGCAACCAGGAGAATGGTGACTCTGAGGAGCTGCCACTCATAGTTAGGACTTTATAGTTTTAGTTGTTCAGTTTGTTTAGTTCAGTTGTAATTCCGAGAATGTTCTTTCGGAATGGTTATACCAGCTCTGTATGTGACATCGGGGTTGGGTCTTTGTTTATGTTTTATCATCGTTTTATCATCAGGGTTGTGACATTGCAGTATGCCCCTAAGAAAAATACTGCTAATATAGATAAAATAGGTGATAAGGTGGTTTCTAACAAGATACATCAGTCTGCTATTGATAAAGGGAAGAAAATTGTGGATGATTCTCTGCCCATAGTGGATATAGATATTACCAAAATATGATCTAGCTCTAAAGGTGACAAACAGGAAGTGGATAATAATACTTCTTTGTTACATTCTGTTCAGGAGACGATTTCTGGGAACCAGGATCATTTTGATGAGGGAGAAATAGGTAACCATATGGTCAACAAGGATGGGCAGCCTGGATTTCAATATGTTTCTAATCAGGGAGGCTCTAGCTCTAGAAGGAATCTTACTCAGGATATCTATGAGGCAATTGATCCAAATCCTCTTCTAGGATTTATTGAGGGCACTATTGATGACATAGGCAATTCAGTTTCTCCTAAAAGAACCAGTCAGACAGATGAAGACATTGAAGAAATAATTGTGCCAGACTCTCCTGGGAAAGAGATCAATAATGAGGTCCCTGATGATGGGGTGCAATTAGTGTCCCCTTTTGTGTGATAGAGTTGATGAGGAAGGGGAGGATGATATTGAAAATGAGTCTTAAAACTCTGCTTCTAAAAACTTAGCAAATAAATATTTAGTTGATAGTCCATTGGATGAAGATATGCAGACAGCGGGTTCTGGATTTACAGCAGTGCTTTCTAACTCCAAAAAGAAGAGAATGAGGAGGCAAGCTAAACAAGCATTACAAGTTCCTAAAAATGGGAATGGTAGAAACAGAAATATGGGAGGTCCAGGTAATTTTGCATAATGAATATTATATATTGGAATGCAAGAGAATTGGCAAACCTAGATACCAAGTTGGTATTAAAAAGAGTGTGCAAAGCGAAAAAACCTGATTTTGTTTTCATAGCAGAACCTTTAATAGATATTGATAGGTTCCCTGCTAGTTTTTGGAAAAAGCTGAAGTTGAAGCTTATTGTCATTTATGATGAGAAAACTAGATTCCTAATCTTTGGTGTGCCTGTGCTGATTTTCTAGACCTGAATATTGTTTCTATCTTAAGCCAACAGGTTTCTTTCTCTATCACGGTTGATAATAAAGATGTGTTTATTGTGACTATTTATGCCAGTACAAATTACCTTTTGAGGAGGCAACTATGGATGGATTTATCTGGTTTACAGAATTCTTATATTGGTCCTTGGTGTTATATTGGAGACTTTAATGTTGTCTTAGGTGCTCATGAATATAGAGGGAATGCAATCCCATCTAAAATTGCTTGTGATGATTTTAGATTGTGGACAGATTCAAACAAGCTTTTGCATATTATGACAAGAGGTTCCCAATTTACTTGGTCTAATAGGAGGAGAGGTTTAGCTTATACTGAAAAGAGATTAGACAGAGTTGTAGTAAATGATGCACGGACTGAGTTCTGGTCTGCGGTTTCATGCTGCACTTTAATTTGTAGCAAATCTGACCATTATCCCCTGCTGATGAACATGAAAAAGAAGTTAGAAGCCAGGTCTCATCTTTTAAGTTTTTGAAGATGTGGGCTAGTCATCCGGATTGTCATAAAATAATTTCAGAAGCTTGGAATGTGCCAATTTATGGTTGTTCCATGTTTGTTTTGTCTCATAAATTAAAAAATACGAAGACAAAGCTTAAAGAATGGAACAAGCATAGTTTTGGTGATGTACAGTTAAAAGTTACTACTGCAGAAGCTAAATTGCAGCAGATTCAAACTGATTTGGACTCTAGAGGTTTCAATGAAGAGTTACTCAATCAAGAAAAGGTGGCACAAAATGAATTGCATCAAGCTTTACAATATAAGGAAGAATTCTGGTTTGAGAAAGCAAGACTGAATTGGCATCTCCATGGAGATAGAAATACAGAGTTTTTCCACAAAATTACTAAAGTGAGGTATGTTACTAAACATATATCTTTGCTAAAAAATGGTGATACAGTCTTGTCTAAGATGGATGAAATTGAGCAACATGTGGTGAGCTTTTATGAGAATCTCTTTGCCTCAAATAACTCTTGTGTTGATAATGGTATCATAGAGGATGTTATTCCTAGTTTAGTTACTGCACAGGATAATTCCTTCCTTACCAGTATACCTACCATAGATGAAGTGAAGAGTGCAGTGTTTGAAATGAATGGGAATGGAGCTCCAAGTCCTGATGGTTTTGGTGGCTTCTTCTTTCATCATTATCGGGATATAATTGAAAAATATGTTTATAATGTTGTTCTGCAGTTCTTCAAAACAGGTTAGTTGTTGCCAAATTATAATTCTAATATAGTGGTTCTTATTCCCAAAGAACAAGGAGCTCACAGTATAGTTCAGTTCAGGCCAATTGCTCTTGCGAATTTCAAATTCAAGATCATAACTAAAGTAATGGCAGATAGGTTGGCTCAGGTAGCTCCAAAGATCATATATGAAATTCAAAGGGGTTTTGTCCAAGGTAGGAAAATTGAGGACTGCATCTATATTGCTTCTGAAGCTATAAACATGCTTGAAAACAAATCTTTTGGTGGTAATGTGGCTATGAAGATTGATATAAGGAAAGCATTTGACACCTTGGATTGGAATTTTCTACTAAAAGTTCTACAAAGATTTGGTTTTGATGATAAATTTTGCTATTGGATCAAGACAATTTTGCTTTCTGCAAAACTCTCAATTTTGCTATTGGATCGAGTCAGTTGGTTACTTCTCTTGCAAGAGAGGGGTCAGGCAAGGTGACCCCTTTTTCCCTCTTTTTTTTTTTTGTCTTGCTGAGGAGGTTTTGAGTATGAGGATTACTAAGCTTGTCAATTCGGGTAAGGTGCAGTTAATGGCAGGACCAAGAAGCTAGCAAACTCCTTCACATGTGCTATATGCATATGATATAATGTTGTTTTGTAGAGGATCTCAGAAAAATATGAAGAGTTTGATGAAGTTGTTCACGGATTATGCAGAGGCTTCTGGGCAGACTATAAATCCAAACGAATCTAAGTTCTATGCAGGTGCTATCTCTGAACAAAGGAAGACTGTAATTAGTTCTTTTCTTGGGTTTCAATCTGGTACACTCCCTTTTATATACTTGGGCATCCCTTTATTCAAAGGCAAACCTAAGAAAACACATCTACAGTCAATTGTAGATATAATTAAGAACAAGCTTGCTGCTTGGAAGGCATCAATGTTGTCTATTATGGGTAGAGTGCAGCTGGTCAATTCTATCATTCACAACATGCTTATTTATAGCTTTCGGGTGTATAAATGACATGTGAGTCTCCTTAAAATTGTTGATAGGTGGATAAGGAACTTTATCTGGTCAGGGAATGTGGATAAACATAAAATAGTAACAATAGCTTGGCATAAACTGTGTGCACCTATATGAGAAGGTGGACTGGTGTGAGATCTTTGAAAGCTATTAATAAGACCTCAATGCTTAAGTTGTCTTGGGAGCTTGTTTCATCAAAAATTCAGTGGGCTAGTCTAATAAGAGCAAGAACTTATAAAAACAATCTGCCAATGTCTTATCATATAAGTTCTACTATTTGGGCTGGATTGAAAGATGATATTTCTATTGTTATGGATAACATATCTTGGCAAGTTGGCAATGGGGAATGTATCAATTTTTGGAAAGATCAATGACTGTCTAGGCCTTTGGTTCATATGCTTGATATCCCTCCCTCACTTCATCACCCGTTGAATGCTAAATTGAAAGACTTTATTTACAATGGTGTGCTGCAGTTCCCACAATGTGTTTTATAGCGATGTCCAGACTTAGTGGAGGAGCTGAACCAGGTATTTATACCTATAGATAATGCGGCTGACAGAAAAAGGTGGAATAAAACTGATTCAGGAGACCTCTCTTTGAAAGAAGCATTATGTTATTTGTATCCTGCAGTTTCACAACTGCCTTGGACTAAGTTGGTATGGAATGCTCATATCCCTCCATCTAGGTCATTCTTAGTTTGGAGAATAATTCATGATAAAATGCCTACAGATGATATGATTTGGAAAAGAGGTTGCTTTGTTGTCTCGGTTTGCAGCTTATGTTATGAAGAGGCAGAAAGCACATCTCATATTTTCTTTGGCTGCAAATTTACTAAGCATATGTGGAATTGGCTAGGCTTTATGACTAATCACAACATTAGCAACTCCTTTATGCTTGATGTGCTTTCAATCTACAACTTGAATTGGAGCACTCAGCTAAAAGATACAATTGATGCTGCCATTATTAACATTGTCTGGGTGATTTGGTCTTGTCGAAATAGAGCAAGGTATGACAACAAATTTGTTACAGTGCAGGCTGCGATTAATCTTGTGGCTGCTAATGTCACTTTGACTGGGAATTTAAGCAAGGGACATATGCATTCTAACATGGAAGAATTCAGAATTTTGAATAATTTCTCCATCAATCGTCACCCGAATTGTGCTCCAAATATTAAGGAGGTAAACTGGCTTCCTCCTCCTTGTCATTGGGTCAAATGT
The DNA here is from genome assembly GCA_030762895.1 of Sophora flavescens. Lineage (NCBI taxonomy): Eukaryota > Viridiplantae > Streptophyta > Magnoliopsida > Fabales > Fabaceae > Sophora > Sophora flavescens. Next base: position 85,259,522 of record CM061063.1, read on the forward strand.
AATACTGGTGGTGCAGCTAAAGGAGCGCCTGGACCAGCTGCTTGTGGGGGAATTTTCAGAGATTATAGAGCTGCTATTTTGGGTTGTTTTTCAGTTAATGTTGGAATTAACTTTGCTCTTCAAGCTGAACTTTTGGGAGCCATGATAGCCATAGAACTTGCATTTGAAAAGGGATGGAAAAATATTTGACTAGAATGCGACTCAATACTGGTTACTAAGGTTTTTAAGTCTCCAAATTTGGTTCCATGGAAACTTAGAAACAGGTGGGAAATTGCATGAAACTTAGGAATGGAATGATTTTTTTTTTTTTGCACTCATATATACCGGGAAGGCAACATTTATACTAATAAGCTTGCTTGTCATGGTACTACTATTCAAGGTTATTTATGGTGGGATTTAATTCGTAATTTCATCAGGGAAGATTTTTTCCATAATAGGTATAGTCTGCCTAATTACAGGTTCAAATAATTTATCTTCATGGGTTAGGTTCATGCCCCCATGTTTTTTTGTATTATTTTCTTCTTTTTTAATAAATTTATGGTGTGCTGCATATGATGGGTATTGCTTGGGGTGCCAACATAGTTGGGATGTCTTGCAATACAGTGATGCTCTTGCATGCCATTTTGATTTTTTTTAAAAAAAGATCCATGTCTTTATTTCTTTTAAACTTGGTTTTATTTCCGCGTTTGTTGAACTAGTTCATGTGGGACCTTCTACCCATGTGTTTTATTGTTTTATCTTTATCTTTTATGCTTTAATAACATGTGGGGTAGTTTGGGTGTCACATAAGGGGTCATTCTTCTCCCAACTCTCAAATGTATATAAGGTTAAAGACAATTATCACTCAAGTTCCCAAAAGAAAGTACATTACCATAAGCTTGTTTATAGATCAAATCTCCACTAAAAGTTTACATGCATCCAGGATCAAGAGGTCTTTCATGGGTTGTAATGTGGCCATGGGAATGATGTCAGGTGGGAAAAAGAAAGAAAATGGATATGCAAAGGGCTAAAGGAAATCAGAATTAAGCAAATAACCCTTAAAGCATAAATGGAGCATTAGATATGAATCACTCAATAACATTATTTATCCCTTTTAAAGAATTTCACATTTTTCATGACTTTCCTTTTTCTTCTTCTTTATTTCTTTCCCTTTTTTTTAAATTCAATCCACACTTATTTTCATCTTTCTTTCTTTTCAATTTTTTTTCTTTTTTTCACATCAAAGAGAGAGAAAATTCCCACAATAATTTTTTTCTTGCCACCCAAACACAAGCAATATCTCATTAATACATTCCAAATCTAATTGCTCCATTGTGTTTCCAAGAGGTTACCGCCAATTTTTTTTTAAATTTATACTTGGGTACCAAGGAAATTTTTTCTAAGGCTCAAAATGGGCAACTAATGGTCATGGCAAAACAATATATCTGACGGCCAGAAAATACCTACAATTGCCTCAATCGTATTCAACATGCATGCAAATCAAATTCGCCTTGAAATGGTCACAAAGCAAGTTCTAGAATGTACAAACTTAGGGAACATCACACAAACAAAGAGGGGGGGTGAATATTCATGATTTAACAAATACCCCTATAATGGTTCAAGTCTCACATTTAATAGCTCAATTCAATGAAAGACAATCATACAAGGAACCTCATGCTAAATTTTAGCTTTCAAATGATAATCTCAATTCAATTTTAGTTATAAGTTTGTCAAAGCAATCAAATTTTTTTGAATTGCGTCCCCTAATGATAAAGATATCTAATGCAATCATCACAGTCAACTAAGTGCATGTGACCGATAAATCAAGTGAAACTGTGTGCACCTAGTAAGGAAAAATTGAAACTGTGTGCAATCCTCTAAGATATCAGAAAATATGGTCATCACGCATCTTTGAAAAGTGGCAGGTGCATTACACAAACCAAAAGGCATCCGTCTATATGCAAAAGTACCATATGGGCAAGTAAAAGTGGTTTTCTCTTGATCTTCAAAAGCCACAGGTATTTGCATATATCCAGAGTACCTATCCAAGAAACAATAAAATTCACGACCAGATAATTTCTCAAGCATTTGGTCAATAAAGGGAAGGGGGAAGTGGTCTTTCCTAGTGCCTCATTTAATTTCCTATAATCTATACAAATACGCCATCCCGTTACCTCCCTGACAGCTATCAATTCCTTCTTGTCATTCTCCGTGACAGTATTTCCTCCCTTTTTAGGAACAACCTGCACAAGACTCACCCAAGGACTATCAGATTTAGGATAAATAATACCCACATCAAGCAATTTAATGACCTCATTTTTCACCACTTTCTTTAAATTTGGGTTGAGCCTTCTTTGAGGTTGAACCTTGGTTCTGTGTTCCACCTCCATATGTATCCTATGGGTGCAAATTGAGGGACTAATACCATTAATATCATGAATAGTCCACCCAAAGACCTCCTTATTATCTCTCAAAACTCGCAAGAGTTTCTCCTCCATAGAACCGGTCAAAGAAGGAGAAATTATTACTGACAATGAAGAAAGAGGAGATAAAAAATGCATATTTAAGATTGGAAGGAAGAGGTTTAAGATCAAGTTCTGGGGGTTCTTCAATTGATGATTTTGGCTTTTGTGAACCACGTCCCTATAGAACTTCAAATTGCTTAGTCCCTCTCCATCTTTCTTGGGTAATCCATGCCTCAAATGCCATTATTTCATCTATCAACTCCTCAGAATCCACAAGTTCATCCTTTTCGAAAAATAAAATTTTCTCAAGGGTGTCCTCCATCAATCGCTGCTGAGAATGAGAAGATATTAGTGTAGATGTACTATCCAAGGTATTTATAAAATTACATGAATTAAAAGTGGAAGGAAATTTCAAAGAATCAAAAACTTTAAAAACCACTTCCTCATCATTAAGCCTTAAAGTAAGCTTCCCTTGGTGCACATCAATGATGGTCCTACCAGTGACCAAAAATGGCCTTCCCAAAATTATGGGAACCTCTTCATCTTCCTCCATGTCAAGCACTATGAAATCAGCCGGGATGATAAACTTGTCAACCTTGACAAGAACATCCTCCACAATACCTCTAGGATAGGTAATGGATCTATCTGCTAGCTGCAATGAAACAGTAGTGGGCTTGGCTCTTGCATACCTAACCTGCGGAAAGCAGACAAAGGCATAAAGTTAATATTGGCACCTAAATCACATAAAGCTTTTTCAAAATAAGAAGTACCAATAGAACAAGGAATAGTAAAACTCCCTGGATCTTTAAGTTTAGGTGGAAACTTCTTGAGTAGGATAGTAGATATTCCTCATTAAGCCTCGCTGTAGCAAACTCTCCCAATTTCTTTTTATTTCCCAAAATCTCCTTAAGGAATTTAGCATATTTGGGCACTTGAGAAATGGCATCCATGAATGGGATATTTATATGGAGTTGCTTCAACATATCCAAGAACCTAGTGAACTAGGGGTCTTGTTGGCTACTTTAAGGAAAATGAATGGTTGACTTGGGAGATGGCACAAGAACTTCCTTCACTAGATCTTTCTCACTTACCACATCCTTTGGGTTCCCTTCAGTAGAAACCTCCTTGGTTTTTGACTTATTCTCTTATTCATGAGGAACCTCTATATTTTTCCACTTCTAAGGGTGATCACCTTAGCATGCCCATTTGGATTCATCTCTGGTTGACTAGGCAGTGTCCCTTTTTCTCTTGATGTCATTAATGTTACCAAAGTAGGCATCTGATTCTTCAAAGTCTTAAACCTCTCATCAGTGCTCTCTATGTGTTTCATCACTGTATCATAGAGATTTGGCCTGCGTTCCTTTTGTCTCGGGCCTTGATTTTTCAAATGAGGTGGCCTGTAGAGAATATTCTGGTTCTGATTTCCATATGAGAGATTTGGGTTTTGCTTATAACTGGGATTGTAGTGATTTGAATAAGGATCATTGTTACCCCGATTAGGATTACCCACATAATTTCCCTCTTCATCTGCCACAAAAGGGTTGCCTGCTTGGCATTCTGTGCTCTCATGTCCCTTTATACCGCAAAGATCACAAAGAACTGGAGGTGGAGTAGTTTGAGTTATCAACTAAGTTTATGTCTGCATCATTTCTTCCATCTTCTTTGAAAGAGCCTCCAATTTGTTTTCCAATTCGGTGTTAGCATCCACTTTGTAGGCCCCAGGTTGTATAAGTGCAGGTTGCCTCTTATTCAGATGCCTATCACTGGATGACCATTGGTAACTAGAAGTCATCCGTTCTATCAACTCATAAGGTGCCTGTGGCCTCTTATTCCATATACTACCTCTCGCTGCTGCACCAATCATGCTCTTATTTGATGAAGATAGCCCATTGTAGAATGCTTGGATTAACTGCCAGACAGGAAAGCCATGATGGGGGCATTTCTTCAACAGCTCTTGAAATCACTCCCATGCCTCGTATAGAGATTCCAGTTCAACTTGCACAAAAGAAGTTATGTCATTATGCAGTTTAGCAGATTTAGCAGGTGGAAAATACTTATCCATAAATTTAGAAAATAGTTGGTCCCAAGTGGTTATGGAACTAGACGACAATGACTTTAAACAAAGTTTGGCCCTATCCCTTAAAAAAAGGGAAATAGTCGAAGCCTAAAAGCATCGTTTGAGACACCATTATGTTTGATGGTATTACAAATCTCAAGAAAATCAGCAAGATGATCATGGGGATCTTCACTTGGACCCCCATTAAACTGAATTGCATTTTGCAACATAGAGATCAAAGCTGGATTGATCTCAAAGTTGTTGACCTCAATGGTAGGCCTAGTAATACTCCCTGTAGCATTGGTGGTTGAAGGACAAGCAAAGTCCAACATCGTCCTGTCATCCTCTTGAGCCATGGTTCTCCTTTCTCTAGCTTGCTTTCTATTTCTGCGCGCAGTTCTTTCTATTTCAAGATTATACTGCAGGTTAGGAGATTGAGAACGCGTTAGCATACAAGGAAGTAAATCAAAATAAAATAACAAGGTAAATAAAATGGTGTCTAAATCAACTAGGATTTAATCTCCCTAATATTGTCAAAAACAATCCCCGACAACGATGTCAAAAACTTGTTGCGCTAAAGCTACACTTATGGGCAAGTGCACCCTATCGCAAAAGTAATATAGGAGTATTTGGGACTCAAAGTATCAAACCCACAGATTGGTGACAATTACTAGATTAATTACATCCTTATATTATCTAGACAATCGAATTGGTTATAAGTAAAGAATAAAAAGAAACAAGATGGTAAACACCAAGAAAGACAATAATCACAAGTAAAAGTTCAATTATGGAAAGCCTAGGGTGCCTGGTTTCACTTATGTCACTACCTATGATATTACCCAATTCCTCAATGATATGTGTTTCTTATTGATCGCCAATCACTCGCTCTAGATCTATTAATACCCAATGGTCATGCAATATTAATATTCTTTCCCCTACACAGTTACCCCCAATGGTCATGCAAGGCAAACGGTTAAGAGAAGCATAAAGAACTGGCAAGTTTTGTTAAATCAATAATTGACTGAAAACAGGGGATTGTGTTTGGTCCACGCAACCCCAAATCCGGTTAATCCTAGAGTTCTGTTAACTAATTGTGGTACGGTCGCCAGTCAATTAATTAACTTGGTAAAGGACGATCAAACCTTTTATAAATTCAAACACAAGGATTAAACCAACCAATTAAACGAAACACTAAATCATATTAAAGTTGGGAAAACATCAAAGGTATCAAAACATAAGATCCACCATTACCCTAGGAATAAGTCTAGCTAAGCATAGTCATAAAGATCACTATACAAATCACAAACATGTAACAATCCATAAGAGAGAATTAGGAAACTAAAACCCGAACACCATTTTGATGCAAAACAGCCTTCGAATCAATGGGGAGACGGTCCTTTGCTTGACATCTATGTTCCTCTCTGCGTGACCAGCTTCCAATATGTGCCCTAATCACTTCCTTTTATAGCTAACTGAGAAAATCTAAGTGATTGGGCCTCTGATACACGAGCACGGTCGTGCTTAATGTTGAGCACGGTCGTGCTTAACAAAAACGACATCAAACCGTGCTAAAAATGAGAAAGTTAGCAAGGCCTTGCTGATGAGCACGACCGTGCTTAATGATGAGCATGACCATGCTTAGAAAATGGTGTCAACTCCAGCAAGCAAGCAAGCAAGGGCGTGCTGATCAGCAAGGGCTCTTCCAATGAGCAAGGGCGTGCTTAATGTTGAGCACGACTGTGCTCCTTTGAAATCTTCAGAACTTAGCCTTTTTCTCCAAAAACCTTCAAGATTTATCCATTTTGCTCCAAGTTTTAATGATCCACCGCCATGTTGATGTATTCTACAATAAACACGGGAAATCGGGTGAGTATCCACAATAATTTCCAAATAAACAATAAATTACACCTAATTTCCTAACAATAAAGTATACAAAACAGCAGTTTATCAAGTGTTAAGCAAGTTCAAAAGCAAGGTGGGAAAAGGGATAAGGAGATATTGAAGAATAATAAGGCAAAAGGTAAGAAAGTAATGAATAATTCTGTTAGAGGCAGAGAAGAGTGTTAAGCAAGTTAAGGGGCAAGGTGGGAAGAGGGATGAGACAGTGAAGAGGGATAAAGCAAAAGGAAAGAAACTAATGAATACTGCTGGTACATAGGCAGAGAAATGTGTTAAGAAGGTTCAAAAGCAAGGTGGGAATAGAAATAAGGAGGCAGAGAAGAGGTATAAGGAAAAAGGGAAGAAAATAATGGCTGCTAGTGATTGTAAAGTTTGGGTCACATTTGATTGTAAACACATTTGGTTGGATTTGGTAGTAACCACATTTTGATCAGTTTGGATGTAAACAAACCTATATGGTTGGATTATTATGGCAATGACATGTCCCTTTTTTTCAATTTTTGAGCAACAATTTTGTGGAACATGTTTTTCCATTCAACTTTCATAACAATGAGTTCATTAAACACAATGATAGCAACTTAATAACAGATTTTTTGCATTCAACATTCAGTAAGTTCATTAGATACATGAACCAACTTCATTACATGCAGAAATCAACTTCATTACAATGATTTCAAACCCCCGAGCCAAAAGCAATTACAACTAAAAAAGACCCTAACAACACAGTCTAACCCTTGAAGTTGCATATGAGCACAGCAAACACAATGACCCCTAGAACAAATCCAAAACAAATGTACAATAGTCGACTAAGTAGATGAATCTTCTTTCTTTCAGCGGACAATTTGGTTTGCAATTTGAGTATTTTTCTTCGAAGCTCATCAGCCACCATTGCTTCTTTCGATTCATTGGTTCCATTTTCACCAGCCATCATTGCTTTATTTGATTCATTGTTTCCATCGTCAACAACTTGAGTTGTTTCTTTCTCAGACTTCACCCATTCGAAGCCCCTACAAGTACCCTTTTCTTGTCAAAAAATTAGGGTTACTAAGCTATTATTAATTTGGGGGTGGGGGGTGGTGGTGGTGGTGGAGGAGGAGGAGATAAGAGAGTAGTGGAAAACAAAAATGATTTACCTTCCATCTTGGGCGCCTCCAAAATTGTTTGCTTGGGTTCTTGTCGATCCTTGAAGTCAATAGCAACATGGGCAATTTACAATAGCAAAGCTTAGTCTGGTCGCACAATATAGGATTCGAGCTTGAAGCCATGGATGTGCTCTTCAAATCATCGACTATTGTGGTGGAAAGGAGAAGAAGAACGGAGCTGACAAGGGATAAGGAAGAAGGAACGACGCTTAAGAAGGACAAAGGAAAGAAGAGAGCTGAAAGATGATGCTGTATAAAGGGGTCGAAGGGAGGGGAAGAAAGGAGAAGAGGATTATGTATGGTTAGGGTTTTTTTAAAACAAAAACTTTTTTTTAATTTTTTTTAGGTTTAATGATTTTTATTTTAAAAAGTGATTATACCATAATAAAAAAAATCGAAAAAAAATTTTTACAAAAAAATGTGACGTAGCTGACAGGTGTGCACTGTCAATCCAGGTGGCAGTGCTGACGTGGCGCATTATCAGCCACGTCAGTAGGTTAATGGAACTATTGGTGGGGACCAGGCAGAGGTGAACCCACTCAGTAGCCAGGGTATGCGGATGCACTCCCTTAGTTTTGAAAACTATATATAGTACCCTGTGTTATTTTTATTTTGCACCCCCTATTTTTAATAGTGAACCCACAGCCCCATTGTTTGCACCTTATTCATACCCTGATCTCATGTTAACATGCACAACTCATTGGTTGCTTATAAAAAATTGTGCCAAATGTTAAAGATATGCAAGAGTAAAAATTAATCGTTAAGGGTGTGCACACAACTCATGAACTTTTCTTACTTTGGAGTTGCTGACATAAGCTATCCCTATATGTGTCAAATTAATTGATAATAATTAATAGAAAAAAATAGTAATTGTTAATTTTGGATGTATTAAATTTTTTCACCCCTAATATTTATTCTTGGTTCTGTCTCTACGCATGGATCGATGAATAATTATCTAATGATTTATATTGAGAAAGATATGTTCAATAACATAAAAAATGAGTCGATCATTCAAATTTTAAATATTGAGTAAATCCCAAGGGGTTGTAGTAGAGCACAACATGGTCTCGCATCTAACACGTCGCTGGTCGAGCACTACTAATCTCCTTGGAGTGAAGTAAATATAAATCCCTTTGTAAGTGCTCATAGAGCCCAAAAGTTTTCCCTGCCTTGGACTGAGGCACCATCTTTTCATCCTAAATTTTCTTCATAAAAAAATAGATATTGAGTACGTTACAAAAGTATGTAATTTATTTGATTAAAATCTTACGATTTTATCATGTTATCCTCAACTCAACCCAGCAACAAAAAACATGTTATCCCGATGATGATGATGATGATGATTTAAATAGTTTGCCCCCACTGACCCAGGGTCCTTGATCCGCCACTGTCAGGACCAAAAAAGGTTCAAAGTTAAACGAAGGCATTAAGTGGTTCAACTAAATAACTTGTTAACGAAGAAGCATGCAATAATATCAGTTCAATAATTTCTCATTGTCAACGTAGGATAGCCAGCCTAATACAGAGAAATAAAAATGCAATAATATCAGCCTAATACAGATAAATAAGCATGCAATTATATCAGCTCAATGATACAGATGCAGCATCAGAGAGGCTAACCTTAAGAATGTTGCGAGTCCTTAAATCCAGCAAAAGTTGAACAAAAGGAGAACAAGACAAGAGAGCCTTCATGGTTGCATTAAGAAAGCAGGATAGATTCCTAGAGTTAAAAAGGCATCGAGGCAGTAGATCCTTAATGTGTGTAACAATATGCCCATTAGGCGCCTTTTTGGAGTCTTGATTAGATAACTTAGATGAAGAATCATGACCACTGCTAAAATACCAGACACAAATAAGACGAAACAAGTCAGGGAATACCCACATCAGCAACAAAAATACAGAACATTAGAATACCCACCCAAATCAATGAATGACAACATCAAAATGAACTAGAAATCAGAGTAAAATACTACTGCAGCAAGAAACAGAATTCAAGAGAATCAGCTCCAAGTACCTCCATGTTGCGATGACTGATAATCGGATTATTTTCCAGATTGTGTTCAGTAATCTGATACATAGAAGAAAAATGATATTAATATACCACTTAAATAAAAGATAAAATGAGATTAATACACTTAAATATGATACAGAATTACTTATAAAAAGGAATTCAAATAAACAGATTACCAAATCAAGCTTAAATTACCAAATCACGCTTAAATTTCAATAGAACCTAAACATATTAAATAAGAACCTACACAACACATTTAGTTTGGGAGAGAAAGAGAAATCGAAAGCAATGGAGCACTCACTGGAGAAGAAAATACTAATCAGTTGAGGGAGAGTCAATGAGCAGGAGTTGAGGGAGCACTCAACTTCAGACGAGCGACGGTCAGCAAGGAGAGAGCGCGAGACAAGGGAAGGGACATTGCGGCGGCGAGGGAGACGCTGCGAGAGGAAGACCCAAGACGGCGATAAGAGGGAGACGCGAGGGAGAGGCGGGCAATGGCTGAGAAGAGTTGCCATTGCTAAGTTAGGGCTAAGTTTGTGCGACCGTGTGCTATGGAAGGGGAGTGTCGAATTGAAAAATCAAAGTAAAGACCAATGGGCAAAACGCATGAGGTGACAAAAAAAACGCAGGGAACATAACTTAATATAAGTGATCGATTCGGTTCGGTTTCAGAAGATAAAACCGAAAATGAACCGAAAGGATCGAGTTTCATGAAAACTGATCCAAAAAAATCCAATTAAATTCGGTTCCCATCAGTTTTCGGTTTTTTCGGTTCGGTTATGCGATTTTTTTTTATCAGTTTGGATCCGAACACCCGTAGTTTCTAGTGATGATCTCGAGTGTGATTTTAATTTTTAATTTTACCATGTCTTCGGCTGTTGTGTCCAGCATCCTCTTTGGCAAAGACCCTAATTTTTCTATTTCTTTTATTTTCATTACTTGTTCTCTTCAATTTGAGTTAAATATACCATTTCATGGTATATTCCATTTTTTTTAAAAGCAAAATGGCATGCAAAAAGCACACCACAATTTATTGATAAAAAGAAGAAAAAATAAAAGAAAAACAAAGGAACAAAATCATGGGGGGACACAAACCAAAACTCATGTTAAACGAATTTATGACCACCCTTGAAGTGGGAGTTGTACTGCTCAGCTCTTAAAGTAAAATTTCTATTCTTCCTCAGCTTATACCTCTGGGATTTAGACATAATAATTGTAAAATTAGAATAATCCTCAAAAACATCATCATTATTCAACTGCTCTGTTGAGAGAGAGTCATTCTCTATGTCATTCTTATCCCCATCTCTCCAAAACTTGGCAAGTATTTTCTTATCATAAATAACATTAGGATTTGAATTAATCACCGGAGTCTCAATATTCTTACCACTAATCGTTATGTCACAAGAAACCATGGAATGCTCTTCAATGGAGTTTGAGACACGATCAGTTGTGGCAACAATTTCATTAGCTATGTTGGGGATCACATCCGAATGAGCGAGAGGCATCTTTTTGTTCTGAGTACTACAATCAACTCTGTGATCTTCTGGGATAAAATCGTGTATAACATTACCACTAGCAGTGATGGCTGCAGTAGAATGAGGCACGACATTATCCTTCTGGACTGGTGATTCTGAGTGTAAGGACTCAATATCAGTTTATTAGACTGTTTTAGAAAAATTAGCATCTGCATCAATCTCGGCATCAACATTATTGCCTAAAATATCATGATCCATTGATTTAAAATCATAAGATGAACCATCATTTCCCACTTTATCAATTAGGGATAAATGTAGGGACAAATATTACCTTATCTTTTTTTACAACATCTTTATGAAGCTTTGAAGGGGTGTTACCAGAATTCTTTTTACAATTGGAAAGTGAATAACCAATAGCTTGGCAATGAGGATAGAAATGTGGAAGATTCTCATATTCAATAAAAGGTAAAACTTTCTCTTTCAACCATTATGTCCTCATACAATCTACCCATGAGATCAAGATCAACAAGAACCCGAGCAAAGTGACCAAAAGTTCTATTGCGAGTGGCATAATCTAAATAGATAGGTATACCTAATCCACCAGCAATTTCAAAAAGGATCCTTGACCTATACCTAATCCACCATCAATTTCAAAAAGGATCCTTGACCTCCAATATTCTTGAGGTAATTCATGAATCATCACCCAACATTGAGCGTGAGTTTACTTCTGCTTATTTGGATTGAGTCTGGTGTCCACTGTGATAATCGCAAAATACTAGGCCGTATATTCCAAGTCCCTGCTACCATGTTGGGACAGGTCACGGAGGATGGTACCTCTCTGATACCATGTCGAATCAGAAGGTTTTGGATAGGGAAGGAGAAATAAAGTAGCAAATGATAAGACTGATATTGATTTGATGTGTTGTTAGAGCCTATCCTAGATTCGTTGGGCCACCCGCAGATGTTCAGTCCTGCAAACTTCACGCTCTAGATGTTCAGTCCTGGGCGTGAGGGGGTGTGTTGGAGTCCCATATTGTATAGTGATATGGCCTGAAGAGTGCTTATAAATAAGGGACCATCCCCACCTTACAAGTTAGCTTTTGAGGTTGAGTTAGGTCCAAACCCAAATTTAAGAGTAAGTTCATGAACTGTGTCAACTAATGTCCTTATAGTTGGTCATCTAGGTTTTATTTTAATACTGTTCTTTGTTGTAAGGTGATCCAATAATGATTCTTTATGCAATAGGGAAAAATGGAAACATAAACTTGGGTTGTGAACTATATATGCCAAGTGAGAGGTAGTAGTATTCTTTCATATACTTTTTTTTTAACAAAAAAAAAGGAATATTTTCAACTATAATCATGAGCTTTTGACTTTAGGCTTGTTGTTGCCTAAATCATAAAATATTTTTTTGTAAAAATCTTTTTCATAGATTTTGTTGCTACCTACAGTCATAGATTTTTTTTATAGGCACCTTTAGTCATGGATTTAACTGCAAGAATACAAAGCAAAGGAATTTATGTTATGTTCTAACTTCTAATTGAAATTGGGCAATCATTCAAATTTCTACGATCTTGCTAAATTAACAACGGTGGTGGCGAAAACGAAAAAAATGATTTGTCAATGAACTTCTGCTAGAGTTTCGTGAGGCCTCATGTTCTGGAGGAGGTGTCTATGGTGCACCAACCATCCTTCAAAGTGGAGAAGTTGTGTACCATCCATATGTCACCATGTCCACAAATGGAATTGCCACTTATGTTGACTTGTGTCAGTTTGATTTTTCAAACTTATTTATAGTCAAACATGTATAATAACAGTATTATGCCATGAAAATACATGTATATGAAAAATATTATTCCAAGAAATATGGTAAATTAATATTATATTAATTAATGTTTGTTTAATCTGTTTCATTTCACATTCTAGATTCATTCATTTGCCAAAATCATAATTTCATTTCATTCCAGAGTCACAACAAAACAAGCTACAAATAAAAGCCTTTAAAAGTAGCAATTTCCGATAACTGTGTTGCTGATGTGGCACATTCAGTTATTTTCTATTTTCTGTTTGTATAGTTTTAACTCAATTGAAATCAGATATAGGCTAAGAGTTTCCTTTCTGTTATATCTAGATGATTGTATGGATATAAATAGGATGGCTTAGCTTTGTAAAAATGCAATTCAAGTAACTCCAAAGAAAAAGCCAATTGCTGAGAAATAGATCAGGGTGTAATTGGGATTCGGGTAGAGAAACCTGAGCAAGAAGAAAGAGTGAAAAAACTGTGTATACTGAAACTGTATCATCTTTTGGTTCTGAATAGACTGGACTAGAGCAATTGCTTAGTCCCGGAGATGTAGGCTTCCAATAGCTGAACTCCGTCATAAAATTCTGGTGCTCTTCCATTCTGTCTTTACTGTTGTCATTAATTCTTTGATTTGTGTTATCTTGATTGCTTGGTTCTGGTACTTTGGTGAGTGTTTCTGATTTTTTCAGGAACTCAGTTATAACAACTGGTATCATAGAGCTAGATCAAAGCATCAAGATTCATGTCAATGGCAAAGTTCGATATTGAGAAATTCAATGGCAAGAATGATTTTGCTCTTTGGAGGATGAAGATGCGTGCCATGCTGGTTCATCAAGGCACTACAAGAAATTTGACATATACCTACGGACAATTTTAGTGACAGCAACTAAAAGCGTAAGTATAGGTATCATATAACTACAGGTTTAAAATAGATCGTGGGTATATGTATCATATCCCTTTGGATGCCTTTATCGGTGGCTATACGTTTTAGCGACAAGTTGAAAACTGTAGGTATAGATTACATATACCTATAGTTGCATATTTTTGTCACTATAATGCGACATAATAATTTTGAAACTAAAAAAATGTGATTAAAATGAAAAAAAACCCGGGAGAATTGGCCCTTCCCCGCGATATTTTTCCCTAAACACCGCCAAAAACAATTTGTTCTCTTTTGCTTCAGAAAACTGAAAACCCTTCCTTCTCATTGTTTTTGCCCAAATCATTCGAGCCTCACCACCGCCTCCATTAACAATCTCGTTCTCTTCAGAATCATTTGCCCAAGCCCCAAACCCTCGTTCGCACCACCTCGTTCTCCATTGGACCTCGTCACCACCACGCTCTGTCCCTCCAGCCGCTCCCCGCCGTCCTGCCGTCGCGCCATCTCCCTCCGCCTGCACCACCACGCCGTCTCCCTCCATTTGACTTCGGTTTCGGTTCTTTTGGTTAGGTTTTTGGAAATTTTCCCCAAATCGGCGAGTCCAAATCGATTCTTCAATATTTGTTAGTGAATGCTATTTGAAGAAGTTAGATTCAGAGCTATCAGTTAAAACATTTATGATCGAAACGTTTAAGAGCTATTTTATTTTTATTCACAGTGAAATTAATCAAAATTCTGCAGTGATAGAGAAAGAGATAGAGAAATGTAAAAGCTCCGCTGTCTAGAGAAAGATCGGTTTCAAAAAGCTGCTTATCCTGTTCTTAATTTGCTCAACAGATATTGAAACGCTATTATAACTCTAAGGTATCATCATTCATTCAGAAACGGTTGTGGTATTGTTGATTTGAAGCTGGACTGATTTGCCTTTTGTCAGTCAATTGGGTCTGCGGTGGTTTTTATATATATACAGGTATAAATTTGGGCTGCAGTATTGGTTATTTGGTGCGGTTTTGTGAGTTTGGAAATTAAAATCCAACAAGCTGATACATCTATTCCTGCTATGGTTATGGATTATCAAACAATCTTCTTTTATCTGGTTTGTGCTAATGGTTGTGGTATTGTTGAAAGCTGTATGTTTCATGTCTTTGGGAGGTTGGCACTGTGAATGGTTTATTTTTGGCACTGCTTCTGCTGGATTTATTTTGTATTGCTTTTATGTCAGTTGGGGGCAGAAGCAGGAGAATGAGATTTTCTGTTTGTGGGGGGTAACTTTAGCTATTATTCAACCTTTTAGCTACTTTGTGCTTATGGTTGAAGTAATATCTTTGGTTATTCCTTTTGAGTAATCTACAGATTAGGGACATTGCTTCATTGTATATGGGTTTGGGTACCCTTGTATTCAATCTAATACATTTTTTGATTATCAAAAATAAAAATTGATTTGCAATGTGAAGTAACTTCTATCGAGTCGAGTCTGATGGTTGATTTTTTTTTTCTTCATAATCAATAAAAGCCTTGTTTGTGTGAATTATGTGCACTGCTGTGATGTGGGTGTTTTCCTGTGTAGCTATTCTGTTTGGACTGCTATGTTGTTTTTCTTTTATAGATATGAAAGATGGGTTGGTCTGGATGAATTCATGGGTGTGGGTCTGTTTATACGCAGGGTAGGGGCATGAGCTTTAGTCTTGTACACATGTTATGGGGTTTAACATAGTTATTGCGGTGGAGAACACATAGTTATAATACTTGACGTTAAAGTTCCTTGGTGAGTACAGCTAGTACCCATCTTATTTTTATATTTATTCATTCATCAAAAAAAAAAAAAAAAAAAAAAAAGGCTAAAATATAATTTTCGTCCCTCATGTGTTTTTCAATTTTGCGAAATTCGTCCCCCAACTTTTTTTTAAGCGATTTTAGTCTTTCACTTTTTTCAATCGTGCAAAAATAGTCCCTTCGTTAAGTTGTCGTCCAAAAGTTAACGGAAGTTGATGACCTGACATACATCTAACCACATGGCATGCTCCAATTGGCAACAAAAATTATTAAAATAAACAAATAAAAAATAATACAATAAATATTTAAATATAGCAAAAAAAAATGTCACATGCATGCTTCGTCTCCTTCCTCCAAGTTTTATGTTCTGCCATGGTTGTGTCCTTCAAAGAACAGATTATATTAAAAATTCCAACTTTCTTTGATTGAGTCCAAAAGACACAATTCATGTTTTGAAAAGTAAAATCTAAAGAAGCCCCATGTGCATATTTAGAGGCTTGAATTCATACCGTTAGCATTCAAACGAATATTAAAGGAATAGAAACACTAAAATTTAAAATCAGTGATATAAACATATAGAATTATCACTATGATTGCAAAGCACCAAACTTCAAGTTCATATATAATAGAAGACGGATCAACAGATGCCATTTCATGCAAGTTGAAGATTAATTCAAGTAAAAAGTGGGAAAAAAGGGTTGAAACCCATTTTGAGATAAGATTTAAAAAGCAATCAAAAACCAGAACGAGCAGGTGGAGAATACGAACCATTTTGGCTTTTGCGAGCTTTGAGATCTGAGGGAACTAAGTTAGTGTACTCTGCAAAGCTCCTGCAGCAAACTCCAAATTTGAGTTAGGGTATTACGAGTTTTGGATTTTAGGATTTAGAATCTGGGTGTTGGTGGATTTTTGGGATGGAGAATCTGGTGTTGGTGGATTTTGATGTTCTTCAGATAGGCGTTCTGCCAAACTTGATTGAACGGTACTTCACCTACAATGTTTCATGCCCAGAAGCTATTTGCCGAAACGCTCAACCCAGAAGAGGTTCAAATTTCCAAACACAAAAGCACAACAAAAACAAATACATACAAAGCTTGAGTTTTTATCCCAGAAATTGATTAAAACGAAGGGGATGGCGGGACTGGTGTGGTAACCTGAAGATTGATTGATGTGTAGTAGAAGAAGCCATGGTTGCCGTCCAACACTCACACAACTCAGAGGAAGGAGATGAAGCATGAGCCACTAGTTCTGCACGTGACAATTCCTTTTTTATATTTAAATATTTATTATATTATTATAATAGTTTTATATTATTTATTATTTTAATTATTTTTGCTGCCAATTGGAGCATGCCATGCGGCTAGATGAGTGTCATGTCATCAACTTCTATTAACTTTTGGATGACAACCTAACAGAGGGACTATTTTTGCACAATTGAAAAAGCGAAGGACTTAAATAGCTCAAAAAAAAGTTGGGGGACGAATTTCGTCAAATTAAAAAACACGAGGGACGAAAATTGTATTTTAACCCAAAAAAAAACTTCATAAAAAATCTCCAAATCATTGAACCTACACTTTCATCAATTACATGGATTTGAATGTGTATATAATTTGTACATGTTTGAACATGCATATATATAACTTCTAAGGTATCATCATTCATTCAAGTTTTGACATTTTTAGGTTTTGATGTACTGCTTATAATGATGATTAGCAAGTCTCTATTCACTCAAAGGGGAAATGTACGATGGAAATGGGTAACCGGGGTTGAGTAGTTTTGTTGATGAAAATGGAACCATTTTTTGAAATTGTATCTGAATTGGTGATTGGACTATCAATTTATATGAATGCTGAGATTTTGTTAAGAACAAAAGAATTGAAGAAAAGAACTTGAACTACACCAATTGAATGGACCAATCTATTCACTCTTGAAGGGTGCTTCTTATAATGAGGAACAAAGAACTTGAACTACACCAATTGAATGGACCAATTTTTCCTGGCTTTCCATTCTTTCCCCTGGCACTCTACCCATTCTTTTGAAGAAGGCTGCAAGATTGATTGTAAGTTTTGTTTTATAACTAGTTGTTTTGGGTATGCCTGTTTGAGAAAGATTATTTCTTTTAGATGAGTTGTCTGCATAATAATCAATGATTTTGCTTGCCATCATGTTGTTGTTGCCATTTGCCTTTATAGGTTCAAAAGAAAGTTGCTTTAATTCATTCTTAGAAACTCTGAATAGCAAATTAGGGAGCCATTTACTCACTGGATGGCTTGTGTAATTTATAAGATAACAAATAAGGTCTCATGTAACATCTTTTGTTTTGCTGTCTTCAGTAACCATTATTCATTGGTTTCAATAAGTTTGCATCATATTTTCCAAGCTAATGTCCCAACTATTTTGGAAACACCCAAGAAACACCACTAGGCATAACCTTCATTATTCTAATGCTTTTGCTTAAGACACAGAATCATCTTAGGTGTGGTGGGGTGGTGCTGCAGAATTTTATTTTAGTTTATTCTCTTAGTGGTGTCTGTGAACTTTTTAGCTTTGTTTATGAGCAGAGATTGAAGCCCAACAAGAAACATTAGCAAAGTCTTTACTAATGTAAAATCTTCTATTTTTCAATCATTTTACTTATTATTATCTAACTAATGCCACTCAATATCTATTAATGTTTTAGGAAGAATTGAAGAAACATAACAATGAGGCTGGAACATCTCAATCAGTCCAAAACACACAAAGTTGTATGTCTTGGAAGGATGACATATATTCCCAGGTACAAGGACCCGAAAAGAGGGGGGGACTCATGTGCGTTGTGTGGGCAAGATTCCAAAATCTGAAAAATCAAAGGTTTATTTGGCTGAAAATAAAGAGTTACGTGATAGAGTTAAGAATATGGAAAGTATGTTTGCAAATGTTATGACATTGATTTAAAATCGGTTTTCTGTAGAAGATGTTAATGACATTATAGAGGTTGCAAGAAATATTACATTTTCCTAATGAAGTTCATATTTATTTCAATGTCATGTTGTGACTTGTATGGGGTGTATTATTTTGTTCTCAATAGGTTCCCAGATGCTTTTAGTAGCCCTGGCCATTTGAGTCCTCCAAATTTAGACACTAATGAAGACAATTAATATGGTATCTATTTAATATTAAGTTATTTTAACTAAAATTGTTAATATTTCATATAGTAAGCTCATGTTTTTTTTTTTTTACTTACAGGTGAAGATATGGAAGCAAATTTGTTCTTGACGGCATAAAATTGGCAATTAAGTGAACATGATATGATTTCTTCGTAATTTTTGAGATTGTTATAAGACTTCATGTGCATACTACGTTATTTTTAGGTAGACATGTTTGTGTAATTTGATACGTTTGTAAGAATTCATGTTAATTTTCAATATGATTGAAGATTTATTTATCTTATTATAGTTTTATTTATTTTATTTTATTGTGTATTTAGTTTGTAATATGATCAACTTTATAAAAGATCGTGGGTATTTATTATTATTAGTATAAATACCGTCACAAAAATCAATAGTGTCGAGGAAAAACCATGGGTATAATAAATTATGACTTGTCACTAAAACATATAACAATGGAAGATAAATTGTAGGTATATGTTCAATTATTTTTCTGATGGGTTCAAAAACCGTCACTAAAACCCTATAGTGACGCCAACAAAACAGTGGGTATATCTTTATGTATTATACCAACGGGCATACCAACCGTTACTAAAGCCTATAGCGACGGGTCTGAAATCGTAGGTATAGCGAACTATTGACCACGAATCCGAATGTCCGTCGGTATAGGTTTTTGGAGCTATACCTACGGTTTTTAACCTTTTACCTACGGTTTTCTGCCGTCACTAAATGGGTTATTCCTTGTAGTAAGGATTTGAAGAGGCTTTGGAGAGAGAGAGGAAATTTCCTAGCACACAATCAGAAAAAGAAAGGAAAGACCTTTTGAACAAGGCTCACAGTGCCATAATCCTATGCCTGGGTGATAGGGTTCTTCGAGAAGTCTCAGAAGAAAAGTCCGCTGCTGCTCTATGGTTGAAATTGGAGAACCTCTACATGACAAAATCATTAGCAAATCGGTTGTATCTGAAGTAGAAGCTCTACACTTTAAAGATGCAATCTGGAACCTCTAGTGAAGATCATATGGATGAGTTTAATAGACTTATCCTTGACTTGGAGAACATTGTAGTCAAGATTGATGATGAAGATCAAGCTATCCTTCTTATTCGATCACTGCCCAGCTCATATGAGAACCTTGCAGATACATTGGTCTATGGCAGATGAGACGCCCGGACGTCCCATTAAAGAGAAACCCAAAATAGTTAAGAGCTAATCGTTTTATTACCGTTAAGCGGTTATATTAAAACAATGGAAAAATTAAAACTTAAAACGAAAAGGATATAAACATAAACATCACACTCTATATACATATATAAACATAAAGATACAAAGTACTATCTAGGGTAACCCCTCATTAGGGTCCCACTGAGTACAAACCAAATCAAACTGAAATAAGCAACGGAAGATACAACGTCTCAAAAAGACGCACTGGCCATAGACACTAAACTTTACTGCTAGAATCCACGGCTCGTCCTCCAGCATCTGGCTCATAAGGAGTCCTATCCAATTCCTCCATAACTGGTTCCTCCGCAGGGTCTTCTCATGACGATCACATAACCAAACATACTCAATAGAGAAAATAGGGGATAAGAAACATGCTATCATCATAGGTGGAAAAGGTTATGTAACATATATACAGTAATAGCACACCGACATGCATTATCAAACAAACACATATCATTATTGATGAGCCTCTGGTTGACTGGTTTTATAACTAATAAAAACCTTGGCTTTGTGCTAATTTTATATCATTTTCGCCCAAATTAAACTTGATTGTCTTTAAGCAGCATTTTGAGTCTATAAAGTATTTTTAGGTTAATTTAGCTAATTTAGAATCGAATAAAGTACTTACTGTTATTTCTTGTTTTCAGGTCATAAAAAGGAATAATTCTGGAATGTCTCGCCACGCGAAAGTTCATTCGCCTCGCGAACCAGAAGGTGACTGTTCCAGAAATTTGCCATCCTTTCTGTCTCGCCCCGCGAAAACATGCCTCGCCTCGCGAGTAATCCAGCCCTGGAAGTCAGAAAGCATCACGGTTTACCCGTATGAAAGGTCACGGGCGTTACAGTTTGGAATCTGAAGAGTCTCGCCTCGCAAATGATATGCTCGCCTCGCGAGAAGATCAAAAGTTGCAGACTGTTCGCATCATTCGTCTCGCGAATTTGTGCTCGCCTCGCGAGTCCGTGTAGTCCAGAAGTTGTATATAAGTCAGTTTTAGACAGAACCGAATGGTTGGCTAGTAGGCTGGCTAGTTTTAGTCAGAATAGGAGTCAGTAGTTAGTCTTTTACTTTCTTCTTGGTTTATTGTTTGCTTTTGTAATGGAGAACTAGTCTCCTAGATTAATCTACTGGGATTGGTTTCCATTTACATTTGAGGTTCTGTGATTCCTGTTTTCATTTGCTTTTCTCTTTTCAATGCCATGCTATACATTTCTGTTTGTTATTTTAGGAGTGTATAGTGTTGTGTTGATTCATTTCGGTGATGTTATGTTTCTATAATTAATCGCGTTTGTTATTTCGCGTGTGTTCGTTCATGTTCGTTTGTTCATGAGAGCTTAACCCCGTTTGTTATTTCGGGAATAGGAACATACATCCGTAGTAGCGAATTTCGTTTGTTATTTGTTGCTACAACCGGGAGGGGATTAGAATCTGCTTAGGGCTTGGATTTATATGAACCAATGATAGTGGGAAACCGAGAACAGTAGGTTGATCGTCTTTAGTTAATTTGTTAATCTCTTTTAACTGCCTTGTTTTATTGCTTTGTTTTTATTGCTTTATTTTCTTTATTTTATCTCAATCCAAAACCCCCAAAACTAACTTTTGATTTTCTGTTAATAATAACAACACCAAAGAGTCCTTGTGAGACGATACCCGAGTTGTCGCTTCCCTATCTACATTATTTTGTAAACGCTCGTTCTTTTTGGCGCGTGGCGGCACAATGTGACCAAAAATTGGCGCCGTTGCCGGGGACTCTTGTTGTTGTTATTAGCAGGAAATAAAAATTAAAAAAAAAACTTTGCTGAATTAGTTTTGTCTGCTTGTCTGGTTGTGAATTTTATTTTGCCCCATGGATAATTATATGCAAAATTATGTGCCTAATGTTTATTATGAGCAACCATGCATGTATTATCCTGATTTTGGTACACCACCACCATGCACAAATTATCCTAATTTTGTTGGAGGTTATGAGTTTAATAATGATTTTGGCATGTTTGGAGTGAATGATTATCCTAGCCAACAGGGTAGAGATCAAGGCAGCCTGGATGAGATTGCTTCTATGATACAACAATTTGCCGAGAACAATCAACGGATGGCAATAAGCCAGCAATATCAGCTTGATCCTACACTAGCCCAACTCAGTCTGGCAGAGATGATACAACAAATGGAAGAGAACAATCAACGGTTGGCACAACAAACTCTTGAATTTTAACAGAGGATGGAGGATGAATACCAGAGGGGAGAAGCTGAATCTCAGAAGTTGTCCATTCTAATTGATCAAATTGTTGCCAACTCGGCTGCAATGCTAACTCCACAGCCCCTTGAAGAACATACAGAGTCACAAGTTATTCTTGAAGATACTGATGATGATTGTGATGATGTTTCTGTTGATGAACTGTGTGTTGAATCCCCTGATTCTAATTCATGTGCTGATTGTTATTGTGATGGCATTGCTTTGTGTATAGACTGTTATGCAGGTTTATTCTGTTCAGGAAACATAGAAAATGAGGATCAGGAGGATCAGGAGGACATCTGCTTCCCCGTGCTTGAGGATGATGAAGAACATTTGGAAGTAGATGATTCAATTGAATCAAATGCATGTGTTGAGAGTGATGGGGTGGATGAATTAATTGCTGAATTTCCAGACATTCAGAACTTTACTGATTCAGTCTATTGTGATATATGTATTGACTCTACTAACACTAACCTTTGTGTGGTGTGTGCTGAAATTTCTTCATGTATAGCAGGTGATAACTTTGTTAGTGCAATGAATGAAGAAAATGCAGAAGTTGAAGCAGCACCAGTAACCCTAGCTACCTGTTTGCCACTTCCCCCTGAGGAGCCACCAGTGATGGAGTTTAAGCCTTTGGATTTTGCACCATGGCCAGTCCAAGTGGTTGAACCCCAATTTTATTGGGAGGATTTTGTTGAGAAAGCGGTCATCTTTGACCCAAGAGGGAGTGAGAAGTCCGCCGCACTGGAAGGAGTCATCATAATTATCAAGCACTCATCTCCATATAAAGGCTGCAAGTTAGGGAAGCATGGAATGAACTACCACCCTTTGGCTATCACGTGGGCCTTATGTTACAAGCAATGGGATCCCGGTGGAACCGCCCCTCAATGAGTTTTTCTGAACCTTGCTCTTTTTAAAGTTTCTTTTCCTTACTTTATTTCTGTTTTGTTTTCAATAAAGCTCCTGAATAATTTGAGAAGCTCAGGAGTTGTGTGAGTCTGGTATTGGCAAGTTTATTGGATTTTATTGATTTTGCATAGATTGATTGCATGATAGTGTTGACTGTTTCCCCCTAGGATTTGAAATTTTTTTGAAAATTTGATCCCCATGTGATTGAAAACTGAACTTTGAGATTTTATTATGATGACATGATTTATGATAAGTTTGGGGGTGATAGGAAGCACACACTAGGGATAAAATCTCTGTCAAACAATTTGCATGAATGTCCAGGTGAGGTTTTGAGCCTCCAACATGTTTTTGACTGTGAGAAATCACTTTTGGTTGCACTTTCCTGAATTTGCTTGAATCTCTTTATGGTTTGCATGATTATGTGTTTGCTTCAAATGATTTAGGCATTCTCTTTGTAATTAGCTACTTAGCCTGAAAAATAACCACCCTTAATGCATGTTCCTTAGTTAGCCCCGTTGAACCTAATTAGCCTGTTAATTCTTGATAACCTAATGTTATAAGCTAAAATCTGGAAAACCATGTTAACCCGATCTTAGGATTAGGAGAGCATGGAATCTTGATAAGAGAATGGTTGCAAGAAACTAAGTTTGGGGTGGCTACAAGGTGACATGTTGTTTGGGATTGAAAAGAAAAAAATACAATAAAAAGGTTGGAGCCAAAGGCTTGTTAAAAAAAAAAGAAGAAGAAAACAAAAAGAAAATTGTAAAAATGTTAAAAATAAAAGTATTAGAAAAAAAAAGAAGTTGTAGTCACCCAAGGCAAAAAGATGAATGAGAAAAGGAACTTGAGTGGAATTTCAAAGTGTAAAAATGTTTCATGCTCTCTTAGTTCCTAGGGTCTTCAGCCTAGTTCCTTTGTATATCCTACCCTTAGCCAAGCCCCATTACAACCCATAAAAGACCTTTTGATGTTGCATGCATGTTTTCTGTGGGAATCATTTGGAGATGAAAATCAAATTTATGGGAAGTGCTCTTAAAAGTGAAACTGAGTGAAATGTTGATAGCTTGACACAAACTGAGCGATTGAGTGAAACATAAATTTCCCTTGTGAGGAAGGCAGTTGTTTAAATTTGGTGATCTCCCTTTTGTGTGTAACTTGGATCCCCTGCTTAGATTAATGATTGTTTGAATGATGAAATTCTCAATTGTTTAGAATAAATGAATGTGGGGATTGCTTTGTTTGAAAGGGGGAACATTGAAAAATATTTTGATAAATTGCTTGAAATCTGTGCGAAAGTTGATTGAATCTTTTGAGCTTGCCAGGTCTTGAGTCTTTTTAAGTTTTTGAGTTGTAGTTTGCTTGGGGACAAGCAAAGTTTAAGTTTGGGGTATTTTGATGAGCCTCTGGTTGACTGGTTTTATAACTAATAAAAACCTTGGCTTTGTGCTAATTTTATATCATTTTCGCCCAAATTAAACTTGATTGTCTTTAAGCAGCATTTTGAGTCTATAAAGTATTTTTAGGTTAATTTAGCTAATTTAGAATCGAATAAAGTACTTACTGTTATTTCTTGTTTTCAGGTCATAAAAAGGAATAATTCTGGAATGTCTCGCCACGCGAAAGTTCATTCGTCTCGCGAACCAGAAGGTGACTGTTCCAGAAATTTGCCATCCTTTCTGTCTCGCCCCGCGAAAACATGCCTCGCCTCGCGAGTAATCCAGCCCTGGAAGTCAGAAAGCATCACGGTTTACCCGTATGAAAGGTCACGGGCGTTACAGTTTGGAATCTGAAGAGTCTCGCCTCGCGAATGATATGCTCGCCTCGCGAGAAGATCAAAAGTTGCAGACTGTTCGCATCATTCGTCTCGCGAATTTGTGCTCGCCTCGCGAGTCCGTGTAGTCCAGAAGTTGTATATAAGTCAGTTTTAGACAGAACCGAATGGTTGGCTAGTAGGCTGGCTAGTTTTAGTCAGAATAGGAGTCAGTAGTTAGTCTTTTACTTTCTTCTTGGTTTATTGTTTGCTTTTGTAATGGAGAACTGGTCTCCTAGATTAATCTACTGGGATTGGTTTCCATTTACATTTGAGGTTCTGTGATTCCTGTTTTCATTTGCTTTTCTCTTTTCAATGCCATGCTATACATTTCTGTTTGTTATTTCAGGAGTGTATAGTGTTGTGTTGATTCATTTCGATGATGTTATGTTTCTATAATTAATCGCGTTTGTTATTTCGCGTGTGTTCGTTCATGTTCCTTTGTTCATGAGAGCTTAACCCCGTTTGTTATTTCGGGAATAGGAACATACATCCGTAGTAGCGAATTTCGTTTGTTATTTGTTGCTACAACCGGGAGGGGATTAGAATCTGCTTAGGGCTTGGATTTATATGAACCAATGATAGTGGGAAACCGAGAACAGTAGGTTGATCGTCTTTAGTTAATTTGTTAATCTCTTTTAACTGCCTTGTTTTATTGCTTTGTTTTTATTGCTTTATTTTCTTTATTTTATCTCAATCCAAAACCCCCAAAACTAACTTTTGATTTTCTGTTAATAATAACAACACCAAAGAGTCCTTGTGAGACGATACCCGAGTTGTCGCTTCCCTATCTACATTATTTTGTAAACGCTCGTTCTTTTTGGCGCGTGGCGACAGCGCGGCCAATTATAGCAAACATCCTCTGAAATATATCACTATCCTCTACCCTTCGCGCTCATGCAACTGATCATGTATGCTAACATGGTCATCTCAAATACTATCACATTTTAGTCCTTAGTCCAATAAATCTTGGTGCACCCACCAGTTCCCGCTAGGGATCATTCAGAGAATGAAACTATTTACCCAACACCCATTTCCGTTCGGTGATGCCTTCGGTTTGAGCGGGTGGTAGGCCGGCGGGTTGGCGGTTATTTCGGGTGGGTTGGCTCGGTTAAAAGATCAAACAAATTTTTTTTTTGCAGAAAACTAGATTAGAAGAGAGACAAATCAAACCCATAAACAAAAAAAAACGTGAAACCCAGAAAAATCTTCATATCCAAGAGTAGATCTGGGCTTCCATGAAGAAGAGATGACGACGCTGGTCGGAGACGACAGCGGCAAGGGACATGGTTCGTGGAAGGCGGAGGCTGGAGGCGTGCGATGGACTAGTACGAAATACTCTTGAAACGCCGCCTCTGAGGCTCTGGTACGAAAGAATGTTACAGTGTAAGTGTTAGGGTTATATTTAGTTTTTAGGGTTTTGTGTTTTTTACTTTTTCATGGGCTTGTGGCCCATACATTAGTTTGGCATTGTTTAAGTAGGTCATTTAAGTTTGTGGGCCATTTAATATTTGATAAGTATTTGGGTTTGATAAGTGATAAGTATTTTTGGGTCATTTGTTGTTGGGCCATTTAAGTTTTTTGTTTTTAACCCATAAAACCCTAAAAACGTGTTACCCTACCTATGTTGCACTTGCAGCGCCTCTTCCCTTTCCTTCCCATACATCATCGTGGCAGCGAAGCAACCAGAAAGGAGGAAGCTTCAACCAAGCTTCCCTTTGATGCCGTCGCACATCTGGTTCGTGCACTGTAACACCTCGATTTTTACTGTTCTTCAATAACAGTAAATATACATGTTTAACATATGTTTATATTATTTTATTTGGATTGATTAATTATCTGAATAATTATTTAACTTATTTTTATGTGATTTAATTTGAGTAATTTTAATTACTCATTTAAAACGATTTTATCAAGTGAGTTACCACTGCTTTATTTCAGTGCATGCACACTTACTAGACAATAATATTATGTTATTGTCACTATTAGTTTTTGTTTAGAAAAATATTTTAAATAATATGATTAAGGGAAAAGTTTTTTCATATTTTTATTCTATTTAATTTTAGAGTTAAAAATAAACGGGTCTGGAATTAATTGGAGATTAATTTTGAACCGTTGATTTCCTTAGTTGATCAATTCAACTATCAATCTCTACTTTATTTCAAATTCTGAAAAAAATATATTTTGTCAATCTTTATTTTTTTGATTCAAAAACCAAAAATAAATTTGTTTTTAGACTCAATATTTATCACTCATTTTTATACTTACTCACTAAATAAATAAAAATTTGTACCTCTATCTCTTTTCTCTCCCTTATACTCGACGTTTTCTAACCTACCTATCACTCTTTTCTTTTATATCCTGTTGAAATCTTCTTGTTCATGTTAACTCTCCAAGTTTCCATCCTCTTCTCCCTAACACAGCCACCCTCCACCACACAAGGAGCCGCGCGCCGCCCTAAGGGACTCGTCGGTCGTCGTTCGCTACTGGGAGGAAGCAACTCGCGTCTCTGCATGAGCTCCTCGTCGTTGCTGCGCTATCTCGCAACGGAACCACCACCCACCGCCGTTCTCAACCGTGGTAAGTCTGACCAGCCGCCTCTCATGGTGGTTTCCACCTCCTTCATCAACTTCTTCCTCTTTCCTCTCATTCTCTGAACTTTAGTTCATTTTTGTTTGGTCCTAGTGGTGCAGAATGGAGCTCCACCGCCGTCCTCCGCCATGGCCGCCGTCCGCCGCCGCGAGAAGCATCACAGCACCACTACCTCTTCTTGTTGGGTGAGTTGAAATTTCACTCATGTATTTGTTTAAGATTCAAAACCCCCAAATTTGATTTTGAAACCCTAACTTTTCGTTTTACCCAAATCATGAAATTTGTTATCTTTTAGTGCAATTAGGACATTTAATTGATAATTTCTAAGTTTAGTTTCATGATTCTCTAATCAAAACAAAGTTTCCCCAAAATTGTGTTATGAACCTTAAGCCCCAAAATCTAATTTTCTTTGAAAGTGGCTCTGTTTTGTGAAATTAAGCGTTCAAATCCAATTAGTGTGTGTGTTTAATGATGAGTAATTGATTACTTGATTTTCTGGTTGTTGTAAAATGTTTGAACTCCCTCGCTGGGATGTAGATGGTGATTGTCTTGCCTTGAGAAGCTTGTTTTGCGTTATTGGGAGCTGATAGGAGTTAACTGCACAAGTTTCAAGGTGTTAAAGAAATTCGGGGTATTATTGGGAAGCAAACGAACTGCTAAATGTGTCAAGGAGAGGATCTTTTTCTGGTCTTCAAAGGTAAAGGGAGTTTACCTGAAGAGTTTTAGTAGTTACATACTTATTGTCGTGTTTGAATGTATGTTAATTTTTAAATCTTTGTAATGATGTCTTACCTGAATTGTTTAGAATTTGATTGGAGTTTTAATATTATTGTTTGTTGATTATATTACTGTTTTACTTGACTGTGATTGGTTGATGGCATGACACCGGTCATTGCTTGTTAATCAAGATTAAGACATGAAAGTACCTTAACTCATAAATATCGAAAATGTGGTGTTTTGTTTTCTTTGGAAAAATGAGAAGAAAATCCTAAATGATGAAAGTGCGAAGATAGAACAAAGTTAGGAAAGAAAGAAAATGGGAAATATCAAAATTCATGAAAAGGTTTAAAGAATTTTTGAAAAGAAAAGTCTTTTGAAAACAAAGATTTTCTTTTAGGTTTTACCAAAAGTTGTTCAAAAATGGATACATTTAGAGAAAATGCTCTCTTTTATAAATCTATTTACAAGAGTTTTGTATTTGGTTCTAAGTTGAGAAAAAGATTTAAGTGGTTTCCTAAGTTTTCAGAAAATGGACTTCTAAAAGAAAACAGTTCCAGTGAAATAGTATTTCTAAGAACGAAAAGTATTTATGACACAAAAATTTAGAAACTCTTGAACTTTTGTTTTTCCATTTAGTTTTCACTGAACAAAAACCTCTGGAAAGAGAGTGAAAAAGAATGGAAATAGTGCTCCGGATTGACGGGCTAGAGTTCTTGTTTTGAGTTTTGAGGAAAAGAATGGACCTGGTGCTCCGGAATGACGGGCTGGAGTTCTTCTTTTGAGTTTTGAGAAATTAGAAAGGACCTAGTGTTCTGGATTGACGGGCTAGAGTTCCTATTCTAGTTTCCAGGAAAGATAGAACCTAGAATTCCGAGACGTCGGACTAGTGTTCGGTTGTGAAGGAGATTGAGAATCATGGATTTTATTGATAAAATCATATGTGAGTATTAAAGTTTAATTTAATACTTGATTTAAAAGTAGTCGAGAGCGTAAGCCTTGACGAGGAAAGAACGATGCGAAAAATAAAAATGAAAAGGAGAACACCTTGTTTTACGTGCATAGTCAAGCTTTTATGCCGTTGTGGCAGACGTGCCATTGTATATTCGAGCTACAGTTTCACAAAGGGTGAACTGACAAACTAAATAGTTACGGACCAAAGACGGCTCCTTTAGTTTTTGGGTCTTCAGGGACATTCGGGTTCGAACTCCACGAAACACTTGGCGCTTTGCAACCTCTTGTACTGGAAATCGGCTACCCTGCTCGAAATGTACTCAATCAGGAACTATTCTATATTATTTAGGTGAGATACGATACCCCGTAACAATTCGGGATCAGACCTAAATTGAGAGGCCGACCCAAAACACGCGAGACAATTATGTTATGGCCATTATCGCGATCCTATCATGCTCGACAAAGGGAAGCTAGGATCTCAGGAGATAGTGAACTAGATAGTGAATATTGAAGTGACATGAAATGTTTTACAAAATGCATTTGATTATCGGGAATGGATCCCTGTGTTTATGGTTATGATATATTGTATGTCATTGTGTGAGAGTCGTGTATGTGACTGCTATGATAAAACTCATATGTCGGTATCTCACCTTTGCATTATTTCTGTTTGGTTTCTTTTGTGGTATTTTGTGTTTGAGTGTACAGATGTTGCAGAGAAGTTCTCAGCTTCACTCAGGGATATTAGTCCCAATCCTTAAAGATGTCTGATGTTAGTTATAATGGTGAGAACCATGGGGTCTTCCCCGGGAATATCTTTTAGTGCGGACAGCTTAGTTTATCGAGTAAATTTTATTTGGAGAAAGTCATAGTTATAGGTATTATGACTCTGAGAGTCTTTTATTGGATTACTGTTATGCGTATGTATATTTACGGCTCGGAGAGCTTCTATTGTGGATAGGATGTTTATGGCTCGGAGAGCCTTTATTTTGGGATGAAAATATAAATATTTTAGCAGGTGTTTTTATTTTGGGATGTTGGAATTACAGAGGAGACTCTATCGATTTTTTTTTTAAAAAAATGTATCGATCTGTATTTAAGTACTTATATAAATTATTTTCCGAAAGCAAACCAGCAATTATTATTTTATTTTAATAGGTTATTACGAAATTAAGTTAGTCATGTAAGTCCCAAGGGGGGTGTTACATTAGTGGTATCAGAGCTGGTCGAGTCATTCGGGAACCTTGGGAAATAGGACCGTTAGGTTTTTGTTGTGTGATCTCTGGTTGGACCTTACTTGAATTGTTTTCTGGTCGGAACAATGTGTGTTGACACATAAATATGTGTGTTTAAATGAGTCTCCAGTGAAGTTGAGAACTTGTGAGAACTCATGTTTAGTATATAGAAGGATATTGAGTTTTTGATAGATCTAGTTCCTAGAATTCGGATTGCTCTCTATCACTTTGGGTAGGATGTCGCCTACAAAGCTAATCGAGTTAGACGACTCGATTCAACTGCAAGATCTTGTGTTTAAGCAGTTGATTAAATTGGGTGTTTTCCGTAGGAAGCACCAATGTTGTGTGATGGTTCGAGACACCACGTAGATTTCTGACAAACTCAACAAAATGATGATCAAGAATGAGTATTCTCTGCCATGCGTAGTTGATTTGATAGATCACTTGCGAGGAGCTGTTGCCTTCTCAAAGATCGATTTGAGGACGGGTTGCCACTAGATTAGAATGGGGACCTATCAAAGATTTTTGCGTCGTTGACTCAACTTATGAGAAAAAAATCAACTCTTCACATGTCTGAGAGGCTGACTAAGTTGTCCGTGAGCGTGTCCCGATTCAAGGTGACCAGCCTAAGAGTGTCTGGAAAGACCCATGTGCTTGTTGGAACTAAGGCGAATCGAATTGAATTTTCAACCTTAGAGGAGTGTCTCAGGATTAAGAAACTCTTCACTGTACTATTCGACTCTTATGTATTTGTAAGCCGACATTTGTTTTTCGAGCCCTATGGTTGTATTAGACAATCACAGCGATGAAGTTTGTAAGTGTTATACATATTTTTATGATTTTGATTTGAAATCTGTCAGAACTCGTAAATTAATTATGCTAGTTCTTTGTACTAAGAATGAATCCTCTTGAGATTAGGAACTATTAATCCTTTGATTTTCTAAGTCCATTGGAAGTTCTTGTGAAAGAAGAAACTTTAATTTGAGTCATGTTTGTAAATATGTATTAGCTATTCATTTTTACACTCACGAACCTATTGAAGAATCTTTTTCCATACTGGATGTTTCGGTATTTTTCAAAATTGATGGAATTCTTCTTTATACTTTTATGAAGGTGAAATCAAGAAATTTATTTTCTTGAAAACTTCTTTCCGTGATCTCCAAGACCATGTCTTATTGTAGTTCGAAAGGACTTGTCATTCTTGATCAACTTCACCCTACGTGTTTTTCCAAACGACATTGATGTGACCTACCTCAAGAGTTATGAGGATGGGTATCTGATTCATATCAGCAAGTCAGAGTTATTCGAGTATAGTGAAAGAGAGATAGTTTGACGTTAGATACCTCCCTTGCTAAAGATGTTAGCATCACAATGAAGGTTGTCGTGGGTTACCGAGTATCTTCAAGAGTTTTAATTATTTCGAGTGATCGTGGACAGGTTGATGAAGTCAACACATTTCTTACTTGTTAAGATCCACTATGCGGTGGAGAAGTAAACCAAAATATGTATCAGAGAACTGAGCAAGTTTCATGGAGTATTTTTCAAGTATCATTTCAAATGAAGGCCCGAAGTTTACTAAAGTTTGTCGGTAAAGGCTACTCTAAGTGTTGACGACCAAGTTGAGGCTAAGCTCAATGGATCATTCTCAACTCGAGTGGGTGAGCGAGAAAATGAAATGATCTTTAGGAGGTTGGTTTTGGAGTAAGTGTAGTATTTGACTACGATCATCCCTTTAGCCGGATGGACAAGAAGTGACGAAAGTTTTGTTGAGGTATAGTTATGAATAGTAAGATGTGAATCCTTAAAGATCAATACCAGTGAGTGAGGCAACTATTATAAATCAAACGTTGATCGCAATAGAATACCGTTAAAGGAATGTAGGGTAATGATTAAGGTTTGTAGTTGAGATTAGTTGTATGAGTCTGGAGATTTACGAGAAAGAGTCTATAGTAGTTTTTCTCTAATGCTGAACAGGAGCAATAAAGAGGAGTTCTGGAGTAAAAAACTAAGTTGTTAGAAAAGTTCAAGGTTTATGATTTTGGATAATTCAAATTGTGGTGATTCCTTTTTGGTGGTAGTTACGTGAAGGAGGGTAATCATGTTCTTTAAGATTGAAATGATGAATTTAATATAACCTAGAAGAGTAGGCTACACCCAAAAGGACTGAATACCTTGAGTAGGAAGTGATGTATATTATGGTAAAGTTAGTTTGATCTTGGTGATAACTATGATAGTTAGATGGGTGGAAAGCAGTTTTTCTAATAGACTAGTAGTTGAGAATATAAGTGATTGAGTTTTGTTTTGCTCTTAATGTAGGAGGAGATAAGATAAAATGTCATGGATTATGGATATATGTGGTGGTAGATAATTTCGAGGATGAAAGAGAAACGGCGTAACAATTGATATTGTTAAGGAGTTAGTAATAAGAGGAATGAAGCGATTGAGAGTGCAACATAGAATCTAGGATAGGAACTGATGTGTGTGATGTGAAAAAGTTGAAATCTTAGTTTAAATCTTGGTGTTAAAAGTGAGAGTTAAGAATGTAGAGGAAATTTTTCTAATGGATTAGTATTGAATGAAGAAGAGATTAAGTTATAATTATATCTTTCGTGTATGAGATATTAAAGTAAAGTATTAATGAGGGAGGGTATGAATTGAGGATAAGTGATTTGATATTGAGGATAAATAGAACGAAGACCAAGTATGAATTTCGTTATTAAGTTACAAATGTTATCTAATGGAAAGTGAATACGGGAAGTATAAAGTAGGATCTTGGGATTAAGAGGTAATTACAAGATCCTGTCTAGTTTCGAGTTACGAAATTTCGAGGACGAAATTTTTTTAAGTGGGGTAGTAATGTAACACCCCGGTTTTTAATGTTCTTCAATAACAGTAAATATATATGTTTAATATATGTTTATTTTATTTTATTTGGATTTATTAATCATCTGAATAATTATTTAACTTATTTTTATGTGATTTAGTTTGAGTAGTTTTAATTACTCATTTAAAATGATTTTATCAAGTGAGTTAGCACTGCTTTATTTCAGTGCATGCACACTTACTAAACAATAATATTATGTTACTATAAGTTTTTGTTTAGAAAAATATTTAAAATAATATGATTAAGGGAAAAGTATTTTCGTATTTTTATTCTATTTAATTTTAGAGTTAAAAATAAACGGGTTTGGAATTAATCAGAGATTAATTTTGAACCGTTGGTTTCCTTAGTTGATCAATTCAACTATCAATCTCTACTTTATTTCAAATTCTGAAAATATATATTTTGTCAATCTTTATTTTTTTGATTCAAAAACCAAAAATATGTTTGTTTTTAGACTCAATATTTATCACTCATTTTTATACTTACTCACTAAATAAATAAAAAATTGTATCTCTATCTCTTTTCTCTCCCTTATACTCGACGTTTTCTACCCTCCCTCTCACTCTTTTCTTTTATATCATGCTGCTATCTTCTTTTTCATGTTAACTCGCCAAGTTTCCATCCTCTTCTCCCTAAGACAGCCACTCTCCACCGCACAAGGAGCCGCGTGCCGCCCTAAGGGACTCGCTGGTCGTCGTTCGCTACTGGGAGGAAGCAGCTCGCGTCTCTACATGAGCTCCTCGTCTTTGTTATGCTATCTCGCATCGAAACCACCACCCACCGCCGTTCTCAACCGTGGTAAGTCTGACCAGCCGCCTCTCATGGTGGTTCCCACCTTGTTCATCAACTTCTTCCTCTTTCCTCTCATTCTCGGAACTTTAGTTCGTTTTTGTTTGGTCCTAGTGGTGCAGAATGGAGCTCCACCGCCGTCCTCCGCCATGGCAGCCGTACGCCGCCGCGAGAATCATCACAGCACCACTACCTCTTCTTCTTGTTGGGTGAGTTGGAATTTCACTCATGTATTTGTTTAAGATTCAAAACCCCCAAATTTGATTTTGAAACCCTAACTTTTCGTTTTACCCAAATCATGAAATTGGTTATGTTTTAGTGCAATTAGGACATTTAATTGATAATTTCTAAGTTTAGTTTCATGATTCTCTAATCAAAACAAAGTTTCCCCAAAATTGTGTTATGAACCTTAAGCCCCAAAATCTGATTTTCTTTGAAAGTGGCTCTGTTTTGTGAAATTAAGCGTTCAAATCCAATTAGTGTGTGTGTTTGATGATGAGTAATTGATTACTTGATTTTTTGGTTGTTGTAAAATGTTTGAACTCCCTCGCTGGGATGTAAATGGTGATTGTCTTGCCTTGAGAAGCTTGTTTTGCGTTATTGGGAGCTGATAGGAGTTAACTGCACAAGTTTCAAGGTGTTAAAGAAACTCGGGGTATTATTGGGAAGGAAACGAACTGCTAAATGTGTCAAGGAGAGGATCGTTTTCTGGTCTTCAAAGGTAAAGGGAGTTTACCTGAAGAGTTTTAGTAGTTACATACTTATTGTCGTGTTTGAATGTATGTCAATTTTTAAATCTTTGTAATGATGTTTTGCCTGAATTGTTTAGAATTTGATTGGAGTTTTAATGTTATTGTTTGTTGATTATATTACTGTTTTGCTTGACTGTGATTGGCTGATGGCATGACACCGGTCATTGCTTCTTAATCAAGATTAAGACATTAAAGTACCTTAACTCATAAATATCGAAAATGTGGTGTTTTGTTTTCTTTGGAAAAATGAGAAGAAAATCCTAAATGATGAAAGTGTGAAGATAGAACAAAGTTAGGAAAGAAAGAAAATGTGAAATATCAAAATTCATGAAAAGGTTTAAAGAATTTTTGAAAAGAAAAGTCTTTTGAAAACAAAGATTTTATTTTAGGTTTTACCAAAAGTTGTTCAAAAATGGAAACATTTAGACAAAATGCTCTCTTTGATAAATCTATTTACAAGAGTTTTGTATTTGGTTCTAAGTTGAGAAAAAGATTTCAGTGGTTTCCTAAGTTTTCAGAAAATGGTCTTCTAAAAGAAATCAGTTTTAGTGAAATAGTATTTTAAGAACGAAAAGTATTTATGACACAAAAATTTAGAAACTCTTGAACTTTTGTTTTTCCATTTAGTTTTCACTGAATGAAAACCTCTGGAAAGAGAGTGAAAAAGAAAGGAACTAGTGCTCCTGATTGACAGGCTAGAGTTCTTGTTTTGAGTTTTGAGGAAAAGAAAGGACCTAGTGCTCCAGAATGACGGGCTAGAGTTCTTGTTTTGAGTTTTGAGAAATTAGAAAGGACTTAGTGTTCCGGATTGACGGGCTAGAGTTCCTATTCTAGTTTCGAGGAAAGATAGAACCTAGAATTCCGAGACGTCGGACTAGTGTTCGGTTGTGAAGGAGATTGTGAATCGTGGATTTTATTGATAAAATCATATGTGAGTATTAAAGTATAATTTAATACTTGATTTAAAAAATAGTCGAGAGTGTAAGTCTTGACGAGGAAAGAACGATGCAAAAAAGAAAAATGAAAAGAACACCTTGTTTTATATGCATAGTCAGGCTTTTATGTCGTTGTGGCAGACGTGCCATTGTATATTCGAGCTACAGTTTCACAAAGGGTGAACTGACAAACTAAATAGTTACGGACCAAAGACGGCTCTTTTAGTTTTTGGGTCTTCAGGGACATTCGGGTTCGAACTCCACAAAATGCTTGGGGCTTTGCAACCTCTTGTCGTGGAAATCGGCTACCCTGCTCGAAATGTACTCAATCAGGAACTATTCTGTATTATTTAGGTGAGATGCGATACCCCAGAACAATTCGGGATCAGACCTAAATTGAGAGGCTGACCCAAAACGCGCGAGACAATTATGTTATGGCCATTATCGCGATCCTATCATGCTCGACAAAGGGAAGTTAGGATCTCCGGAGATAGTGAACTAGATAGTGAATATTGAAGTGACATGAAATGTTTTACAAAATGCATTTTATTATCGGGAATGGATCCCTGTGTTTATGGTTATGATATATTGTATGTCATTGTGTGAGAGTCATGTATGTGACTACTATGATAAAACTCATATGTCGATATCCCACCTTTGCATTATTTCTGTTTGGTTTCTTTTGTGGTATTTTTGGTTTGAGTGTATAGATGTTGCAGAGAAGTTCTCAGCTTCAATCGGGGATATTAGTCTCAATCCTTGAAGATGCCTGATGTTAGTTATCATGGTGAGAACCATGGGGTCTTCCCCAGGAATATCTTTTAGTGCGACCAGCTTAGTTTATCGAGTAAATTTTATTTGGAGAAAGTCATAGTTATAGGTATTATTACTCTGAGAGTCTTTGATTGGATTACTGTTATGCATATGTATGTTTACGGCTCGGAGAGCTTCTATTGTGGATAGGATGTTTATGGCTCGAAGAGCCTTTATTTTGGGATGAAAATATAAATATTTTAGCAGGTGTTTTTATTTTGGGATGTTGGAATTATAGAGGAGACTGTCGATTTTTTTTTAAAAAAAGTATCGATCTGTATTTAAGTACTTATATAAATTATTTTCCAAAAGTAAACCACCAATTATTATTTTATTTTAATAGGTTATTACGAAATTAAGTTAGTCATTAATGCCCAAGGGTGGTGTTACATGCGCCATCGCAAATTTCTGCTTCAACCCTTCTTCATCAGCCATTTCTGGTAGGCAAGAAGGATCACTCTCCTCGATGGAAGCCGCCTGGAACTTAGCTTTGAAATTCGATGACCCGATGGCCGACCTGACCCACCCACACACTATTTTTGAACCTCATATTTTTCGGGTTCGGACCGAGTGGCGGGTCTTTGTCCACCCCTAATTGTGAGAGTAACACAAAGTTGCGCAGTAAGAATTATGGATACAGTGCAGCTATAATGGAATTTCTTTTTTTTTTTCTTGTTCTTTCATTTAGCATGAGTAGCTAAATCCCTTTTGTAGGGTGATGATATAGCCGCACCATGACGATTTGATAATTTTATTTCAGGGTTTGTTAATTTATTGGTCTCTTGTTTTTGTGTTTTATTCTTTGTTCTTATGCTTCTAATTTCTTGATCACCAATTATATGTTAGGCTAATCATAATGAGTTCGAGAGGAGATTTATGTGTGATAAACTGCCGTTTTGTATACTTTATTGTTAGGAAATTGGGTGTAATTTATTTTTTATTTGGAAATTATTGTGGATACTCACCCGATTTCTTGTGTTTATTGTAGGATACATCAACATGGCAGTGGATCAAAGGACGACAGTGCTCATTAGAAGAGCCCTTGCTGATCAGCACGTCCTTGCTTGCTTGTTGGAGTTGACACCGTTTTCTAAGCACGATGGTGCTCATCATTAAGCACGGTCGTGCTCATCAGCAAGGCCTTGCTAACTTTATCATTTTTAGCATGGTTTGACGCTATTTTTGTGAAGCACGACCTTGCTCAACATTTAGCACGGCCGTGCTCGTGTATCAAAGGTCCAATCACTTAGGTTTTCTCAGTTAGCTATAAAAGGAAGTGATTAGGGCACATATTGGAAGCTGGTGATGTAGAGAAAAAACAGAGCCGTCAAGTGAAGGACCGTCTCCCCGTTGATTCGAAGGCTGTTTTGCATCAAAAGGGTGTTCGGTTTTAGTTTCCTAATTCTCTCTTTTGGATTATTACATGCTTGTGATTTGTATAGTGATCTTTATGACTATGCTTAGCTAGACTTATTCCTAGGGCAATGGTGGATCTTATGTTTTGATACCTTTGATGTTTTCCCAATTTTAATATGATTTAGTGTTTCATTTAATTGGTTGGTTTATTCCTTGTGTTTGAATTTCTAAAAGGTTTGATCGTCCTTTACCAAGTTAATTTATTGACTAGTGACCATACCACAATTAGTTAACAGAACTATTGGATTAACCAGATTTGGGGTTGCGTGGACCAAACGCAATCCCCTGTTTTCAATCATTTATTGAATTAACAAAACTTGCCAGTTCTTTATGCTTCTTTTAACTGTTTGCCTTGCATGACCATTGGGGGTAACTGTTTAGGAGAAAGAATATTAATATTGCATGACCATTGGGTATTAATACCTCTAGAGCGAGTGATTGGCAATCAATAAGAAATACATCATTGAGGAATTGGGTAATATCATAGGTAGTGACATAAGTGAAACCAGGCACCCTAGGCTTTCCATAATTGAATTTTTATTTGTGATTCTTGTATTTCTTGGTGTTTACCATCTTGTTTCTTTTTATTCTTTACTTATAACCAATTTGATTGTCTAGATAACATAAAGAAGTAATTAATCTAGTAATTGTCACCAATCTCTGTGGGTTCGATACTTGGAGTCCCAAATACTCCTATATTACTTTTGCGATAGGGTGCACTTGCCCTTAAGTGTAGTTTTAGCGCAACAACACTCTTATGTATCTTCTCAGATTCCTTATTACTCTTGTCACCTTCCACTACTAGAAATCCATCTTTTTAGGACAGATTTCGGGCGAAAATTGGACAAATTTCGGACGGATAATTCATTTCGGACGGATTTCGGACAGAATGGCACCCGTCCGAAAAAGCCCCGTGGGAAATTATAAAATCCGTCCCAAATTCCGTCAGAAAATATTTACGGACGGATTTCGGACGGAATATGGACAACGTGGAAATCCGGATTTTGGTTATTTTCGGACGGATTTCGGACGGATTTATTTTTGTTTTCGGACGGATTTGGGACGGATGCTGTGATTTTGTTGGTTATTTTTCGGACGGATTTCGGACGGATTTATTTTTGTTTTCGGACGGATTTGGGACGGATGCTGTGATTTTGTTGGTTATTTTTCGGACAGATTTATTTTTGTTTTCGGACGGATTTGGGATGGATGCTGTGATTTTGTTGGTTATTTTTCGGACGGATTTCGGACGGATTATTTTTGTTTTCGGACGGATTTGGGACGGATTTCCCACGGAAGAATCTAAAGTCAGAATCTGTCACGGTCGTGACATGTCAACTGAGCCAGACCCTTCTAAGCAGAATCTGTCACGGCCGTAACAGACCATTTAGTGAAACAACATTCAAGGCAGAAGCTGTCACGGCCAGACCGTGATGCTCATCACGGCCGTGACAGATCACTTCACTTACATTACAGTTTCACTATCTATGCGAATTATATGGCACCGATCACTAACATTTGCAGTTTCACATTCAATCACAAAATCATGAATTTGACTATTGTTACAAAATACAGCCTTGGTACCATACAACTTCTAAAAATCAAATACCAATTGCTGCATGCAATCCAAAAGTCATGACTTAAAAACTATCAGAAGATCAAGCCACTGTGAACAGTGAAGGTCATGTAATGAACCAAAAAGTTGAGGAATCTGAGAATCCAGCCTCTCCAAATTTGCTGACATTTTTCCTTTAGAAGTAGAATGACCTGCATCAATGGAGATGCCCCCACGATACACCTGAAATATTTATATCCAACAATTCAGTAAAAGAATGAACCTTTCCATCAACCAAGCAAGTCAATTAATTAACAAACAGAAATAAGTGCACACATGTGTTCAACTGTACTCTAGAACCCCAAAAGAACTGAGCCGAGAAAGAAGCCCATGTGATCTATACTATTTAGTATAGCCGTCTGAGCAAATATACATGCTACAGATCAGTAAGATCGATGGTACTTCCAATAGTTGGAAAGTGCAATCTAATTGTTTATCAATTAAAAAGTGCTAAATGCTTAGGACATATTTTATCTGCCAGCATTGTTAATGACCAAAAAGCATAATTAGAAGGCTATTTATTAATTATTGGCATTTAAATTGATGCGACTAGCAGAAAGTACAAATAATAAAAATTATCAAGAGATTTTTCCAGCAAACCCTCAAATTGTTTGGATCTTTATTGCTAGCAAACCCTCAAATTGTTTGAATCTTTATCTAACTCATGTCCGTTCATAATTCCTAGGCCTAAGCATACACTACACTTTAGTTCAAAGGATAGTCAAATGTTGAGGCTAAACAAAAAATCTGCAATGCACAAGAGTATTAGGATAGCCAAAAGAACCAACATTATTTCCACTACACACACAAAACAAACGACACACAAACAATCAATATTGGAATCTTTAAATTTGATAAAGATTAAAGAATAGAAGATTCGGTGAATAAGAGAGAAAAGGTTGAAACAGGTAAGTTGCACTGAATATAACAAACATTATCCAATGATAATGAATCTTCAAATAGTACAAAACATATCGTGAGTAAAAACATGGCCTTGAATGTACACTACACATTGCAACTCATACAAGGAAAGCAACTAAAACTAAATCATGTCCCCCAATAGCATAAAGTACACCCAGCATCTCCCAGCATATATTTATAAAATTTACATTCTTATAATCTAATTCATCAGCAAAAACTATTTCCACAAAAGGAGGATGAAATTCTCAGAATACCTGTATAGTAGCAGAAATACAAAGATCCAAAAGTGTGTTAGTAGTGTAACTATTGGATTGCAATCTGATTCGTCCTGGCTCCACATCCACCGAGCTCCTTGACCAGAATGCAAAGGTAGATGAATCAAATTTCTGCATAACTAAATTAGAAACATATTATATTGAGACTAGTTACAAAAATTAATTTTGAAGAAATAGTCAAAATGTCAATAAGGAAGCTAACAACTTACTTCACATCTTGTTATGTTCTCAAGAGGATATATTCTCAATGTTCGACTGGTATTTGGATCTAACATACGAATTCCATCCAAACCAATCTGAAAGGATAAACATTGAGAAAATCACTAATTCAGAACAGCAGCCACAGAAAGGATAAACAATTGAAAGGTTTGTGAATGCAAAATAAATAAAAGAGAACTGCTAGAGAGCCGGGAGGCTCCTAGACCGGTTGATTTATCTCCCAAGAGGTGAGCAAATCGGCTGTAGAAAAAGATCAACACCACAGAAAACGAAGACAACCCCTACTGCACATAACAGAGAAACACATACCAGACAACAATCTCCAAGACTTGCCGCCTCTGTTAAGAAGGGAAACACTAATTCACAGTCCCAATTTCATAAAACAAGATTTAATTTTAAGATTAAAATCTGAAATCAAAGGGTTAGGGTTTCAAAATCATATTTGAGGTTTTGAACTAGAAGAGATTAAGGGTAGAATACTTACCCAAGATGACAAGGATGAGACGATGGTGACTATTGAGACACCCCGCTGTACCCCTTTGTGACATTGAGTTTAAAACCTCAATTATTAGTTCCTTAAGCGCGCGTTTAACGTTAGAGATTTTCACAATGGCTGCCGTTCGGCTCAGTACAGCCATGCAATCAGCTCCAATGAGTTCCCAAGAAGGAATTCATACTTCTCCAAAGCAAGCAAGAACATGAAAAACATCCCAGAGAGACGATCCAAGCATTGAAACAACCAGACAAAATACTAAATTAATTTCTCAACAATCACAATATAAATATAATTCAATAATATATTTAATTTCTCAAAAACTTCATTCATTTAAAATCAAAACAGATTTGAGATTTTTAGGCTCAAGATGAAAATTGAGAAAAATCAGTTTAACAAGAGATTGACAAAATTGATGTAGGGAGACACTTAATCATGCTCCCAATTTCAGAAAACACTAATTAATTTCAGATTTTGAGAACTAAAAATCAAAACCTAGGGTTAGGGTTTCAAAAT
The DNA here is from genome assembly GCA_030762895.1 of Sophora flavescens. Classification (NCBI taxonomy): domain Eukaryota; kingdom Viridiplantae; phylum Streptophyta; class Magnoliopsida; order Fabales; family Fabaceae; genus Sophora; species Sophora flavescens. Next base: position 85,301,443 of record CM061063.1, read on the forward strand.
CAATTTAGGGGTTTTGAATCTTAGTAAAGGAATTGAGAAAACCACTTACCCAAGGAAGAGAAAGATGACGTGGTGGCTGTCTTGGAGGTCCGGCACGACGGCTGACGGCGCAGACGCGGCGGCTCGTGGTGGTCAGAAATCAATGTTCTCCGATCTCGAAATTTCTTGAGGGCTTTTGTAGAGGAGGAAGAGGGGAGCAAAGTTATGGTGTTTATTTGATGAAAGGTGGCCGGATGATGACCGGAAAACGCCCAAACAGCGGCAGCGGTGGCGGAGCAACAGTGACCAAATGGAAAACCGCATGGTGGAGAAGAAAGAGCACGATGAGGGTAGTCCGGATCTGGACTCAGTTTCGTTGGACGGCACCGGAAACCACCGTGGGTGGTGGTGGAAGCAGCGCTCACCGCGGTGGAGAGCGCGGCTTCGCGGCGGAGCTCCAGTAGGTGGCGGTCACGGCACGGTCGCAGCTGGGCAAAGGTGGTGCTGCGACTGAGAAGAAGGAAGGAAGGTGGTTGATGAAGATGAAGTTGGGGGAGAGAAAAAAAACAGCAGCAGAGAAAGAAAAGAGAAAGAAGAAGAAAGAAGAAAAAGAAAGAAAGAGAGAAAGGAGAAAAAGAAAGAAAAAGAAGCAGAGAAAGAGAACGTGAGGGGAGGGGTCACGGGTTTTGGGTAGAAATAGGAGAGAGAGAAATCAGAGATTTTTGTATTAGTGGGTATAAAATGAGTGATAAATATTAAGCTTAAAATAAACATGTTTTTACATTTTGGAATCTAAAAATAAAGATTGATAGATATATGTTTTCGAAATTTAAATTAGAGTAAAGATTAATAGTTGGACTGATCAACTAAGAAAATACTCGGTCCAAAATTTAATCTCAAATTAAGGTCAAACCAGTTTATTTTCAACTCTAAAATTAAATTGAATGAAAATATGAAAATGCTTTTCTCTTAAACATATTATTTAAAATATTTTTCTGTACTGGTAGTAATAGTGACAATAGTGTAACTTATTGTCTAGTAAGCATGCATTCACTGAAATAAGTCAGTGCTAACGCACCCAATAAAATAATTTGAAGAGAGTAATTTAATTACGCATGACCAAACACACATTCTAATTTGATCTAAACACTTAATATTATTACCAAACAAGGTTATTTTCAAAGAAAATCATGTTTGGAGCTTACGCTTAGGTCCTAACAAGTCAATTTGGGCTCTATTAGGATCAAACCAGTCCATTTGGGCTCCATTAGGATCAAAGAAGTACAAATTGGCCTAGTTAGGTCGTATATGACCTAAAAAGTCGATTGGGGCTCTATCAGGATCAAACAAGTCCATTTAGGCTTCATTAGGACCATAGAAGTTCAATTGGGCCGATCGGGGCAATTGACCCAATTAGGTCCTAACAAGTCAAATTGGGCTCTATTAGGATCAAACCAGTCCATTTGGGCTCCATTAGGATCAAAGAACTACAAATTGGCCCAGTTAGGTCGTATATGACATAAAAAGTCGATTTGGGCTCTATTAGGATCAAACAAGTCCATTTAGGCTTCATTAGGACCATAGAAGTTCAATTGGGCCGATCGGGGCAACTGGCCCAATTAGGTCCTAACAAGTCAATTTGGGCTCTATTAGGATCAAACTAGTCCATTTGGGCTCCATTAGGATCAAAGAAGTACAAATTGGCCCAGTTAGGTCGTATATAACCTAAAAAGTCGATTTGGGCTCTATTAGGATCAAACAAGTCCATTTAGGCTTCATTAGGACCATAGAAGTACAATTGGGTCGATCGGGGCAATTGGTCCAATTAGGTCCTAACAAGTCAATTTGGGCTCTATTCGGATCAAACCAGTCCATTTAGGCTCCATTAGGATCAAAGAAGTACAAATTGGCCCAGTTAGGTCGAATATGACCTAAAAAGTCGATTTGGACTCTATTAGGATCAAACAAGTCCATTTAGGCTTCATTAGGACCATAGAAGTTCAATTGGGCCGATCGGGGCAATTGGCCCAATTAGGTCCTAATAAGTCAAATTGGGCTCTATTAGGATCAAACCAGTCCATTTGGGCTCCATTAGGATCAAAGAAGTACAAATTGACCCAGTTAGGTCGAATATGACCTAAAAAGTTGATTTGGGCTCTATTAGGATCAAACAAGTCCATTTAGGCTTCATTAGGACTATAGAAGTTCAATTGGGCCGATCGGGTCAATTGGCCCAATTAGGTCCTAACAAGTCAAATTGGGCTCTATTAGGATCAAACCAGTCCATTTGGGCTCCATTATGATCAAAGAAGTACAAATTGGCCCAGTTAGGTCGTATATGACCTAAAAAGTCGATTTGGGCTCTATTAGGATCAAACAAGTCCATTTAGGCTTCATTAGGACCATAGAAGTTCAATTGGGCTGATCAGGGCAATTGGCCCAATTAGGTCCTAACAAGTCAATTTGGGCTCTATTAGGATCAAATCAGTCCATTTGGGTTCTATTAGGATCAAACAATTGTACTTCCTGTTTAATTCACTTCATAAATCTTGTAAGAAATATAAATCTTGTTTAATTCACTTCATAAATCTTGTTTACTTTTAAATTTATTAAGATCAAATATTTTAATCATATTTATAAGATAAATTATTTAATATTTTTTCAAGGATAATAGAAGATAAATCAAGGAAAATATAAAAAATAACACAATCCGTCCGAAAATTTAGGACGGATTTCAGACGGATCAAGGAAAATATAAGAAATAACACAATCCGTCTGAAATCCGTTCGAAATTTTCGGACGGATTTCGGACGGATGTAAGATAAATCAAGGAAAATATAAAAAATAACACAATCCGTCCGAAATTTTCGGACGGAATTCAGACGGATCAAGGAAAATGTAAAAAATAACACAATCCGTCTGAAATCCGTCCGAAATTTTCGGACGGATTTAAGACGGATGTAAGATAAATCAAGGAAAATATAAAAAATAACACAATCCGTCCGAAATTTTCGGACGGATTTCAGACGGATGTAAGATAAATCAAGGAAAATTATAGAAAATAACAAAATCCGTCCGAAATTTCGGACGGATTTCAGACGGATCAAGGAAAATATAAAAAATAACACAACTGTGAAATCCGTCCAAATTTCTGACGGATTTGATTGATCGAGGGAAAATATAAAAAATAATACAATCCGTCTGAAATCCGTCCGAAATTTTCGGACGGATTTCAGACGGATGTAAGATAAATCAAGGAAAATATAAAAAATAACACAATCCGTCCGAAATTTTCGGACGGATTTCAGACGGATCAAGGAAAATATAAAAAATAACACAATCCGTCTGAAATCCGTCCGAAATTTTCGGACGGATTCAGACGGATGTAAGATAAATCAAGGAAAATATAGAAAATAACAAAATCCGTCCGAAATTTTCGGACGGATTTCAGACGGTTCAAGGAAAATATAAAAAATAACACATTCCGTCCGAAATTTCGGACGGATTTCGGACGGATCAAGGAAAATATAAAAAATAACACAATCCGTCCGAAATTTCGGACGGATCAGGGAAAATATAAAAAATAACACAATCCGTCTGAAATCCGTCCGAAATTTTCTGAAATTTTCGGACGGAAACATTTCCGTCCGAAAATTCCGTCCGAATATTCAATTTTTCTAGTAGTGTTCTATGAGTTGAGTTAACTTCCTCATAATTTCTTCCACTGAATTAACAGTGAAATCCAATATCTCTTCCTCATGTTGCCAAGGCTTACTTAAGTTCTCACCCAAGTCTTCATCGGAAATAGGAGGAAGAAAAGCACATTCCTCAACTATCTCTGGTTGTGAAACACGGTCATGCTCTATATACAGCTCTACTAATTAGCCATCTCCAGAGCATGGTTGTCCCATGTTATTTCTTTAAGCATATACCCCTCATTAGGCTTCCACCATAACCTACCTGGTTCTGCATACCCTAAATCCTTAAGAAAGGACAAGGCCTCAAAATAGGACCACCTATCAGAGTCTATGCTCATGATGCAATGGAGTTGTCCTCCTACATACTTAAAGGGATGTCCCTCATCAATAGCACCCCAATGGTATAAGACAACAAAAAAATAAGACATTCCTACAACGTAAATACAGTACATGGTGAATACAATGTACGATAAACAATAAAAAAATACAAATCATTAGGCAAAGAGAAAAGCCCTAAATTATTTACTGAAAAAGTAAACCCTAATCAACTTTAGTCATTGTTAATTAGTTAAACATGTTAACTAATTGCATGAAACCCTAAATTAATCAGTTAATCAATTAATCAACAACAATCCCCAAATCAATTAATCAATCAGTTAAACATGTTAACTAATTGCATGAAACCCTAAATTATACCGCAAATTGGAAACCCTAGATGAAAACCCTAAATTACCCCCCAAACCAGAAACGCTAGATGAAAACGACAACCATATGGTCCAACACACGAAAAGACATGCTCGAAAATGACAAAGAAATGGTCCTATCAAAATTCAGATTGTATTAAACAATGAGAAGAAGAAAACCCCACATATATACAAAACTCAACATTCGAACAAAAGGGACCACATACCTACGTCACCTTCCTCTTTCTTCGTACGCGTCGAATGCTATAGTAACCAGCCCCACCACGAATACAAAAAGCGACGACAGAGACTCGGACGAGAGGCAAACGACCAAGAATGAAAGGATGCTCCAGTCATGCTTCTTCGAATATGAGAGGAACCCTAATCTCGAACTTGTACGAGGAAGGAAGAAAATGACCCCCGATATGCCTCTTTCACTTTATATAAAATAAAATTAACAAAAACAAGTGACGTGACATCTAACGTGGCTGACAGGTGTGCACTGTCAATCCATGTGGCAGTGCTGACGTGACGCACCATCAGCCACGTCAGCAGGTTAACAGGGCAAACTAATGGGGACCAGGACCAAAAAAGTTCAAAGTCTAGGGACCAAACCCCAAATTTTTTTTTACAAGGACTGATTTCAAAATACCCCTACTTTACGGGGACCAAAAAGTTCATTAAACCAAAAAACAATTATGGTTGATACCAATAAAAATTATTTTCTAAAAGATTTTAAAGGTGAAATCTTCATATCATATATTTAATATAATTAATTCTGGTTTGTTTGCTTATTTGTCTTAGTTGCATTGCATCGATGTTGTCCAAGTCGAACTGACTATACGATTAGGTCATGAACTATTTACCCAAATGACTTAAGCCCATACATTGTTGGAGGTCGGAGAGTGCTGCACCTGATAAGAAACACCCTCCTTATTAGCACATGCATGGGCTTGTCTCTGTAACACCCCGATTTTTACTATTCTTCAATAACAGTAAATATGTATATATATATTTATATTTTTATCCGAGACGTAAAAAATGATTTTGGTAAAACCAAAGTCATTCATATTATATTTATTTTTATAAGGTTAGGGTTAAATTTTGGGTTGAAAATTCAGACCGAACCCGGTCTGCGTTTCCGCTGACAATAAAATTTTACTGATCAGAAAACCTAATTTTGATTCGAGAACGAAATGGTTAGAATTTATATCATATTTACAACGATATTGGTTATTTTGAAAATTTTCAAAATAATTAAGTTATTATACTTTATTCGGGCGTAAGAACCTAAATCGGGTAATCGACGGAGTCGAGAATTAATGTGCAGAGACAAAACCCGACCCCGGATGGAGGAAGACAATGATTAATCCATGATGACTCGTGGGGGGTTGATGAGTGGCGCCGTTGCCGGGGACTGTGCCTTTTCGAATCTCAATTCAAATTTTGAATTGATTTTTCTGGACCTTTTCTTTTTATTTGATTTTTATTTCTGAAATTTAAAAAATTAAAAAAAAAATATTAATTTCAAAAATTTCTTTTCCTTCTATTGTATCCATCTCTCTGTGAGTTATATGCAAAGATCCCTAAGTCTTGGGAGCCTTAGTGAGATTGATCCGGAGATCGAGAGGACCTTCCATAGACGTAGAAGACTACAAAGAGAGGGAGAAAGGTTGAGTCCCGTTCCACTCATGGCGAATCAACCGGATACAAAACCTTTGAAGGACTACGCAGCCCCAAATGCGAGAGGCTTGCGAACTGGGATTGCAAGGCCAGAGATTGAGGCGGAAAACTATACCATACCGCCCATGCTAATCAACATGATTAGGCAACATCAATTCGGAGGATTGCCTTCGGAGGACCCGACCGATCACATAGAAACATTCTTAGAGTTCACCGACGCAATCCGGATTCATGGAGCCTCAGTCGATGTTGTGCGTTTGAGACTATTCCCCTCATCTCTCACTGGAAAGGCGAAGGCCTGGCTTAAGCAAATTCCCGCTAACACTTTGACCACTTGGGACCAATTGGAGCAGGCGTTCTTGGAGAAATTCTTCCCTCCATACAAGATGGCCTACATAAGAACCCAGATCACCGGCTTCTTCCAAAAAGACGGAGAATCATTATCGGAAGCCTGGGATCATTACAAGGGACTGTTAGAGTCGTGCCCACATCACGGACTCGAGAGGTGGTTAATAGTGCACACCTTCTATAACGGATTGGACTATTCTTCGAAGGTGTCGCTAGATTCTGCAGCCGGTGGAGCGTTTATGAATAGGCCTCTCACTGAGGCATTCAACATCATCGAGAATGTCGCCACCAACTACCACCAATGGGGATCCGAAAGAGGTAATAACCCGAACAAGATTTCGGGGGGTAAGTTTGAGGTAAATAGCACAGATCTTATTATGTCAAAGATAGACTCACTTAATAAACTTTTTGATCGGCTGGAAAGAGCTAATGTGAGTGCATTAGGTGCTACTAACCTTGTTTGTGAGATTTGTGGAATGCAGGGACATGACATGATGGGATGCCCACATGGATCCGGCGCTACGGGTGAACAAGTGAACTCTTGTAACAACTACTATGATACGAACCCGAAGCTGCCCAACTATGCTCCCCCAAATCCCTACAACCAAAGAAGGAACAACCCTTACCTCTCCTATGGCAACTACAGCAACACGCTCAACCATGAGTTCCAAGAAGGTCAAGGTAATAAGAGAGCAGCACCGGGGTACCCTCAGGTACAAAGATCTAAACTCGAGACTTTATTTGAAAGTTTTGTCGAAACTCAGACAAAACAGAATGAGGAGTTTAGACAACAAGGAAGGGCAGTGAGTGAGGCAATAAAGGATCTAGCATCTAAGGTAGACAACTTAGCAACTCATAACAAGATGCTAGAAACCCAGATTGCCCAACAAGCCAGCGCGTACTCGAGACCTAAGGGTGCATTCCCGGGGCAACCCGAAGCAAATCCCAATGAGCATTGCAATCTCATACACTTGAGGGATGATAAGCTTGGGGTGGGGGTGGCTGAAATGGACGTGGAACCGGAGGAGGACACGAGCGAAAAAGAAGAGCCAGAACCGAAATATGTCCCTCCACTACCGTACCAACCCCCGATACCTTTCCCACAGAGGTTGGTTAGGAAAAAGCAAGTAGATGTAGAGACTAAAATGCCTACTAAACTGAAAGACCCAGGTAGTTTCTCCATCGCTTGCTCGATTGAACAAGTGTAAATTGACCAAGCCTTATGTGACTTAGGGGCTAGCACGAGCTTGATGCCCCTCACTATCATGGAAAGGTTGGGAAGCAAAGAGTTGAGACCATTCAAATTCCCCTTACAATTTGCGGATGGCTCAACTAGGACTCCTCTAGGCATACTAGAGAATGTTCCTGTAAAGGTAGGGAAAATTCTCATCCCTACCGACTTCCTGGTATTGGACATGAAAGGGAATTCTAAATTCCCCATCATTTTAGGAAGGCCATTCTTGGCAACCGCTGGAGCATTAATAGACGTAAGGAATGGCAAACTCTCTCTAAATGTAGAGGAAGGTAGGGTAAATTTTCAGTTGACTAACTCTTGTAACAACCCTCCTTTTGAGAGCCATATGTGCAGAATTGATGTAACGTCTCCAGCGGTAGAGAAAGAACTTAGCATGGAAGCAACCCCAAAGATATGCAAGGCTAATGATGCACCCAGCAGTAATGGAATTGGAGTTGCTGTCCATCCGGAAACAAAACTTCCGCCGGAAGAAAGGAAGGCTAGGAAGCTTCGAGAGAAAAGAGCAAAGCGGAAGCGTTACTGGCCGTATGAGCAGAAACGACTATTTGAAGGAGCTCCATGGAAGAGAAGTGTGCCTGCACTTCTACGCCCAGCCGACCCCGGTTGACTTGAAGGAAGTATGGTCAAGCTTAAGACCATAAATAAGCGCTTCTTGGGAGGCAACCCAAGTTTTCTTTCCCTTTTCCTTTTGTTTTTGAATTCACCTCTTGAATAATTTGAGAAGATCAAGAGGCAAAAATATCATTAATAGGTTTGTCTAGTGTTTTCAGGTTGAGAAAGAGAAGAAGAGCATAAAAAAGATAAAGTCAGAGGCCATCACGCCCTGGCCGTGACAGTGGTCACGGCCGTGATGAGCTAAACAAGAGCACAGTAAGGATCACGGCCTAGCCGTGACAACCATCACGGGCGTGATGAGTAGGATGCCAAAGCCAGAGAGCATCACGGCCTAGCCGTGATGTAGATCACGGCCGTGACAGGGCAACTCCTGAGGACCAGAAACGATCACGGCCTGCCCGTGATGAGCCTCACGGCCGTGATACTATTTCCACCCAAGTTTTGACTAGAATGTGAGCCAACACCCGCTACCGACTCGGTAAGTTGTTCCATTTTTCTCCTCTCTCCGAATTGATTATTTACATTGGAAACAATGTAAGTAATCAAGCTTGGGGTAGGGGTATTTATTTTTGCATTTGCATTGTTGCATTCATATTGCATTCTCATAGGCATAGATTGGTATGATCACATTCTTTAGATTGCCCCTCACTTAGAACATGCATCCGATTGTGAGAACTTGGAGCCAAATGAATTGAGATAGTGAATTTTCGAACCCAATCTTTCATTATTCTTGTGATATGGCTAAAAATAAAATTTCTTGAGATAGTCATTTGATAGTTGATAATTAGCATGTGGTTCCTTAAGTTTGTATACCTCACTGATTTTTGAACTACTAAATGTAAGATTTTGAGCCAAAAGGGGGTATTCACTAAATCTACCCCATTTCTTGTGATAGAGTGATTTAATTCCTCATGGACTGTATTTTCTAGAACTTGACTTGAAACCATTTCAAAACTTAAAAATTTTTGAAAACATTTTTTGGAAATGATTGAGGCACTAGGTATTTTTCCGGCCTCCCGAGCTTTGAATGATAAATGCTACCCCTTAGTTGCCCAATTTTGAGCCTAAAGAAAAAAATACTTTTCTTGGTACCATGAATTAATTTGATAAATAATGCTTGGTATGGCACCTTTTAAAGTATTACAAAAAGGGTAATTGGTAGTTGGAAAAAGTATGGGAAGAAAAAGCTAGAAAGTAATTTCTCTTGAGCCATAAATCTCCCCTTCTCCAAGCAAATAAAAATGAAATAAACAGAAAAAAATGGAGAAGGGGATGACAAAGAAAGCGAGAAATGAAAAGAAAAAGAAAAAAAAAGGTGGAAAAGTAAATCAAAGCCCCCAAAAGGTATTTTAGAAGGTGTCATACTTTGTAATGTTTGATAATCTATCTAGCCTTCTTGAAAATTCCCTTTCTTTGATTTTCCCACCTTACAATAAATCCCATGGCCACATTAAAACCAAAGGAAAAGACCTCTTGATTCTTAAGTGTTTTCATTAATAAAGTGGAGATTTGGTTAATAGTCAAGCCTATGGTAAAATACTTTCCTTGAGGAAATGGAGTGAATTGTCAATAAACCCTAAAACACTTGAGTGAGGTGAGATGAGTGCCCAAATCAGTGAGAACATGAACTTGAAGAACCTAAGCTTCTAATTGGACTTGAACTTGATTATCTCTTGAATGCTTATTGAATATGCCTATCGCTTGGATTAGATTCTAGGGTTCTTAGTTCACTATCCATGCTTTGATTGATTTATCTTATGGCCTGAGTAATTGCTTGAGGACAAGCAACGTTTTAAGCTTGGGGTGACTACCTCTCATTGAGTTTGCGTATAACAATAGTTATCACGCTAGTGTAGGCATGGCACCCTATGAGGCTCTATATGGGAGAAGGTGTAGGTCTCCTTTATGTTGGTGTGAGGTAGGTGAGAAAACCTTGATAGGACCTGAATTGGTCCAGGAAACCTCTGAGAGAATCAAAATGATTAGGGAGAGGATGCGCACAGCGCAAAGTAGACAAAAGAGCTATGTCGACAAAAGGAGAAAGCCTCTAGAATTCCAGGAAAGTGAGCATGTATTTTTTAGGGTCACTCCTAAGACGAGGGTAGGGAGGTCGATGAAAGTCCGCAAGCTAAATCCACGTTTCATGGGACCTTTCCAAATTCTTAAAAGAGTCGGGCCTGTTGGTTATCAATTGGCTCTTCCGCCACAGTTGGCAAACCTTCATGATGTTTTCCATGTGTCGCAACTCAGAAAATATGTACCTGATGAATCTCACGTGATAGCTCCTGAGTCTATACAATTGAAGGATAATTTGATCTATAAGCCAAAGCCTAGACAAATCTTGGACAAGAGCACTAAGACTGTAAGGAACAAGGCAATTCCATTGGTGAAAGTGTTATGGGACGGATTTACTCCTGAGGAAGCCACTTGGGAGATGGAGGAGGACATCGTGCATCAATACCCGGATTTTTTTATCTAATGTATGGTAACCTTTACGTTTGAATATGTCATATGTTAAAATAAGTGTGAGTATGAGGCAAATTTCGGGGACGAAATTCTTTAAGGAGGGGAGAAAATGTAACATCCTAAAATTCTAATATAAATAATTTGATTAAAATATATATATATATATATATATATATATATATATATATATATATATATATATAGTGCAAATAAAAAAATATAATTAAGAGGTTTAGTGTAAAGAATAGATAGTATAAGGATTTATAGAAATTACTCAATTATTATAAATAAAGAATACAAAATTTATATATGTATATATATATATATATATATATATATATATTGTACAAGGACTTTTAGTCCAAGCACACTGATTTTTGGCATTTGCCAAAAGCAAATCAGAAAGTTGTTTAAAAAAAAACAGAGAGACTTAAAATTTGATGGACCTTTGATATAAATATAAAATAAAGCTTAAAACCTAACAGTTTTATTTTGTCTTCAAGCCTTTGCTATGCTGCATATAGTAAACCATGTAGAGGGAGTTTTTGTGGAGTCTTGTCAGCGTTTTTACTTTGCAGTACGTAGCGTCGAACTACTCATATCAAAAAACCTCGGTTAAAAGAAGAAATATTTATAGTGAAGCATCAACATTTATCGTTGATAATTTTTAGATCATTTTGGAGGTCTTCGAGAGGTGAGTAACAGTACTTTTTGCAAACATTTTCCATGGTATAATTGTTTGTATGTGTGTGGAAGGGTTTACCTTATAGTTTTTCTGGAATTTGAATTGAATATATGATTGATATCACCAACCTAAATTTTAAAATCCGGGGTTTTCAATTAAAACAAAAATCTGTTAAATTGAGTATTTACTCTTGCTATTGATGGAATGAAATACATGATTGATATTTGTACTAGTTGAATGATATGCTTGATGACATATGTGATGTCTTGATGTTCGTGATTGTCATAGTGTAGTTATAAAATTACTTGAAGACATGATATGAGTCTATTTGGTATGCATGATAGGATTAAATATTTAATTTATGGTAAATGAGTTCTTACATGTATGAGACATGAAATTTATGCCTTATGATGAGTTGTATGATGTTTGCCGCAATACCACCTATGATAGGGGTATCGAAGAGTAATACCGCCTTAATGGGGTATCGAAAATAACATCGCCATGTGATTGGGATGTCGAAAATGAGTATTACTACCTAAAAAGGGGTATCGAAAGTAACACCGCCACAGGTTGGGGTGTCGAAAAAGGAGAAATACCACCATGTGCACATGGGAGGTATCGAAATGGAAATGTCCCAGACAGAAGGGTGACATCGAAACACTCCTCGTGAGTAGGGGTGGGCAACAGGACGCCATTGTCATGTGATGTGTGAATTTATGGCATGCCGACAAGAGGCCAATTTAATTATGAGGTCTTCGGGCCACTTGGATTAATCTAGAATTTATTTGGTATATGGAATGTGATGTATTGAGATGAGTTGTTATGCTATATGCTCTCGAGTTGCTGAGATTATTGTTGTTATTAAAAAGTATTTTCCTTTGTATATAATATTTTGGAAAATTAGCGAATGACATGGACAATTTTTCCGGTTACCGTTCCGGTTGAGAACAATACTATTTTCGAAAATATTTTATAAACTATATTGTTGTTCACTGGGATTTTATATCTCATTATAAGTGTTGTTTTCAGAGTCCGAGGACACCGCTGTTGACCCAGAGATCTGAAGAGTCATCCTTTTGATTAGCTAGTGGGTTAGTAATGTAGTATGGCTGAGAGTGCTGTGCGAACAACGTTCTTGATCTTACGTATTATTTTTCTCAGATTGTAATTAGACATCCGGTTTTGAGGCTTTTCTTTTTATTTGTTTTTATCCAGATGTATGTATTATTATTATATTTATTATTTTGATACATTATTATTATTTTATTTAATATGAGAGATTTTCCAGACTTATATAATTGAGAAAAATTTTATGACCAGCATATTTTAATTAAATGCTTTGAAGGATTTTTCTCGAAATTACTTTGGATTACTAATGTAACGATGGGCGTTACATTTATGGTATCAGAGTGACACCTCTCCCAGTACGGTGCGGTTCGGGGACGAACCAAGGGGAAGTTGGTGGGCATGTAACACCCGGGTGCCGACGAGGGCGGGGAGTGGTCGCCGGTGCAAGAAGGCACGGACAAGGAGCGGCTCCTGGAAGGCTTCTAGGCGGAGGGACACATGAATGAATCGATTACACACCCGAATGAGAGGGATCTTGAGACTGTGTAGGTATGAGACTATACAGTTGAGGATGGCTTATATGAATTGATTGGTACTACCCATATCAACAAGATGCATCTTGTAACATCCCTGACTGCTTTATGGATTGACGACTGTCCCCAACAGTATAGTCCCATACCTACACAGTCTCAAGACCCTTCTCATTCAGGTGTGTAATCAGTTCATTCGTGTGTCCCTCCGCCTAGAAGCCTGCACCGGCGACCACTCCCCGCCCTCGTCGGCCCCGGGTGTCACATGCCCACCAGCTTCCGCTTGGTTCGTCCCCGAACCACACCGTACTGGGAGAGGTGCCACTCTATTACCATTTGTAACATCCCTGACTGCTCTATGGATTGATAACTGTCCCCACAGACCAACACGGGTCTTTTCAATGTGCTTTGTCCTCACTCACACGCTTCCTAGAAAACTTCTCGGGAGGTCACCCATCCCATAATTGCTCCAAGTCAAGCACGCTTAACTGTGGAGTTCTTAAGTGATGGACTTCCGAAAAGAAGATGCATCTTGTTTATATGGGTAGTACCAATCAATTCATATAAGACATCCACAACTGTATAGTCTCATACCTACACAGTCTCGGGACCCCTCTCATTCAGGTGTGTATCGGTTCATTCATGTGTCCCTCCGCCTAGAAGCCTGCCAGGAGCCGCTCCTTGTTCGTGCCTTCTTGCACCGGAGACCACTCCCCGTCCTCGTCGGCCCCGGGTGTTGGGTTGGACTGAGTGTTGCAATTGAGCTGGTCTGCCCGCTCCAAGTTGAGAGGTGATACATGGACCTTGAGCGAAGGCATAGGGTTCATGTGTCCTAGACAGGAGGGCAAGGTGGTAGCATATGCCTCTAGACAGCTTAGGCCACATGAGGGGAATTACCCTACCCATGACCTAGAGCTAGCAGCGGTGGTTTTTGCCTATAAAATTTGGAGGCATTACCTTTATGGGGCAAAGTTTGAAGTTTTTAGTGACCATAAAAGCCTTAAATATATGTTCGACCAGAAGGAGTTGGACATGAGACAACGAAGGTGGATGGAGTTCCTTAAGGACTATGACTTCGAGTTGAAGTACCATCCGAGAAAGGCCAATGTGGTGGCAGATGCTTTGAGTAGGAAGTCCCTACACATGTCAAGCTTAATGGTGCAAGAGCTGAACCTCATGGAAGAGTTTAGGTACATGAATCTGGAGGTGTTGGATGTGTCCTTAAATGTCTTAAGTTTGAAGCTGAATATGTTCGAAATTAATAGTGACCTTAGAGATGAGGTTAGGCGGGAACAACTTTTAGACCAAGAGTTGCAGTCTCGGTTGGGACAAGAGGGTTATGAGTTGTCTGTTGATGGGCTAGTGAAGTTTAAGAATAGGATCGTTGTTCATAAGGAGGGGAGCCTTAGAGAGAAGATATTAGAGGAAGCTCATAAGTGAAAGTTTACCATACATCCTGTAATAACTAAGATGTACCAAGACCTTAAGAGGATGTATTGGTGGCCAGGAATGAAAAAGGATGTGGCTAGATTCGTAACTAGGTGTTTGGTGTGCCAAAAGGTTAAGATAGAACATCAGAAGCCTTCGGGGTTGTTGCAGTCCTTGGAAATTCCAGAATGGAAGTGGGAGAGAATTTCTATGGACTTTGTGATGGGGTTACCTAAGACACGTTTGAGCTTAGACGCCATTTGGGTGATAGTGGATAGGTTGACCAAGTATGCCCACTTCCTGCCAATTAAGGCAACCTATAGCTTAGACAAGTTGGCATACCTCTATATCAAGGAAATAGTCAAGCTTCATGGGATACCCACATCCAAAGTGTCGGATAGAGACCCGAGGTTTACCTCTAGATTTTGGAGAGCTTTTCAGCAAGCCTTTGGGACTAAGTTGACCCTTAGCACGGCCTATCATCCCCAAACGGATGGTCTGTCAGAGCAGACCATTCAGACCCTTGAGGACATGCTTAGAGCGTGTGTCTTGGATGGAGGAGGGAGTTGGGATAGGTTCCTACCTCTCATTGAGTTTGCATATAACAATAGTTATTACGCTAGTATAGACATGGCACCCTATGAGGCCCTATATAGGAGAAAGTGTAGGTCCCCTTTATGTTGGTGTGAGGTAGGTGAGAAAACCTTGATAGGACCTGAATTGGTCCAGGAAACCTCTGAGAGAATCAAAATGATTAGGGAGAGGATGCGCACGGCGCAAAGTAGACAAAAGAGCTATGCCGACAAAAGGAGAAAGCCTCTAGAATTCCAGGAAGGTGAGCATGTATTTTTGAGAGTCACTCTTAAGACGGGGGTAGGGAGGTCGATGAAAGTCCACAAGCTAAATCCTCGTTTCATGGGACCTTTCCAAATCCTTAAAAGAGTCGGGCCTATTGGTTATCAATTGGCTCTTCCGCCACAGTTGGCAAACCTTCATGATGTTTCCATGTGTCACAACTCAGAAAATATGTCCATGATGAATCTCATGTGATAGCTCCTGAGTCTGTACAATTGAAGGATAATTTGATCTATAAGCCAAAGCCTAGTCAAATCATGGACAAGAGCACTAAGACTTTGAGGAACAAGACAATTCCATTGGTGAAAGTGTTATGGGAAGAATTGACTCCTGAGGAAGCCACTTGGGAGATGGAGGAGGACATCGTTCGTTAATACCCAGATTTTATTATCTAAGGTAATGTAACCTTTTAGTTTTTAATATGACATATGTTACAATAGGTGCGTATGTATGAGATGAATTTCGGGGACGAAATTCTTTATGGGGGGGGGGGGGGGGAATATAACATCCTAAAATTCTAACATAATTATTTTGATACAAAAATAAAATTAATTAAGTTATTAAAAATATAATGGAAATAAAATATAATTAAGAGGTTTAGTGTAAAGAACATACGGTATAAGGATCTATTGAAATTACTAAATTATTATAAATAGAGAATACAAAATTTAAATATATATATATATATATATATATATATATATATATATATATATACTCTTAGTACATGTGCACAGTATATATATAAATGAAATCAGAAAGTTGTTTTAAAAAATAAATAAATAAATAAATAAATAAATGCAAACCATATATTTCAAGACATGCGCACAGTGTGTGTGTGTGTGTGTATATATATATATATATATACTCTTGTCAATGTGCGTGAAAAAGGAACACCGCACAGTGAGTAAACGAGGGAGTGAGAGACATCCCTTCCTTGCCAGTGTAATCATTGCAACACACAAATCCAAGAACGCCAGTGAAGGGAAGAAGAATTTTTAGAGAATAACTTGCTTTTATCATACAAAATTTTTAGAGCATTTTGGAACTCTTCGAGAGGTGAGTAACAGTACTTTTTGCGAACACTTTCCATGGTATAATTGTTTGTATGTGCGGGGAAGGGTTTACCTTATAGTTTTTTTTTTTTTTGGAATTTCAATTGAATATATGAATGATATCACCAACCTAAATTTTAATATCGGGGGTTTTCAATTAAAACAAAAATTTGTTAAATTGAGTATTTACTCTTGTTACTGATGGAATGAAATACATGATTGATATTTGTACTAGTTGAATGATATGCTTGATGAGATATGTTGTGTCTTGATGTTCGTGATTGTCATAGTGTAGTTATAAAATTACTTGATGACATGATATGAGTCTATTTGGTATGAATGATAAGATTAAATATTTAATTTATGGTAAATGAGTTGTTACATGTATGAGACATGAAATTTATGCCTTATGATGAGTTGTATGAAGTTTGCCGCAATACCACCTATGATAGGGGTATCGAAGAGTAATACCGCCATAATGGGGTATCGAAAGTAACATCGCCATGTGATTGGGATGTCAAAAACGAACGATACCACCTAAGAAGGGGTATCAAAAGCAACACCGCCATATATTGGGGTGTCGAAAATGGATAAATACCGTCATGTGCACATGGGAGGTATCGAAATGGAAATGTCCCCGACAGAAGGGTGGCATCGAAACACTCCTCATGAGTAGGGGTGGGCAATGGTACACCGTTGTCATGTGATGTGTGAATCTATGGCATGCCGGCAAGAGACCAATTTAATTAGGAGGTCTTCGGGCCATTTGGATTAAAACAGAATTTACTGGGTATATGGATGTGATGTATTGAGATGAGTTGTTATGCTATATGCTCTCGAGTTGCTGAGATTATTGTTGTTATTAAAAGTATTTTTCCTTCGTATATGTTATTTTGGAAAATTAACGGATGTCATAGACAGTTTTTCCGGTTACCGCGCCGACTGAGAACAATACTATTTTCTAAAATATTTTATAAACTGTATTGTTGTTCACTGAGATTTTATATCTCATTATAAGTGTTGTTTTCAGAGTCCGAGGACATCGCTGTTGACCCAGAGATCTGAAGAGTCATCCTTTTGATTAGCTAGTGGGTTAGTAATGTAGTATGGCTGAGAGTACTATGCGAACGACGTTCTTGACTTGGAGAAATTCTGGGATGGGTGACCTCCTGGGAAGTTTTCCCAGGAAGCATGTGAGTGAGGACAAAGCACGCTGAAAAGACCCGTGTTGGTCTGTGGGGACAGTCGTCAATCCATAGAGCAGCCAGGGATGCTACAAGGACCCTTGGTGACCGCATCACAACTAGAATCACCATCCTTCACTTTGTAGCGTGATACCCCACACCTAGGGCACTCGTGCATCTCTTCAAATTCTTTCCTGTACAATATGAAATCATTGGGGCAAGCGTGTATTTTCTTATACTCCATACCCATCGGACACAATATCTTCTTCGCCTCATAGTTTCGGACGGTAATGTGTTACCTTCTGGAAGCATGTCTTTAAACAACTCAACCAATTCGGTAAAGCTTTTATCACTCCACCCATTTCTCGCCTTCACATTGAACAATCTTAACACCGCTGACAATCGTGTGAAATTAGTGCACCCCGGATACAAAGCCACTTCCGTATCACTGCACAAAGTATCATACACATGTGCTCGCCGAAAAGACTCTTGCCCAACATCACGGATCATGTCCTATAGTCCATCGTCCATATCCACGTCATCAACTTCTTCTCTATGCGACACCCTCGGCCTGTCTAACGATTCACCATGACATATCCATATTGCATAACTCTTGCAAATCCCCTCACAAATAATATGCTCCTGTATCTCCTCAGCTTCTAGTCGTCTCTCATTCAATCATTTAACACAAGGACAATAAAACCTTCCGTTACCACTATCAGGAGCATTTGTTTTTGCAAATTGTAGAAAATCTTCCACTCCATTCTCATACTCATCACTTGTCCGTCTAGCATTCATCCAACTGCGATCCGTGACTCAAACAAATAACTTCGTACTTAGTCCAAGATCTTCATCAACTACTTCTTATGACAGGGTATGGCCCTATCCCATTCGAGAAGAAACTTTTTCAACATTCGGTTAACAGTTAGTCCTTAACTCTCATGCTCATACTCGACGAAATTTCGGCAGCATTTCCCTTCGGTCTCCGACGTACACGACTTGAACGCGATGGCATCCACCATGATAAAGTATGCACCCGGAGAACGAAATGAAATGTATCAATCCGAACTTTCATCAAGTATATAACATGAGAATCAATGAATAACTATTTTAACTGAAAGAAGAAAAAGTTTTTTCCCAAACTGTCCAACTTTGGACAATTCAAGATCCAATACAATGAGCGGTACCTTAAGCACGTACATGTGTGCTCATTAGTATTGCATCTCAAATGGGAAACTAACGATTTACTAATTAATTAACATTAAGAAAATTAATAAAACACTCCAATCCCCAAGTACAATGCAAACAAAAACCAAACGAGAAAAATGGAGAGGAGAAAGCTTACCGGGTGTGGGAAGAACACTCAGCCGGAAACCATAATGAATAATGAATATTCTGCTTAATATTCTGCTCAGAACTTGTACCGTAATAGTTTCAATAACAGCAAGTGTACCTATACAAAAAGAGAAGCACTTTGTGAATATTTTCATAACAAGACCAGAATAACAAGTTCACAACAACAATTATGTAGCTTGATCAGTATAGAAGCATAAATACAGAAGAACTATGACAGAGATAAAGCACACACATACATATAAGAAATAGCTGAGCTTACAGTAGAAAATCCAAGTTGATGGACACATATAAGGCTACACATATAAATGATTTAGCAGGTAGAATGATAAATGAACTCTGGAGCTCAAAATTTGATGGGAAAGATGATCAAAATGAAGTCTGGAATGGTTGAGTTAGGTGTGTCAGTATTGCTCTCACTCTCATGCATTTAAATCTATAACTCTTGAAAAAAATGGAATTGTAAGTTTTAGTCTCTTGATATTTAACATGGCAGGCAAGCAAAACATATAGACTAATCAATCCTATCCTACCTAAACCTAACATAAAACCGATCCAACTTAATCGGCTAACATTTATATTACTTTCAGTCACTTAATGAGGCAAAACTTAACTTATAAATCTCAACCAGATAAATGACAGCAAGCTAAACATAACTGCAAAATTCTCACACTAGATCATTATCTAGCATCCTCAATTATAAGAAGACCTTTTAAAATTATATTGATAACTAACAAAGACAGCTCCTTTTAAAATTATATCATACTCGATCAATAGTAAAATCTTAAAGACAAAACATATCCCCAGCAAGAATCCAACTTAACAAATATCCTCCATTGAAAGAAATAACGCTTTAACTCAATGGGATCATAGCTGCATTGTGTAGGTAATTCTGGAGACACAACACTGCGACCAAACCAGAAACTAATAAGACACACACAATTTTGATTTTTTTTCCCGATAGAAGACATAACAGTGATGGCACAAACTTGTTTAACCCGAAAACAAAAAATATGATCCACTTCAATAACAATTTACCTTCAATCAGGTATGCTTGTGAAGAAAATAAGTTAAACCACAAACACAAAATACATTAGTCCAAATAAAATGCTCACTTAAATTCCTTTAATTCTTTGATTAATACTGTAAAATGGGGCTTTCTAACCCCCACCTACATTCCAAACCATCGTCACCTAGTACCTGACTAAAGTTAAATTATACCATTTTCCTTGAAAACCCAGAAAGAAACACAAAATGTGCAGATAGTCCATCACAGCTTATGAATAAAAATGCAAGCAAAACAAAAACAAAGTCTATGTGCACTGTGGCAATTATTCAACACATAAAATAAATTGAAAGGGTATCAGGGAGAGGGTATGAGAAGACCTTACACTTCAAGTAGAGGATACAGGGTCACGGTAGCGACATGGAGGAGCGAGCGGAGAACAACGAACTTTGTGGCTGAGGTGACACAGTGGTCCTCCCAAGCCGTAGATGGTGACGCGGCGGAGTGATCAAGGAACAAAGGTTATGAGGGTGTGAGCATTACGGTTTTCATATCTTTTTGAGCTTTTGAAGGTGTTGGGGTTGTTGGGGTAATGGGAGGAGAAGAAAACCCAAACCCACTGTCTCACGCAGGTCAGGCGAGAGTAGAGGGTTCGCGGTGGCTGGAGTGGTGGCCACTAGATAGTGACGGAGGTTTAGTGTCGGAGTGTCACGAACAGAGAGCGGAAGAGGACGAGCTGTGTGGCAGAGGCAAGGTAGGGCATGAAATCTTTGTGTGGAGTGCACAAAGAGAAAGGCGGGAACTGAAAAGAAAAATAAACCCTGTGTTTCCACATCAGTTTTAATAATAACCGATGTGTCAAATTACGGGTACCACATCGGTTTTACTAACAACCGATGTGTAATAGTTATCACATCGGTTTTCAACCAAATCGATGTTTAAAGTGGTTCTTTAAATTTCAGTAATAATTTTTTCCTTTAGATTTTAGACATCGGTTTACATAAATAACCGATGTGGAAATATTTTAACATCGGTTAGAAAAAAAAACCGATGTTAAAGGTGCTGAAGATAATTTCAAAAATGCCACCGCCTCGTTTTGCACATCGATTTTATAGAAACCGATGTTAAATCTCCGACGTTGAAAGCATAATTTGTACTAGTGAATATAATTTATTTTTATATGATAGTTAATTTTTTGTTTGTTATTTCATGTTATGTATATTCAAGGGTTTGATATGTTTTTGATCCCTATAAAATTGGTAAATTTTGATTTTGATCCCTATAAAATTTATTCATTTTTAGTTCCTAAAAATACATAAAAGTTGTGTGTTTTTAATCACTTGTGAGGAACTAAACACGCATTACTTTTGTTAAATGTAGGGACTAAAAAGCGAAAAAATCTATTAATTTTTTTTACCAAATTTATAGGGATCAAAAATATTTTAACTTCCCTGTGTTTAATTTTGGTCCCCCTCACATGTATTTCCTGGCTTCGCCCCTGATGATAGGTAACAGTACCTCCGAACTCAATTATAAGCAAAAATAACTAATTTCACACTTATTAAGGAAGTTAGTTGGTGTCAAAAATTAAAGAAGTTAGTTAATTTAGTTTAATTATCTTGATTTATGTAAAAAAAAATGAGTTATAGTAATTACTAGACTACCTTTTAATTGTCTAAGAAATGTGCAATGCTTTTGAAAAAGTAAAGGGAGAATTGGTTTGATTGGTTAATTTTCTTGATTTTTGGAATACTTACATTAAATAGAGTTGAGTTGGTTGAATTTTACTTATATTTAAGTCAAAAAAATATAGGTATTTTTTTACTTATATTTGAGTCCAGAGGGAGTAATGATGTAGGTAATGATGCCTTTAGGATTTTTATGTTCTTTTTAATCAAGATTGCTATGACCATGACAATGCTTGAGTAGTCGTTTTATTTCTAGGAATTGGGGCTATACCCAAGACTTGTTTTATGTTATGAATTGATGTTTTCCCTTTGTTAATTTCAAATTGCTTTTGATTTAATTCCTATTTTTATAATTACTTGTGAATTTGGTGCGCACGTATTTGCATGTCTTGGATATTCTAGGGATAAACTGAGAAGTGAACCTAGGTATTGGATCTATATGGATTGAACTTAGGACTTAAATCACGAGAGTTAGAAGCGGTCCTTCGAGGGTTCATCGAATTGTCACAAACCTCAATGGGTCCAATTTAAATACAATTACCACGAGAGTAAGGATTGGTTTAATTGGGCTCGATTCTTATATCTAGAGAGGGAACATTAACTATATTAGGATAAATTCACCTTCAAAGCATCTTGATAATTAATATAGGGGTAGTCAATTTAGTAGCATAAGCAATCTTGTTGGTAACCCAATTCCTGGAAATTTCTCTTTAATTTGAAAAACCCCAAATTGACTTACTTTCCTTTTTTGTTTGATTGCGATTTTAATAATTGATTTGTTACTTGATTCTTATTTCAAAAACCAAATATTTCTTTATTTAATTTAATTGATTTAATAATTAATTGTTGTTCAAGATCACAATCTCTATGGATTCGATCTTTTTATTACTTAACGACGAAGCCGTACAATTACGGATTCACACTATCGGCATCCAAGTGGTTTGTGATAGCTAGGGTCCTCTTGGCCCAGATGGACACGGCTTGGAAATTTATGGGATCATGCAAAATATCCAGATATATGCTAGAGTGGCAACCTTTATAGTGAGTGGCATAGTCCAAAAATAGGAAAGGAATTGAAGGACTGGACATGAATAAATGATAGAACGAGGCATTCTTTTGAATTCACTGCCTGCGTTTATGGGTGGCCCGACAGCGGCAATGTGCAGTCACATAATCCATTTTCCCCAAACGGAAGTTCAAAAGAAAACAGCTTCTATGGATTGAGAGTTGTCAAATTCCAACCAATAGGCCTATGTTTGGACTTTGGACAATAGTGAATAAATTTAACTCTTTATTGTTTATTGTTGAAAATAAATAAAATTATCTTACAATTGAAAAGTAAAAATATACAATTAAAAGGATATCCCACATGGTTATTATGGTTAGAAACTGGGGTATGGATCTACAACAAAAGGAGAATAGCATAGAACAAGCGCAATCTCTAGCGCGTGTAAGGACACTAGGTTTTATTCGATTCACCTCCACCAATCTCTTTTTAAATTGGATACAATAATTGTAACAACGAATTCCCTCGAGAATACAATAGAGAAACCTTGATTTGGTTTGTACCCCATGAATCAAGCTTATAATCAATGGTAGTTTAGAGAGTAACATTCTCCTTAACTCTTCCTGCACACAAGGAAAAAAAAAAGTGATTTGGAGTGTAGAACTTAGCCAAATCCGGATTTGAATTCTGTATGGGTGAGTGGTTCTATTTATAGACCAACTCATGTCCCTTGGTGATGAAAACAACCCTTCATGGGTTTGAATGAAGCAATGCAACCATTCATCATTGTAACCTTTCATGTTTAGTCATATCCTATCATGAAAGAACACATTATTAGGAAAGATTTGTGAGCCATGATGAGATACACCAATTGGAACAACTCAAAATGTGAGCTTCAAAATTCTGCAGACCGTAAGCACTTGGCGCCCATAGACAAAGCACATGGTGCCCAATGTTCTTTTGCTCTACGGTACCTGAGCGCCTAGCGCCTAAAGTCCCAGCTCCTAGCACTGTCGGTGCCTAGCGCCCAAATCTCCCGTGCCTAGCGTTGGGCCCTTTCCAACTTGATGTTTTTGAACTTCCATTATTTTTGAAATACCTCACAATCCCTTACCATTTACAAAATAAACCCAAATCCTAGTATTCCGTAAACCACATGCTTTCAGATAAAGGTATCTCGCGATTTAACCTTTACTTAGTAAGCATTGGGTTTCACTCATCCCGAATACAGTTGTAGACAAGATTTAAACCAAATATTCATTAGAACAAGCATTGTATGACTTACACATCAAATCTCGGTACCATTGAATGATGTGGTAGTGTGACACATTTGGTAAGGCCCTGTGTCTTGTATCCTTTTCACGAGAGCTTTAAGAGTCAAGCCCTTAACAACAAGAAGCAGTCCCACTTCACTCTTATATAGGTAGACTCTATCGGAAGGACACCCATAAGTTAGGCACTTCAACATATACATGCTATAAGTCCATTAAGAGCAGAAGCTCACCCTTTCCTTTTATTTCCTCATGGTCCAAGTGCTTTTAAACCTTGGGATGTGTCCATTTGTCAAGTACTTTCAATCACTCTGATAGTGTACTTTTGCCATTGAACTCAAGACGTGATGCTACTCAAGTGTGAGTCGGGTTTCCACCAATGGCGATCATTTAAGATGTGGGGTTGAATCTCATCCCTAATGATGTTTTTAACACCATACCTAGCTTGCTAGTCCCTTCGTCAAAGGATCTGCAAGATTCCTCGTTGTTCTCATTAAGACTATGGATATTACTCCATTTGTAATTAAAACTTTTACATAGCTATGTCTTAGCCCAATGTGTCTGGACGTTCCATTGTAAACCTGACTATATGCCCTTGATAGTGTTGACTGACTATCACAATGTATGGATACCGGTGCCATTGGCTTTGGCCAAATTGGCATCTCAAACAACAAGTTTCTAAGTCATTCAGCTTCTTTACTACATGCTGACAATGCTATGAATTTTACAGCCATGACGGAGTTGGCAATATGGTCTTCTGTATAAGTCACCCAACTGGTATCCGTGTAACCTTCTAATGTGGAAGGATACCCATTATAGCTTAAATTATAGTTCATTATCCCCCTCAAGTATTTCAATACTCTTCGGACAACATGCCAATGGTCTTTGCTTGGATTAGTTGTATGCACACTTAGTCTCCCTACAACATATGCAATGTCTGGTCGGTTACATGTCATATATACTAAGCATCCAATTATCTTTGAGTATTCAAGTTGTGATACTTGACAACCTTTATTTGGTACTAAATTAGTATTATGATCAAAATTAGGAGTAGCAACAGATTCACAATCAAAGTGATCAAATTTCTTTAATACCTTTTCTATATAGTGAGAATGGGATAAACCTATACTTTTCAAATTTTCAAAATCTCTTATAAACATTTTCTCTATAAATAGGGGTTACTTTGGCAAGAAAATTAAGATATTTTGAGCTAACAAAACTCTGCCAAAATGCCTCCACAAAAATCATTAGAGCTTTCATACTTCAATTTGAAAAATGCAATTATAGTTTCTTTTGTATTTCTCTTTGGAAACAATTTTCTTGTAAGCAATAGGAGAGTTGCTTCATTGATTTGGTGAGGCATCAAAATCAATTTCAAGGTGGGGAATCCTTGAAGCCAAGGTGGGGAATCCTTGAATCTAAGGTGAGGCATCCTTAGGAGGTAAGGATTATTTTGAGTGGGGCATCTCAAAATAATCAAAGGTAAAAGGTGGGGTATCCTTTAGATTTTGTAAATTGTAATCTTGTAAACAATTTTCAAATAGTGAAATCTCTCAAGGTTTTTGAGAGCTGGATGTAGATCACTCAGGTTGTGATCGAACCAGTAAAATCGTTTGTGTGATCTTCTCTTTCCCTCACTTTTATAATTCTTGCAATTATTGTTCAATTGTTGTTCTTTATTGTATTTGGTTAATTGTGATGGATTTAACACTCTGATTTTTAATTGTGAGGTCAATCATACATAATCATTCTCTTCTTCTACTCAATTTCTTTGCATCATACATAGTGTTTCTTGAACAATTTTTTTAAGAAACCAAAGTTTCCAAGAAAGTGATTTCCCCCAACTCAAGGTGCCATATTGATCAACAATACTTTCACCATCTCTTATTATTCTATTCCCCATGATCGCATTAGCTTCCCCTAAGTCTTTCATATCAAAATTACTAGATATGAAACTCTTAGTTTTTTCTGCCTCATCTAGATCAGTACAAAAAATTAACATATCATCTACATATAAACAAATCATGACACATTTTCCACTATGGATTTTACTACAAATATACTTGTCAAATTCATTTATTTTATACCCATTAGCTAGCACAACTTAATCAAACTTTTGATGCCATTGTTTAGGAGCTTGTTTTAAGTCATACAATAACTTATTCAATTTACACACCTTTTCTTGACAATTAACCACAAACCCTTCGGGTTGTGTCATATGCACCTCTTCATCTAATTCCCCATTGGTAAAAGTTGTTTTCACACCCATTTGATGAATGACAAACTTATAGATGGAAGCAAGTGTCAATAACACTCTAAGTGGTGCAATTCTTACCACTAGTGCATGTGTATCAAAATACCCCACCCCCCCCCTTCCCCCCTTAAACTTATCCATGGTTCCATCTACCTTCATTTGCCTTTTGAAAATCCATTTACAACATATTGGTTTGGAACTAGGTGGGGGGTCTACTAATTTCCACATTATATTCTCCATTATTGAGTCAATTTCCTCTTGTATAGCTTCCTTCCAGAAAGCAACATCTTGAGACTTTATTTCCTCTTAAATTGTTTCTGTATCACTTTCTGTATTATAACAAATTGGTCCATAACTGTCCATGGACTCTCTTGTTCCTTCAATAATGTAACACCTCCTTGGTGCTACGTCTCAAACTCGATGCGGAAGTATAAAAAAACACTCGGTGCGGAAGTATAAAAAAACACTGGTTGCTTTCAAAAAATACTTTTAAGTAAATAACTACGTTCAAAAATAGGTCTAAATTTTTTGGCAAAATAGGTACATTGGTCATATACTTTTTTTTATTTTTTATTTTTCATATTGGTCCTATAAGTTTTTTTCTTTTCAAGTTGGTTTTCCACGTTAGTCATTTCCGTCAATTTCGAACTAACGGCGTCAGTTTTGACCAGACGTGGCTATCATGTTAGTATGATACATGACTTTTGATCTGACGATGTTAGGTCAAAATTGATGGAAGTCTACTAATTTCCACATTATATTCTCTATTATTGAGTCAATTTCCTCTTATATAACTTCCTTCCAAAAAGCAACATCTTGAGACTTTATCTCCTCTTCAATTGTTTTTGGATCACTTTATGTATTATAGCAAATTGGTCCATAACTATCCATATGGACTCTCTTGTTCCTTCAATAATGTAACACCTCCTTGGTGTTAAGTCTCAAACTCGGTGCGGAAGTATAAAAAAACGTTGGTTGCTTTCAAAAAATACTTTTAAGTAAATAACTACGTTCAAAAAATGGGTCTAATTTTTTTGGCAAAATAGGTAGATTGGTCCTATATTTTTTTTTCCCACATTGGTCCTATAAGTTTTTTTCTTTTCAAGTTGGTTTTACACGTTACGTTTCGTTTCCACGTTAGTCATTTCCGTCAATTTCGAACTAACGCCGTCAGTTTTGACCTGACGTGACTATCATATTAGTATGATGCATGACTTTTGATCTGACGACGTTAGGTCGAAATTGATGAAAAGAACCTACGTGAAAAAGGAACGTAACATGTAAGATCAATTTAAAAAGAAAAAAAACTTATAAAACCGATGTGAAAAATAAAAATAAAAAAACGTATAAGACTAATTTACCTATTTTGCTAAAAAAAATTCTTTCACGATACAAAAAATTAAAGAATAAAGATGATAAATGAAAACCACATTACATACATCGAACCATAAACTTTCGTCAGATAATAAAAGGTGTTCCGCCTAGGGCGTTCAAGTTTCCGAAATACATATACATATATATATATATATATATATATATATATATATAACTGATAGGAAAATGCATCTGAAATGGGGAAATCCTAAAGCCTACAACAAAAAGATAGACTCTGAGAAGCCAGATATACACCACCACAACATAAAAAGAGATACACGAGATACAACTGCCCAAAAAAAAGTTAAAGGAGTTTCATCCTCGCTATCAGAGGATCCTCCTCCTCCTCCTCTCCTGCTTCCTCTATTACCTGTTCCAAGAATTGGACCATTGCTTGTAACTCTTGCTTAAGCGATTCCAAGATTTCGGAGGACAAAGGCGGCATTTCAGTAATCCGTCGCTGGATTTCTTCAAAAAATGGGCGAAGGAGGTGTGCCCTATTCATGTTTATGTTTGATATAAATTCAGCACTATAATGTTTAAATGCAGGTAGCAACTCATTACAGAACCTGTCTGCATGCAGCAAAATATCTTGTTGCTGTTGGTTTAAACTAGTACCATAGGTAACGGCTGAAATTTTATCCTTCGTCACAATGATGCGAAATATTAGTGATTGCAGCATGCTCATTTCTGCACCAAGAGGAATAAGCGCGTTTAATATATCATCAAAATGATCATGCCTCATCCGCCCTGGAGTCTTCGGAACCAAAAGTGATGGCATGCAGGCTCTCGAGCAATTGGGATTGGGAAGACTGAATTCAATATCCTCCGTCTTCTTATACAGATAAACTCCCCACTTAATCGGAATAACGAACTTTGATTTACAATAAACCTGAACGGCCTTCCAATCATCTCCAAGACTTGCATCAAGGCCCTCCCACTCTTCATCATTGAACAAAACTCTCACATCACACAATAACAAATGGTTCTCCCCAACATTGAAATAATGATACTCTTTGCAACATACTTCTTCGCCCTCGATAAACAAGTGCAGGCCAGCAGTTGGCAAATTAACTACTCCTAACTCTTCGGAGACGAGGTCACCTGTGGACATTTTCCCAAACACAAATGCTAAAGCAACAGCAGGGAATTTTCGACGAGCCCAAAAGAGCGGAATATCTTCATTGCAAACAAGGTCAAACCATTGTGGAATCTCCATTTTGGGCATCATAACTGCAAATCTACCATCCTCTTTACCAACCTGTAACATCAAAAACACAGAAAATTGGTAACTTGCCTTTGTATCATCAGCTGTAAAATAAGAAGCGGAAAATAAATAGAACACTATATAACAACAATATTAATTATCAGAACCAACACCCAACGTGTTCTAATTATCTAAAATTTATACCATAATTGGTGGTTTAGCATTATAGTATATTTCATATATACGCTCATGCACCAAACCTCAAATTGTTGTGACAATGTTTCTATCAACTACCGGATTGATGTGTTTGCCAATCCGTATTTGAATAGCGATACTTTATGAATGCTGTAATAGAAGAAAATAACAATTGTAATGGTTTAATGTGTATAGTGCAGTTGTAATAGCTTGACATGCAGAAAGCAATTGTAACGGGTAATGTTAATATATAAGTGGAATATGAGTAGCAAAAATTGACATCTTTGTTCTGTTTTTTTATATTTGATCAGTTTAATGTGACAATGATGTCAATTTGAGAAGATGAAAATGTGATCATAAACTTTCCCATCTAATTGTATTCATAACAACATTATGTAAATAAGAGACAATGTAATGATAAGTGAAACCTTAGACAATAGTGATGTTGAAGCCTCTGAAGTTAAGGACCGACAATGCGTTGCATCTAAATTCTGAATACTCGGTGACAGTTCTGGAATTTCTTGAAGTTTCCAGCAACAACTCACATCAAGACTTTTCAAGCAAAGAGGTCTTTTGATGGATTCTGGAAGGGATATAAAATTGTTGTGCGATACTCTCAAATCTTCTAGTTTCGGAAAAATTTCAAGAATCACGTGAAGATCTTCATCCATTAGATTAGCATTCCTGAAATACAATGTCCTCAAATTTGGGCAGCCATTTGCTATTGAATGCCTATCCTTGAACCTTTTAAATGATTCTCCAAGTAGAGAGCATCCTGAAATTTTCAATGTGACAAGTTTTGGCAACAAGAAGAACTTTGTTGGTAGATCTCTAAGCCCTTTGCAAAATGACATGTCAATATACTCAAGCCCGATCAGATTACCAATGGAATCTGGCAACTGCTGAATAGCGGTACCAATCATATGAATCTTTAATGGCTTATCCATCTTTTGCGTCACATGTGGAAAGTGTTCAAGAGTACTGCACAAGTTAAAGGACAGCATTTCTAAAGATGGCAAATACATTGTTGGGATAAAACTTTTGAGTGCGGTGCATTCCGAAACGCTTAAATAAACAAGGTTAGGCATAAATCCAACAGATTTATCGAACCCAACCAGCTTCTCGCATCTGTTTACTGTCAATGTTCTTAATCTTTTGGCTTGAGACACATCAGGTATTTGAGTTATAGATTGACAGTCAGAGAGATTGATGAATGTCAAATCCTCAAATTTCTACAAAACAAAATATAATTAAAATGAGTAAGTATACATATTCAATTATATTTAACTTTTTTTTATCATGTCATAGATGCGAAGTATCTACTGGTTTCGTCGATGACTATTCTCCATAAGGAAACCTGTCTAGTCACCTTTAGTAGGGTCTCTCCTCCCAACCACGTTTTTTTCCATTCACAAGACTCGAACTCGAGACCTTGCTTAAGGGATCCAAGCTCAGTTTTACTCGGACCAACGTAATGTTGGTAATTAATTTTAATTTTAGATAATATAAGTTACAATTACAGTCTAAGGATATCATTGGATATTTAATAACGAGTGAAATGAGATTGAATAAAATGGAGTAGAATGAAATACAATGGAACAAAGTTCCATATACTATTATTTAGATATTTTATGATGGAATGAATTAGAATGGGGTGAATATATAATAAATTGGTTCCATCTCATACCTCGAAAGTGAGAGGGAAGAAAAAAAGAAGGTATTGGATGGAAATAGATTCCATCATGTTCCATTTAATTCCATCATATGTTAAATAATCCAGACAATGTAACTTAGTATCATTCAATTATATTTCGCTCCATTTCCACTAATGCAGAATAGGGATTCTACATCGGAGTTTACACATCGGTTTATTAGAAACCGATGTGTAAAACGAGGCGGTGACATTTTTGAAATTAAAACCAAAGTATTACACATCGGTTTAGAGAATAACCGATGTGTAAAACGTTTACACCTCGGTTATTTCTAACCGATGTTTAAAATTAAAATAAAAAAAAATTTAAAGTCAGAATTTTTAACATTCAACATCGGTTCTTTATGAACCGATGTGGAAAATTGTGATTAACAACATCAGTTTCTAGATAACCGATGTATAAATTATAAAAAAAAAATAGAAATTAAAATTTTACTTTTACACATCGGTTTTAAATAACCGATGTATAAAATTTAAAAAAAAAATAAAAGTTTAAGGTTTAAACATCGGTTTTCTAATAACCGATGTGTATAATGTTAACCACATCGGTTTTTAGCATAACCGATGTGTAATATTGCCAATTTTTATTCATTCATTCGCTATCCCTGCATTCTTCATTTTCTAGTTTTGCTAGTTGAACCCTAAAACAGCTCTCTCTCCCGTGCTTTACCTTTGCGTTTGGATGCTCGCCTCACCTCGCTCCGCCCGCTTGCCGCCATTGCTTCATTCTCTCGGTGAGTGCTTCCTCCATTTTACTTTGCTTCACTTTCCTTCACCTTGCTTCATTCTCCAAAGTATTCACTTTGTTCAGTTTGTTGTTGTGGTTCATTCACCGATGTGTATGGGTAATGGATTTTTTTGTTGTGATTAACTCGATTTGGGTTTAGGGTTTTCCATATTCAATCTTCGGTTTCGTTCAAATTTTTTTCTTGTTTTTCACCTGGTTTGCTTTGTTTTTAGGGGTGAAGGAGGTTGGAAGGGTTTCTGTTTCTACACTCTTTTCTCTTGGCTGGTGTTGATTATAAAATGTTGGCCACTGCATGTTGTTATTTGTTGGCCACTGCATGTTGATGTTAGATGATTATATGTTGATTTTGATTCTTCAATTCATGTGTCTGTATTGCATGTTAGTTGCTTGCGAAAATGTTTGAACTGTTTTCTTGGAGAGTTTGTCCCCATGATCCTGATACTAGCAGCAAAACCTAGAAAAGAAAATCATGTTAACATGCCAATAATATGTTTGGTTTTGGATTTGAGATATGGAATACATATTAAACATGCTTTAAGCCTCTTTTCAATCTCGCTCATGATCTATCTAAAATCACATGGTATATGAGAGAAATTGGCATCATTCTTGGTTGTATTATTTTCAAGAACCACTATGGTTTGTGTTCCAATATATGTGTTGCCTAAGGTTCAATATGATGTGCTTGAAGATCATATCTAAACGGAAGGGAGAAAAAAATACAAGGAAGTTGAATGCTTTTAAAAATCTTCTTGTTTTTCTTTGGAAATCTTAGATGAAGCAATGTAAGACAATATAGGCATATTTAAGAACCTTTTAAGAAAAAGGTTGAGAATACGTTGACAAGTATAGGAAGAAATGGAGATTTTTTTTAAATTACTTTGTCACCTGCATTAAAGCACTATTGTTGATTCTTTACCTAGTTTCTTTTTGTCTTAACCGTGATGCCCTGCTAGAAATTGAAGGGTGTTATTTTCCTGGATCATGGATTTGATTTGAGGAGTGTCCTTGACTCCGTTGCATAGTGCTACTGCCTCCGCTTTGTTCACTTCTCTCTGTCTTTGCATAATAACAACTAGGCGTGTCTCTCGAAGGTACGTTTTGGTGAAAAGCTTTCATTGGAGTTTTAATGTATTTTCTTGAAAATTTATTTGATTCGATAATATGCCCACAATAATTAGTAAAGCCTTAGTTTCCCGTTTGAGATGCAATACTAATGAGCGCACGTGTAACGTGTAACGTGCTTAATGTACCGCTCATTGTGTTGGATCTTGAATTGTCCAAAGTTGGACAGTTTGGGAAAAAACTTTTTCTTAATTCAGTTATAATAGTTATTCATTGATTCTAATGTTATATAATTTATGAAAGTTCGGATTGATACATTTCCTTTCGTTCTCCGGTGCATACTTTATCGTGGTGGATGTCATCGCGTTCAAGTAGTGTACGTCGGAGACCGATGGGGAAATGCTGCCAAATTTTGTCGAGTATGAGCATGAGAGTTAAGGACTAACTGTTAACCGAATGTTGAAAAAGTTTCTTCTCGAATGGGATAGGGCCATACCCTGTCATAAGAAGTGGTTGATGAATATGTTGGACTAAGTACGAAGGTATTGGTTTAGTCATGGATCGCGGTTGGATGAATTCTAGACGGACAAGTGATGAGTATGAGAATGGAGTGGAAGATTTTCTACAGTTTGCAAAAACAAATGCTCCTGATAGTGGTAACGGAAGGTTTTATTGTCCTTGTGTTAACTGTTTGAATGAGAGACGACTAGAAGCTGAGGAGATACGTGATCATCTTATTTGTGAGGGGATTTGTAAGAGTTATACAACATGGATATGTCATGGTGAATCGTTAGACAGGCCGAGGGTGTCGGATAGAGAGGAAGTTGATGACGTGGAAATGGACGATGGACTAGAGGACATGATCCGTGATGTTGGGCAAGAGTCTTTTCGGCGCGCACATGTGTATGATACTTTGTGCAGTGATGCGCAATTGGCTTTGTATCCGGGGTGCACTAATTTCACACGGTTGTCAGCGGTGTTAAGATTGTTCAATGTGAAGGCGAGAAATGGGTGGAGCGATAAAAGCTTTACCGAATTGCTTGAGTTGTTGAAAGAAATGCTTCGAGAAGGCAAACACATTGCCATCTCGAAACTATGAGGTGAAGAAGATATTGTGTCCGATGGGTATGGAGTATAAGAAAATACACGCTTGCCCCAATGATTGCATATTGTACAGGAAAGAGTTTGAAGAGATGCACGAGTGCCCCAGGTGTGGGGTATCACGCTACAAAGTGAAGGATGGTGATTCTAGTTGTGATGTGGTCACCAAAGGTCCTCCTGCAAAGGTGTTATGGTATCTTCCTGTGATTCCGCGGTTCAAGCGATTGTTTGCTAATGTAAATGACGCAAAGAACATTAGATGGCATGCAGATGAGAGGAAGTGTGATGGACAGCTTTGCCATCCGGTCGATTCTTTGCAATGGAAGAGAATTGATAGTTTGTTTCCGGATTTCGGCAATGAGCCCAGAAACCTCAGGCTTGGACTTGCTACCGATGGAATGAATCCATATGGAAACTTAAGTAGTATTCATAGTTCATGGCCTGTTCTCCTTGTAATTTACAACCTGTCTCCTTGGTTGTGCATGAAGCGCAAATACATTATGTTAAGTATGATGATTTCGGGTCCTAAACAGCCAGAAATGATATTGATGTTTATCTGAGTCCCTTGATTGAAGACTTGAGAATGTTGTGGGATGAAGGCGTTGATGTGATTGACGGGTATTGCCGTGAGACATTCAGATTGCGTGCCATGTTATTTTGCATCATCAATGACTTTCCAGCATACGGGAACCTGTGTGGGTATAGTGTTAAGGGGCATAAAGCATGTCCAATATGTGAAGAAGGCACATGTTACCATCAACTACAACATGGAAGGAAGACGGTTTACCTTGGGCATCGGAGATTTCTCCGACGTAATCATCCTTATCGTAGATTGAGGAAAGCTTTCAATGGACTTCCGGAGAATGAAATTGCTCCGGTGGCCTTGACTGGAGAGCAAGTTTATGAAAGGGTGAACAACACTAATGTTATCTATGGGAAGACCCGGAAGAAGGCTACGAGAGAAGAAAATATGGAAGAAGAGGTCGATCTTCTTTGATCTTCCATATCGGGTGCAAGCTTGATGTAAGACATTGTATTGATGTGATGCATGTAGAGAAAAATGTGTGTGACGGTTTAAACGGAACGCTTCTCAACATTCAAGGCAAGACAAAGGATGGTGTGAATGCTCGTGTCTGGATCTAGTTGCGATGGGTATACGAGAGCAGTTAGCTCCACTTAAAGTGGGGGATAAGAAGACTTAGCTACCCCCAAAGATGTCATACTTTATCAAAAAAAAGAGAAAAGAAGTTTCGTGAATGTCTACGGGAGTCAAAGTGCCACGGGGTTACTCTTCAAATATCGAAGACTTGTCTCAATGAAAGATCTCAAATTAGTTGGCTTAAAGTCTCATGATTGTCATGTCTTGATGCAACAACTACTACGGTGGCCATTCGTGACATATTGCCTAAAAAAGTCAGACATGCCATTACTAGGTTATGCTTATTCTTCAATGCTATATGTAGCAAGGTCATTGACACTAAAAATTTGGATGAGTTGGAAAATGAGGCAGCCATTGTATTGTGCCAATTGGAGATGTATTTTCCACCTTCATTTTTTGACATCATGGTTCATTTGATTGTTCATCTAGTGAGGAGATTAGATTGTGCGGTCCCGTTTATTGAAGGTGGATGTCCCCGGTTGAGCGATACATGAAGATCCTGATAGGATATATGAAAAATCCACAACGCCCCGAAGCATCTATTGTTGAAAGGTATGTTGCAGAAGAAGCTATTGAGTGTTGTACAGACTACATGTCAGAAGCGGAACTCGTAGGGCTTCCAAGTCTCAATCACGAAGGAAGATATGATGGTAAGGGTGCACGAGGTATCACCGTTAAGAGCATGGATCGGGAGGAAGTGCTTCAAGCACATTTGTATATATTGAATAATACCGATGAGGTTGAACCATACTTATGTGAGCATAAAAGCATCATCAATGAAACTTACCCTAGAATGAATGAAAAATGGTGTTTGAACAAGCATAACAAGACTTTCTTGAACTGGTTTAAAGAAAAAAATTGCAAAGGATGGTATCGCTTCGCTACATTAAAATGGCTAGCACAGGGCCTAACTTTGATGTCATATGCTGGAGTGGGTACGATATCAATAAGTTTTCCTTCTATACAAAGTCCCGGGATGACAAAAGTACTATGCAAAACAGTGGGGTTATGGTCGTCGCTGAGTCCATGATTTCTCTAGTTCGAAAGATAAAAACCCTGTTATGGCATCAGTTTCATACTTTGGAATCATTGAAGAGATATGGGAGGTTGATTACACGAAGTTTAGAGTACCTGTTTTTAAATGTCAGTGGGTCGACAGTAACAATGGTGTGCAAACCGATGAGTTATGATTCAAATTGGTGGACCTTAGTAAGGTAGGTAATAAAGAGGAACCTTTCATCATGGCATCCCAGGCAAAACAAGTGTTTTATATCCGTGATCCTTCTAACAAAAGGTGGTCAGTGGTTCTCCAGGGAAAAAACATGTATAATGGTAGTGAGGGAAATCACGATTCAACTCTTGATATTTCTGATACTCCTTCTTTCTCAACACGAGTGCCAAATTTCAATGAGGAAAATGAAGTGGATGATGTACATGCTACTCGTAATGATCACCAAGAAGGGTTATGGGAGAACTTTACTAATTGACCACAAAGTAAGTTTAATTTGATATTACCATCAAGTTTGGCATATTATATGTTTACGTTGATATTTATAAGTTATGTTTATGTACGTTGATCGATATTTATAAGTTATGTTTGATATTTATCCTGACATACTAACAAGTTTTTTTTTTGTTTTGTGTTTAAACAGGTATACATGGCTGATCATGAGGATATCCCTCCTTCATGCAAGGGGTCGAGACCCCCGTCTACCGGTAGAAAGGGTAGACGTGCCACACGGATGAGGAATTTGACTGCCAACCGTGGGTCAAATCAAAGGATAAGAGTAGACTTTGATAATAACCTCAATCCTATTGGGCCAATGGAAGATCAATTTAACAGTTTTGTGACGACCCTTGCTAGGAACAGGCCCAGTATACTCATTGATAGGTGGAGAGATGTACCGGCGGACGTGAAGGAGCAGATATGGGAGAGTGTTCTGGTATCTATACTTCTACGTCCTGTGTTTGTCTGTATCTACTTTATTTTTATCTTAATAATATCATACAAGAATTGTTGATTCTTTTGGTCTTAATGTAGTTGACCTTTGACATACCAGGATACATACGCTATGAAGAAGCGTTTGCTAAAGTATCGTTGGAGAGCGTTGGAGGGCTTTTAAGGCCGACTCGGCGAGATACTATATATTCAATCCAAAAAGTAAAAATAACCCACTCGAGGTGTATCCGTTTCTTGACAAGGCGACGTGGGATCGCTTTGTTCAGAGCCGACATGATCCCAGACTTTCAAGGTTAACTTATTTGATTTGTCTCTAAATTTATGTAATTGCATTAATTTCATTTACTTATGTAATTTAATTGTCTTTTATTTATAACAGGAGAAGAGGGAAAAGGGGCAGAAAAACCAAAGCAAGAATGTCTACCCCCATGTGATGTCTCGTGGGGGATATAAAAAGCTTGTTAAGAAAATGGTTGAAGAGGAAAAGAAAGCACGTCGCCAAGAAAAGATCTCAAAGCGGATCCTAATGCTGAAAATCTTCCAGAGGTTGTTGATCCACCTCCACCCCCACGCCATCGTTCATGGAAGAGGGGTCAACAAAGAAAAACGGGACAATATACATCCGAGGAGGCCCGCCAAGTAGCTGAGAGGATTGTAAGTATAGTTTGTTGTAATTGTCATTTTAAGATTGTTACCGAATTGTAATGTGACCTCGATATTTTATGTGATAGGATGCCTTGGATGATCACCTAACCCAAGGAACCTTTGTTCCTAGAGGACGCGATGATGTCTTATCTATCGCCATCCAGAAACCAGCACCACCCGGCCGTGTCATTGGTGTTGGATGGGGAGTCGGCATTCGCCAATACCATGGTTCATCTTCACACCAATGCCATAGGGATTCGGTTGAGATAGAGAGCACGACTAAAACAGGAGATTGCAGTGAGCTTCGACAGAGATGGCCGAGCGGTTGCTTGCCCACAGATGGCAATATTGACTTCTATGTCCCAAAGAGATGACAGTAGGTGTCCAACCCTCTCGTCCATGTGAGCACTAAGGGCTCATGTGATCCTCCTCATCATCCCGAAAATGATGATGATGGTGATGTCCGTTGTCGCCGATGATGATGATAAGGATGATGATGACAACCCCGATAGGTGTGAGTCGTATGTTGATGATCATCATCATCGCCGCTTAGTGGCATTGGGTAGGGCATATAATAAGTTAGGTAATATCATACACCATCGGTTATTACCTGGATGATCACCGAGGGTGTGTCTGTTGAGATTATTCGAGATGCCGATGCTCGAGTCCCCGTGCCCACCGAGGAGGTTCAAACAAGCGGGTCGTGCCCCCGAGAACTTCATCCTCCGGCCAAGAAGACGGGTCAACTTTCTTGTTGCATCCGAGGTATTCGGTTAGTTGTGTTTTTCTATATTCATAGTTGAAATATATTTATTATTGTTTAAAGATAATGCTTTATTTTTATTCGTTATAGGATGTTGGAAATGATATTGTGCCTAAAAGGCTCGGATCTAGGAAGACCGTAGATGTCCGCTTCCGCCAAGGTATTCATTTGACCATTTAGTTAATAAACGAATTAAATAACTTAATTATCCGTGATTACTAATATATATCTATGTTGTTTAGGGGATCGACAAAGGGGCACTGGCCATGGTGATGTTTTTAAAGTTCGCTATACAAAGTTGTCACCATGGAGGATGATGCAGCCTTGGTAACGTTGGAACATGATGTCACCGGTGAATCAGTATATACCAAAGAAGGAACTTATGGAGATGGCACTCAATAAAGAAATGGCCAGTTCTCGCACACATATCGTTTTGGTGCACGTAAGTACATTTTATTTATAAGTTAAGTACGTAATTAATTTTTAAATACTATGATAATTAACATGTTTTTTCAATATATTAGGTATCCGCATCGTATGTTAGTCGATCAGGGTAACCTCGCCCTTTATGGGTTCATTGACCCCATGTTCATTCAGGGTGATGTTCTCGTAGCATCGGAAGACCCGGTCACTACCATACGTGATATACTTGCCCGAGACGATCATCAATTCTATCTTGCGCCTTATCTCAATAAGTAAGTACCTGTTATTTAAGTATAACTATATATGACTTAGTCACTAATCTGTTCCGCAAATACAATGCAGCATTGGCAATCTTGTTGCTCTTGTACCCAAGAATGAACGTCGTGGTCTTCTTCTCGCTCATTGGGAAATAAGCCGTTAATCAATCAAGACGATCATCGAAACGTAAGCATTAAAATACTTTATAATCAAGAATGCAGTTGTTTTAATTATCTCAAATCTATTAGATATACTTTAATTAATGTTTTTGTCATGATAGGTCTATTAATGCATCCCACATGTTGCGTGGTGAAAGGCGTACTCGGCTATCGATGGATTATTCCCAACAGAAGATATTTATTAGTTCAAATGCATCAAATGCAGTGGGTACAATAATTGATTTCTATTTTATTTAATTCCTCATATTCTAATTGGGTTTCATTTGTACGTAGTCACGTATACAACGTGGGTCATGGGAATGTGGCTACTATGTGATGCAAAGTGGATGTTGGAAATTATCTCCTCGGGATCACCGAAAGATGGAGCGAGGTAAATGTTAATTGACACAATAAGAAGTAATAGTATAGATTCGTTATATGTTTTATGTTATTTTATTACTTAAAAGATATAATCTTTTGTCCAATTAAACTTGAAGATATTCAACAATCCAACTCCATTATCTGATTCTGACATCAACATCATAAAGAGGCGTTGGGCAACTTTCTTTCTTGAAGTGTACCACCCATAGTTTGTATATATGTAGTTAGTTTAAAAACTTATCATGTACTAGCTATAGTGTACCTTTGACTCGATGATATGTATTAGTGCTCGTGTCCGGTTCAATTCTTCTTCTCTCGTGTTTTGATGTAGCCTTGATAAAGTGTTGTTTTCATTCATTCGAAATTAATTAGGCCCCGATGCCCTCTGTTTTCAGATTCTGTGCTCACTAGTCATTTGATGAAATGTCAGTATTTTTAACCATATGTGTAAGAGCTGATTGTTTGTGCTAAGAAAATTGAATGAAGTATGTTTTGCTTTTGAATGATTGTGTCAAAACTGGTTTGGTGTTCTCGTTGTTGTTTCTTGTTTGATCAGCAGTCATGCTTGGTTTGTTTATTGATCCGCATTCATCAAACAGGGGAAAGGAATGATTGAAATGTAAATAACAGATTAAAAAAAAGAGATTTTACACATCGGTTCATCAAAAACCGATGTGTAAATTTAACTTTCTACATCGGTTTTCCGTAGAACCGATGTGTAAATTTCACTTTACACATCGGTTCTATTTAAAACCGATGTTGAAAGTTAAATTTACACATCGGTTTTAGGCAAAACCGATGTAGAAAGTTAAATTTCCAACTGCTTATCAAATGATAAATTAATTTTCCACATCGGTTAATAGAAAACCGATGTTTAAAATATACTTTACACATCGGTTTTTTAACCGATGTGTAAAGTGGCAATAAACCACATCGGTCGTTTCCACATCAGTTTGAAAACCGATGTGGAACGCCAAAAATAACCGACGTGGAATCCCTTTTCTGCACTAGTGTTCATACATTTCTATATCAATCCAGATATAACCTAAATGGTAAAATAATTATTAAAAAGAGATAGCAATCGTACGTGTACCTGAAATGGCTTTTCTAATATCAAACAACTATGAGGTAAATAGAAGTCAACGATTCTTTTCGGATAAAAGTCTGGTGGGAAAAAATGCAAAGGACATCGCTCCCAATTAAGTAGTCGTAAATGGTTTGATAGATAAGTAGGACCCATTGAAAACCTTGTATTTCGAATAATCAAAATTCTGAGGTTGCTCATCTTCTCGAAGGCAGAAACAGTCCAGTAATCAACTTCTTCATGTTGAGGGGGATCAAGCATTATTCCTTCTATTCTACTACTTCCCTAAAGAACAAATATAGAAGTGCAACACTATTTAATTTTTCCATTGAACAAAATTGTGTGGAGGTAATTAAAAGAAAAACAATTAACTGAAAAATGATGAGATTCTTATTTCTTACCGAGTTTTCTTTAAGTACTTGAAGAATTTCTTCATGAGACCATAATCTGCAACGGTCACCGGGGTTTAATGGAGATTTTCTTATAACAATCTGCTTACCCATATCTTGTATTAGATCATGCATCTCCAAACAATCATTTTCATCAATAGTTACAAGACATTTACTAACAAATACTCGAATAAGTGGGAAGAAATCACAAGCCTTTAATACCCTTTGAACATATTCCCATTTATCCCCTTTGAAGAAACAAGCAATGTCCAAGAAACTTTTCTGGTCCAGCTCAAACAAGCTATAGTAGCTTCTTTCAAGTACTCCTTGAATCTCATTAATAGCAACCTTCTCATATTCTTCCAATTCCTCTTCCCATTTCTCTATGCTCACACTCTTCAAATTGGAGCCTATTACTTTTAAAGCCAATGGAAGACCCTTTGCAAAACTTATTGCACGACTAGAAATGTTTGCCAAGTTTTCTCCAGGTCGGCTCATATTAAAGGCATGCCAGCAAAAGAGTTCGAGAGAGTCATCATTATTTAGCACCTCCATTTCAAACTTTTTAATGATAACATCATCCATCACATGCCTATCTAGCACACTTGTATCCCTTGTTGTTATAATGATCCTACTACCAGAACCAAACCAATCACCACATCCTACTAGTGCTTCCAATTGTTTTACGGAATCTACATCATCGAGTACCAGAAGAACTCTTTTATGGCCAAGCCTGAGTTTGATTTCGGAGCCTCCTCTAAATGTACTGCCCATCATGAGTTCAATCTCCTCACCCATCTCAGATAGCATTTTCTTTTGGAGATATTCTAGGCCTTCAATGCTTTTGTTTGATTTTTCTCTGACATTATGAAGAAAACATGTAACTTCAAATCTATGCTTGATCTTATCATACAAATCCTTGGCAAGTGTGGTTTTGCCAATTCCACCAGCTCCATAAATTTCCAGCATGCGAACCGTATTATTAGACTCAATATCTATAAGTGATTTCACACACTCAAAGCGAGAATCAAATCCAACTATGTGCATAATTTCTGAAGGCACAAGAGGTAATTTAGCCAAGGTGTCTTTAACAATCTTCTTGATAAGCTCAAATTCATACCTGCAGGAATATAATACTCTTCCGATTTATCCGAACTTATTTAATTATAGTACAAATAAACAAAAAAATAATAATTATTAAATGATTTAACCCGTACGCAACGATAGAAGTTGTAGAGATAGAAACTAACACATAATAGAAGTCTTCCAAGTATCCCAATCCTCATAAAATATAATCACATTCAAATCCGATTGACGATACTAATTGAATGACTGTATCAACTTATTATCTCACTATGCTTCAAGAAGACAGATTGTGATAATCAGGTAAAGGTAATTATAAAAAAACTTACATATTGTTCCCACATTGTTCTCGGTCTAAGTCGCATACTCTAGACAAAGCAGACCTCCATGCTTTTACCTTCTCAGAATCTCGTCCCAATCTTCCTTCATGTATAGTCATGGCTGCTTCATAAGAATTTTTCTGTTCTTGTACATCAGATGGTTCCACTTTGTAAAAAATTGCCAAAACCCGTTGCCTTTTGTTATCATAACACTCAATGATCTTGAGTAATTCATCAAGGCACCAAGATGAAGATGCATAGTTTTCAGAGAGAACAATCATTGACATTCTAGAATTTTCAATTGTCTCAAGAAGGGTAGGTCCAATTTCATCCCCTATTCTTAGTTCCTCATCAATGAAGGCATTGATTCCACTTTTCCACAAAGCACTATAGAGATGACCTGTAAATCCGTAGCGGGTTTCGCCTCGAAAACTCAGAAAAACATCATATTCATAGATGGAATCTGAAGATGTTGCATCATGATTTGCCATGGTTGCGAGAAGCTGGCGCTGGACTTGGAGGGTATCGCAACTTCACCTCGGCCTTTAAATCACCACAAATGAACCAAGTCGCAAGATGCTGCGAAGTTGCTCGGAACTTTGTACCTTTTGAAGAAAATAAAATGGGTTGAATTGATTGAATAAACACTGTGATAGTGGATAAATAAATACATTAATACTGATGTATCTAACCAATAGATGTTTTTTAAGAAACCATGTCTCTATATCTTCTCCATAAAATATAAGGCTGAACGCTTCTTTCCTATAACAGTATTTACACGTGTCGCATTCTCCTTCAACATTTCATTTCATTAGCTTTTTTTTCAATATTTTTATTTTTTTAAAAAAGATAAAATGGGTGTATTTATTATTGGCTTCATCAATTGGCAAATCAAAAGGACACGTGTGGCCGGCATTGTCTATAACAATAATAAAAGAAAATAACATAAATGGATTGCATAAACACTATGGTAGTGGATAATATGTTAATTTTTACCTTTTATTTGTTTTTCACCGATGAAATTTGTCATAAGTCAATGAAGGACGAATAACAAACCAAATATGATGATTAATGAAAAACATAGACAAGTAAATAGGTGTCGAAAATAAATCTAGGAACTAATGTATTCTACTTTTAAAATTAAGGGGACTAATTTCCAAAAAAAAAAAAAAAGTATTCTACTTTTAAAATTTGAGAGATTAAATCGTTAATTTATTTTTTTCAATGACTAAAATTAAAGTGAATCCCTGAAATTTTTCAGGGATCAATTTGGGCCTTCACTCTTTAATAAACTTCTCTTATGGTGGCAACATATATTTTTTTGTGGAGGCAAAGAAAAAGGTACTGAATAAGTTCATCCAATTTTTTTTTGCTTTCATGGGACGGCTGAACTGCTTCTTTCCTATAACAGTGTTTACACGTGTCGCATTCTCCTTCAACATTTCATTTCATTAGCTTTTTTTCAATATTTTTATTTTTTTTTAAATGATAAAATGGGGGTGTATTTATTATTGGCTTCATCAATTGGCAAATCAAAACGACACATGTGTGGCCGGCACCGTCTATAACAATAATAAAAGAAAATAATATAAATGGATTGTACAAACACTATGATAGTGGATAATATGTTAATTTTTACCTTTTATTTGTTTTCCACCGATGAAATTTGTCATAAGTCATGCAGGACGACTAATAAACCAAGTATGATGGTTAATGAAAAACATAAACAAGTAAATAGGTGTCGGAAATAAATCTAGGAACTAATATATTCTGCTTTTAAAATTTGAGAGACTAAATCGTTAATTTATTTTTTTTAATGACTAAAATTAAAGTAAGTCCCCGAAATTTTTCAGGGACCAATTTGGGCATTCACTCTTTAATAAACTTATCTTATGGTGGCAACATATATTTTTTTTGGAGGCAAATAAAAAGGTACTGAATAAGTTCATCCAAATTTTTTTTGCTTTCATGGGACGGCTGAACTGCTTCTTTCCTATAACAGCGTTTACACGTGTCGCATTCTCCTTCAACATTTCATTTCATTAGCTTTTTTTTCAATATTTTTATTTTTTTTTTAAATGATAAAATGGGTGTATTTATTATTGACTTCATCAATTGGC
This sequence comes from Sophora flavescens, assembly GCA_030762895.1. NCBI lineage: Eukaryota > Viridiplantae > Streptophyta > Magnoliopsida > Fabales > Fabaceae > Sophora > Sophora flavescens. The sequence goes on from CM061063.1 coordinate 85,345,694, forward strand.
AAATCAAAAGGACACATGTGTGGCCGGCACTGTCTATAACAATAATAAAAGAAAATAATATAAATGGATTGCATAAACACTATGATAGTGGATAATATGTTAATTTTTACCTTTTATTTGTTTTCCACCGATGAAATTTGTCATAAGTCATGCAGGACGACTAACAAACCAAGTATGATGGTTAATGAAAAACATAGACAAGTAAATAGGTGTCGAAAATAAATCTAGGAACTAACGTATTCTGCTTTTAAAATTTAAGAGACTAAATCGTTAATTTATTTTTTTCAATGACTAAAATTAAAATGAGTCCCTGAAATTTTTCAGGGACCAATTTGGGCCTTCACTCTTTAATAAACTTATCTTATGGTGGCAACATATATTTTTTTGTGGAGGCAACATTTATTTGTATTTCATCTGCATTCTACATTCATTATTTGAAGTAAATCCACATGATGAGAAAGACTTTCATGATATGCAGGTAGACTTTGTTTCTTTCGTTTAACCTTTGCAGGATCCCTTTCTTTTGGAATCTAAGTGATAATGTAAGTGTATCTTATGCAGTGATCTGTACGTGTATCTTTTGCAAACCGGCAGCAAGGATTTTGTGCGATCAATCAGAAGATGGAAGCCACATCCACAAATTATCTGGAATTACTAGTGTGTTGATTAGCTTGTATACATTGTTAGTAGTGTGTGGTTATGGTCTAGTGTAGGTTAGCGACCTTTTGGTTTATGGACTTAAATATTAGAATAGTTTATGTGTAAGTGTTACTGTGAATTGTGTAAAGTATATTAGGTTATATGCATGATTTTGATGTTTGGTTTAGTTTATATATACTTATCAATATTGTATGTAAGCTTTGTACATTATATATGTGTGTGTGTGTGTGTGTGTGTGTGTGTGTGTGTGTGTGTCTAACTGCAGTGTTATTGTGAATTGCCGAGTGCAGGTGGGAAATGTAGAAAAACAAAGTGAATAATAATAAATAAATAAAAGGGAATAGGTAGTTCTTTCTTGAGAAAGCGCTGTCTAAAGTTAGAAATTGACAGTGCTCCCTCAAGAAAGTGTCATCTATTGCATACTTTAGATAGCGCTTTCTCAAGGAAACGTTGTCTAAAGTATATGCAATAGATAGCGCTTCCTTAAGGAAGCGTTGTCTATTTGTAACTTTAGAGAGCGCTTTCTCAAGGAAGCACTGCCTATTCCCACATTCAATAGTGTTTTTTTAAGCGCTGCATATTTTTTCACCTTCAGTAGCGGGTGAATAGATAGCATTTGTAAGCGCTACTAAAGGCAAAAAAAAGTGTTATTAAAGCCCTTTTCTGTAACAGTGACAACTTTTGTGCTAGAAGTCTTATTAGGTTAGGAGGTGTTTTGGACTAAGCTTGTACTGGTAGTATACTTGTACTTGACCTAGATCAGGAGTGTCAGAATACTAGTTTTTTTCTTTATAAGCAACAAGTATATTAAAGAAGAGTACAAGAGATACTCAACCCATATACAAGAAGATCAAAGAGCAAAAGGAAAGTTGTAAAATTAATACTGCAAAATAACAACTAGTATTAAGACTTACAACAACCTAAGCTAAACAAAGAACATCATAAAACAATAACTTCCGCCACCCAATTGTTCACAGCAGCAGCGCCTATAACAGACCAATAAAAGTGGAATTTTGTGATTCAGTATTGCATTCCAAAACCCACAACATTCAGCAAAAAGAATGAGAACTTAGTCAGAACCAACTAATGAGTCCAAGTCACTTCTCCTAGCCCTGCATTAAAAGCAGAATGCCTTCCAAAAAAAGCCAGAACCTTAACCCGCAGCTTCCATACAGCAGATTGGATTAATTGTCCAATCCGTGAATGAAAAATCAGACTTCTTCACCAGCCCGTTGCACCAAGATGATGAGTGTGATTTCACCTCATATTTCATTGACATTTTGCATGTATTTTCATATAGTTTAGGCATTTCTAATTTGATTTTGGTTAGTTTTTACCTTGGAACGGGTAAGGCGGTTTTGTGGTGTTGTTGTGCAGGAATTAAGGATTAAATGCTCAGGATTAACCATGATGGAGCTTGCATGAAGACGGAGCTTGAAAAGTAAGGAAAATGAGCCAAACAGAGTCCATCACGGCCTAGCCGTGACAGACATCACGGCCGTGATCGAGTAGAGCTGAAAAGAATGGAAAAGTCAAAATTGGTCACGGCCGTGACATGCTAACTGAATCAGACCCTCACAGGCAGAACTGATCACGGCCTAGCCGTGATGGTGGTCACGGCCGTGACAGACCAACCAGCGAAGCAATCTCCAAGACAGAATCCGTCACGGTCTAGCCGTGACAGGCATCACGGCCGTGACGCGCAATATATGGATCTTTAGAAACTGATTTGATCTGAATTTGTGATTGATTGGGATTCAAGTTACCCTAATCTATAAATAGAGCACTTAGGCTCGAAAATAGGGGGACTTTGGAGGACTTTTGGGGTTGCTACCTTAGGCAAAATTAGGATTTCTCTTCTTCTTCTTCTCCTCTCTTAGGTTTTCTTTCATGTTTTTGTTAATCAAGCTTGTCATGACCATGGCAATGCTTGAGTAGTAGTTTTATTTCTAGGGATTGGGGCTATGCCTAAGATCTGTTTTATGTTATAAATTGATGTTTTCCCTTTGTTAATTTCGATTTCGCTTTCGATTTGGTTTCTATCGCATGACTTACATGTGAATCTGGTGCGCACTTTTTATTACTTAACGACGAATCCGGTACACTTGCCGGAATCCACACCATCAAGTTTTTGGCACCGTTGCCGGGGACTGTGCTTTCTTGAATCTCAATTTAATTTTTAAATTGATTTTCTGGACTTTTTCTTTTTAATTGTTTTTTATTATAAAAAAATAAAAAAAAAATCTTCTTTTTTCATTTATCTCTTTTTCTTTTTCTAAAGTATCTATCTCTCTCTTATAGATGTTTTTCTCTTTTATGAAAAGATCCCTAAATCTTGGAAACCTTATTGAGTTGACCCCGAAATCGAAATGACCTTTAATAGACGTAGGAGACTACAAAGAGAGAGGGAGGTTGATTCCCATTCCACTCATGGCGAATCTACCGGATACCAAACCACTGAAGGACTACGCAACCCCAAATGTTAGGGGTTTGCGAATCGGGATTGCTAGGCCAGAAATCGAGGCGGAGAACTACACTATACCGCCTATGCTAATTAGCATGATTAGGCAACATCAATTTGGAGGATTACCCTCGGAGGACCCGACTGATCATGTGGAGGCATTCATGGAGTTCACCGATGCAATTAGAATTCATGGTGCCCCGATTGATGCTAGATACAAGTAATACTACTAACGTAATACACCAGCATCTGTTGTGTTTCTTCTTCCTGGATGATTACTGCACTGATTGCATAATCATTGACAGACAGATACAAGTACATATCTTTGTCGAGCTGTGGTCGAGTGAGGATCGGGGGAGAGGCTAGAAAAAGTTTCAGATCTTCAAAGGCTTTCTCACACTCCTCGGTCTAGGTGAAATCTTTTGGTATTTTCAAAAGCTGGAATAAGGGTCTTGCTTTTTCTGCGGATTTTAGGAGAAAGCGGGATAGAGAAGCTAATCGGCCAGCTAACCTCTGAATTTCTTTCACATTCTGAGGGCTCCGCATTTCAATGACAGCTTTGTACTTATCAGGATTAGCTTCAATTCCTCTATGCGTTAGCATATATCCTAAGAATTTTCCTCCTTGTACACCAAATGAGCATTTCTCTGGATTTAACCTCATGTTGTACTTTCTGAGTTGGCTAAAAATTGGTCAGCTGAGTGTTGTTTTGGGTAATCGGACTTTACCACCATATCGTCAACATATACTTCTAGGTTCTTTATGATCTGGTTGACAAAGACTTTGTCCATAAGCCTTTGATATGTTGCACCAGCATTTTTTAAATCGAAAGACATTACTCGGTAGCAGTAGTTTGCCCCATTGGTCATAAATGTCATTTTTTCCTCATCGGGTGGATACATCCTTATCTGGTTATAACCTGAGATCGGTGTAGTCGGTGCACATTCTCCACTTACCATTGGCCTTTCTAACTAACACCACATTAGCTAGCCAAGTAATGTATTTCACCTCTCTGATGAAATTTGCTTAGACCAGTTTGGCAGTCTCCTCGGCTATTGCTTGGCGCCTTTCTTTGCCAACTTTTCTTTTTCTCTGACCAACAGGCTTGGCTTCGGGACATATATATAGATTATGGCATAGAAAATTGGGGTCTATGCCACGTATATCCGATGTCTTCCAAGCAAACAAATCAGCATTATTTTTAAAACCGCTTGAATCTGTTGTTTGAGCGAGGGGTCGAGCTGACTGCCGACCTTGGTGCACTGTTCAGCTTGGGCTCCCAATTGGAACTTCTCTAAAGACTCTGTTGGTTCGGTTCTGAACTCATGCATCTCCATCCTTGGGTCTAGTTCAAACATGCTGACCGAGCTCGCTGAGGTAACCGAACTGACCGAGCTCTCCACTTCCACTTTATCATCTTCGGCATTCTTTACGATGTTCTGGTTTCCGGTAACCTTCAGACTATCCACATAGCATTGCCTGGCCATCATTTGGTCATCTCGAACAGCGATTATATCTCCAGACTCGGCTGGGAACTTCATTGTGAGGTGTGGGGTAGAGACAATCGCTCCGAGTTCATTCAACGGCGGTCTTCCAATAAGGATGTTGTACGACGTGCTGGCATCCACAATAACATATCTGACTGATACGGTCCGGGAGAGTTTTCCCTCTCCAAACGTTGTTAAGAGGTCTATATAACCTCAGGTTTTTACTTGCTCTCCGGCGAACCCTACTAGCTTGTCTTCCTGCTCTTTTATCAGCTTTTCTGGAATTCCAAGTTTCTTGAAGGTCGCCAGGTACAAAATATCGGTCGAGCTTCCCTGATCAACAAGTGTTTGTTTGACCGAGAAGTTGACTAATTCGACCGTTATCACCATTGGGTCGTCTTGATTTAGATCCAGCCCTTGGAAGTCATCATCTGAGAAAGTTATTAGAGGTCTCGTCCTTGTAGGTTTTCCAGACACCGTGTTTATAGATCGGATGGCTTTTACATGACACCACCGAGCTGAACTCGTTGTTCCTCCACCTGCAAATCCTCCTGAGATTGTATTGATGACCCCTCGAACTCCTTCTTCTGTTTCTTCATTAGGAGCCCTCTGATTGTTCACCCGATCTCCGTTCTGACTATTCCCTTGTTGGTATGCATCTCGGTTATGATTGTCATAACCGTGTCCTCGTCGTCGACCAGCTCATCCGCCTCCATTATCATCTCGGTGAACGAACTGGTCAAAACGACCTGCCTGTATCAAGTCCTCAATTTTTTCCTGGGCTGTTTTATAGTCTTCAGTGGAGTGACCATAGTTTTGATGACATTTGCACTCTTTACTTCTATCTGCATTGGCCGGAGTTTTAGATAGTCGAGGTAAGGTGAGTAACTCGGTGTTGCACACTTCCTGGAGAATGATTGCCCGAGATCGGTTTAGCGGTATATAGGACCGGTACCCGTTTGCCTCTCCGAGAACCCCCTTTCATTGGTCTTTTGGGTCCTTTATGGATTAGCCCCCCTATCTATTTCTTTGCTCAGGATCGAGCTCTTGTCTTCAAAACCTCTTTCTCTCCTTTTGGACTCTACCATCTCTTCCGAGTTCATGAAACCTGTGGCTTTTTCCTGTAACTCTTCAAAATCTCTAGGCGGTTTCCGAGATAAATACTCAAAGAATGATCCCGGCTTCAAAACGCCCATGACAGTATGTAGACATCGTTCCAAGCTCATATTGAGAATTAAAATTTGTTTGGCACTAAAACGATCCATATAATCTCTAAGTGATTCATTCTTTTCTTGTTTAAAATTCACCAGCGAGATCGGGTGCCTTTTATGCTTTCGGCTCGTTGCGAATTGTGCAGTGAACTTAGTTACAAGCACATCAAAGGAATCAATTGACCGAGGTGGAAGATTCGTAAGCCAGATTAAGGCAGGGCCTTGCAAAACAGTTGGAAAAATTTTGCACATGACGGCTTCCGAATCGGACACCGGGTAAACAGAAGAAATAAAGGATTCTACGTGCTCGGTTGGGTCAGTGGTGCCATTGGACTTATCAATGTTAAGAATCTTAAAATGTCTAGGCATGATTACCTCATCGATGTGATCCGTGAACGGCAAGGTTTGTTACCCTTTCTTTCTGGACAGTCCTTTCTGCACGAGATTTAACTCCTGAACCCTCTGGGCGAGGTTTGGTCTTGGATGGTGGGCTCGTATCATGATGAGAAGGTACGTACGATGGATCCTTTTGGATACCCTCGGGTGAGGATTGCTCTTCCTCGGAAGGCATCACCGATCTTTCTCTTTTCCTAGCTCTTAACAGTCTTTGATTCTGAGCACGTATCTCCTCATTCTCCTCACACAACTGCCTTAACTGTGCCATAACCTCTCCCAGCTGAGGGTTATCTTCATTGATGGGCAGGGGCGAGGGATTGTCACGGTTCTGGCTCGTGTTTGAAGCCTCATGATTTACATGGTTGGTTCTGTTCGCCCCTCCCTTCGGTCCATTCCGTGTAGTCACCATCAAGCTTTCTTATGGAATGGGGGAAAGTTTTTCCTCGTCCCCACGGTGGGCGCCAAATGTTCCTGTCGAGATCCGACTTGCCGGAATCTCATCGTAGAACGTCTAACCAAGAACGAACACCGGGGTTGTTTTATATTATGACTTGACAGAATATTGTATTCTGGTCCTATGTATCCCAATGGGAATCAAAGCCAGACGTAGTTCTGGGTTCAACTCTTGGCCGTACGGTGATCTCAATCCCTTAATCTTGTATCTGATGAACACCAGCGAGCAAGGATTCTTCAATAGTCTCTTGGTCAAGCTAGTTCCTCTAATACGCTTAAGGGAGATTCACATAGCTCAGTTAAAAGTGAGTCTCTCTTTTGAGTTCTCCTCCTTTTATAATAGGATCCCCATATCTTTAAGAGATCTGGATTTATCTCCTTTTATCTCTTAAATCTTCTTTGAGATATGATTTCCTTAATTTGAGGGATTTTATCTCTTCTAATCGAATATGGTTATTTGAGATGATATCAAGATTATTAAAGATAATATCAATATCTTATCCTTCCCACCTTTATTGGATTGGGTATCCAAGCTCGGTGGCCGGGTTTTACTCCTTGGTCAGTACAGTAACCACACCAAGCCAATTATAGATATACATACAAACCATATAAGTGAATTTGCAAGAGATGAATAAATGTGAAGTATTTTCCATATGCTGTTTGCAAAACCAGCACATTAAAACGCCATTAGAACTATCTATACCCCTCCTATGTAAGTTGGTAGCTGTTGGAATTCCATCCATTGTCGTTCTCCAACAAAAAGCCCCTACCTTTAGTGGAATGCTCTTGTCCCAAAACAACTTATAAGTTCTGCCCTCTGCATTTTGGCCCACTTGTGTAATATGAGAATATGCTGTTTTGATAGCATAATGATTGACACTCGATCCAAGCCAGCACTATTCATCCTCCTTGTTTTCCTCAATTCAGTGATCTTCCAAAATGATCAAGAGTTGTTGCAGCTGTTGTTCTTCCCACACAAATAATCTTCTCCTCCAAGTAAAGTTCCATGACCATAAACCATTTATCCATTTTCCCAATTGAGCGATGATGAGTGTGATTTCACCTCATATTTCCTTGACATTTTGCATGCATTTTCATATAGTTTAGGCATTTTTAATTTGATTTTTGTTAGTTTTTATCTTGGAACGGGTAAGGTGGTTTTGTGGTGTTTATGTGCAGGAATTGAAGATTAAAATGTTCAGAATCAGTTATTATAGAGCTTGCATGAAGACGGAGCTTGAAAAGGAAGAAAAATGAGCCAAACAGAGCCCATCACAGCCTAGCCGTGATAGCCATCGTGGCCATGAACGAGCAAGGCTGATAAGAAAAGAACGTAAAAGTCAGAACCTGTCACGGCCAGGCCATGATGGCCATCACGACCGTGACAGGCCAACCAATGCCAAGTTTTCCAAGACAGAATCTGTCACGTCCTGGCCGTAACAGGCATCACGGTCGTGACGCGCAAAATCTGGGATTTTGATTTTTTTTTTTAATCTAATTTGTAATTGCTTTAATTCCAAGTTACCCTATATTATAAATAGGACTCGGAGGCTCAAAAATAGGGGAACTGGGCTGCTACCTTAGGCAAAAATTAGGATTTCTCTGCTTCTCAATTTCTTCTTTTCTATTAGGTTTTTTATGCTTTTGTTAATCAAGCTTGCTATGAACATGACAATGCTTGAGTAGTCTTTTTATTTCTAGGAATTGGGGCTATGCCCAAGACTTGTTTTATGTTATGAATTGATATTTTCCCTTTGTTAATTCCAATTTGCTTTCGATTTGATTCTTATAGCATGAATTACTTGTAAATTTGGTGCGCACTTATTTGCATGTCATAGATACTCTAAGGATGAATCTAGCGGTGAACTTAGGTATTGGATCTATAGGGATTGAACTTTAGACTTAAATCACGAGAGTTAGAAGCGGTCCTTCGATGGTTCATTGAATTGTCACGAATCTTAATAGGTTCAATTTAAATACAATTACCACGAGAGTAGGGATTGGTTTAATTGGGCACGGTTCTTGTATCTCGAGAGGGAACATTAACGTATTTAGGATAAATTCACTTTCAAAACAATTTTGATAGTTAACAAGAGGGGTAGTCAATTTAGTAGCATGAGCAGTCTTGTTGGTAACCCGATTCCTGAAAATCTCTTTTAATTTAAAAATCTCCAGATTTGATTTGATTGCGATTTTATTTGATTGCGTTTTAAATACTTGATTTGTTAGTAATCTTATTTCAAAAACCAAATCTTTTCCAAATCTTTTTCTTGTCTAGTTTAATTAAGTTAATAATTAATTGTTATTTAAGATCACGGTCTCTATGGGTTCGATCTTTTTATTACTTGACAATGAAGTCGTTCACTTGCGGATTCACGGTATCAAGCGATGGTTGCATCTTTATTCAAGGAAATAGTGTAAAGTATGTTAAACCTGTTTGCTAACAACTCTGACCCACACCAAGGCACCTTCCAGAAAAAGACACTTGACCCACACCCCACTTTTTTAGAAATCTCGTTTGTTAGCCACCTCCCTCTGAAACAATCATCCCCCTCTAATGCACCTAGGTCTCTCCACCACAAAGAAGTCTCACCCCCGTCTACGGTTTTATTGCACCATGGTACCCCCACAAAGATGGATCCCCATATTTGACAATAAGGACTTTTGACCAAAAGGACTCTCTCTCTACCAAAAGAGCATAGTTAAATGCTCTCATATTCCTAATTCCTAGACACCCCCCCTTCCCCTCCCCTCCTCTTCCCTTGCCTTACACACTACTTCCCATTTTACCCAACAAATATTCCTACATTCCTCACTCCCACCCCACAAGAATCTTCTTTGAATTTGAATAATCTCGTTAATTACCTTTTTTGGCACCAGATAAAATGAAAGATAATACGCCGGTAGGCTTGAAAGTACCGCGTTAATTAGAATGACCCTTCCTCCAAAGGATAGGAATTTGTTCCTCCAACCTAGAAGCCTCTTCTGTAAAGAAGTGATCAAAGGAATCCAAGTTGAAGACCTCCTCGGATTTGCTCCCACTAAAACTCCTAGGAATTTAAACGGTAGCTCCCATATCTTGCAATTGATGATATCTGCTGCACATTCTACTACCCCCGGCTTTGCCTTTATGCCAATAAGTCCACTTTTATGAAAGTTTACCTTCAATCCCGCCGCTAGTTCAAAATTCCTAAGAATGCATTTGACTGCCTTAGCACTGTTGACCGAGAGTTCCCCAACCAAGATTGTGTCGTTTGCATACTGAATATGGGAAATCCCAACCTGTTCCTCCCCACCACAAATTACAAACTCCTTGTAGATGTTACATTCAATGACTTTCCGGATTAGGCCATTTAACCCTTATGCAACAATAAGGAATAGGAATTGAGCCATCGGATCACCCTATCGATTTCCTTTTGACATGTTGAATTGCCTTGTTGGACTTCCATTTACCAGGATAAAAACAGAAGCTGAATTTAAACATCCAATTACCCAACCCCTCCATGTAGCATCAAAGCCCATTCTCATGAGCATGTAATCTAAGAACTCCTAGCTCACTGAGTCGTAAGCCTTTTCAAAATCTACTTTAAAAATCATGCACGACTTGCCACTCCTTTTTGCATAATCCATCACCTCATTGAGGACCACCACCCCGTCAAGTATGTTCCTTCCCTTCAAGAAAGCAGTTTGATTTCCAGATATAACAGAGTTCATTACCTTGGCAAGCCTTGCTGCAAGCAATTTAGTTACCACCTTGTATATGCGGCCCAACAAGAGAAATTGGTCTATAATCTTGTAAGTCAATCGGATTGTCTCTCTTTGGAATTAATGCCACAAATGAAGCATTACAGCCCCTTGATAACTTTCCACTTATATGGAAATCCAGAACCATGTTATAGAAGTCATCTGACATCAGAGGCCAAAACCTTTTTATGATGGTGAAGTTAAAACCGTCAGGACCCGGACTTTTATTTCCTTCACAATCCCACACTGCCTTCATTACCTCTTCTCTAGAAAACACCTTTGTGAGCATTCTGTTTTCTACATCCGAAATTTGTTTGAAGACGATACCATCCATTGTTGGCCTAGACCAATTGTTCTGTTTGAAATGTTCCTCAAAATGCCTTGCCATCTCTTCCTTTACTATCTCTGGTTCCTCAATCCACCCATCATTAACCCACATGCCATTAATTTTGTTATCCCTATTCCTCTTTTGAATACAAGCATGAAAGAAGGCCGAATTAATGTCTCCAAGTTTCAGCCAATTCAACCTTGATCTTTGGAAAAGAAAAGAATCCTGCATCTTCGATAGTTTCCAGAAATCCTCAAAAAGCTCCTTTCTCTTCAAAATCTCACCCTCCTCTAAGAAACCAATCTCGGCCTTGTCATCCAGAACTTTAATTTCTGAAACAGCATTGCTGATTTTGCTTTCCAGATTACCAAAAGAAACATTATTCCATTCCCGTAATTTAGTTTTCAGTAATTTGAGTTTCTCCTTTAATACGAAACTGGTAGCCCCTTGAACTGCAAGTTGTGACCAAGAATCTGATATAAATGTATCAAATTCTTTATGTTGTAGCCAATAGTTCATTACCCGGAATGGTTTCGGGCCCCAATTCACTGAACCTGACTGCAGAATTATAGGACAATGATCCGGCACCAAACGCTTCAGTCCCTATTGTGTAAGATCTGGCCATTTAATCATCCATTCATCGGACAACAAAAACCTGTCTAGTCTACTCATACAGCTACCATTCGGTCTATGCCACGTGTATTTCCTACCCTAAAGAGGTAAGTCCACCATTCCCATGTTTTCAATAAACTCATCAAATTCTTCCATATCATTGTTAGTCATCTGGATAGACCTCCCCCTCCTTTCACTGAAAGTTCTGACTGCATTATAGTCACCTACTGCACACCAGTCATACCCTGCATTGCTTGCCCTTAGCTGTTTTAGTTCCTCCCACAAAACTCTCTTTGCTGCCAAATTGCATGGTGAATAGATGTTCAAAATGAAGCAAGGCTCGGATGTGCTCCCCCAGAAACCTTTGACCCCTATGTATCCCTGACCAGTGAAAGAATATTCTTTGACAAAACACTTCGGATTCCACAAACATAACAAGCCCCCGAATTCCCCACAGCTTCCTTACAGATCCAGTCCACTTCTGCATCCCCCCATAAAGCTTGGCATAACTTACTGTTTATCTCAGTAATGTTAGTTTCCTGTAAGCATAAAAACTCCAATTTTTCCTCTTTAATTAAACATCTTACAGCCCTCCTTTTCAACCTCCCTCCCAGACCCCTAGTATTATAGGATCCAATCCGTATTAATTAACCAAGTTCACACCTACCTCTCTTGTTCCTTTACTCTGCGCCTGATCTCTAATTTCCATGTCTACCATTTGTTCTAGAATCTCTTTCTCATTTCCATTTGAAACCATTCCTATATTCTTTCCCAAATCCCACAATTCGTTTGCCTCACGATATGCACTTGCTCTAATCACAGCACGATTCATATTGGTAATCTGACTATCTGATAATGAATCCCTAACCTGTAAGGATTCTGAAAGTTGTGAATCCCTGATCAAAATTCTCTTCCCTGCCGCAATCTGTTTCCTCTTCTCAATGTCCCTGAACGCCACTGAACTCTGCATTCTCGAGCCATCCTCATCCCGTGGGGCCTGAGCACGATTCCTTCTTCCTCTAGGCATTGGTGGTAGAAGATCATCTGTTAGGGATTTAGATTTCCTTCCGTTCCTGATTGTTAAAACACCACCTATATCACGATGCTTCTTCTGAGGAATCATATTACCACTTTGTCTAGCTATGTTCGAATTTTGTTGCCTTGACCTGCCAATGTCATCAGAAACTGAGCAACTAATATCGTCCACCATGACACCATTGACCATCGAGTCTTCATCATCTGAGGAATACCCATCCGAATCTTGATACTTCCAGTCGGATAAAAGCCTGTTGAAACTATCCCCGAAGGATTCTTCCACCAATCTGATGGAGAAAGTTACCCCATTGACCCTAACTTGAACAACCCTGTTTATCATCTCCAGAACGGTAGTTGTGATTAGGGCCCTTGCTGTATCCAGCCTAACTTTATCTCTAGTAGAATCATCGATGGCGACCAAGGATCCAGTTAGCTCTGCAACGTGCTTAAAAAAGTTTTCACCACATTTCTCTCTGTTACCACTAGATCTGTTGACCACGGCCTTATTTCTCTCTTTAGGGTTTAGGGTATCAGAATACTAGTATGTATATGTAAGTATTGAGTAAGTGTTTTGTATCACAAAATCACAATTATTTACAGTTTGTGAGATATATTCTGTCTTTTCTCTTTTCCATCCTATATATCCCTAAACCTTAATTTTTTTTCATTTAGTCTGCATTTATAGCATCCAGAATAATTCCATATTTGTTCCTTTTTGCGAGCAAGAATGTTAGCTAGTACTACTATGTTAAAATAGAAAGTCGATCCTAACAGAAAAAGACAAGTTTTACCGTCAAGAGCATCAAAGGATCCCTTATAACATCATTAATTTCAACTTTTAATCGAAGAAACCCAATTTTTTACATTTAAAATAACAAAAGAGCATCCAAGGCAAATCAAGAAATCACATCTTTCAAGAATTCATGCCATGAAGGTTTTGAAAAGGTGTTTTACTCACTTCTTGCAAACCTCCTAAATCCTAAAGCGTCCCCAAGAGTTTAAAGAACGAACTCTTGAGTTATCTCCTTCATAATCCTAAAGTTTTCCCTTTATTATTCTCCAAGACGGTGTTTTTTTTGGATTTTTCCATAATTCCTTGAAACCTCCTTTCTCCAAAATTTTTAGGGACCAAAATCACATAATTGAAAAAGTCAAGGGATGAAATATGCTATTAAACATTAATTTTAAGAATTGAAGCAAGATGTTTAGGCTTTAGGGTGGATTTCACTCAGTTCACTCACAAGTTCTATTAAGACAGCTCTAATACTAATCTATTGAACATTTTGTATGACAAAAACTGAAGTACACTAAATTTATCACTAGATTGTGACCCGCGCATCGCGGTTGTAATTTTGTCTTAAAATTTTAGTATTAGGTTGGGAATAAAATGACAACAAATAAGATAGTAAGAAATGACAATGTATTTATCAAAAAAAAAAGGAATGACAATGTATGTGTGAAGAACCAATTATGAATATTAATTTTAAAACATGTGATCCAGTAATCTCTTTTATTCATGTAACTAAAGTATTTTTTCGACAAACATAGAAAGAAATTTTACATAAAATAAATGTCGTGAAATAATGCTTAAGCTACAATGGGAGGCACACACTGCAAATGGACACTATACTTCTCAATGGTCTAGACACCGGCATAGATAGACACATAGGATTTTGAGATTTTCCGTGCCATATCAAATCTGTTTCCCGTGTCTACGGTCTTATACATGCTTTCTAGGTGTGAAATTTGAGATGTTGTTTCTCTTGGTAACAAATCCTCAGTTTTGCTCTTGCTACTGCATTCCTATTTGAATTTTGAACTGACAAACCAACATTTTTTTCTAAAAAAAAAAAAAAAAACTTGTCAACATGCAAACCTGTAAATTGAATGAGTTGAGACATGCAGCGCGCATATGAGGTTATTGCTCTTAAAGTTCCTTGCTACAGACTGCTCTAGTGCTTCTTGATACCGTTTGGTCAATGACACACGTCCACTACCATACCCAGAATCCATGGTTTCTATCAAATTTTGAACTTCTATTTTGACTCCATCCACGCCACAGGTAGCAAGATAACTATGATAATCATTGTAAAAACCGTATAGCTTTTGTGACTCTATAATTTCCACTCCATATTTTGGATACACAAGTTTCGGATTATATTTCTTCATTGCATCTGATGAAGGGTGTACTCCTCCCCAGTAACCAGCTAAAGCATGCCACATGTAAACGTATCTGCAGAATCAAACTTGTTATAAGTTCTTAAGTTACTGTGAATCCAGGTGGTGTAGCATTATAGACAAATGGCACGGAGAGAGAATGCATAATCCTTAGAGATCAGATAGCTTACTTTACAAAAATTTTGTGTTTGATGGAATCAATAAAGTCATGGAGATTGTTGCAAGAATTGTTTGAGCCTGCATTGAGAACTATATCATATTTTGTGCTCGGTAAGTTTTTACTGGTGTTTTCTATGCTAAGTTGTGCTAGATTTCTATATTAAGCTGCAAGTGAACAATATTAATTAATAATGTTAATATAATGGTTGTGCGATTCATATTTTCATCAAAAGAGGTTGCAAAAAAAATGAGGAATGAATGATCTATTTGTTTGAATAAGGATGTCGTTATTCTTAAAATTTGTCCAATGCTTTTGCAATATATGAGCAGAAATAAATTGCTAATGCTATTGGGTTTACATGTTTATCAAGTTAATTTGAAGAAAGAATAGCAAACAGTTGTCTAAAGCATGATATTGTTGAACACCCTATTCAATTAAATAAAGGTGCTGAAAGAAAAAAAATAAAAATAAAACTCAATTTCAGCACAGTGATCTATACAATTTGATAAATGTTCCTTAGAAAGGTGTGGATTGAAAAAGATGAGTTTCCACCCAAGCGCAAGTGGCAACAAATAGGTTAAATTGTTATGAATTTATTTGACATTGAAAAAAATTTAAAATCAGATGTAACTGTATATTTGGGGTCTTAAATGGAAAATGACAACCTTCCTACACGTCACATGTTTTGATAATAGGTCATGATGAAAGAATGTATATGTAGTATGTACTATATATGTTAGGGCAAATCTTCAATCCTCACTACTAAGAGTTGAGTTTGCATACTCTAAGGGCATAATGGGTTTTAATTTCCTGAAAAATAAAAATTAAAACAAAAACCAAAAAGTCATCTCTTCTCTATCTTCTCTTTGATGGCTTCCTGTTCTCCATCATCGTCGACGATGACGGGTAGCTGAATCCACCACGCCGGTGGCTGAACCCACAACGCTGACCATAGAGACTTTGGTGTGCGATTCGTGGTGGTCAGGCTCGTAGATCAGGGACGGCATGAGTGTGAGGTAGCGACGGCGAAGCAGATCTGGTTCGTGCGTCGGTTCTGAGCTCGCTGCGGAGCGAATCTCGGTTCTTCGCGCCAAGGTGGAGGAGCTCTCCCCACAAAATGCCTCCATCCAACCCATCACTATATACCAACAAGCATCGCAGAAATCATTCCGCCGCCGCGAAGACCGGTGTAAGCCGTCACACTCAGCGAGCAAAGCCGCTCCGAGGTCGCTACCCGCCTCAACCGTCACGCACCAAACCAGATCTTGTGGTCCGTCGTTCTTGCTACGCTCACCACCGTATTATTCCGCCGTGCGGTCTGCTGCCGCCACTCTCACTTTCTGCCTCTGTCTTCGCTTGATCAATGTGGCAGAAAAAGAAGAAAGCTGATCACGAATCATTGCCCCACACGACGGAGGAGGAGTCGGATCAGAGGTGCACCGCTGCTGCCGGACAATGGCAGCACACTGTAGCTTCTCGGTGCTGAGTTGAATCAGTTGATGATGGTGTGTTTTTTTACCTATCTTGCCCTATTGAATCTGAGCCATTGATTTATTTTAATAATATATCTATGGTCATAAAAGATGGAGGATACAAACTCAACCTTCACCAGTGAGGATCAATACAATTGAACAACCGTGAACTTTGCATTTACTGTTCACAATAAAAGTGATGTGTCATGCTATTGAATTTTATCATTATTTTATTATTTAAATTTTACAATTTATATATTATATTGTTTTAAAAAAATTTGCCGACAAAACTTTATTAATTGAGGAATGATATTAGTACATCAAATGGTGTCCCTTTTATTTTCTAGGTGTATTTTTTAGAAACGTGTATACAAAGAAAATAAAAATTAAGTGAAAAAATAGAGATAAACATATACGGTGTCACATAGGTGTCCAAAATTTGTGTTTAAATATTATAACTCGTATTAGTTAAAAGCTACCTACTCACCAACATTCTCTCTCCCCATCTATTTCTCTCTCTCTCCATCTATTTCTCTCTCTCTGTCCTATGTTTCTCTTTCGAGAAATGATATTTTGACACCAACTTTGGATACAAACTTTGGGCACCACCAATCATGGTGAGTTTAGAAAAGAAAATGATGAAAGATGAGAGAGAAATAATGAATAAATATATGGGAAAAATATAAAAATAGGTGTTGATATTTGGTTTTGGCATCACAATAACACTCGTCTTCTCTTTATCCCACCCCTTTTTTTTCAACGCCAGCCACCTGCCTCACAAATTTGTTTTTTTTGTGTGTGTTTTTTTTTTTGGCTCATATTTCATTTGTTTTGGTTATGATAAAAGTATTGCTATCGGCCCCTCTCATATCTTATAGCATTTTATTTAAAATAAACCTTTTTTTTTTGTTTTCATTATTTATTGTTATTAAATTTATTATAATGGGTTCTGATTCATTTTTTTGTGTTTTTCTTCTGATTATTAATTCTAATTTGGGCTAAGCCCATTATGTATATTTTTTATTAACTTTTATATATATATATATATATATATATATATATATATTACAATTTATTTATATATTTTATTGTTTCAAATTTTTTTACCAACAAAACTTCATTAATTAAAAGCTACCCACTCACCAACTATCTCTCTCCCCATCTTTTCTCTCTCTCTCTCCCCGTCCTATGTTTCTCTTTATCTCACCCCTTTTTTTTTTCAACGCTAGCTACCTGCCTCACATATTTTTTTTTTTTGGCTCATATTTTATTTGTTTTGGTTATGATAAAAGTATTGCTGTCAGGCCCCTCCCCTATCTTATAGCATTTTTTTTTATAAAAAATTAAACTCTTTTTTTTTTGTTTTCATTATTTATTTTTATTAAATTTATTATAATGGGTTCCGATTCATTGTTTTGTTTTTCTTCTGATTATTAATTCTAATTTGGGCTAAGACCATTATGTATATTTTTTATTAACTAATATATATAAATATATTTCATTTGTTTTGGTTATGATAAAAGTATTGATGTCGGGTCCCTCTCCTATCTTATAGCATTTTTTTTTAAAATAAACCCTTTTTATTGTTTTTATTATTTAATTTTATTAAATTTATTATAATGGGTTCTGATTCATTTTTTTTTTCCTTCTGATTATTAATTCTTATTTGGGCTAAGCCCATTATGTATATTTTTTATTAACTAATATATATATATATATATATAATTTATTTATTTATTGGTTATCCATTTTAATCGTTGGTTGGACCAATTGAATCATGACCCAAAGGTATGTTTATGTATTTTTCTTTCTAAACCCAAAAAGAGATATGTTTGTGTATTTTCTTTATTTTTTTATGAATTAAATATGTATGAATTAATATTTTAATTTAAAATAAAAATAATTTTAAATAAAAAATAAAGATTGGGGTCCATTGTGGGACCCATTAAAAAAATTTAAGAACTTATATATGGTTCTCGCATTGGAGCAAAAAATGATCGGCGTTCCATAAATCCTATGTTACATCTTTGGACCCACTTAAGAGGAGTTAAGAACAAAAACGTGGTTCTTGCATTGGAGATGCTCTTAAAAGGAAGAAGACAAAGGCGGCAGGGGAGTTGGGGAGGGAAGGAACAAGTTTCTAGAATCTAATTTATGAACAAAAGGGTGACTAGGGTTTCAAAGTCACACATTCTTTCCAACTTCATTTAGCTGTCGGTTCTCCTACTCCAACCCAAAGGCCCAAACCTAACATCTAATAATTACAAACTCTAAAAATATTTTTTTAAAAAGGACAAAAAGGAATATTTGCCATTCAAATTTTAAATCATATTTACTAACCAAAAAAATTAAATCATATTTTGAGATCGTGATAATATTTAGCTAATTTTTCTGATATTTAATATTACTCTTATAAAATTAAAATTGGATTTAATTGATATACACTGATAGTGTAAAGTTTTTTTTACACTGTCAACCAATCAGAAATTGATATACCATTATAAATGCTTGATTCTTATCCTAACCACCTTAAAAGTCATCAATTTCGTGATTTCTGATTGGTTGTCAGTGTAAAAATCTTTACACTGATAGTGCATACAAATTAAATCATTAAAATTTATATGTAGTATTTTTTTTTAAAAAAAAGAGACTAAGAATTTAATTGAATTTATGTGTAGCATTTTTGTAATTTATGTATATATATTGTACAACTTTTTTTATTATATTAGTTACTCGTTTAATCGTTGGATGAACCTGTTGAACCAAGAGAACTATGACTTGAAGTTCTCGACAATGAGAATGTTAGGAAAGAAACTACATAACTGTAGTACATTGGTGAATTGTGATATGATAACTGTTATGTTTCTTATGTCTGCTATAGTGTTTTGTTAATGAGCTCCATCTGACTTTTACCGATTTTAGATATAATGAGTGGTAGTGAAAGAAAGGGGAAGGGAGATTGTTCCGATTCTTTGGGTAAAAAATTATTGGCAGAGGAGGAATGTCTTTGATTCGAGAAAAAAAGAAAAGATGATATAAAGAGAAATAACAATAATGCTGATTTGTTAAGATATTATTAGATGTGAGTGATAAAATCTTTTACACTGACAATGCATAGAAATTAAACTCAATTTGATTTTAATATTATTCATAGTAATATTTAGACATAATGAGAAATTGTTTTCAACTCGAATGATATAAATTATTGGTAGGTGATTTTTGTTGTAATGTTTATGAATCAACATTTTAATATACTTTGTTTATATTTATTTTTTTGCTTTGTTTAAAAAAAATATTTAGATTTTTTAAGTCGGGCGAAATCCCTGCATGGTCTACCAACCCAAGTGAGCTATGGGGATATACTACGTAGAAGAAAGAATATTAATTCCACAATCCATCCGCATAATAGAAATTGTTATTTTATTTATATTATTGTATAATTTTTCCACTTGCATTCCAGTTTTTTATTTAATTGGTTCATTGTTATTGATATTATAGAAATAAATTTTCAAGTTCATGGTGAAGAGAATCATTTATTTGTTGAAGCTAGACATGAAGGTATTTATTTAGTAATCTATATATGTCTAACAAATGTACGGGTAAAATTCACATGTAGTAAATAAATAAATATAAATGATACGACTAGAGGAAATGCATGTTAATACAAGTTTTAGTAAGCTTTATATCTTCACATAAGCTTTAGTCTGTTCCAATAAGCTTTGGTGCATTTTCTATACGGTAACAAAATTTATAACAAAGCATGTCATTCATTTTAATACTAACACATGCACTACAGGGTCCCTGTTGAGAAGACAAAAAAAAGAAAAAGACCAACTGAATCGGTAGCTACCCTACTTCAAATAAAATTGCTACCAATGTTGCTTACTTTGCATGCAATATGACCTCTTTATATTTGCTTCTCAATTATATCATATTATATTTGCTAACATAGATTTTTGTGGGAAATGTGACCGTGGGAAATATTCATAACTGAAATGTGGCTATGGGAATGACCCGTGCGTATCTACACACGGGTAAACAATACTAGTTGAAGACAATGCCTGTATGTTTACTGGAGTAACTTAAGATACTCGAAGTATGAAGAGGTTTTTTTTGGTGAAAGAAGTATGAAGAGGTTTGAATAGAAATCATAAATTTAATTAATTTGTAGCAAGAAAGTTTAATATGTGTGAAAGAATTTATAATTATAATTAATTTATTAAAAGACTTCTGCCCACCCCATTATTCCCAGAACCTATACCAAAAACAGAAAAAGTAAAACCTCTTCTTGACATTTCAATCAATGTCACGGTGGGGGAAGAGGATAGTTACACATGTGGTGCACCAGAGGGAGGGATCCAAAATACAAATAGGAGGTACTTGATTGTAAATGCATAATGATTTAAGATCTTTCAAAGTCAAACTGAACAGTAAACAGACTTCAACTGAAAATTATCATAAAAACATAGGGTTGCATGCATTTATATTCATGATTTGAAGCTCAAATATTGAAGTAACCACTATAAGAAGTGCTTGAGAGACTTACCTCAGTGCAAGAGTGACTCTTCAGAATTAGAATGAGGGTGGTCTTTTAGCTGTAGTGTAGGACCAAACTGGCAGAACAATGTAGCTGCTTTTGGATTGAACTATTCTGCTAAAATGATGCCTGGTGTCAGTGGTTGAGTCTTGGCTATTGAAACAATTGATGAAGATAAACCCATTACTATGTTACGGAACACCCAGAAGAACCTCAATGGAAAAAGTATTAACAAATAACAACACTCTTATTAATGTACCATGCTTCGATATTACAATACGTTAGGATGAGGGGGTATTGATACTTTACAAAGAAGCAAAACAAACCACACATCTTAAATAGTAAAACGAAATTAAACCATGCAACATATTTAGAAAAACAAAAAAAAACTTAACCATGCAACGTAAAAAAGGCATACTAAAAATAGTTGAGGCAAAAGATGATGTTGACTTTTAACACCCCCCCTCAACATCATCTCCCATTCTTCTTACTTCATTTAATTGAGAGCGAAACTTTTCAAATTTATTGGCATTTAAACTTTTCGTGAATAAATTTGCAACTTGATCATCTGTTTGGATCTGTTTCATGTCAATCTCTTCTTGTAAAACTTTCTCCCTGATAAAATGATAGTGCACTTCGACATGCTTAGTTCTTGCATGAAAAACTGGATTCTCCGCCAATCGTATTGCAGATTGATTGTCACAATATAACGGAACTGCATAATTTACTTGCTGATGTAAATCATTCATCAGTTGTAGTAGCCATGTGCTTTCTTGAGCTGCCATTGTTGCTGCTCTATATTCTGCCTCTGTGGTTGATAAAGATACAGTTGATTGTCTTTTACTACACCAAGAAATTGTTCCTGAACCCAACATAAATACGTATCCCGTAGTTGATCGACGAGTGTCGTGTTCTCCTGCATAGTCAGCATCACAATAGCCAACTAACTTGCAATCTTCTCCTTTCTTGTACATGAGACCATAGTTCAGTATACCCTTCACATATCTTAATATTCACCGAACAGTTTCTAAATGATGTTTCTTTGGATTTTGCATATATCGACTCATTACACCAACTGCATAAGAAATATTAGGTCGAGTCAAAGTCAAGTAGATCAAACTACCTACCAAACTTTGATACATGCTTGTGTCTTCCAAGTCTTTCCCATCATGAGCGCATATCTTGACATTTGGCTCCATCGGAGTTGAAATTGGCTTACAGTTTGACATCCCGAATTTCTCTAATAAATCTTTAGCATATTTTTGTTGACAAAGAAATATACCTTCTTGTCTCCGATCAACCTCCAGCCCAAGAAAATGCATGAGTTGTCCAAGTTCTTTCATTTGAAAATGAACTGACAAATTTTCTTTTGTTTGATGAATTTCTTTAATATCATCTCCAGTAATGATGAGATCATCCACATACACTAACACAATGGCTAGCTTTCCTCCATTTACTTTTATAAACAAGCTTGAATCTGCAGTGTGCTCTGGAATAGCCACTTTGCATCAAAAATTCGGCAATCTTGCCATACCAAGCTCTTGGTGCTTGTTTTAACCCATAAAGTGCTTTTCTTAGTTTACATACAAACTCAGGATGAGTTTTATTCTCAAATCCTATTGGTTGAATCATGTAAATCTCTCGATCTAATTCTCCATGTAGAAAAGCATTCTTCACATCCATTTGCCATAAATCCCAACCTTTGTTGGCTGCAAGTGCAATTAGAACTCGTACAGTAGTAAGTTTTGCCACTGGACTAAATGTTTCATCATAGTCCAATCCATATTGTTGAGAGAAACCACAAGCTACCAATCGAGCTTTGTATCTCTCGATTGATCCATCTGGGCGACATTTTATTTTATAAACCCATTTACATGATATGGGTTTAACATCTTTTGGTTTTGGCACTAAATTCCAAGTTTGATTTTGGTTAAGTGCAGTGATCTCCTCTTCCATAGCTTTAATCCAGCTAATACTTTTTTATGCTTCTTCAAATGTTTCGGGTTCTTTTATGATCATCTCTTTAATAGCTGCATAGCTTGCATTACTGTACTTTGGATTTGGCTTACGTATCCTTGTCGACCTTCTAAGTTGTAGTTGTTGAGTTGGCACTTCCATCTCATTAGACCCACCTTCATCTTCTAATTGTTGATACACACCTGTTTGCCAAGAATTTCGAGCAACTTCTTGTTCGGCATTGTAGTCTTCATTTATACTTGGTTGGATTTGCACAGTATGTTCTTCAACTTTTTGTTGTACCTTATTCTCAATTTCTTTAGAGTCTGGTAACACCTCTTTTTCTAATGACCACCAAGATTATGATTCATCAAATACAACATCACGTGATGTATAACATCTTCCTTTCACAGGATCACAACATTTCCATCCTTTCCTCTGATTGTCATACCACACAAAGATACATCTGATTGCTTTCTTATCAAATTTACTGCGTAAATGACCAGGGACAAATACATAGCATACACACCCAAATACTCTAAAGTGGCTAACAGTTGGTTTTATATCCCATAATTTTTCAAATGGTGAAATAAATTCTAACCTCGGTTGGGGTAGCTTATTGATCACATGTGCTGCAGTTTTCATTGCTTCAGCCCAAAACCTTCCGGGTACATTCTTTCCATGAAGCATACTCTGACAGACTTCAGCAAGATAGCGATTCTTTCTTTCTGCTACACCATTTTGTTGTGGTGTATTGGCGCAAGTAAATTGACGACGTATTTTGTGTTCCTGCAGATACCGAGCAAACTCACATGAGGTATATTCTCCCCCATTGTCTGTGCGTAGATAGTGTATCTTCTTTCTTATTTCTGCTTCAACAAGCTCTTTGAACTCTGTAAACTTTGAGAATGCCTCAGATTTATCCTTCATAAAGAAAACCCATACATACCTTGAGAAATCATCAATAAATGTTACCATATATCGATTTCCACTAATTGATGGTTGCTTCACAGGTCTGAACACATCTGAATGAACCAACTGCAATGGTTCCTTCGCTTGAAACTTTGATTCCTCATATGGCAATTGATGTGCTTTACCATATTGGCATCCTGCACAGATCGTATCTGTTCTCATATTAAGCTGAGGAAGACCTTTAAGCGTAGACTTCTTCATCATCATATTTAGCTTGGAGTAGCTAACATGGCCTAACCGCATGTGCCACAAATCTGCTGACTCATTTGATCTTGTCTTTTCCACATATGCAGATTCTGCTGACATCACATAAACTGACTCTAAACGTCGTCCCTCCATTATTGGATTTTGAGATATCATAACATTACGATATACTTTGACATCTTGTGGACTAAATAAAACATAATGACCCGATGATGTCAGTTGAGCCACAGATAGCAAGTTTTTCTTCATACCTGGAACATGGTAGACATCTTTCAATGGTTCTTGGTTAGGACTATATCGAGGTGTAATGACCGTTTGACCAATGTGTGCTATTGGTAACCTTGAATTATTGGCTGTCACCACCACACGGTTTCCTTTGTATTCATTTAGATCATGTAGCTTCTGTTTGTCACCTGTCATATGATTTGAACAACCCGAATCGACAATCCAATCATTCTCATAGTCAATTCGTTCAGCTTCTGTGACAATGAAAGCTGACTTTTCTTCTTCTACTGCAAAAGATGCTTCAATATCCCACTCGTCTTCATATGTCTCCTTAGAACTAGAAGTAACATTATTATTTTCAACAGTGTTTTTCTTGAACCAACAATCTTTTGCAATATGGCCCATCTTCCCCCAGTTATAACATTGACCGTCAAACTTCCTACTATTGTTGCGATTCTTTGAAGCTCCCCCTATACGAGAGCCGCCTTCTTTCTGGTAACATTTTGCTTTATCACCATTTCTCTTATACCCACCTTTATTATACTGCTTGGAGATTCCTTTTCTTTTGTTGGTGTAGAGTGCTTCCTCTTCACCCTTCAACGGGACTCCTCCCATTTGCTTAGCCATTGCTTCTTGGCTAGCAAGCAAATTCTCAAACTCAACAAGTGATGGTCGTGTGTTCCCCAACCTTGTACTGCGATAACAAAACTTCGATATTCAGGTCTTAAACCATGAATAATAATTCTTTTTATCCTATTATCTCCAATAGCAGCTGTCGAATCTATATTTGAAATCTCACGACATATGGACTTTACTTTGTGAAAATACTGGACGATCGGCATGTCACGTTGTGTCATCGAAAGCAATTCATTTTTAAGAAATTGCAACTTTGTATCATTCTTCTTTGAGAAAAGTGTAGCAAAAGCATCCCATGCTTCTTCTGGTGTTTTGGCGTTCCGAATGTGCTCCAACATTTCTTCTTCAATTGTTGCCTTCAAAGCAAACATTGCTTTGCCTGCTTTAATTTTCCATTTCTGTAGGGTGGCATTAGCATCTTCTTCTGTCGGTGGTGTGACTTCACTACCACTAACAATTTCCCATAAGTCTTGACCTTGTAGGTAATTAAGACTCTATACACGTCACCCACGTGTTGTAGTTTTGATTATTGAGCTTCTTGATTCCTCCGACTACTTGAAGGTCACCCATTCCTTCAACTTTATCAACAAACAGATTGTTTAATCAATTTGTTGAGAATCAATCTACTCAAAACTTAAGGAAGCTCACAAAAAATTATGGTCCCAGAGCATCAAGCTCTGATACCAAATGTTGAAACAATTGATGAAGATAAACCCATTACTGTGCTACGGAACACCTAGAAGAACCTCAATGGAAAAAGTATTAACAAATAACAACTCTCTTATTTATGTAACATGCATCGATATTACAATACGTTGGGGTGAGGGGGTATTTATACATTACAAAGAAGCAAAACAAACCACACATCTTAAATAGTAAAACGAAATTAAACCATGCAACATATTTAGAAAAACAAAAAAAACTTAATCATGCAACGTAAAAAAGGCATACTAAAAATAGTTGAGGCAAAAGATGATGTTGACTTTTAACATTGGCTTGATGATCACAGTTGTCTGATATGCATGTTAAATAAAAAAGATAGCAGTCCAGGAGTTACAAAATCATCTAAGCATTTTTAATTTAGAAAGAAATTATTTGAGCATTCAACCCAGTAAAAAAACGTGTGGCCAAGTAAGAGTAGGTTTGGAAATAATGAATTGGGAAAATGGGGCAAAGGAAGGGTAGCATTGTTGCTAGCTCATCCCCTAGTAGATGCAGTGCTGCCCATGGCCTTTTTTACAATAGTGAGTAGTAGCAGCATTTTCATTTGAATTTACAATAAGCTGTCCCCCTCACCCTTTCTTCCTTCTGAATCTTCCCTTCACTTTCTTTTTGAATTTACAATAAATATATTTGAAACACAAATTTAGGAAGGAACCTCTGTGGATTACTTGTAGTTGTAGATATCCATAAAAAAAAGCAA
This sequence comes from Sophora flavescens, assembly GCA_030762895.1. Classification (NCBI taxonomy): domain Eukaryota; kingdom Viridiplantae; phylum Streptophyta; class Magnoliopsida; order Fabales; family Fabaceae; genus Sophora; species Sophora flavescens. The sequence goes on from CM061063.1 coordinate 85,371,844, forward strand.
TCAATATCAACAAATAGTATAATTGTATAGATGAGATAATGAAGCACATTAAATTTATAAACACACGACAAAGCCTTTAATTTTTACCAAGGGTGCGAATTTGGAATTAAGAGTGCGTTTGGATAAACAACTTAATTAAGAGCTTATGACATAAGACCTTATCGCATGAGAGCTTATGCCATAAGCGCTTAAAGAAAGAAAAAGAAAGAAAGGGGCATGAGATGATTCGAATAGTGAAAAACACGGAGAGGGTGTTTAGTGCATAAGCTCTTATGATAATTGCATAAGCTTCTCCCAGTATAAGTCAAAAACTCCTTATGGGATGGCATAAGTTATTTTTATAAGCTCTGCCAAACACACTGCATAAGAACTTATGTCATCAGATAAGTCAAAAGGAGCTTAAATAAGTTCCAAATGCCAGCTAAGTACCAATTAAGTCAATGAAATGTACGTTGCCTGCGTGAGGGGATGGGGATGGGCCTCGGTGGCAGCGGAAGAGTGAATGTGTTCTCTACAACGGCCTTTGCGGAGCGTGAAGGGGTGGGCCTCGGTGGCGTGGAAAAGTGCACGTGTTCGCTGTAGCGGCCTTTACAATCACTTCTTCCTTTGGATCCATGGAACATCGAAGAGAAAAGGAGAGAAAGCGGGTGTGAAAAATTGCAAGCGAATTATCATGATATTCTGGTCTAAACTGATAGAGGCAGCTAGGAATTTGTAAAGGCAGAAAGCAACACCACAGAGGAGAGATTTGTGATCTGAACAAAGAGATTTTAAGAGGTGTTGAAGTGCTGAGGTTTGTGTGCATCACAACAGGGCAGCGAATATTCACAACGTAAGAACAGATTTGGCGCTTTTGTTCGCGGCGGAGGTGGTGATCCGAGTGCGGCAGGGCTGACAGATGCTCCAACCGCTCGGTGTACGTATTTCCTGCACGGGTATCATTGTTATTCACCCTTCTTGTTCTTCCTCTCCCTGGATGGTGCTTCGGAAAGATGGATTTCATGCCTTGACTCGCGGCGGAGGTTGCGGGTCTTTTGCGGCAGGACTTTAAGATGTCCAATCTTTGTGGTGGGCGTATTTTATTGGCGGGTCTTCTTCTGCTTGTCTCTGGACGCCGTCATTTGTGGCGTTGCTCTATGGCGACAATTCCAAAATATGTTTTTGGTTATGGGGTGTTTATTAGCACCTTAGGTATGGTGGGGTGGGTTTGTGGGTTTTTTCCCAAAGGGAGTGTAAGGGAATAAGGGATTGCAAGAGAGAGAGCCACCTAAGCTTAGTAGCATACGTGGAAGAATTTGGCTTAGGTGGGATTAGGAAGGCTGTTGCATGATTATGTTTCGAGTGAATTTTAATATATTATAAAATATATTATAAATAGATTTAACTACTTGTTGTTACAATGGAAATAACAAAAATACAAACAATAGCACTCAAAATTTAAAATAACAATAACAACTAAATGAGACATTTGAAAAATGTTAGCAATACATCCCCTAACATTCTCTTTATATCACACACTCTCCTGTTGGTTGAAATTGATGTGGGGTCTACAAAATTCAAGTGGGACACATATGAATTAATGGGATCAATTTCCAAAATAATGGAACACGCATAAAATTCCAACCAATAGGATAGTACGTGTTCTTTCGGTCATGTTCATGCCAAGGTCCGACTTACCAGATTCTAGCCGAAGTGCGTATAACCAAGAGTGAAGACGACTAAGGTTGTTTTAGATTATAGCTTGACAGAATGTTGGATTCTGGTCCTACGTATCCCAAAGAGAATCAAAGCTAACGTAGTTCTCTGTTCAACCATCGGTCCTGTGGTGATCTCAATCCCTTAATTTTGCATATGGTGAATACCGGTGAACAAGGATTCTTCAGTAGTCTCTTGATTCGGTTGGTTTCCCAAATACGCTTAAGAGAGATTCACCTAGGTTAAAAAAAGTGAGTCTTTCTCTTAGGGTTCTCCTCTTTTTATAATAGGGTCCCCTTATCTCTTAAAGATTGGTTTTATCTCTTTATCTCTTATCTCTTTAAATCTTCTCCGAGATATATGATTTCCTTAATTGGTGGGATTTATCTCTTTTAACCAGATAAGGTTATTTGAGATAATATCAAGATCTTATCTTTCCGCCTTTATCGGATCGGGCATCCAAGCTCGGTGACCGAGTTTTACTCATCGGTCAGTACACAAGTCCCCCCAAGCTTCGAGCTCAAAGGAGCGTAGAAGTTTTCATGACAGGAGTCGAGCTTGACCTTAAAATTATCGTTGGAGAGCATAGGATTTATTGTGTAGGTCTTCTCCCCCTGTTTGCCTGAGTTCGGTGGCCGATCTTTATACCTCGACCAACACTTGAGTTTAGTGGGCTCGACTAACGAGCCTAGTAATCCCATCCCTTTGATTATTTGGGTTTGGTGGCCGAGCTTTTTTTCTCGCCAACACTTTAGTTCGGTAGGCTCGGTGGTCGAGCTTACTGACTCAGCCAGTACACAAGCCCCCCAAGCTCTGAGCTTTGAAAAAGCGAAAGAGTTTATTGAAGTTTCTATATTGCCGAGCGTGGTCATACTTTGGCATTGGACTTTTTACCTTGTCCATCTGGGCTTCTAAAACCAAGTTTTTCTTTCTTGGACTTAGTTGAGTGTAACAGAACTTGATCTTGACTATATAACCTCATGGGTAGTAATAGACGTAATAAGAACATATTCTGAATAGAAGATATTTCAATCTTGCCTTTGTTAAGACTAATTGCCGGTAGCTGAGATTCAGCTTATTGATGGTTCGGGCTCAAACCGGCCTTTTGGAAAGTCACAGCTCACAACTTGTTGTAGGATAAGAGAATATCCTTCCTTTATCCCTATAAGCCCCCCAAGCTATGAGCTTAAAATAAGCAAAAGAGCTTAAATGTCAACCTGCATATTTTAACACGTTTTTTGGTGCCGAGGACTTTGGATTGTGATTCGCGGGAGCATTACTCGGAAATTTGTTTTTTTCAAAACCGAGTCTTTCTTGGGTTCCGACTTCTTGACCGAACACTGCTCGAATTTTTGTGCGGAGCCAAGTCTTACTTGGGAATCCAGCTTATTTGGCCGAACACTACCAGGGTTTCCTTCAAATCTTGGGTCTCTAGCATGCATGATCTGCTGCGGACATTACCTTAGTGCGAAGGTGTTGTGTTCGGCATAGACTTTTCAGTGCGAGGGAGGGAGCATTGCTCGACCTCGACTTGGTTTTTCAGTACGACGGAACAATGCTCGACCTCGACTTTTCAATGAGAGGGAGCATAGATTGACCTCAGATTTTTAGTGCGAGGGAGGGATGCTCGACCTCGGCTTTCTTGTGCGAGGTAGCAATACTCGACCTCGGCTTTTCAGTGCAAAGGAGGGAGCATTGCTCGATCTCGACTTGGTTTTTCAGTACGAGGGAGCAATGCTTGACCTCGACTTTTCAGTGCGAGGGAGCATAGCTTGACCTCAGCTTTTTAGTACGAGGGAGGGATGCTGGACCTCGGCTTTCTGGTGCGAGGGAGCAATGCTCGACCTCGGCTTTTCAGTGCGAAGGAGCACTGCTCGACCTCGGCTTTCCAAGCTTCTGCCTTTTCTACTGAGATGACTTGTTCTCTTTTTCTTTCTTCAATCGGAGTTCAGATTTATTGAGGTCAGGCTAGCATCAAGGATCTACTTTAGACCTGGAACCCTTCTATTCTTAGATGAATGTGTAACTTTTCGTATCAATGGTAATAAAAGTTTAAACAATACACTGATTGTTTTTATTGCTCATACCCTTTCTTCTTGGTGAGTCGATTTTAACCCGAGCCCTTTGGTGGATTCTCATGTTCTTAAGCCAGCGGATGCTCGACTTTTACTAGAATAGGACCCTGACGCGAGCATGGGAGTCGCGGCTGCTTATGCTCTCTGAATCTCCTTCATTACCCGTTTTTGGAGGCATGAACTTTCTAATAATACGAAGAAGATGAAAAGCATGGGGGTAGAAGCTGCCGAGTTTTGTGCACTAAGGATGAGCTTGAGAATACTCTATACAAGTGCGAAGAGCAAGCTCGATTGATTGGGAAACTGAAAGGCGTGGGAATCTCAACAAGTATGACCGAGCTCATGCTGCATTGCCCCTTATTGAATCAATTTCGAAGCCTGCTCTACGACTATATAATTAGGGCTAATCAAGATCCTAGCCGGTGCAGCGTGTATTCCGATGCCTCGACAATCAAGGTCCTATATAATTAGGAAATATATTTTGTACTTTGGGCAATGCCCTTCAGCATGTTTGTTTATGAATGCTAAAGATTTTATGCTTCGAGAATACTATCCCAAGCTCTGCCCTTTTTTTTTTTAACTTATGGTATTTAACCCAGCATTTGGATTTACTCGATTAACTTTCCTAAGTTTTTACTCGCCTTTTATGCTTGGCGTTTAAATTTGACTTGGTGAGCTTTTTGAGCTCGGCCCTTTAAACCTATCGTAACTAACCCTTTTAGGTTTTTGTTTTCCTTTGTAGGTCTGGCTTTTCGACTTTAGCTCGGTCGGCCATTTCGGCCCGACATATCAATTTCAGCTCGATCAACCTTTTTAGGTTATTTGTTTACCTTTTTTAGGTCCAGTATTTCGACTTTAGCTCAGTCAGTCATTTCGGCCTGACTTTTCGATTTTAGCTTGGTCAACCTTTTTAGGCTATTTGTTTACTTTTTTAGGTTCGACATCTCAACTTTAGCTCGGTCGGCTATTTCGACCCGGCATTTCGATTTTAGTTCGGTCAACCTTTTTAGGCTTTAGTTTTGTCTATTTAGGTCCTGTATCTCGACTTTAGCTCGGTCGGCCATTTCGGCCTGGCATTTCGATTTTAGCTCGGTCAACCTTTTTAGGCTTTAGTTTTGCCTGTTTAGGTCCAGCTTTTCGACTTTAGCTCGATCAATCATTTCGGCCTAACATTTCGATTTTAGCTCGGTCAACCTTTTTAGGCTTTTTTACCTTTTTAGGTTCGGCATTTCGATTTTTGCTCGGTCAATCTTTTTAGGTTCTTTGTCCTTTTTCTCTTTTTAGAGAATGGCGGTGCCATCATCCTGGAATTGGACTGTAATATTGGTGGCGTGATTTGGATGCGTAGGGGTGCTGGAAGATGCAGAAACCGCATTTGGTGGTATCAGCTCAACGCCATTCGCAGTGTGATGGGAAACACTCCTCCCTTGAAGTGCATTGCTTTCCTTCTCAAAAATTGATATTTTTTGCCTCTCGGATTAGCAAGGCTTTATAGAAAAAATATGATACTATCAAGCAATAGAGTTGATCTCGTCATGGTGGTAGATCCTGGTAAGTGGCCTCACAGCGGAGTTCGAGCTTGTCGGCGTGATGAAGGAAAAGCTGCTCGTGGAAGTTGAAGATCGGGTGAAGGACGTTGGGTCTATAATGGAGAACCTTCAATGAGGCCGACCCGTCATGGCCGAGTTCACCCAGGTCGAGCTGCTATTGTCGAGCTCTCTAAGGTCAATCTGTGGTGATCGACTGACCGAGCTCTCCGAGGTACCTTCTTCTGTTTTCTGAGGCCAAGCTGTGGTGGTCGAGCTCTCTAAAATACCTTCTTCCTTTCTCCGAGGCCAAGCTGTGGCGGCCGAGCTTTCTAAGATACATTCTTCTATCCTCCGTCATCATCGTTCTCCATACTTCGGGGCCGTGAAACTGTATCGCCCTCACCGAAGCAGAGTTCTGAGTCACTCCGGGTTTGGGACGTGCTGTACATAGTGACGTCGACAAGAAGACACCGAAAATGTAACACCCCGATTTTTTCTGTGCTTCAAAAACAATATATATATATATATATATATGTTTATATTATTTTATTTGGATTGATTAATTATCTGGATAATTATCTTAATTTATTTTAAGGGGTTTGATTTGAGTAATTTTATTTACTCATGTAAAAATATTTTATTTAGTGCGTTAGCACTACCTTGTTTCAGTGTATGCACGCTTACTCGACAATAATAATGTGTTATTGTCATTATTAGTATTTGTTTAGAAAATATTTTAAATAATATGATTAGAAGAAAATTATTTTCATATTTTACTCTACTTAATTTTAGATTTGAAAATAAATTGGTTTGACACTAATTAGAGATTTATTTTTGGATCATTGATTTCCTGGGTTGATTTATTCAACTATCAAACTTTACTTTAATTTAAATTTTGAAATCATATTTTTGTCACTCATTATTTTTAGATCCATGGATCAAGATTATTTATTTTTCTAGACTCAATCTCAACTACTTATTTTGTACCTAACCACTAAATACTTCAAAAATAAACATAAGAAAAGCCCAAATCCAAACCCTTCCCCGTATGGACTCGCGTGCCCCCCCCCGGTCACGCCACTCCACTTCTCTTTCTTTTTCTTCTCCCTTTCTTCTTCATGTTTCAGACTCTAACCCCTCCTTCTCTTAACTTCATCTTCCTTCCCCTCTCAAAATCTAGCCATGGTCCTAGAGCAGCATCCCCGTCCAGCCACCATCACGAGTCGAGCGCGCCGCCTCTGGGAGGGTCTCCAACAGCCGCGACTCGGCTCGCGCGTTCCGGCCCGGAGATCATCCGTTTCGTGCCGTTTGACGCTAAGCTCCACCGCCGGACCTCTATTTCCGATCACACAGATAGTGGAGAAGACGACCACGAGTTATAAAACGTCGTCCCTCGCGTTCTATTTTGTTCCTCCGTTGTACCATCGTCGTTCGTCGCTGCCACCAGCCGCCGTCGCCGTGCCAGTCGTCCCAAAACAACCACCACACCATCTGCTCTTCATATTGGGTGAGTACTTCACCATAATCCCTTATAGTTGTAAACCCCCAAATTGGTTTTGAAACCCTAACCCTAGCTTTTTGATTTCATACTGTTAATTGAAATTAAAACTTGTTTTTGTGCAATTGGGACTGTCTATTGATGAATTCCAAGGCCAATTTCATTTTCCTATGAGCAAATCTTATTTTCTCCAATTTTTGTGAAAAAGCCCTTTTTACCCAAATTGATTTTATTGAGAAATCAAGTATGTTTTGCTAAATAAAATATATAATTTCCTTTGAATTTTTCATTTGATGTTGAGAATATGAACTGTTATTTTATTGGGTGTTGAATGTGTGTGGAATGCTCTCTCTGCATGATGGCTTGTAACTGCACTAGTTTGAGGGAACCTGAATTTCATTCTTGGAAGCTAACGGTTAAATGCGCAAAGGAGAAGATCTTTTTCTGCTCTTCAAATGTAAAGGGAGTTTACCTGAAGAGTTTTAGTAGTTACATTCTTATTGTCGTGTTTGAATGTATGTAAATTTTTAAATCTTTGTAATGATGTCTTGCTTGAATTGTTTAGAGTTTGATTAGAGTTTTAATGTTATTGTTTGTTGATTATATTACTGTTTTGCTTGACTGTGATTGGCTGATGGCATGACACTGGTCATTTCTTGTTAATCAAGATTAAGTCTTCAAAATACATTAACTCAGAAAAGTTGAAAAAGTGAGGTTTTGGTTTTGAAAAGTGAGAAGAAAACTCTAAGAAGGAAAGTGTTGAGATAGAATAAAGTTTAGGAAGAGAAAGAAAATGGAAAACTTCCAAATTCTAGGAAAATGTTTTTAAAAGTATTTGAAGAAAAGTCCTTTAAAAACCAAGTGGAAATAAATCTTAATGTTAAGAAAATGTATTTTCAAAATTGTTTTAAGGTTGATGATAAATAATTTTTCAAGAAATAAGGGTTTTGGCTTGTCTAACGGCAGTAGAAGGAAAAACAACCTTTTAAGTGAGAAAAATAAATTTATATGCCAGAAAGGACTTTTCAAAGGGTTAATGGATTTTTAGAAATAAAAATAACGGATTTGAGGAAAAATGATTTTCGTTACGATTTAAAACAAATTTCATCAGAAAATGATTTTGGAAAAGAATTTAAGAACAATGGAAATTTTCCGACAAACTTGGATAAGTTTTCGGAGTTTTTGTTTTGGTATTTGTGTTTCGCTGAATGAAAATTCTTTGGGAAAAATAAAGGAAAGGATAAGGACCTAGATTGCCGAGATGTCGGGCTAGTGTTCTTAAAAGGAAATTGCACTTGGAAGGGAAAAGAATTGGAATACCTAAGGAAGGGTAGTCGAGAGCTTTAAGTCTCGACAGAGGAAAAACAAACGACAAAGAACAATTACGATAACAAAGGGTTTTACATGCATTGTTTGGCAGACATGCCATTTTGGGCAGACATGCCTTGGGTATCGAGCTACAATTTCACAAAGGGTGAATTGGGTAAATTGTTTAGTTACGGACCAAAGATAAATTCTAGGGTCTTTGGGTCTTAGGGATATTCGGGCTTCGAAAATCCAGCGAATACTTGGGGCCTTGCAATCTTGGGTCGTGGAATTCGGTTACCTGGCACGAATGTACTCAATAGGGAACTATTCCAATATTATTTTAGGTGCTCCATCGTGATATTTCCTGAACAATTGGAGCCGGACCTAAATTTAGAGGCCGATCTCATGAGACAATTGTGTTAAGGGTATCACAGCCTAATCATTGCTCGACGAAGGGAAGTTAGGATCTCCGGAGATAGAGAACTAGATAGTGAATATTGAAGTGACATGAAACGTTTTTACAAAATGCATTAGATTGTCGGGATTGGATCCCTGTGTTTATGGTTATGATATATTGTATGTCATTGTGTGAGAGTCGTGTATGGGACTGCTATGATAAAACTCAAATGTCGGTATCTCACCTTTGCATTATTTCTGTTTGGTTTCTTTTGTGGTATTTTGGGTTTGAGTGTACAGATGTTGCAGAGAAGTTCTCAGTTTCACTCGGGGATATTAGTCCCAATCCTTGAAGATGTCGGATGTTAGTTATAATGGTGAGAACCATGGAGTCTTCCCCAGGAATATCTTTTAGTGCGACCAGCTTGGTTTATCGAGTAAATTTTATTTGGAGAAAGTCATAGTAATAGGTATTATGACTCTGAGAGTCTTTTATTGGATTACTGTTATGCGTATGTATGTTTACGGCTCGGAGAGCTATTATTGTGGATAGGATGTTTATGGCTTGGAGAGCCTTTATTTTGGGATAAAAATATAAATATTTTAGTAGGTGTTTTTATTTTGGGATGTTGGAATTACAGAGGAGACTTTGTCGAAATTTAAAAAAAAAGTATCGATATGTATTTAAGTACTTATATAAATTATTTTTCGAAAATAAACCAGCAATTATTATTTTATTTTAATAGGTTATTACGAAATTAAGTTAGTTATGTAATGCCCAAGGGGGGGTGTTACATTAGTGTTATCAGAGCTGGTCGAGTCTTTCGGGAACCTTGGGGAGTAGGTCTGTTATGTTTTTGTTGTCTGATCTCTGGTTGAGTCTTGTTTGAATTGTTTCCTTGTCAAAGCAATGTGTGTTGGACTATAAGTAATGTTTTTTTTTAATCTTGATGGGTTATACGAGTTTTGACTTGTAGGAACCCATGCCTAGTAAAATGTGTTTTGGGTCCATGTGTGACACTTTGGGTTATCCTTTTGGATTGTGTCAGACATTTGAGTAGGTATGCCTGTTAAGGTTGAAATAGACAACTATAAACACGAGGGGGGTTGAATTGTGTTTATCAGAATTTAAGCACAGCTGAAATTTTTTGCAAATAGAAAGCTAGCTTTGGACGAGTGGAAGAATACAGGATGGACTGGTAACTGTTGCACACACACACTTTGCAGATGCAAGAAAAACAAAGCAATTAAAGAGTTTAAGGGAAGAAGGATTAACACAGTGATTTATCCTGGTTCACTCTTTAAATCAAAGAGCTATGTCCAGTCCTTGGCAGCACCAAGATTTTTCCACTATAACTGATAAGGTTACAGACTCAAGTATTATTTGCACACCTAGCCTCTTCAGGCTCAATACAAGTATTATTTGCACACCTAGCCTCTTCAGGCTCAAGACAAGTATTGTTTTCACACCTAGCCTCTTCAGGCTCAATACAAGTATTATTTGCACACCTAGCCTCTTCAGGCTCAAGACAAGTATTGTTTTCACACCTAGCCTCTTCAGGCTCACTTGGGTTTGTTTGAGAGATTGGGTTTGTAATAAATACAGTTTCTCACAGGCAGATCTTTCACTAACACTCAGAGAGTGGTTTGAATGTAAGGCTTAGGAAAGTCTGCGTAATAACTTCAAAATGATTGAAGAATAAAGAATAAAAGAATGAAGAAATAAATGCTCAGAGTAATGGCGTTTTTAATGCAGTGTGTATTCTCTCTATTCTTTTTTTTCATCTTCAATGGCTTCTGTATTTATGGTCTTCAAGCATTTAGGATCCGTTGGAGACATCCCTTCTGATGTTGGCTTCAAGCAGAGCTTCATTAATTGCAATAGAGCCGTTCTGGGCAGCCATTAATGCAATAGAGTCGTTCTGGGCAGCCATTAATGCAATAGAGTCGTTGGTTGTACTCTAACATGAAGGATCATGGCTTTATTCATCGTGCAGCAGCCATATCAAAGTTGTGTAGAAAGCTTTTTGTACTTTACTGAGTACACTTCTCTTTTTGTGTAAGGACCAGAGGTACTAGGGAATAAAGCACGTTGGAAGCATTCTTTAACTGGTCTTTGGTTCTGATTAACCAAGGTTGCTTGGGAGAGTAGCTTCTGACTTTTCTTGATAATCGTGAAAGTAAGTAAGAGAGAAGGCTTCAAGTCTCTTTCTGATTCTTGAACTAAGATTCTGATAATCCTTAGAGAATTTGCGTTCATAAGATAAGTGCTTCCATCTTGAAAATAATCACGTCTATCTAGTCATTTGAGTTTTCATTCGGGCTAGTAGACGAGCTCCATATTAAGGACTCAGCAAGTCCAAAGACTAGTGGACGAGCGCTTCTGTCATCTTTAGTGGACGAGCCCTTCTGTTATCTTTAGTGGACGAGCACTTCTGTTACTCTGGTGGACGAGAGCCTCTGTTACTTTACTGGACGAGAGCCTCTGTCAGTATGGTGGACGAGAGTCTCAGTTACTCTGCTGGACGAGAGTCTCAGTTAGTCTACTGGACGAGAGTCTCTTGCACTTCAGTGGACGGATACATTCTGACCATAATGGACGAGCTCCATATGCCACGTCATTGGACGAGCCATAACCTTAATGGACGGGCTATTCTCATACTTTATTGGACGAGCTCCAAGTGCCACGTCATTGGACGAGCCTTAACCTTAGTGGACGGGCTATTCTCATACTTTATTGGACGCGCTATTCTGATACTTTAAGTAGACGCGGCCTTCTGTTGTTTTTAGTAGACGCGGCCTTCTGATACTTTTAGTGGATGCGGTCTTCTGATACTTTTAGTGGACGCGGGTTTCTTTCTTTTGTGTTTTGGACGTGCGTTCAAACACTTGCGATGGACGAAAGCTTCAATCTTCAAACAGTGTTGGATGTCTGCTTTGTCTCACTTTGTTGGACGCCTGCTTGTTTCACTTTGTTGGACGTCTGTTTGTCTTATTTAATCTACACACTCGATAGACAGGTTAGCAACCAATATGTAGGTTAATTAAATCATTAACCAATGTTTAGTTTTTATCAAAACTTAGGGAAATGCATATTAAACATTTTAGAGACTTAACAATCTCCCCCTTTTTGATGATGACAAACATTGAGATGATTTAATGAACCTCAGAAAATATCAACAAAGAAAATAGCATATATAGGCAGGTTGAAATTTTCTTAAGTGAACAGGTCATATCATATTCATTCTCCCATATCATATTCATTTTCCTATTCTATTTCTCCTTATTCATTTCTCCCTTTCTCCCTAATCTCACTTTCTCCCCCTTTTGTCAACATCAAAAAGGGTTATCAAGTTTTATTTATGTGACATGTTAAAGGCAAGATAATATGTAAAGAAAATCATAGTAATGCAGCAAGCATATTAGACATATTCCACTTAAATTATTGTATCATTACTCCCCCTGAACTAATGCTTAGTTGAAAGAACATGTATATAGGAGTAATGACAGATTTAGCACATACAGCTTAACATTCAGACATGTTATTCAACAATGCAATGCATGTTCAGATTATCTCTAATAAATAAAAACCTTTCTTCTGCGAGGGGTTTAGTGAAAATATCAGCCCATTGATTTTCAGTTTTAACAAACTTAATATCAAAGATGCCTTTCTGAACATAATCCCTAATGAAATTATGTTTGATTTCAATATGCTTAGCCTTAGAATGCTGAATTGGATTTTTAGTTAAGCATATAGCACTGGAATTATCACACCATACAGATATGTTATGTTCATAAATAGAGTAATCCTCAAGTTGATGTTTTACCCATAAGAGTTGAGAGCAGCAACTAGCAGCAGAAAATGTATTCTACTTCAGCAGTAGACAGGGCAATGGTTGTCTGCCTCTTGCTTGACCATGAGACTAAACTTGCTCCAATGAAGTGATAACCTCCACTGGTGCTTTTTCTTTCTATTCTGTCTCCAGCAAAGTCAGCATCAAAGTATCCCACTAATCTGTATTCTTTTGATCTTAAATACAGCAAACCAAGATTAGTAGTTCCAAGCAAATATATGAATATTCTTTTTACAGCCTTAAGATGAGATTCTCTACGATCAGATTGGAATCTAGCACACATACAGACACTAAATTGAATGTCAGGGCTGCTTGAAGTTAAGTACAGTAGAGAGCCAATCATACCTCTGTAGACAGTTTGATCTACCTTTTTACCTTCATCATCTTTGCTTAGTTTTGCATTGGGTTGCATCGGGGTTTTCATGAGCTTTGCATTTTCCATTTTGTATTTCTTGAGTATTTCCTTGGTATATTTTTGTTGATGAATGTAAATTCCATCACTTGTCTGCTTGATTTGTAATCCAAGGAAGAACTTCAATTCTCCCATCATGCTCATCTCAAATTCAGCTTGCATTAGACTTGAAAATTCCTTGCACAGCTTTTCATTAGTTGCTCCAAAAATAATATCATCAACATATATTTGAACTATAATAAAGTTCTCTTTAGAGCATTTTTTGAACAGAGTAGTGTCTACTTGTCCTCTAGTAAAACCATTATGCATGAGAAAAGAACTGAGTCTATCATACCAAGCTCTAGGTGCTTGTTTCAAACCATATAATGCCTTTTTAAGTTTGAAAACGTGATCTGGTTTATCAGTATCCTCAAAACCAGGGGGTTGTTTAACATACACTTCTTCTTCAATTATACCATTTAGAAAAGCACTTTTTACGTCCATTTGAAATAGGGTAATTTGGTGTTGTGCAGCATATGACATTAAAATGTGTATGGCTTCTATTCTAGCTACAGGTGCAAAGGTTTCAGTATAATCAATACCTTCTTGTTGGTTATAGCCTTGAGCTGCTAACCTTGCCATATTTCTGACAACTTTACCATCTTCATCCAATTTGTTTCTGAAGACCCATCTTGTTCCAATAACTGACTTGTTTTTAGGCTTAGAGACAAGAGTCCAGACATCATTTCTGGTGAACTGGTTAAGTTCTTCTTGCATAGCAAGAATCCAGCTTTCATCCTCAAGAGCTTCTTCAATGTGTTTAGGCTCCAAATCTGAAATAAAGGCCACATTGCTTGATTCTCTTAACGTGGATCTGGTTCTTACTCCTTCAGAAGGATTTCCAATAATAAGATCCTTAGGATGATGAGTGTTGAACTTCCAATCTCTTTTGAGATCATCATGAAGATCTTGACTTGTCTGCTGACTGGTCTGTTCCACTTGTCTTTCAACCTAGGCACAGGTTCTGTTTTGGTTAGATCTGGTTGTTGACTTTCTGGCTTGTTTATATCAAGACCTGCAAGATCATCTTCTAGATCTGATAGTTCTTTATCAGTCTTTAAACCATCATTGAATTTAACATGAACAGATTCTTCATTAATACAAGTTCTTGAATTGTAAACTCTAAAAGCCTTGGACTTTTCAGAATAACCTACGAAAATACCTTTATCTACCTTAGAATCAAACTTTCCAAGATTATCTTTGGTATTCAGAATAAAACATTCACATCCAAAAGCATGAAAGTAAGATATGTTGGGGCTTTTTCCTTTCCACAATTCATAAGGAGTCCTTTTGAGAAAAGGCCTAATAAGTATTCTATTTTGTACATAACAAGCAGTGTTTCTGACACGCCTGAAGTACTTAGGGAGATTATTTTCATTGAGCATAGATCTAGCCATCTCTTGCAGAGATCTGTTCTTTCTCTCAACCACTCCATTTTGCTGTGGAGTTCTAGGTGCAGAGAAATTGTGAGAGATTCCATTCTCCTCACAGAACTGTCTAAACTGCTCATTTTCAAATTCTCCCCCATGATCACTTCTAAGGGTAGAAATACAGAAACCCTGCTTATTTTGTACTCTTTTGCAGAATACTGAGAAAGCCTTAAAAGACTCATCCTTGTGTGTTAGGAAGAGTACCCATGTGTATCTAGAATAGTCATCAACTATGACAAATCCATATTTTCTTCCAGCCAGGCTTGCAACACTAACTGGTCCAAACAGATCCATGTGTAACAACTGAAGAGGTCTAGAGGTTGATACTTGGTTTTTAGATTTGAAACTTGATTTTATCTGTTTACCTCTCTGACATGCATCACACAAGACATCTTTCTTAAAGCTAATATCAGGCAATCCTCTCACGAGATTATTCCTTTTTAATTCAGAAATTAGTTTCATACTAGCATGTCCTAGTTTCTTATGCCATAACCATCTCTCATCCTCTTTAGACATCAGACAGGTTACACTTTGATCTGAGAGATCAGACAGTTCAATCTTATAAAGATTTTGTTGCCTTTTAGCTGAAAAGAAGGTTTTGCCACTGCAGTCTTTAACTATGCATACATCCTTGGTAAAGGAAACATCAAAGCCACTATCACATAATTGACTTATGCTAAGCAAATTGTGTCTTAATCCTTTAACCATAAGAACATTAGATATAGAGAGAAGAGGGGGTTTACCACCAATAGTACCAATACCTATAACTTTCCCTTTCCGATTTCCTCCGAAGGCAACGTGTCCTCCTTTCTTAAGTTGGAGGTCTAGGAACATAGACCTTTCTCCTGTCATATGACGCGAGCAGCCACTGTCCAGGTACCAGCAGTGGTGTTTTCTTTGTCCTGTTGAGGACATCTCGCAACAAAAATTATTTGATCTTTAGGTACCCATATTTTTCTCGGGTCCTTTTCATTAGTTCTAGAAGTCTCAGAAGACTTCCTTCTCTTCTTATGGATACACTTAGACATAACATGCCCGATTTTTCCGAGAAGTTACAAATAGGCGTGGATTTAGTTATAGTTGACTTAAAGAATCTTGTAGGAACTTTAGTTGATACTTTATGATGTGTCGATGGACATATCCAATACCTTCTTTGTTAAGAGAGTGCTTCGAATGCCAAGTAGCTTAGTCGATTGTCTCTACCATTAACAAATTTGGCAAGATCGAAGTGAGCTCTTCCACTTTCTGTTGAAGTTTTTCAACTTCTTCAGATGGTGATGTTTCACTTGAGATCTTAGCTTCATTAGACTTTTCAGGTCTTGACTCCATTGTTCTCTTTAGCTTGACTTCTCGCACTCTTGAGATTTCTGTTTATGCTCACTGGTGAGCTTTACATACTCTCTCTTGAGGGATTTGAAGGCTTTAGATAAGCAGTTGGATTCCTCCAACAACTCCTCATAAGCATCAAGTAATTCCTCATAGTCAGGATGTACCTCATCATCAGAGTCTGATTCAGTGTTGGCCATCAAACAGAGATTGGCTTCTTCCTCAGTTTCTTCATCAGAAGATGTTGACTCCAGATCCTCCCAAGTAGCCATCATTCCTTTCTTCTTCTTGAAGAATTTCTTAGAAGGGGCCTTCTTGAGTTGAGGACATTCGGCCTTGAAGTGGCCGGGTTTTTGCACTCATAGCAAACAATTGGACTTTTGTCTGTTGAGGTGCATTCTTTGAAGTTCTTGTCTTTGTTGGACCTTCTGAATGGCCTATCCCTCCTGAACTTCTTTTTCTGCAGGAGAAGTTTTATCTTCCTGGTCAGGAGAGACAACTCCTCATCACTCTCAGAATCCTCGAGTTCTGATAGGTCAGCATCACTGGATGACTCATCTGCCTTCAGAGCCTTGAAACTTTTTGCTGACTTTTGATCAGCTTTCAGAGCAATTGACTTGCCCTTCTTTGGTGCAGCTTCATCTCCAAGTTCTTGCTCATGAACAGTGAGTGTTCCAAGAAGTTCATCCATAGTCAAGGTAGTGAGATCCTTGGCTTGGGAGATAGCAGTGACCAAAGGTCTCCACTGTTTAGGTAGACTTCTCAGAATCTTACCAACCTTCTCAGCATTGGTATAGACTTTGCCAAGAGATTTTAGACTGTTGATGATAGTTTGAAATCTTCCTATCATCTGAGCAACAGATTCTCCTTCCTCCATGATGAACAGTTCATACTTTCTAACAGGTATGGCAATCTTTGACTCTTTGACCTTTGCTGTTCCTTCATGTGTGACAGCTAAGGTGTCCCATATTTCTTTTGCAGAGTCACAGGCACATACCTTCTTAAACTCCTCCAGACTGAGAGCACAAATGATGTTGTATCTGGCTTTGTGGTTCAGCTCCCATTTTGATTTTTCTCGCAGTGAGTCCACCGAGTTTTTGGTTTGTCGGTGTTATCATCATTCTTGGGAATGAATGGACCATCTGTGATGACATCCCAAAGATCGAGTTTGTGGATAGAATAAACCATTGAAATCTATCCTTTCGTGAGTTGTAGTTTTCTCCATTGAAGTAAGGAGGTGCAGTTAGGGAAGCTCCTTCGGTCCGATGACTTCCACTTGAACTAGCTCCAGCCGTCATGTCTATTCTTCAGGACCTTTTACCTCTACACTGTTAGATGCTCAACCCAGAGGCTGAGCTCTGATACCAACTGAAATAGACAACTATAAACACGAGAAGGGGGGGTTGAATTGTGTTTATCAGAATTTAAGCACAGCTGAAATTTTTTGCAAACAGAAAGCTAGCTTTGGACGAGTGGAAGAATACAGGATGGATCAGTAATCGTTGCACACACACACTTGGCAGATGCAAGAAAAACTAAAGCAATTAAAGAGTTTAAGGGAAGAAGGATTAACACAGTGATTTATCCTGGTTCACTCTTTAAATCAAAGAGCTACGTCCAGTCCTTGGCAGCACCAAGATTTTTCCACTATAACTGATAAGGTTACAGACTCAAGTATTATTTGCACACCTAGCCTCTTCAGGCTCAATACAAGTATTATTTGCACACCTAGCCTCTTCAGGCTCAAGACAAGTATTGTTTTCACACCTAGCCTCTTCAGGCTCACTTGGGTTTGTTTGAGAGATTGGGTTTGTAATAAATACAGTTTCTCACAGGCAGATCTTTCACTAACACTCAGAGTGGTTTGAATGTAAGGCTCAGGAAATCTGCGTAATAACTTCAAAATGATTGAAGAATAAAGAATAAAAGAATGAAGAAATAAATGCTCAGAGTAACGGCGTTTTTAATGCAGTGTGTATTCTCTCTGTTCTTTTTTTTCATCTTCAATGGCTTCTGTATTTATGGTCTTCAAGCATTTAGGATCCGTTGGAGACATCCCTTCTGATGTTGGCTTCAAGCAGAGCTTCATTAATTGCAATAGAGCCGTTCTGGGCAGCCATTAATGCAATAGAGTCGTTCTGGGCAGCCATTAATGCAATAGAGTCGTTGGTTGTACTCTAACATGAAGGATCATGGCTTTATTCATCGTGCAGCAGCCATATCAAAGTTGTGTAGAAAGCTTTTTGTACTTTACTGAGTACACTTCTCTTTTTGTGTAAGGACCAGAGGTACTAGGGAATAAAGCACGTTGGAAGCATTCTTTAACTGGTCTTTGGTTCTGATTAACCAAGGTTGCTTGGGAGAGTAGCTTCTGACTTTTCTTGATAATCGTGAAAGTAAGTAAGAGAGAAGGCTTCAAGTCTCTTTCTGATTCTTGAACTAAGATTCTGATAATCCTTAGAGAATTTGCGTTCATAAGATAAGTGCTTCCATCTTGAAAATAATCACGTCTATCTAGTCATTTGAGTTTTCATTCGGGCTAGTAGACGAGCTTCATATTAAGGACTCAGCAAGTCCAAAGACTAGTGGACGAGCGCTTCTGTCATCTTTAGTGGACGAGCCCTTCTGTTATCTTTAGTGGACGAGCACTTCTGTTACTCTGGTGGACGAGAGCCTCTGTTACTTTACTGGACGAGAGCCTCTGTCAGTATGGTGGACGAGAGTCTCAGTTACTCTGCTGGACGAGAGTCTCAGTTAGTCTACTGGACGAGAGTCTCTTGCACTTCAGTGGACGGATACATTCTGACCATAATGGACGAGCTCCATATGCCACGTCATTGGACGAGCCATAACCTTAATGGACGGGCTATTCTCATACTTTATTGGACGAGCTCCAAGTGCCACGTCATTGGACGAGCCTTAACCTTAGTGGACGGGCTATTCTCATACTTTATTGGACGAGCTCCAAGTGCCACATCAGTGGACGAGCCTTAACCTTAGTGGACGAGCTATTCTCATACTTTACTGGACGAGCTCCAAGTGCCATGTCATTGGACGAGCCTTAACCTTAGTGGACGGGCTATTCTCATACTTTATTGGACGCGCTATTCTGATACTTTAAGTAGACGCGGCCTTCTGTTGTTTTTAGTAGACGCGGCCTTCTGATACTTTTAGTGGATGCGGTCTTCTGATACTTTTAGTGGACGCGGGTTTCTTTCTTTTGTGTTTTGGACGTGCGTTCAAACACTTGCGATGGACGAAAGCTTCAATCTTCAAACTCTGTTGGATGTCTGCTTTGTCTCACTTTGTTGGACGCCTGCTTGTTTCACTTTGTTGGACGTCTGTTTGTCTTATTTAATCTACACACTCGATAGACAGGTTAGCAACCAATATGTAGGTTAATTAAATCATTAGCCAATGTTTAGTTTTTATCAAAACTTAGGGAAATGCATATTAAACATTTTAGAGACTTAACAATCTCCCCCTTTTTGATGATGACAAACATTGAGATGATTTAATGAACCTCAGAAAATATCAACAAAGAAAATAGCATATATAGGCAGGTTGAAATTTTCTTAAGTGAACAGGTCATATCATATTCATTCTCCCATATCATATTCATTTTCCTATTCTATTTCTCCTTATTCATTTCTCCCTTTCTCCCTAATCTCACTTTCTCCCCCATTTGTCAACATCAAAAAGGGTTATCAAGTTTTATTTATGTGACATGTTAAAGGCAAGATAATATGTAAAGAAAATCATAGTAATGCAGCAAGCATATTAGACATATTCCACTTAAATTATTGTATCATTACTCCCCCTGAACTAATGCTTAGTTGAAAGAACATGTATATAGGAGTAATGACAGATTTAGCACATACAGCTTAACATTCAGACATGTTATTCAACAATGCAATGCATGTTCAGATTATCTCTAATAAATAAAAACCTTTTTTCTGCGAGGGGTTTAGTGAAAATATCAGCCCATTGATTTTCAGTTTTAACAAACTTAATATCAAAGATGCCTTTCTGAACATAATCCCTAATGAAATTATGTTTGATTTTAATATGCTTAGCCTTAGAATGCTGAATTGGATTTTTAGTTAATGCCTTTCATTACATTAAGGGATTTAATAATGTTTTCGAGGTTGAGAGACGTGTGATTTTGATGTATTATGGAATGGTTTATTTCATTCAAAAGAACTAAGACTACGATTGGATATCTTGGATAGGAAACGATGCGGGTGTTGTGAAAGAAGTGGGAATTTTAGTTTAAATCTTGGAGTGAAACTGTAAGAGTTAAGGATGTAGAGGAAATTTTTTATAATAGATTAGTATTGAATGAAGAAGAGATTAAGTTCTAATTATATCTTTATTTGTGGAAGATTAAGATAACATGGTTAAGGACAGGGAGAATATGAATTGAGGATAAACAATTGGATGTTGAGGATAAATAGAACGGAGACTAAGTATGAATTTCGTTATAAAGTTACAAAAGTCATTTAAGGGAAAGTGGATACGGGAAGTATAAAGTAGGATCTTGGGATTAAGATGTGATTACAAGATCCTGTCTAGTTTCGAGTCACGAAATTTTTTTAAGTGAGGTAGTAATGTAACACCCCGGTTTTTACCGTGCTTAAATAACAGTATATATATATATATATATATATATATATATATATATATATAAATATATATATGTTTGTATTATTTTATTTGGATTGATTAATTATTTAGATAATTATCTTAATTTATTTTAAGGGGTTTGATTTGAGTAATTTTATTTACTCATGTAAAAATATTTTATTTAGTGCGTTAGTACTACCTTGTTTCAGTGTATGCACGCTTACTCGACAATAATAATGTGTTATTGACATTATTAGTATTTGTTTAGACAATATTTTAAATAATATGATTGGAAGAAAATTATTTTCATATTTTACTCTACCTAATTTTAGATTTGAAAATAAATTGGTTTGACACTAATCAGAGATTTATTTTTGGATCATTGATTTCCTGGTTTGATTTATTCAACTATCAAACTTTACTCTAATTCAAATTTTGAAATCATATTTTTGTCACTCATTATTTTTAGATCCAAGGATCAAGATTATTTCTTTTTCTAGACTCAATATCAACCCCTTATTTTGTACCTAACCACTAAATACTTCAAAAATAAACATAAGAAAAGCCCAAATCCAATCCCTTCTCCCTTTCTTCTTCACGTTTCAGACTCTAACCCCTCCTTCTCTTAACTTCATATTCCTTCCCCTCTCAAAATCCAGCCATGGTCCTAGAACAGCATTCCGTCCAGCCACCATCACGAGTCGAGCGCACCGCCTCTGGGAGAGTCTCCAACAGCCGCGACTCAGCTCGCGTGTTCCGACCCGGAGCTCCTCCGTTTCGTGCCGTTTGACGCTAAGCTCCACCGCTGGACCTCCATTTCCGGTCACACAAATAGTGGAGAAGACGACCACGAGTTCTAAAACGTCGTCCCTCGCGCTCTATTTTGTTCATCCGCTGTACCGCCGTCGTTCGTCGCTGCCGCAGCCGCAGTGCCGGTCGTCCTAAAACAACCACCACACCATCTTCTCTTCATATTGGGTGAGTACTTCACCATAATCCCTTATAGTTGTAAACCCCCAAACTGGTTTTGAAACCCTAACCCTAGCTCTTTGATTTCATACTGTGAATTGAAATTAAAACTTGTTTTTGTGCAATTGGGACTGTCTATTGATGAATTCCAAGGCCAATTTCATATTCCTATGAGCAAATCTCATTTTCCCCAATTTTTGTGAAAAAGCCCTTTTTACCCAAATTGATTTTATTGAGAAATCAAGTATGTTTTGCTAAATAAAATATATAATTTCCTTTGAATTTTTCATTTGATGTTGAGAATATTAACTGTTATTTTATTGGGTGCTGAATGTGTGTGGAATGCTCTCTCTGCATGATGGTTTGTAACTGCGCTAGTTTGAGGGAACCTGAATTTCATTCTTGGAAGCTAACGGTTAAATGCGCAAAGGAGAAGATCTTTTTCTGCTCTTCAAAGGTAAAGGGAGTTTACCCGAAGAGTTTTAGTAGTTACATACTTCCTGTCGTGTTTGAATGTATATAAATTTTTAAATCTTTGTAATGATGTCTTGCTTGAATTGTTTAGAGTTTGATTGGAGTTTTAATATTATTGTTTGTTGATTATATTACTGTTTTGCTTGACTGTGATTGGCTGATGGCATGACACTGGTCATTGCTTGTTAATCAAGATTAAGTCTTCAAAATACATTAACTCAAAAGTTGAAAAAGTGAGGTTTTGGTTTTGAAAAGTGCGAAGAAAACTCTAAGAAGGAAAGTGTTGAGATAGAATAAAGTTTAGGAAGAGAAAGAAAATGGAAAACTTCCAAATCCAAGGAAAATGTTTTTAAAAGTATTTGAAGAAAAGTCCTTTAAAAACAAAGTGGAAATAAATCTTAATGTTAAGAAAATGTATTTTAAAAATTGTTTTAAGGTTGATGATAAATAATTTTTCAAGAAATAAGGGTTTTTGCTTGTCTAACGGCAGTAGAAGGAAAAACGACCTTTTAAGTGAGAAAAATAAATTTATATGCCAGAAAGGACTTTTCAAAGGTTTAATGGATTTTTAGAAATAAAAATAACGGATTTGAGGAAAAATGATTTTCGTTACGATTTAAAACGAATTTCATCAGAAAATGATTTTGGAAAAGAATTTAAGAACAATGGAAATTTTTCGACAAACTTGGATAAGTTTTCGGAGCTTTTGTTTTGGTATTTGTGTTTCACTGAATGAAAATTCTTTGGGAAAAATAAAGGAAAGGATAAGGATCTAGATTGCCGAGATGTCGGGCTAGTGTTCCTAAAAGGAAATTGCACTTGGAAGGGAAAAGAATTGGAATACCTAAGGAAGGGTAGTCGAGAGCTTTAAGCCTCGACAGAGGAAAAACAAACGACAAAGAACAATTACGATAACAAAGGGTTTTACATGCATAGTCTGGTAGACATGCCATTTTAGGCAGACATGCCTTGGGTATCGAGCTACAATTTCACAAATGGTGAATTGGGTAAATTGGTTAGTTACGGACCAAAGATAAATTCTAGGGTCTTTGGGTCTTAGGGACATTCGCGCTTCGAAAATCCAGCGAATACTTGGGGCCTTGCAACCTCGGGTCGTGGAATTCGGTTACCCGGCACGAATGTACTCAATAGGGAACTATTCCAATATTATTTTAGGTGCTCCATCGTGATATTCCCTGAGCAATTGGAGTCGGACCTAAATTTAGAGGCCGATCTCATGAGACAATTGTTTTAAGGGTATCGCAGCCTAATCATTGCTCGACGAAGGGAAGTTAGGATCTCCAGAGATAGAGAACTTGATAGTGAATATTGAAGCGACATGAAACGTTTTTACAAAATGCATTTGATTGTCGGGAATGGATCCGTGTTTATGGTTATGATATATTGTATGTCATTGTGTGAGAGTCGTGTATGGGACTGCTATGATAAAACTCATATGTCGGTATCTCACCTTTGCATTATTTCTGTTTGGTTTCTTTTGTGGTATTGTGGGTTTGAGTGTATAGATGTTGCAGAGAAGTTCTCAGTTTCACTCGGGGATATTAGTCCCAATCCTTGAATATGTCGGATGTTAGTTATAATGGTGAGAACCATGGGGTCTTCCCCAGGAATATCTTTTAGTGCGACCAGCTTGGTTTATCGAGTAAATTTTATTTGGAGAAAGTCATAGTAATAGGTATTATGACTCTGAGAGTCTTTTATTGGATTACTGTTATGCGTATGTATGTTTACGGGTCGGAGAGCTTCTATTGTGGATAAGATGTTTATGGCTCAGAGAGCCTTTCTTTTGAGATGAAAATATAAATATTTTAGCAGGAGCTTTTATTTTGGGATGTTGGAATTACAGAGGAGACTCAGTCGAATTTTTTTTTTAAAAAAACTATCGATCTGTATTTAAGTACTTATATAAATTATTTTCCGAAAGCAAACCAGCAATTATTATTTTATTTTAATAGGTTATTACGAAATTAAGTTAGTCATGTAATGCCCAAGGGGGGTGTTACAGAAAACGTTAGTGTGAACCTTAGGTCTATGTGTAGCTACCTCTTGCACAACTTGATATGTTACCATCAAGACCGAACCACATTAATTCGTCACACTCATTCTCAAGGGATCCAACATAAACCATGATATATTCAGCACTATTTGATTTTTAAATCAGTAAATCTACTGGGGTACGTGCGATATTCACGATAACATTTAAGCTCTTTAAGTATACTTTCATTCTAGTAGCTTAAGTATTTTGCTAAACATGGCCTATTGTTTACTGGTTGTCACACATAGGCTCTGTCATCTAATTATCCATTAAGCAAGATAAGAAGATAAATAACAATATCACCTGAACCTTGAGATGCCACCTTTGGACACCAATGTAGAGGGAACTTTACTTTTAGGGTCTTGGTTAGCCTTAAGCATGGCCTATTGTTTACTGGTTGTCACACATAGGCTCTGTCATCTAATTATGCATTAAGCAAGATAGGAAGATAAATAACAATATCACCTGGACCTTGAGATGCCACCTTTGGACACCAATGTAGAGGAAACTTTACTTTTATTTCCATATGATCATCGAGTCTCAGCTTCCACTTGCCTTTCCTCAAAGAATTTAGTTTTGTTGGCCATGTCATTTGGCCCTTCATGGAAATCTTCTGTTGAGATTTGATTCTAAAAACCGTTTGCTGCCGAGGTTGGAATCTGCCAAACACTCATATAGTTTCGGCTACACCATCCTGGAAAGTCTCTGGACTTTCAATAATGTAGGTAGAATATATTGGCGGCTTTCATCAAGCATTTACTTCCTTCACAACAGTTGGATATAGCTGCTCCTGCCTTTCACCAAACCGTCGACATGGCATTAGCTCGACTATTTGCAGGTCGGTCTCGCAGAACCTTGGCATTGGCTATTATAGTTCCGACAAGCTTGGCCTCGACTTGCCCAGGAGGAAGAAACTCGGCCACTGAGATCGACCTCGTAGAAACTCGGCCATGAACGAGCTCGACCTCGGCTTAACACTTCCATTGACACTAGGTACATCGTTGCTTCTTGTTAAAATAGTTTTTGACTTCGTGGTGTCTAAAAAATCCCAAAAGTGGACAAGAAGCTAGCCAGGGACGAAGACTGCTAGCCACCTTAATTGGCCTTTCCGCATATCTTTGCTTAAGAATTGAGATCTCGTTCTGTTTGTTGTTGAGATTTGGACTCTACCAAGCGCTCCTATACTTTTGGTTATAGGATATTGAGAGATCCCTGAAATTTCAGCATTTAAAATCATGAAAGATAATTAACTAAACGGCGCAAGCGCAAATTATTCTTATTATAATAAACAAACGTATCAAGCAGGATTCTTTGTTTGATCCTATCTAAAATGCTAGTGTCAATACTCTAGAATTTAGACCGCCAATAACTAGTGCGATTGCTGGAGCATGTTACTGATCCACATATAGCATTACATTTTAGAATACACGTCATACAATTAAGTATGAAAACAAACAAGTGATTCGAACCATGTTATAGTCAAAACTACCCGGATGATTTGTTACTTTTAAAGAGAACAAGTCTTATCCAAGTAAAATTAAAATATACTTATCTCCTAGTCATGTAGTAAGGTGGAGATATTCAGATGAAGATTAACGCCTCACAAGGTTCCTTGCTACCTCAATTCACGTCATGCTAGAAAATCAAATCCAGAAGGAGAGACATTGTGAATCATTCATTAGGCGTATGACATTGAATGTGCGGCAGGGTAAAGTTTACCTCGTCCCCACGGTGGGCGCCAAATGTTCCTGCCAAGATCCGACTTACCGGATTCTAGCCGGAGTGTATATAACCAAGAGTGAAGATTGTTTTATATTATAGCTTGACAGAATGTTGGATTCTGGTCCTACGTATCCCAAAGGGAATCAAAGCTAACGTAGTTCTCTGTTCAACCATCGGTCCTATGGTGATCTCAATCCCTTAATTTTGTATATGGTGAATACCGGTGAACAAGGACTCTTCAGTAGTCTCTTGATTCGGCTGGTTTCCCAAATACGCTTAAGGGAGATTCACCTAGGTTAGAAAAAGTGAGTCTTTCTCTTATGGTTCTCCTCTTTTTATAATAGGGTCCCCTTATCTCTTTGAGATTGGTTTTATCCCTTTATCTCTTTATCTCTTATCTCTTTGAATCTTTAAATCTTTTTCGAGATATATGATTTCCTTAATTGGTGGGATTTATCTCTTTTAATCAGATAAGGTTATTTGAGATAATATCAAGATCTCATCTTTCCGCCTTTATCGGATCAGGTATCCAAGCTCGGTGACCGAGTTTTACTCATCGGTCAGTACAGGTCAAAAAAAAAAGGATAGTATGTGTTAGAAAAAGAGTTTGTTGATATATAGCACTCCCCAATTTCATTATCAATATCTCATTTCCTAAATAATAGAAACTAATACAAAAATGAACTTAACAAAAAGAAACAAACTTATTTTAAAAAAAAAATTCAATATAGATTTTGGCAAATGAAACACACTTCAACGGCTTTTCCCACACACACCTTCAGATCGAATAAACCTTCATGTAGTACTAGTCATAGTTTGATGGTGCCTTTCCTCATGTTATTAATTATGGTGGTACATAGCTCGTACCACGTTGAACATTGAACTTTTCTTTGTTTGAGTAGCCCTTGCCATTCTGCCTAAGTTCTCTGCCAATGATCGGTTGCTTTCCAAGCTACTCGGGTGTTACAATATTCAACAATCATGCATTTTTGCCATTGATTTCCTTTGCTTATTTTTCTTATGATTATATATTTTAATATTTGAGCAACCGTTGGATTGTTTGGTGTAACACCCCCCTTGGGCATTACATGTTTAACTCAATTTTGTAATAACCTATTAAAATAAAATAATATTTGCTGGTTGTTTTCGGAAAATATCTCGTGTAATTTTCTATAGATCATGAAAGCAGGTATAAAAAAAATTTCTATGGTTGCGGTAAAACTTAAACCTATTTTAAAATAATAACACCACTTTTTAGAAAAATATTTGAATACAGATCTATAACTTTTCCAAAAAATTTCGACAAAGTCTCCTCTGCAATTCCAACATCCCAAACAAAATACATGCTAATATATTTATATTTTCATCAAAAGAAAGGCTTTCCGAGCCATAAACATTCATAAACATTACAGTAACCCAATAAAAGACTCTCAGAGTGATAATACATATAACTATGACCTTCTCCTAATAAAAAAAAATTTACTCGATAAAACTAAGCTGGTCGTACTAAAAGTTATTTCGGGAGAAGACCCCATGGTTCTCACCATTATAACTAACATCAGACATCTTCAAGGATTGAGACTGATATCCCCGAGTGAAGCTGGGAACTTCTCTGCAACATCTGTACACTCAAACCCAAAATACCACAAAATAAACCAAACAGAAATAATGCAAAGGTGAGATACCAACATATGAGTTTTATCATAGCAGTCACATACACGACTCTCACACAATGACATACAATATCATAACTATAAACACAAGGATTCATTCCCGACAATCAAATGCATTTTGTAAAAGATTTCATGTCACTTCAATATTCACTATCTAGTTCACTATCTCCGGAGATCCTAACTTCCCTTCGTTCGAGCATGACAATTGTCTCTCGCGTTTTGGGTCGACCTCTCAATTTAGGTCTGATCCCAAATTGTTCTGGGGTAATGTATCTCACCTAAATAATACAGAATAGTTCCTGATTGAGTACATTTCGAGCAGGGTAGCCAATTTCCACGACAAAGGTTGCAAAGCCCCAAGCATTTCGTGGAGTTCGAACCCGAATGTCCCTGAAGACCCAAAAACTAAAGGAGCCGTCTTTGGTCCGTAACTATTCAGTTTGTCAGTTCACCCTTTGTGAAACTGTAGCTCGAATACATAATGGCACGTCTGCCACAACGGCATAAAAGCCAGACTATGCATGTAAAACAAGGTGTTCTCATTTTTTCTTTTCTTTTTCGCATCGTTCTTTCCTCGTCAAGGCTTACGCTCTCGACTACTTTTAAATCAAGTATTAAATTAAACTTTAATACTCACATAGGATATTATCAATAAAATCCATGATTCACAATCTCCTTCACAATTGAACACCAGTCCGACGTCTCGGAATTCTAGGTTCTATCTTTTCTCGAAACTTGAATAGGAACTCTAGCCCGTCAATCCGGAACACTAGGTCATTTCTACTTTCTCGAAACTAGAATAGGAATTCTAGCCCGTCAATCCGGAACACTAGATCCTTTCCACTTTCACTTCTTTCCACATGATTTTTCGTTCAGTGAAAACTAAATCGAAAAACAAAAGTTCAAGGGTTTCTAATTTTTTGTGTCATAAATACTTTTCGTTCTTAGAAATACTATTTCACTAAAACTGTTTTCTTTTAGAAATTCATTTTCTGAAAACTTAGGAAACCACTGAAATATTTTTCTCAACTTAGAACCAAATACAAAACTCTTGTAAATAGATTTATCAAAGAGAGCATTTTCTCTAAATGTTTCCATTTTTGAACAACTTTTGGTAAAACCTAAAAGAAAATCCTTATTTCTAAAAGATTTTTCTTTTCAAAAATTCTTTTAAACTTTTCCATAAGTTTTGATGTTTTCTATTTTCGTTTCTTTTCCTAAACTTTGTTTCATCTTCACACTTCCATTATTTATAGTTTTCTTCTCACTTTCCCAAAGAATCATAACACCATTTCTTCAATCTTTGAGTTAAGGTATTTTAATGTCTTAATCTTAATTAACAAGCAATGACCAATGTCATGCCCTCAGCCAATCACAATCAAGCAATAAAATCAACATATACTCAAACTCAAATCAATAACATCATTACTATAATTAAAATCAACATACATTCAAAAACACAACAATTAAGTATGTAACTACTAAAACTCCTCAGGTAAACTCTCTTTACCTTTGCAGACCATAAAAGATCCTCCCTTTGATGCTCCAACAATTTGTTTCCCTCTCAATGATTTCCTAGACCCTTTGACGTTTCCTATCACACGCGGACACATCGCGACAGCTCCAAAAACCACATGTTGCTCTCCCAAGTAAGAAATAACACAGTCATCAAATAGGGAGAGCATCCAAACGCATTCAACAACCAAAACAATTTATCAATAGACAGTCCCAATTGCACAAAACAAGCTTTAATTTCAAATCACAGTATGAAATCAAAGATCTAGGGTTAGGGTTTCCAAACTAAATTTCGGGGTTTTCAACTAGATGAGGTTATGGTGAAGAACTCACCCAAGATAAAGAAGGAGTGGGACATGGTGGTGGCTAAACTGGCTGGTGCGGTGGCAGGCGGCCCAGACGCGACGGCAGCGATGGTGACTCATCACTGTGACAACCCAACAAAAACAAAAGAGAACTAGCATTAAGGAAGAAGATAAGGGAGGTCTAAGTGACAAAGAAGGTAGAAACAACCATGAAAGCGGCGGCGACCGGAGCTTACCGTTGCTCGAATGACGTTTTGCGCGACGGAGATGGAGGAGGGCACGTGAGCAGGGGAAGCGACCTGAGTAGAGCGCACCGAAGGCGAGCAGGGGTGGCGCAGCTCCGAGCGGCGTCCGACGGTGGTGCAAAGGCGATGTCGATCCGAGCAAAAGAGGGAGAATGGAGTTTGGATGGTGTGAGGGAGGAAGAAGGTAGCAGAGAAAGAGAAGAGAAGAGTGAGGGGAAGGGTGGGGATCGAGTTTTAGATAGGAATAGGAGAGAGAAAAATAGATTTTTGTATTAGTGGGTACAAAATGAGTGATAAATATTAAGCCTAAAAATAAACATGTTTTTAGTTTTTGAATCTAAAAATAAAAGGTGACAAATATATAGTTTCAAATTTTGAAATATAGTAGAGATTGATAGTTGAAATGATCAACTAAGAAAATCTACGATCCAACATTTAACCTCCGATTAATGTCAAACCAATTTATTTTCAAATCTAAAATTCAATAGAGTAAAATATATACTAAATTTCTTTCAATCATATCATTTGAAATATTTTTCTAAATAAAAACTGATAGTGACAATAACATAATATTATTGTCTAGTAAAAGTACTTCTACTGGAATAAGGCAGTGCTGACGCACTTAATAAAATAATTTTAAAAGAGTAAATAAAATTACTCCAGATCAAGCATCATAAAATAAACAAAAATAAATGTCCAAATAATTATTATTCCAATAAAAATAATATAAACAGATATTTTTTTTACCGATATTGAAAAACCGTAAAAACCGGGGTGTTACATTTGGTAAATGAAGAACTTCCTAGTCTTCCTCAACAGCTTACCAGATATCAATTGTCTCTCTAGGTGTGCCTGCATTCTTGCCGCCCGGATATGATAACTATCTCCATCAATCACAAGTGGTGCTAGTGTTGTGTAGCTAGGGTGTTCCAGAATGCATATATTTTATGAATTGAAGTAAGGTGTTTATGCTTTTATGGTGGGCTTCACCCAGTTCACTCACAAGTTCCTTTAACATAGCTCTCATACCAATTTGTATGACAAAAACTGAAGCACAGTTTATTTATCATTTAACTACTTGTAAAAATGGAAACAACAGAAAATATCAAAATCCAAACAATAGCACTCAAAATTTAAAATACTAACAAGTAGATGAGATATTTGAAAAATGCCAGCAATACACCATCTAACACATGCTTCCAACACAAACTATCATGTTGGTTGAAATTTATGTGGGCCTTACAAAATTCAAGTATGACACACATGAATTAGCGGGACCAATTTCCAAAATAGTGGGACCGACATTATTTTCAATCAATAGGATGGATTCTAGGTGTTAGAAAGAGAGTGTTAAAGAATATGTTGGTAGCACTCTCATTATCAATATCTCATCTCCTCTTCTAAATAATAGAAACTAATGAAAAATAATAAAATAAAATAAAATTAACAAACATATATAAAAAAAAACTTTTTTTTTTTTTGAAAATCGAAATATTTTTTGCAAATGAAGCACACTTCAACGGCTCTTTCTGCACACACCTTCAGAGCATAAACCTTCATCTGTAGTGACAGTAATAGTCATAGTCATAGTCTGGCGGTGCCTTTTCCTTATCTTATTAATTATGGTGGCGGATAGCTTGGACCAGCTCCATCTTCACTCCGTTTCTCCTCCTTCTCCTTGTCCTTTAATATTATGTTTGCAATCCATTGCAACGTAGCATTAGTCTCCTTGTCATCCTCATATTCATAGTTGAACATTAAACTTCTCCCTTCTCTTTGAGTAGCCCTTGGCATTCTGCCTAAGATCTCTGCCAATGTTCGGTTGCTTTCCAAGAACTTAGGTGGCATATTGTGATAATCCCCTCTTTCTTCGCTATTCCTGACCTCATTCAGTAATCCCTCATATAGTGCTGAAATATTCAAATCTAATTTCCTCTCTTCAGGAGGTGTCTCAAAACTCTAACGAACCATAAAGGATCTGGGATGATTAGATGGACTTGTGAAATCGATATCATTCATGTCTGTCGTGTAACACCCCCCTTGGACGTTACATATCTAACTCCTTTTGAAAATGAAAAAAAGATAAAAGTTACTGGTTTTGCATTCGGAAAATTAATTTACTTCAGGTCACAAAACTCGGGTGTAAAAATTTTCTTCCTGAATACTTCAGCAAAGTGACACACACATAACAAAAGTAAAATCACATTATACTTGACGATACACATAAATTGGGTTTGTTCATAAATCAGGCCACCACAACATATAAGTTTTCTTGAAATTATTTCCATACTGAGAAATTTACAAACCATACCAAGGATTTCAGAATCCCCTAAACCAATTTTCTCAAAATTACACAACACAAGGAAAAATCCTAAGCTGGTCACTCTATAAAACATCGACTGGAAGAACTCTGTAGTTCTCACCACTATTACCAACCCCTGCAAAGATCGGGATTAGTATCCCCAATTGAAGTTAAGACTTCCTCTGCACCATCTACTACCAGTACCAAGGTACAGCGGCAAAAATGAGTAAAACCTGATATATTGTAAGGGTGAGACACCAATATATGGATATAAGCACGATCACTACATGCGTGACACGCAAAACAGCATATCGGCATATAAAGTCATATAGCATAAACTTCTCAAAAATAACAAGTAATTTACCGATGGGTTTCATACTCGCACAGTGATTGTCCTTTATAAAAAGATTCATGACACTTCACAGTTCAACATCTAATATTTATACCTAATCTTCGGAGATCCCAAAGTCGTGTAAAAGGAGTTGATCAAGCTCTTGAATGGCAATTGTCAACAAAAGAACAATGGTCAACATCAAAATGACACATTGTCCAAACTCTTGATACAATGGTCACAAAATGGCACATTATACGAACTCCCGGCACAATGGTCAACAAAACAAATGGCACATCGCCCAAAACTCCCGGCACGATGGTCAACAAAGCAAATGGCACATCGCCCAAAACTCTCGGCACGATGGTCAACAAAGAAAATGACACATCGCCCATTAAGGCACAATGGTCAACTTTAAATGGCATATTGTCCATTAGGGCATAATGGTCAACATGAAACATGAATATCACCATGACATCATGACTAACAAACACACTAAAACATTAATATCATCAAGATATCATGACTAACAAATACGTCGAAACATGAATATCATTAAGATATCATGATTAACAAATACGTCGTTAAGTAAAACTCGTTTACAGAAAAAAAAATCCTTTTTATTGTAACTCTTATATAAAACGTCAAATCATATTGAAATCCATTTTCTTTTGGAAACTCCCTTTTCCCACAATAACGTCAAATCTTCGTAAACTCATTTCTACTATAAATTTATAAAATTATCAAATTACTAAGAAACTCATTTTTCTTCTAAAAATCTTTTTCTGAAACTTTTACTTTTTAAGAAGAGAGTCACATGAGACTAAATCATGGTTTAAAATAAAAGCTGCCATTTTAGAATTACTTGCCGTAAATACTTTTCCGAATTACCGTCGTTTAGCATTTTAAAAATGTTTAAGTTGAAATTCGAATTTTCCTCTTAAAATAATTTTCTAAGATGGAAATTAAGTTATTTTCGAAGATTAATTTCATAAAATAACTTTTTATATTATTTTGGAATTATTCGCATAAAAATTAACAGTACAAAAATAATTTCACGGTTACGTCCTCACCGTGACTCATGTTTCACCCTTACATCGATAAATCATTAAAATAATGACATTTTCAAATATTTCTTGTTTTCCTCAAATAAAATATTCCTTCAATATTATACTCCAATATTTCTGCGTTTAAATATTGAATATAATTTATAAAGCTTCTTAAAGCTTTTATCTGGTTAATTGACTGGGCACTGACCACTGTCAGGCTTCTCAAACAACAATCAACATCAATATTATAGCAATTATAACTCAGGCAGATCATGCATCAAAACACCATAATACATAACTGCAAATAATCAAACACAGATAAAATAACAGCTTAGTACAGAATTAAACAACCACCACGAACCTCAACCAAATATTACAAATCATACACTAAATCACACATATAATTATCGGGAAAAATCCCTCAGGAAAGCTCCCCTTACCTCTTGAAGTTACAGTTTTCCTCTCGAAGTTTTCTTTCTGGTTTGTTTCCGATTCCACCTCACAACTTAGTACAATCTACAACAATTATCCTTCATAGTAAATCACAACAACAAATTAACAATCAAACAACTAAATATACCTATGCTCCTACATGATGAGTTCGGCCATGAGGTGTTTGGATGGATAAAAAATTTATAAAATTCCTAAGCTTTTGGATTAGTGATTCTTAATCACTTAAAAACCCTAAAACAATGATTAACTTACAATGGTTGAAATAAAATACTCCAACCTTTCAAAACCCTAGTTTCGGCCATGACACAAAATTTAGGTTAGAGAACTCAAAATTTCACATACTCTTAGATCCATGACCTTAGAGTTGTGTAGAGTTAAGATAAATTATCATAAGTTGAAAAATGAAAAAAAAATCTTTCAACTCCTCAAGAACATAATTTCGGCCATGAAGAAAATAATGGCTTAGAGGTTTTATTTTGATTCAACAATCATGGATTCAATACATATATGAACTATAAGGATTTAATCAAGCAAGACATGTCAAAAAAAAATGAACAAAGTTCCCTCCCCCCACATAACTAGGGTTCGGCCTTGTCAAGATCATAGAGCAAGAAACTTTAGTTTGATGCATACTCTTGGATCTTGAATATAGAGAGGATAATAAGAGCATAGAAATTGGTTTCATGCTCATTGGATTTTTCTACAATTTTCTATGAATTTTCAAAGTTCTAAATCTAAGAATTGAAAAATATGATCATGGCTTCAAAACACAAAATAATTGAAGAACATGAGGATGATTGAGCGAGAGAAGTGTGGTATACCTCTTGGAATTGAAAAATGAGCAAAGATTCAAGTAGTTGCTTCGCAAAATAAGGCTATGGAACTTGAGCTTTTTAATGGAAAAATGGAGAAAATTGATGAAGATGATGAACATTGCCTTTTATAGAAATGGAGTGGGCTCTCCAAGGGTGCTTGGGCCGTGGGATTAGGGTGGTAATTGGGTCCAAGGCATAAAATTCTAGGGACAAAATGGTAATCTTGTAAAATGGTAAACTTGTGATTAAAACCAACATTAAGGATATATTAGTAAATTCCCTAAAAAGTCATCATTACTAACATGAGTCATCTATATGAATCACCCCTATGAGTCATCACTTGTCTTCGTCCATTGAATGTCGGACTTTTTCTCTGCACGTCTGTTCTCGACTCCGTCGATTACCCGATTTAGGTTTTTACTCTCGAATCGAGTATAACAACCTATTTATTTTGAAAATATTCAAAATAACCTATATCGTTGGAAACTTCATAAAAACCCTAAACATTTCGTTCACGAGTCAAAATTAGGTTATTTGAGTAGTAATCTTTCTGTCGGTGAAAATGCAAACCGGGTTCCGTCTGAATTTTCAACCAAAAATTTCACCGTATACTTATAAAAACAAGTATAATATGACTATGACTTTGGTTTTCCTAAAATCATTTTATAAGTTTTAGATAAAAATATAAATGTTTATTTATATTTATACCGATCTTAGAAAGTAGAAAAATCGGGATGTTACATATTACCCCTCTAAAAAAAATTCGTCCCAGAAATTTCGTGACTCAAAACTAGACAGGATTTTCTTAATCCCATGGTCTTACTTTCACCAAAAGGTAAGTAATTATAGAAGAACTTTGTTGATCTGAAAAGAATATAGGAATGTCCAATATGTAAAAAGATTCTTTAATAGGTTCGTGAGTGTAAAAATGCATAGCTAATACATGTTTACAACCATGAAGCTAATTAAAGTTCCTTCTTTCACAAGTCCTTCCAGTGGATTAGAAAATCAAAGATGGAGAACTCCTATCATCGAGAGGGTTCTCTTTTAATACCTGGAACTTTTGAAATAACAACTTTAGGAATGGAAATAATCTGACCCAAAACCAAGCTGAGTCACATCCATTAAGAGAAAAGAGACTGGAATAAATTTTTTTAAGGAACCTCTGTTCTCAAAAAGTCATAAATATTATACCCCAACTAAAAAAAACCAACAACATACTAGACTCTACAGAGTCAAATACTCAAAAACATCAAAACATGATTATACTTAGAATTCGTTACAGACTTAAAATTACGAGTCATTAAAGCTAATGTGACACCTCTTCTTAGAACATCACGTGATAATCCGATACGGAACATAAAGCTTTAAATTGCTGGTCCACGCTTTGGTTCGTAGCACTTCCTTGCTAGGTGTCCTTGTTGTCCACAATCGAAACATTTCACTCTTCTTTCTAGGCAAGTATTAGCCATGTGGTTTAAGTCTCCACACTTGTAACACCTTCTTACTTGGCCTTGGTTTTGATTCTGTTGGCCTCCACTTCCTGATGTAGAAATATCGGAACGAATTTGTTGCTGGTTCTGGTTATTTCCTGGCGGTCAGAAATAAGGCTTCCTCTAATCCTGTTTCCCCTCCTGGTTCTGGTTTTGATTCTAAAACTAGTTCTTGGATCGAGAGGGGCCTCCAGCATTCCCTCTATTGTCTCTTCCTTTCCTCATCTGTTCTATCTTCCTACTCATCTCGACTATAGCTTGAAAATTTCTCAGTTGTAATGGTAGTACAAATTCTTTAATCTCGAATCTCAAGCCTGCTTCAAACTTCTCACATTTCCAGCTTTCATTTGGTTGTGCTTGAAAGAAACGAAAATATTTGGTTAGTGATTCAAACTTCGCCGCATACTCCCAAACAGATAGATATCTTTGTTGTAACTGCATAAATTCTTGTTCTTTTTCCATTTTAACACTCTCCGGAAAATATTTGTTTAGAAATGTGTTTTTGAACACATCCCAAGTAATTTCCTGATGATCAGCCTCCAGCAATTGTTGAGCACCTCTCCACCAGTACTTCGCTTCTCCTAATAGTAAGAACGCCACATAAGAAACCTTAACTCCTTCTGGGGTAAGAATAAGTCGCCAGATCTTCTATAATTCTTGGATCCATAAATCAGCTATCTCATGTTCAGCATCCCCGTGAAACTGTGAAGGATTCTGACGTTGAAATGCAGTCAGATCTCTGCCTTCCGCAGCTTGCTGATATTGGGCAGCCATAGTTGCAGTCTGATTTGGAATAGCAGCCGCAACATTTTCCATCGCTTGAGCCGCAAAATCCACTCCTTCTTCATAATTTTCATCCATGTTGCATCGGCCACCAAAGGTACCACCTCTACGACCCCTTCCACGTCCACGTCCAAGCCCAATCCCTGGTTCCATAACTGACCTGCCAAGCAAAGTTAGTTAAATGGCAACCAGAAATTTAGTTATATACTTACATGTTCAAACACATTACTTCTAAGAAGTAATTCAATCAACATATCATCTACAATTCATGGGTTCTCACAAGATCCCTATCCAATTATAACCCATCTAATTACACATACTTGTGTGTCATCACACATTGTTTCGACAAGGAAACAATCCAAACAAGGTCCAACCAGAGATCACACAACAAAAACATAACAGACCTATTCCCCAAGGTTCTCGAAAGACTCGACCAGCT
The DNA here is from genome assembly GCA_030762895.1 of Sophora flavescens. Lineage (NCBI taxonomy): Eukaryota > Viridiplantae > Streptophyta > Magnoliopsida > Fabales > Fabaceae > Sophora > Sophora flavescens. Next base: position 85,408,656 of record CM061063.1, read on the forward strand.
CTGATAACATTAATGTAACACCCACATTGGACGTTACATATCTAACTCCTTTTGAAAATGAAAAAAAGAGATAAAAGTTGCTGGTTTTGCTTTTGGAAAATTAATTTACTTTAGGTAAGAAAACTCGGGTGTAAAAATTTTCTTCTTGAATACTTCAGCAAAGTGACACACACATCACAAAAGTAAAATCACATTATACTTGTCGATACACATAAACTGGGTTTGTACATAAATCAGGCCACCACGACATATAAGTTTTCTTGAAATTATTTCCATACTGAGAAATTTACAAACCATACCAAGGATTTCAGAATCCCCTAAACCAATTTTCTCAAAATTACACAACACAAGGAAAAATCCTAAGCTGGTCACTCTATAAAACATCGACTGGAAGAACTCTAATTCTCACCACTATTACCAACCTCTGCAAAGATCGGGATTAGTATCCCCAATTGAAGTTAAGACTTCCTCTGCACCATCTACTACCAGTACCAAGGTACATCGGCAAAAACACGTAAAACCTGATATATTGTAAGGGTGAGACACCAATATATGGATATAAGCACGATAACAACATGTGTGACACGCAAAACAGCATATCGGCATATAAAGTCATATAGCATAAACTTCTCAAAAATAACAAGTAATTTACCAAAGGGTTTCATACCCGCACAGTCATTGTCCTTTATAAAAAGATTCATGACACTTCATAGTTCAACATCTAATCTTTATACCTAATCTCCGGAGATCCCAAAGTCGTGTAAAATGAGTTGATCAAGCTCTTGAATGGCAATTGTCAACAAAAGAACAATGGTCAACATCTAAATGGCACATTGTCCAAACTCTTGATACAATGGCCAACATCATAATGGCACATTATCCGAACTCCCGGCACAATGGTCAACATAACAAATGGCACATCGCCCAAAACTCCCAGCATGATGGTCAACAAAACAAATGGCACATCACCCAAAACTCCCGGCACGATGGTCAACAAAGAAAATGGTACATCGCCCATTAAGGCACAATGGTCAACTTTAAATGGCACACTGTCCATTAGGGCACAATGGTCAACATGAAACAGAATATCACCATGATATTATGACTAACAAATATACTATAACATGAATATCATCAAGATATCATGACTAACAAATACATCGAGACATGAATATCATTAAGATATCATGATTAACAAATACGTCGTTAAGTAAAACTCGTTTACAGAAAAAACAAATCCTTTTTATTATAACTCTTATATAAAACGTCAAATCATATTGAAATCCATTTTCTTTTGGAAACTCCCTTTTCCCGCAATAACGTCAAATCTTCGTAAACTCATTTCTACTATAAATTTATAAAATTATCAAATTACTAAGAAACTCATTTTTCTTCTAAAAATCTTTTTCTGAAACTTTTACTTTTTAAGAAGAGAGTCACATGAGACTAAATCATGGTTTAAAATAAAGACTGCCATGGAGTTTCCTTGCTCCTCATTCTTCTCCTCCGAATACTCCCGCTCCTTCTCCAAAAAAGTCCTTCGCACAAGCGGTTTCTAACTCCTTTGATATCCCTATTAACCAACTTCCAAAACCATGCTTGAAGGGCGACAAATGGGCGATAAAGATATCTGAATCTGAATACCAGGCTGGTGTGCAAGAATGCCAAAACCTTATCCATGGTCGTCTCATTCTGTCCAGGGGAGATTCCCCGATAAAACTGGGTGACTTGCGATCCAAGCTTCTCAAGATTTGGAAACCTATTGCTGCGTGGTCGGTGGTTTCCCTGGGGAAAGGTTTTTACGAGTTCAGTTTCTCCTCCTTAGAGGATCAACGTAGGATCAGATCTGCTGGTGCTTGGAATTTGAGTCCAGGTGTGCTCAGATTATCATCTTGGATTCCGGATTTTAACCCTAATACCATACGTCAAACCCATGCACAATGTTGGGTTCGGCTAAATGGTTTGCCTCGAGAGTATTGGCGGCCAAAGATCTTGTTTGAGATTGGTGGTGGTATTGGTGTACCAATTGCATTAGATGAAGCAACTATGAAGAGATCTTTCGGCCACTTTGCTAGAATTCTCATTGAGATTGATCTTACTAAGGAACTGCGTGATAGGATCCTTGTGGAGAGGGAAGACTTTGCTTTCTTTGTTGACATAGAGTATGAGCGACTTCCATCCTTCTGCTCTTCTTGCAAGTTAATTGGTCACTCAAATGCTAATTGCAGAAAGAATCCATCTGGAGAATCCTCAGCTCCTAAAGGCTTGGATATTGTTCAGAAAGATTCTCGAAGAAAGGTCTTACAATATGTGCCAAAAACCAATAAAGGAAATATTGAGATTTTGAAGGAAACAGTAATGAGTACTGTGGATAAAGGCAAAGGTGTTGCTTGTGTAAAACCTAGTGTTGAGCCAAATTTGGTTCATGAGGCAGGCACTAGCAATTCTAATTTAATCTCTGTGGAGACAGTCTTTGCACCGAATGACTTTTTGGGAGTGAACAATGTCCCACACAGTGATCCTGAAGTTTCCATTAATCCTCTTCTTGGATTTGTTCAGCCTTCTGGTCCTTTGAATGTGGTTGAGGTGCTTTCACCTATCTGTGGGGTTATGCAACATTCTCCTACAGTGAGTGAGCATCCCTCTCCTGTCCAACAATCTGTCTCCTGTAATGGAACTTTTGTGGTAGACACTCCTGTGGATTGCTCTCCTGCACATCACAATGATCAGTTTTTAGATGCAGGCAAAGAGAATTCTGTATCTTTTCAAGGTAATATTCCTCTTATTCCAAATCCTATAACTATTAGTGTCACTCCAGACAGTGATATACGGAATCAAGTTGTGGCTTCTGACTTACAAATTGTCAATCCTTTTTGGGGTCATGAGGAGGATAATCTAGATGTTGACATTGGGGAGAATCAGCCCTCTCCAAATTTAAGGGCTAACCCGAGTAAATATCTTCTGACCTCTCAAGGAGATGATTTTTCAACTGTCATTTCTAAATCTAAAAAGAAAAAATTAAGGCAACAGGCTGCTAAGGCAGCACAGCAGGAAAAGAATTTTGCCCGTTTAAGGGGTGGTCCTCAACAGTTTGCTTAATGAAAATCATATACTGGAATTGTAGAGGATTTGGGAATCCTAGTACAAGGTTAGTCTTCAAGAATTTGTGTTGCTAACAAACCAGAATTTGTTTTCATGTCTGAGCCTTGGATCAAGGTAACTGATGTTCCAGATTCCTTTTGGAGGGAGTTAAACTTAAAAGTTTTTTGTCTAAATGATAGAGGTAGCCGCATTCCTAATCTATGGGGGTTATGTAGTAGTCATTGATCTCCTACCTCCCTTTCTTGCTCGACTCAGCAGTGTTCATTTCATATAAACAAAGATGGAAAAGATCTTTTTGTCGCAGCTATTTATGCCAGTACCTCTTATCTCTCGAGGAGATCCCTTTGGTCAGAATTAATTAGTCTGCAGGTCAACAATCCTGGGCCTTGGTGCATGCTTGGTGATTTCAATTCTGTTTTGGGATCCCATGAAGTTAGAGGCTCTTCCTTACCTCTCAAGGCAGCTTGTGAAGATTTTAAGAATTTCACTGATGCTGCCAGCCTGATTCATCTCCCTACAAGAGGAGCCTGTTTTACTTGGAGTAATAGGAGAAGAGGGTCTGCTCACACTGAAAAACGGCTGGATAGGACCCTTTGTAATGAAGCTTGGCTAGACAATTGGAATTCCACTTATTGTTGTACCTTGATTAGGTCTCAGTCTGACCACTTTCCTATCATGGTAACCTGTTCTAAATTGGTTCAGTCCTTCCCATCTGCTTTTAAATTTCATAAAATGTGGACTGGTCATCCGGATTGTTATAGGCTCATTAAGGAAGTGTGGAGCAAGCCTGTTTATGGCTGTCCAATGTATGTTCTCTCTCAGAAGCTGAAATCCTTAAAAATTGAACTTAAAAATTGGAACAAGCTGGTTTTTGGAAATGTGCATCAAAGAGTTGAGTCTGCCTTGGCTGCTGTGGATTCTGTTCAGCAGCTCATTAATTCTAGAGATGTGACTGATGATCTCATGGAACAAGAGATTCTAGCACAGACTGAATTACAACAAGCTTTATTGTTTGAAGAGGAGTTTTGGAGAGAAAAATCCAGGGTAAATTGGCACTGCCAAGGGGACAGAAACACTGCATTTTTCCATAGGATTGCAAAAATCAGATATGCTGCTAAGTCTATGACTATGCTTAAGTGTGGAGATGCTATCATTGATGATGCAGGGGACTTGGCTCACCATGTCATTGAATTCTTCTCCAATCTGTATGCAGTCCCTAATGATTGCCAAGCAAATGATCTCATAAACAGAGTTATTCCCAGTTCTGTTACAGCTGAAGAGACCAATTTGTTAACAATGCTGCCATCTAAGGAGGAAATAAAGAAAGCAGTCTTTACAATGAATAGTGAGGGTGCCCCCGGGCCTGATGGCTTTGGTGGATGTTTTTACCAATCCTATTGGGATATTATTGGAACTGAGGTGTGTATGGCAGTTAATAAATTCTTTACTCAAAATTGGCTCTTGCCTAACATGAATTCCAACCTTGTAGTTCTGATTCCAAAAATGCCAAATGCTGACAGAATTGAAGACTATAGACCTATTGCTTTAGCCAATTTTCAACTGAAAATCATTACAAAGGTGTTAGCTGACAGACTAGCAAATATTGCAGCTAGAATCATTTCTCCTCAGCAAAGAGGGTTTGTCAAAGGCAGAAATATCAAGGAGTGCATTTGTATTGCTTCAGAAGCTTGTAATTTGTTGGACTATAAGGCCTATGGTGGGAATCTGGCCCTAAAGCTTGACATCAAAAAAGCTTTTGACACATTGGACTGGAACTTTCTTATTTCTGTTTTGAAAGCTTTTGGTTTTAATCTTACTTTCTGCAACTGGATCAAAACAATCCTTCATTCTGCTAAGCTATCCTTCCTGATCAATGGAAAACCAGAAGGATTTTTTGCCTGTAAAAGAGGTGTTAGGCAAGGTGACCCTCTTTCACCTTTGCTTTTCTGTCTAGCTGAGGATGCCTTGAGTATAGGGATATCTGCCCTTGTCAGTTCTGGAGTGTTACAAACTATATCTGGACCTAGGAACCTTGCCTCTCCTAGCCATGTTTTGTATGCAGATGATGTATTAGTCCTCTGTAAGGGTAACAAGAGGGGTCTTGAAGCCCTGATGAACCTCTTTGTTGAATATGGAGCTGCTTCAGGCCAAAAGCTTAGCCTCAATAAGTGCAAATTCTATTCGGGTAGTAGTTCCTCCAACAAGTCATCCAAAGTGGCTGATATACTTGGATTTTCTGCTGGATCCTTTCCTTTCAACTATCTTGGTCTTCCAATTTTCAAGGGCAAGCCAAGAAGGATTCACTTGCAGCCTTTAGCAGATAGAATCACCTCCAAACTTGCCTCATGGAAAGGTAGCCTTCTTTCCATCATGGGCAGGGTGGAACTTGTCAAGTCTGTGATCAATAGTATGATGCTTCATAGCTTTCATGTCTACTGTTGGCCCTCTACAGTTCTTAAGGATTTAGACAAATCCATTAGGAATTTTATTTGGTCTGGAGATCCTAATGTCAAGAAAATCTGCACAGTTGCTTGGAAGAAACTTTGCGGGCTGTTCGAGGAAGGAGGGCTGGGCATTAAGTCCTTGTTAGCTCTTAATGATGCTGCTCTTCTGAAATTATCTTTTGAAATGGTTTCCTCTTGTGCTGAATGGGCTACATTTCTTAGGAAAAGGTTCTCTCAACACTGCAAGCCTGTCCCCACCTATGTCAAGTCTTCCTTATGGCCAGGTATTAAATCTCATATGCAGTCTGTTTTTAACAATTCAGTTTGGCAGATTGGAGATGGATCCTCAATTAATTTATGGACTGACAAATGGCTCTCAATGCCTTTGGTTGATCTGCTTCAAGTTCCTCACAACTTACAGCATAGACTGAAAGCCAAGGTTGCTACTTTATCAGGGATGGCAACTGGAATATCCCTTCATCTCTGATGGCTAACCTCCCAATTTTTGGTCAGGAGCTTCCCCACTTGGATATTCCAGTTTTCCCTGCAGTAGACACCCTCATTTGGCAGCACTCAACCTCGGGTGACTTACCTTTCAAAGAAGCTTTTCATTTCTTAGACCTTAGGCATTCCATTTGTGACTGGTCTAAACTGATTTGGAATAGGGCAATTCCCCCCTCTAAGTCTTTTGTTACTTGGAGGCTTATTCACAATAAGTTACCAACTGAAGATCAGCTTCAAAAGAGGGGTTGCTGCACTGTTTCAATCTGCAGTCTTTGCTTTTCTGCAGCAGAGAGTGCAGACCATCTCTTCTTAGCTTGTCCCTTTGCAAAGCAAATTTGGCAGTGGATTGGCTCAATCTTTGACTTGCCGGTGGACACTTCCTCTGTCTCCTCTATTCTCTCCCTCTGCCATAAGCATTGGAGCCTGCAAATGAAAGACATTCTAACTGTAGCTATTGTTAACTCTTTTTGGATCATCTGGTTCTCAAGAAATAAACTAAAGTTCGAAGACAAAACAATCTCAGTGAGGGCTGCTACTAGCATACTCAAAGCTTCCATTTCTCTATCTGGTAATGTGTCTACCAACAAAATGTTCTCTTCTGCTGAGGAATTGAGAATTTTGGAGCTGCTGGGGATTAAGAGCCATCCGGGTACCTCTCCTAAAATTATCCAAGTTGTTTGAACTCCTCCCCTCCCTGGTTGGATCAAAGTAAACACTGATGGTGCTTCTAAAGGCTCTCCGGGTCAAGCAGGTGGTGGTGCAATTTTTAGGGACAGTAGTGGAGCTACTCTTGGCTGTTGTGCTGAGTTCTATGGGACTCAGGATTCTTTCTCTGCTGAGTTGCTTGCTGCCATGACAGCAATTCAGGTAGCTTTTGAGAGGGGTTGGTCTAGACTATGGTTGGAATGTGACTCCTCTCTTGTGGTTCTTGCTTACTCGAATCCGGATATAGTTCCTTGGAAAATTAGAACTAAATGGAGAAATTGTATTGCTTTGGCTTCCAATTTTTCTTTTTTGATTTCTCATGTTTTTAGAGAGGCTAATCATTGTGCTGATAAGCTAGCCAATTTTGGAGTCAGTTCAAAATGCTTCACTTGGTGGAACCTGATTCCAAGTTTTATTAGGCATGACTTCTTCTGTAATAGGTGGGGTCTGCCTAATTTTAGATTCAAGTAATCTCTCCTCTTTTCATGGGTAAGGTTCTATGTCCCCCCATGCTTCCTTGTATTTCTTTCAATTTTTTAATAATATTCTGGGGTGCTGCAGATGATTGGTAGTGGTTTTGGTGCCAACCTAGTTGGGATGATTTCCACTACAGTGATGCTTTTGCACGCCTTTTGCTTAAAAAAAAAAACTTTTCCGAATTACCGCCGTTTAGCATTTTTAAAATGTTTAAGTTGAAATTTGACTTTTCCTCTTAAAATAATTTTCTAAGATGGAAATTAAGTTATTTTCGAAGATTAATTTCATAAAATAACTTTTTATATTATTTTGGAATTATTCGCATAAAAATTAACAGTACAAAAATAATTTCACGGTTACGTCCTCACCGTGACTCATGTTTCACCCTTACATCGATAAATCATTAAAATAATGACATTTTCAAATATTTATTGTTTTCCTCAAATAAAATATTCCATCAATATTATACTCCAATATTTCTCCGTTTAAATATTGAATATAATTCATAAAGCTTCTTAAAGCTTTTATCTGGTTAATTGACTGGGCACTGACCACTGTCAGGCTTTTCAAACAACAATCAACGTCAATATTATAGCAATTATAACTCAGGCAGATCATGCATCAAAACACCATAATACATAACTGCAAATAATCAAACACAGATAAAATAACAGCTTAGCACAGAATTAAACAACCACCACGAATCTTAACCAAATATTACAAATCATACACTAAATCACATATATAATTATCGGGAAAAATCCCTCAGGTAAGCTCCCCTTACCTCTTGAAGTTACAGTTTTCCTTTCGAAGTTTTCTTTTTGATTCGTTTCCAATTCCACCTCACAACTTAGTACAATCTGCAACAATTATCCTTCATAGTAAATCACAACAAAAAATTAACAATCAAACAACTAAATATACCTATGTTCCTACATGATGAGTTCGGCCATGAGGTGTTTGGATGGATAAAAATTTTCTAAAATTTCTAAGCTTTTGGATTAGATATTCTTAATCACTCAAAAACCCTAAAACAATGATTAACTTACAATGGTTGAAATAAAATACTCCAACCCTTCAAAACCCTAGTTTCGACCATGACACAAAAAACCATGGATTCAATACATATATGAACTATAAGGATTTGAACAAGCAAGACATGTCAAAAAAAAAAATTAACAAAGTCCCCCCCCCAACTAGTGTTCGGCCTTGTCAAGATCATAGGGCATAGGGCAAGAAATTTTAGTTTGATGCATACTCTTGGATCTTGAATATAGAGAGGATAATAAGAGCATAGAAATTGGTTTCATGCTCATTGGATTTTTCTACAATTTTCTATGAATTTTCAAATTTCTAGATCTAAGAATTGAAAAATATGATCATGGCTTCAAAACACAAAATAATTGAAGAACATGAGGATGATTGAGTGAGAGAAGTATGGTATACCTCATGGAATTGAAAAATGATCAAGGAGTCAAGTAGTTTCTTCACAAAATAAGACTATTGAACTTAAGCTTTTTAATGGAAAAATGGAGAAAATTGATGAAGATGATGTACATTACCTTTTATAAAATGGAGTGGGCTCTCCAAGGGTGCTTGGGCCGTGGGATTAGGGGGTAATTGGGTCCAAGGCATAAAATTCTAGGGACAAAATGGTAATCTTGTACAGTGACAAACTTGTGATTAAAACCAACATTAAGGATATATTAGTAAATTCCCTAAAAAGTCATCATTACTAACATAAGTCATCTATATGACTCACCCCTATGAGTCATCACTTGTCTTCATCCATTGAATGTCGGATTTTGTTTCTGCACGTCCGTTCTCGACTCCGTCGATTACCCGATTTATGTTTTTACTCCCGAATCGGGTATAACAACCTATTTATTTTCAAAATAACCTATATCGTTGGAAACTTCATAAAAACCCTAAGCATTTCGTTCACGAATCAAAATTAGGTTATTTAAGCAGTAAAATCTTACTATCAGTGAAAACGCAGACCGAGTTCCGTCTGAATGTTCAACCAAAAATTTCACCGTATACTTATAAAAATAAGTATAATATGAATATGACTTTGTTTTTCCCAAAATCATTTTCTAAGTTTTAGATAAAAATATAAATTTTTATTTATATTTATACCGATCTTAGAAAGTAGAAAAATCGGGATGTTACATGTCGTCTCTTACCTGTACACGTAAACTCCCCAGGAACTGAGGGTCAAGTCTGTTTTACACTCAACCTGCACGGTCTTCCAACCACCTCCACTGCGAAGGAGAGGATTCCATGTGAGGACATTTTACCGAACACAAATGCTAATGCAACAACAGGGAATTTTCGACAAGCCCAAAATAGTGGAATATCTTCATTGCAAACACAGTCAAACCATTGTGGAATCTAGACTTTGGGCATCACAACTTCAAATCTATCATTCTCTTTACCAACCTGTGACATCAAACAAATATAAAATTGTTAGCGTGTCTTCCTATCAAGGTTTTAAGTTCTGGTTCCGGTTGCATTTATCGCAATTACGGACAATTATGAAAAAATGCTATGGATATGCAACCATAATTGCAGTCACGTTTCAGTTTCCAATAACTCTAAAACTAAAATATTGTGGCCAAATTGCGGTCGTAGACCTTTATTTAAAACCTTACTTGCTATCATTGGCTGTAAAAAGGGATACATATGATACTAGCTCTTATACACTAGAGTATCTCTATAGTTACTTTTACACTACTCTAAATCATTTATATAAAGGGATTCAATTTAGATTGGAATGCTTTTTTAAAAGGTACCAACTTTCCTATTATTTTTTCACTATTGGTATGCACTATCTATATATATATATATATATATATATATATATATATATATATATATATATATATACAAACTTACTGTTATTGAAGAACAGTAAAAACCGGGGCGTTACATTACTACCCGACTTAAAAAAAAAATTCGTCCTTGAAATTTCGTGACCCGAAACTGGACTGGATCTTGTAGTTACATCTTAATTCCAAGATACTACTTTATACTTCCCGTATTCACTTTCCCTTAGATGACTTTCATAACTTAATAACGAATTTCATACTTAGTCTTCGTTCTATTTATCCTCAATATCAAATCGTTTATCCTCAATTCATACTCTCCCTCATTAATACTTTATCTTAATCTCTCGTGTACACGAAAGATATAATTAAAACCTAATCTCTTCTTCATTCAATACTAATCCATTATAAAAATTTCCTCTACATCCTTAACTCTCACTTTTAACACCAAGATTTAACTAAGATATACATCACTCTCACATGAAGAGCAATATCAAACTTAATCACTTCTATGCTCAATTACTGGTCCACTAGAAAACTGGTTTCCACACATCTAACTCTCATAGTCATTACTAAGATAAAACTTACTTTACTACAATATGCATCAACTTCATACTCAAGGTATTCAATCGTAGTCTCAGTCCCTTTGGGCGTAGTCCACTCTTCTAGATTATATAAAAAAAAAACATATTTCAAGTCTCCAATCAAAACATCGTAATATTTATTAAGGTAAATTGAAATCAAAAAGGAAACTCGTTGGGTAGCATTATCTAACTCATCAACTTTGAACTTCTACAGAAACTTAATTTTCGCAAGAGCTTATCCCTCTCGCTCCAATCCACTTAAGTGAAATTACTATTCACATTTCGTTCATAGCACACACATTAGTTCCTGTTCCAGATATCTCATCATAGTCTTAGTTTCCTTTGAACATATTCCACCACTCCAATTCATATCATAATCATACATTTCAATCTTAAAGAACATGATTAAACTCCTTCATGCAACTACAACAAAAAAGAAATCACCTCGATTTGAATTATCTAAAATCATAAATCTTGTACTTTTCTAACAACTTAGTTTAACTCAAAAACTTCTCTTTACTGCTCCCGTTCAGCTTAGGGAAAACTACGATAGACACTTCCCTATAAAACTTCAAACTCATAAAATCAATCTTAACCACGGATATTGATCATTATCCTAGATTCCTTTAACGGTATTCTGCCTCGATCAACATTTGATTTTTAATAATTGCCTCACTCACTAGTATTGATCTTAAGGATTCACATCTTACTAGCCACAACTATACCTCAACAAAACTTTAGTCACTTCTTGTCCATCTGGCTAAAGAGATGATCGTAGTCAAATACTACACTCATTCCCAAATCAACTTCCTAAAGATCATATCATTTTTCTCGCTCACTCACTCGATCGAGTTGAGGCTAATCCATTGGGCTTAGCCTCAACTTAGTCCTCAACACTTAGAGCTAACTTTGCCGATAAACGTTGGTAAACTTTGGGTCTTCATTTGAAATTATACTTGAAGATGCTCCACGAAGTCTGAACAATCCTCTGATACATTCTTCGGTTTACTTCTCCACTACATAATGGATCTTAACGGGTAAGAAGGGTGTCGACTTTGTCAGTCGGTCCATGATTACTCGAACTTAAACAAGGGAGGTCTCAATTGTCAAATTACCTCTTTTTCATTGTACTCGACTAACTTTGACATACTGATATGAATCAGATATCCATCCTCGTGATTCTTGAGATAGGTCACATGTCAATGACGTTTTTGAAAAGATACAGGGTAAAATTAATCAACAAATGATAAGTTTTATCGAACTTCAACAAGACATGGTCTTAAAGATCACGGAAAAGAAATTTTCAAGAAAAGAAATTTCTTGATTTCACTATCACAAAAGCGTAGAGAAGAATTTCATCAATTTGAAAGATACAGGAACATCTAGTATGGAAAAATATTCTTCAATAGGTTCGTGGGCGTAAAAAGGTATGACCAACACACATTTACAAACATGAATCTAATAAAGTTCATTCTTCCACAAGAATTTCCAGCGAGTTTAGGAAATCAAAGGATGAATAGTTTCTAATCCCAAGAGGATTAATTCTTAGTACAAAGAATTTACAAAATGAAGATTTTAAAAAGGAAAACAGTCTGGCCAAAAATCAGACTGGGTCACCTCTACCAAAAGTAGGAGAGATTAGACTAAGTTTCATCAAGAAACTTCTGTTATCACGAAGTTATCGGTGTTACAACTCGAGAAATAGTCATAACAAATTATTTCAACAAAATATGAAAATTCCATACCAATGGATACTATCAATCAATCCACTCCAATGTCTAATACACTGAGGGTTATTTAGAAGTGTGAGCACAACTTCTCACAAACAAGGAAATCAATTGGAATAACTCAAAATTTATGAACTAGCATAACTAATTCATGAGTTCTAATAGATTTCAAATCAAAATCAGAAAAATCTGTCTAACACGTACAAACTTCATCGCTGTGTGTAACACCCCCCCTTGGGCATTACTTTGTGAACACGTGCAGAAATAAATTAAATAGAAATTTTGCTGGTTGCTTTCGGAAATTTATTTACCTTAAGTCAAAAGATTGGGTATAAAATTTTTTCTACGGTTGCGGTAAAACTTAAACCTATTTTAAAATAATAACACCACATTTTCATTTATCACTGTATAGATTAAAATATGTCATATGACCCAAAACCTAAGCCATGACCGACGCACAGGCTTACAAACCTAGCCTGGCAAGCCTATTTATTTTTGAAATGTACTTAAATAAAAAAAACTAGAATTTTTACAAAAATTTCAGCAGAGTTTCCTCTATAATTCCAGCATCCTAAAATAAAAACACCTGCTGAAATACTTATATTTTCATCCCAGGAGTTTTAGTCATACAAAATACATCAAGATGGTGTTATTCTGAAAATATTTACATTAACAAACTATACATGACCAAAAGGAAAAATCTTAACAGTTTTCATCCAAAAGAAAAGCTCTCCGAGCCATAAACATACTATTCAAAATAAAGGCTCTCCGAGCCATAAGCATACATACTATCTTTAATCAATAACATTTCAAAAACCTAAGCTGGTCGTTCTAAAAGATATTCCTGAGGAAGTCCCTTATGGTCCTCACCATTATACCTGACATTAGACCTCTTCAAGGATTAAGATTAATATCCCCGAGTGAAACTGAAAACCTCTTCTGCACCATCTGTACACGTATACCAAGGTATAACAAAAAAACCAAAACAAAAAAAAAGATACATACAAGGGTGAGATACCAATATATGGATTTGATCACGATAACTACATGCACGACTCACAAAACAACACATAACATATTTAGTTATAATAACATCAATGTTAAAAAAATAAACACATAGTTTATCAAAGGGTTTCATACCCGACAGTCGTCGTCGTTTTAAAAACAATGACACTTCAATATTCATCATCTAACTTTGATACCTAATCTTCGAAGCTCCAACCAAAAAAAAAAATTTTGAGCTGATCAGGCTCTCATTGCCAAATAAGGCAGAATCAATGCCATATAAGGCAAATTTCAAATAACCATACCACAGTCCAAAACGAGGCAAAGTGGTGACTACGTATAGTATATGGTTTTCGTGGTCATATATCCACCAAGTCACAGTGATGTAAACTGCATGAATACTTGCCATCAAGCATTCAAGTCCCATGCAAAGACACGTCTGCCCTGAAATGCATGTAAAACATTTTGTTCTCATTGTTTTCTTTGTGTTCAATCTTTATGTGTCGTAGCTAAAAGTCTCACGACCAAATCACCATTTTAAACTTTTAAGTTTAATACCTCATTCAAAACTAACTGACTACAAGTCAAAAGTGCGCAAATCACGAAATCTAGATCGATGCACCAGTCTTAGATACGTAGATTTTAGTGCACAAAACCAATACACCATTTATAGGACGTCTAGCCCATAACTTCACCTTTCGGACCCCGAGCCCATATCATAGAACACTAGACCCGACGTCTCGGTAGCTAGGTTCGCTTTCAACTTTAAACTATTTTCGTTCTGTGAAACACAAAACAAAACCAAAGTTTCCTCAACTTACCTAAGTTGACGGAAATAACACCATTGTGTAAAACTCGTTTACAGAAAATCCTTTATGTGGACAACAAGTCAGCTATTGCTATAGCAAAGAATCCTATCCAGCATGGAAGAACCAAGCACATCAAGGTGAAATATCATGCCATTAGAGAAGCAGAAAAATCAAAGGAAGTAAGCTTGGAGCATTGCAACTCAGAAAGTCAGATTGCAGACATAATGACAAAAGCCCTTTCCAAGGGCAAGTTTGAAGTTTTGAGATCAAAGCTTGGAGTATCCAAGAAAAATCTCAAGGAGGAGTGTTAGAAATTGAGATTTTTCTATATACTTTAAGTTAATGTTAGTTTATTGTTAAAGTATTTTGGTTAGGTGAAAAGGAGAGATACTCCTTGATTTATGGAGATTTGTATCAGTTTTTTGTACTTTCTATAGGGTGGCTATCTTAGCCTTTTGTTTACATTTTTTTTCTGCTTGTATATGTAAGAACTTTGTAAGTGAATGAATTGCAATTAACATACCTTCTCCCATTTTTTGTTCTTTGCTGCTCCTGCATAACTTCACTGCTTCAGTTTTACAAAATCTCTCTTCTCTGTTCTGTTTTTTCTACCAATGTTGCTTAAACATTGGTATGTTGTTTTTAAAGAGAATTCTCCATCTGTAATGAGATTCCAGCAAGGGTAGTCCTCAAGCTCTGAAATAGTTGGAGGATTAATTTCCGCTATCTTCTCACAAAGATGGTTAGGAACAAGACTCTCTATCAGATCCCAATTCCAAGCACCTTCTCGGATAAAACGAGACTGGAAAATTAGCCCGATCCATAGGAATCAAGCCACTGCAGCATTCCTCCAAACTAGCAGAAGATGGTATCCACCTATCCCTCCAAAATCTAGTGCTGCTGCCATTTCTTAGAGACCAAGTAATCCTGCTTTCGACCTCCTGCCACACTCCAGAGATAGCTCTCCAGACATTGGAACAATTACTTCTGCATTGGACGGAGTAGGAAAAGGTCAACAATTATATTTTGCTTTTAAGATAGCCACCCACAACTTATCAGGGTTAGCTATTAAACTCCAAGCAAGCTTCATAATGTATGTTTTATTTAGAGTTCTTAGACATTTATACGTTGATGTTATTTAAACCAACTTTTTAGTTACTGTGTCAAAAAACTGGATCATCTAATCCAATCCAAACTGCTTTTAATCAAATTGGATCAGATCGAATTTCATATAGAAATCAATCCATTCCATCCACAACTTGTTTTTATTTTTGGATTAGACGTCTTCTTAGTCAAAGCTGATTCAAACCGACCCATGAACACCTCAAGTCCTCCATCTGACCTCAGAAACTATATATAAGTCGCTTGAACCGAGTCTAAGACCCATGTCCCTACTCCTATAGCCTCAATTGAATGCTAGCTAAGGTGCTTAGCTTCAACCACTACAAAAAAAATGCTATTATCATTGGCTATTTACCAACATACACAAAAGGCAACAATAATACTAAATTTATCGGTGGATTCGGCCATTGATAATTTCCAACGTACTATCATCAAACATATCGGCAACTAATTATTGACGATTAGTTCATCGGTAACTCCTTCGATATATTTCGCACATTTTTTCGAAAAATCATTCGCAATGATTTATCGACGCTTTTTTTGTCAATAACTATCTGCAACTTACCGAGAGATAAGCCATCGAAAAATTGACTTCTCTAACTCTGAGAAAGGTGGTGAGAGTTATCAATGACTAGCAACCTATTTGTTTATGCGTTCCAAGGACCTCCAATGCGCGTTAGAAAAAAAGGAGGGAGGTGCTTTGGAAAAACACTCCTTGGGAAATGTGTTTTGCAGTTTGTGTTTGGAAAAATTTTAAACAAACATAGGCTAGGTCGTCGATAACTACAATGGTCTCACCATTGAAGTTTCTAAGAAACATTAAAGGATGAATATTATTGGTTCGGTAATGTTAGTGAATCAACTTTTTTTAAAATCGGGCTTTTACCGACAACTTAACCATTGATAACACCATCGGTAAAATTATTTTTTTGGGGGTTTTGCTCTTTGTAAAATTAGGGGTTAGGGTTTTTGTTTGAATTTTGAGAAGTTTGGAAAATCTAGTTGGCTTTTGAATGAACTTGTTTTGCATAATTCTTTGAAGTTTGCAATTCATCTGTTAGGGTCTACACTACCATGTTGCTATTGTTGTGCTCTATGCAGATTTGGGGTTTTTGTTGTTTTTTAAATTTTGAAATTACGTTGTGAACTTGGGATTGGTCTCTGTAATTTGCTAATTAGGACTCCATTCAGTGATAATATACCGATTATGTATTTGTTGCAATTTTGAAAATACAACTTTCAACTTTCAAGTGTGCTCTAATTGTTGGTCATTGTGACACATTGTTGTTTGTAATGTATTTCAAACTCTTCTTGTTATCAATCTTTGTGATTGATTGTTTTTTTTCTTTTCTTTCTTGGGTAAAATGGTTGCTCCCATTTCTCAACAAGAGAAAGGAAAGCTTCACTGCAGTGGTCCATCATCAGCCTCTGGTTGACTAGTTTTATAACTAATAAGACCATGGCTTTTGCACTAATTATCCGAGTTTCAATCTCGTTTTAGCCCAGATTTGGATTTGATCGTCCTCAAGCAACATTTTGAGTTTCTTAAGTAGTTTAGGACATTTTAGTTAGTTTTTGAGTCAAATAAAGCATTCACTGCTATTTCGTATTTTCAGGTTAAAAGGGGAGCACTTAGAGTCAAGGGAATGAAGAAATCAGTGGAAAATGCAATTCTGGAAGATTCACCACGCGAGAAGCTACTCGCCTCGCGAGCCTGAAGGCTGACTGTGCCAGAGAAAGCAACCCTTTCTGTCTCGCCTCGCGAACCATGTCTCGCCTCGCGAGACTGAAGACCAGAAGCTATCACGCCCAGGCCGCGATACTCATCACGGGCATAATGAGAAGATCCCTCTCGGTCTCGCCCCGCGAATCACTGTCTCGCCTCGCGAGAACTCAATTTTGAAGTCGCGCCACTTTAATATTCGCCTCGCGAGAGGCTACTAGCCTCGCGAGCGGGCGCAGATCCTGAAGGTTATAAATTGCTGTTTTAGGGCAGAAACCAGAAGATCTTCTTTTCCTTTTAGATTGGACGGCTGCGAATTAGTTCCTAGTATTTTTATGATGTATTTGATGGAGAACTAATTCTTCTGGATTGATCTGCTGTAATCGGTTTCCATTGTCACTTGAGGTTCTGTAATTCCCAAATTTATTGCTACTCTCTTTCAATATTGTTCTATATGTTCTGTTTGCTTAATTCAGGATTGTATAGAATATGTATTGATTTGTTTCGATGATTTTGTGTTCCTAAACTTAATCGCGTTTGCTTAATTCGCGTGTGTTCAATTGTGTTTGCTTAATTCACGAGGGCTTCACCCCGTTTGCTTAATTCGCGAATTAGGGACATAAATCTCGTAGCGTCGATTTCGCTTGTTAATTGCTGCTACAATCGAAAAGAGATTAGAATCCGCTTAGGGCTTGGAATTATATGAATCAATGATAGTGGGAAACCGAAAGCAGTAGATTAATCGTTTTTAGCTTATTGATAATTATTTAGTTTGCATTGTTTTCTGCTTTGTTTTCTTAATTGAATTCCAAACCAAACCCCCCCAAAACTGATTTTTCTGCGAATAACAATCCAAGAGTCCTTGTGAGGCGATACTCGAGTTGTCGCTCCCTAGCTACATATTTTTCCAACCACTCGCTTTTTGACGCGTGCGTGACAGCGTGTCAGTCCACGCAGCAGCAGCCCATTTTCATTTGTCGGACTATGAGGAGGACCTGAGGATTATATATGTGTGTCTGTTTTTTACATTATGTTATTGTATTTTTTTTTTAGTTTTTTATTGGATCATCTTGTACACATTTATTTTTGTAGTTCTGGGTCATCTGCAAGCATGATGTGACAAATGTCTTCCACGTCTCTTCCTCTCATTTTCTCTAGTTAGAGGGCTAATAAGGGATGGCCCCACCTTGTTATCTAAACATACTCCTCTTGTTAACTCATTTTCTATCACTGTTAACGTTGGTTTCTGGTTTCTGACCAAAATTTCTTCATGACAAATAATTAAAGATCAAACGAGTGTGGGACCTATGAGTTATGCAGTAATCTCGTCAGAATGTGTGTATGAATAGTCTGCCAAGTACAAATTTGACAATTAAAGCCAAATTATGAAATACTGGCAAAGACTTGGTGTCAAACAAATATATAAATTTGTCAAAGAGGTATAAAGCATTGTCAATAATGAGTTTTGACGATAAAACGATTTATGTTTTAAAAGATAAGTTTGAAAATTAAAAGAAGAAATCAATTCCTATTGTAACAAATAACTTCCTAGTAACACTATTTACAGGAAGTAAATGAACGTGAATAAAGAACATAAACGAAATGCTGGAAATAATGAAGAACAAGTAAAGAAACTTGAAAGGCATAACCAGTATTGTACTTGGTTTTTTACTATTGAATTGAAATAAGAAGGGTGGAAGGAATACTTGAGAATTATCCGTTAATCTGCTGTGTGATCGAGATGTGTAGGATGTGTATCAAGTAACCTCCCCAGATAATGGAAATAGTTTCTAAAATACTAAGTAATCAAGTATGAATACTTGACAAGAAGTAAAACTTAGATTTGAAATGTAAGAACACTACAAATGAATTAATATGGAAAAGGTATTATTTATTTATTAAAGTTGATGAAGAACAATTTCTGGAAAATTGAATTGAAACGAATGAAAATGTTAATTTAAGCAAAAGATGTCAAAAACTAGGAACTACTTAAAAATGCTAAAGTAAAGGGAAACTTGATTAAACAAATATCAACTTGCAGAAAAGCAATGGAGTTTAAAGAAATAACATGAAGATGGATATAAATAAACTGGAAAATGCATGAAAAACTATTGAAGAAATATTAAAAGTTAATAAAAATTAACAAAGAAATAAGATGAATACGCCATCACAATATTGATGGCAGTAAAATATAGAAGTGTAAGAACACTATGAAGAACATGATGAATAAACTAGAAAGTATTTGAAGAACTTGAAGGAAATGAACCAATATTGTATTGAAATTGAACATTGTATTGATGATAACATGGTGGAAGGAGTAATTGAGTTAATCCGTCAGTCTGCTGTGTGATCGAGACGTGTAGGATGTTTCAAGTTTCAACCCTTATTACATTGTAATAACTAGTATTTATAGGCAAATAAAATAACTACCTAGTAGTAACTTCCTATCTAAATGACTGCCACGTATCCTGGCAGTTCTCTAAATTTCAAATTTAAACTGCTTGTCAAACAACTCTGATAACTGCTCAATTTCTTGAACCGCTCCGCGTCAACTTGATTGTTTTTGACAGTCTGGCTGCTTGACAGCTTATCTTGCTAATGCCTTGTCAGTCTTGAGGACTTAGCCATTTTCACACTTCTCTGTACGTTTGACAACTCTTCTTAATACTTTGTCAAAAATCTTGGTTGTCAATTTATCCTTTCTGTCGACCAGTATTTTCTTGTCAACTAAATATTTTCAATACTTAGAAAATATTATTCATTACTCTGATTCCTTCGTCAGCCTGTCGAAATGCATCTGTCAATAATCAGAAATTTAACCCCTAACAGATGCCCCCCAAGTTTTGCTTTTCGACGGCCTTGTTTGTCTGACATGTCAACTGAAGAACTTCTTGTCAACTCTACACTTGTCAATTCTTCTATAATCTTCTGAATTCGACGTTCTTCTTTATGTCAATTTTTTCTGTCAACTTTTCGTCTGTCGACTTAGCACTTGTCAACTTTCTTTTAGCCAAAACAGTATATATCAATTTTGGGACTTCTTTCTCAATTTTTATGTAGCCTCTTTCTATCTGTCTAACGAAAGCTCAAATTTGAAAATACATTCCTAACAGATGCCCCCCAAGTTTTGTCTTTCGACGGCTTAGTGAGAGAGGCAAAACTTCAACAATCGCCAATCTTGATGCCATTAATCCTCCTGAACAACCAATTCATTCTTCACCAACTCCTCAACAAACTCTAATTCTCATTCACATCTTCCACCTTTTCCGACAGACACCTTGTCTACTGTCGTCAAACCAGTGAAAGTTCCTGCCTCTAAACTTGAAAACTTAATTGATTTTTTTTTTGTTAGAGGCTGGTCATTAGAATTCATCAAGATCTGCCCATTTTTCAAATTCGACAGGGTAAGATTCGAGTGATTATCCGGCTGTCAAGTTTATGCAAGAGCTGAAATCCCTTTTCAAGCTTCCACTTGACATCCTATGTTCAGATTCAGTCGTCCGTTTGACCATGGCCAATCTTCTCCAACAACTTAATCCAATTAAGAACAATCTACCAACTTCAAGCAGGGGCACTTTGGCTTCTGTCCAGGACTACTTTGATGGTCTGACAGACAAATTGTCAACCATCAATGATGTTATGTCCCCTTTTGAAGTTGAAGAAATTAGCAAGGACAATATGTTGGGGACTCTATGTACCATGAAGGCCACAGGAGAACAAGAGATTCATGTCATTGTTGACAACGTCAAAGCTGACATGGCAGTAGACAAAGAGATTGCTGACTAAGAAGTTGCTTTAACTCAAGCTAAAGAGAAAAAACCTCAACTTGAACAAATTCTGTCGGCCAACAAAGAAAAGGTCAATCAAATTGACGATGAATCTAAAAAGTTAGGGGTGACTGCCAGGACTATTGTAAACATTCTAATAACCATGCAATCTGAATATCTGGTAGCCAAGGCTGACAGAGAGGTTTTGGAAGAAATCAGAAATTCTCAATCTTAGTTTAGTTGGCTTTTTTTTTGTGTATGTCAACTGAACATCTTTTTAACTTATCTTTTTGAATGCTCATAATTCGACATACATCTGTGTATGCCAACCATCAGTTTCCAGTCCACCCTATTAGGAATACGTTAGCTTAAACTGACAGGATGTACTTTTGACAATGTAAAATTGTATTGCCAAATCAATGAATAAAACTTTATGTTCTATCTCATTTACTGTCATTTTTTACTTCTAGCATCGTCGGCTTATACTTTTTCAAATACTTGCCATTAGTTGACTTGATTCTTAAGCCAGTATTAATGTCAACGGATGCATAAGCATTCCCAGTAACAACTTTAGTAATTTTAAATAGTCCTTCCCATTTTGGGGACCATTTGCCATATTCTCGACAGCTTTTGTCCATGGGCAAAATGACTTTCCACACTTGATCATCAACTTTAAGTGCCTTAAGCTTGACTCATCCATCATAGAATTTGGCAATTCTTTCTTTCTGTCGAATCAAGTTTTCTGAAGCAACCAACCTTTCATCATTTAACTCGTCTAATTCGTCCAACATTGCATTCCAATATTGGTCAACAGGCAAATCATCTTGCATTTGAATGCGAGTTGATTGAAGATTGATTTCCACAGGTAATATAGGATCATGTCCGTATACTAACCTATACGGTGACGTCCCTGTCGACTGTCTAGGTTAGGTCCTGTATGCCCATAGTATTGGGTCAAGAGTGTTATGCCAATTTCTAGGCTATCGACCCACATGCTTTTTAATAAGACCAATAATAATCTTATTTATGGCCTCAACTTGGCCATTAACTTGTGCATAGTACGAAGTAGATGTGAGCATCTTTATATACCTAGAGTTGGCATATTCTATGATTTTCTTCCCGGTAAAAACTGATCCTTGATCAGTTGTCAAAGTTTGTGGTATTCCAAACCGACAAACAATATGATTTTCAATAAAATCAATCACATCTTGTTGGGTGACTGCTTTGAGGCAGACCGCTTCCACCCACTTGGTAAAATAATCGACTCCAACTAAAATGAATTGATGCCCTTTTGATAAGGACGGGTGTATTTGGCCAATTAAATCCCAAGCCCATCCTCTGAATGGCCATGGTTTGACTATAGAGCGTAATTCACTGGCCGGAACATTCTGTATGTGGCCATGTTTCTGACTTTGCTCACAAGATTTGGCAAACAAAATGTAGTCCCTAACCATAGTTGGCCAATAATACAAACTCCGTCGGAGCACCCACTTCATTTTCTCTCCTGCCTGGTGGGCCCCACATATGCCTTCATGGACCTCTGATAAAGCCAAATAAGCTTCTTGCTCACTTAGGCACTTATGGAAGGTTCCATCGACATATCTTCTATGTAATATTCCACCTTGCATAGTATAATTCAATACTCTATGTTTTATTCTTCTATCTTCATTTTGACTTGGATTTTCCAAATACTCTATTATTGGCAACCTCCAACCATTGGGCAGAATTATGTCATTGACCAATACATCTCTTTCTTCTAATGGATATAATAATTCTCTGATTTCCATTAGTCCTGACAAAGCCTTTTGAGATATCTTGTATCCCGAGGCTATTTGAGCCAACTTATTAGCCTCTTGATTCAAATTTCTGGGAATATATTTGACAATTACGTCATCAAATTTTTTCATTAACTTACTAGATATGATACAATATTTTGTCAAGTTGTAGTTGACACACTTGTATTCTTGAGTAAGTTGTTTGATAACCAATTGAGAATCCCCAAAGATATGCACATTTCGTGCTTTTATTTCTATTAGTATCTCTAATCCGACAATCAAAGCTTCATATTCAGCTTCATTGTCGAAACATGGATACTTAAGTTCAAACATGAACTTAGTAGGAGTTCCCTGTGGAGTCACGATTAAGATTCTTACTCCACTACCTCCTTGATGTCTTGATCCGTCAAAGTAGAGTTTCCAGGGTTGTAAACTGACAACATTTATTTTTGGCACGTCCAATCCTGGATGGTCTACCAAGAAGTCAACTCTTACTTTGTCCTTTGTGACTTTAGATGATACGTATTGTAAAGAATATTCTGACAAAGCAATGGTCCATTTACCAATACGTCCATTAAGGACTGGTTTTGACAACATATACTTTATAACATCAGTTTTGGAAATAACGAATACATTACATGGCATCATATAATATTTAAGTTTTGTACAAGAAAAATACAATGCTAGACATAACTTCTCTATTGCACTATATCTTCTTTCAGCATCATTGACGACTCTGCTTAGATAATATACGGCCCTTTCAACATTGTCATCATCATCCTGGGTCAATAGACATCCTATAGTGTCTTCAGATCCTGATATGTACAACTTCAACGGCCGACGAGGCACTGCGGGCATCATGACCGGTGGATTGACTAGGTATTGCTTGATCTGGTCAAAAGCCTCTTGGTGACAAGGCTCCCATATGAAGCTTTGCTCTGCTTTCAACTTGACCAACGGTGCAAAAATTCTCGTTCTTCCCGACATATTTGATATAAACCTTCTCAGAAAGTTAACCTTTCCTAGGAAGGATTGTAGTTCCTTTTTATCTGTCGGTGCTGAGGCTT
This sequence comes from Sophora flavescens, assembly GCA_030762895.1. Lineage (NCBI taxonomy): Eukaryota > Viridiplantae > Streptophyta > Magnoliopsida > Fabales > Fabaceae > Sophora > Sophora flavescens. The sequence continues at coordinate 85,432,295 of CM061063.1, forward strand.
CCATGACCGCTTTGGCTTTATTTTTCTCCACCTCAATTCCTTTTTTGTGGACTAGGAATCCTAAGAATTTGGCAGTTGACACTCCGAAGCTACACTTCTCTGGGTTCATTTTTAGGTTGTGTCCTCTCATCCTTTCAAACCCTTACTTCAGGTGCTCTAAGTGGTCATCTTTGTTTTTGGATTTGACAACCACGTCATCAATATATACTTCTATGAATTGAACCTTCCAATAACATCATGGAAAATCGTATTCATTGCTCGTTGATAGGTGGCTCCTGTATTCTTTAAACCGAAAGGCATGACAATCCATTCATATGTCCCAATTGCTCCTGGACACTTGAAGGCAGTCTTTGACACATCTTCTTCGGCTATAAAGATTTGATTATAACCTGTATGGCCATCCATACAACTCAAAATTTCATTTCCTGATGCTGAGTCGACAAGCATGTCGGCTATTGGCATCAGATACTCATCTTTGGGGGTAGCCATATTTAAATTTCTAAAGTCTATGCATACCCTCATTTTGCCATTCTTTTTAATGACAGGAACTACATTAGAAAGACAATTGACATACCTGGTTGTTCGAATGAACTTTGCTTTAAGCAGTCTTTGCACTTCCTCTTTGATTTTATGCACTACCTTTGGAGCAAACCTTCTACTTGCCTTCTTGACAGGCTTGCAATTCTCCCTAAGTGGCAGCCGGTGTTCAACAAGATCTCTGCTTAAACCAGTCATTTCATCGTAGTCCCATGCAAAACAATCTTTATATTCTGCAATTAATCTGACAAGTTTTTGTTTGTAATCCTCTGGCAGAAAAGCACTGACAAAAATGGGCCTTTTCTTTTCTTCCGTCCCTAAATTTATTTCTTCCAAAGGATCTTCTACTTTGACGTTTTGCTTAACTTCGACTCCTTTCTCAAAACCCAAAGGGCCGTCGTCAATGATACAATCTGCCAACACACTCTCTGAAGTGTGTACTTCTCTGTCGGCCAGATAGGTCGACAATCTTTTCAGGTGGGTTTCAAGGCTCATTGTCGGAACTGGGCCGTGACTTTTCGGCATCTTCCTTTATTTTTATGCCAAACTGACTGAGAAGGCTTGCTTCTAACGCATCTTTGTCAATGACCCTTTCGTTGGCAGTCACGGGTCTGACATTTGGCGAATATACTTTGAAATCCACATGTGCCTGTTGGGCCCGCATCGACGATCTCCACTTGATCTTGCTCATTCCACAAGATTATTTTCTGATGCACTGTCGAAGGAATTGCTCCCACAGCATGAATCCAATCCCTACCAAGGAATAAATTATAGCTTGACTTGGCTGGAATTATCACGAACAATGTCATTCTCTCGACAGTGCCAACCTGGATATTGAGAAGTACAACGCCATCTGATGGAGATGTTTTGCCACTGAAATCAGTGACGACCATGTCTGTCAGAATTAAGTCCGACTGATCTTTTCCTAGCTTCTTAAACATTGCCCTAGGCATCAAATTGACAGCAGCTCCTCCATCAATCAGAACTTTATTGGTGGGTCTCCCATCAATTATGGCCTTTACATGCAATGGCCTTAAATGATTTCTTTGTTCATCGGTGGGCTTTTCTAACTGGGCTATATTGTCGAACGTGGTGACCAAATTCTCCTGGACGTACATCCAAAAATCATCTGGATTTCTATCATTGTCAACCATATCCTCATCATCGGAAAAATCCACTTCAAGATATCCTTCATATTCCGCTGGGATGACGGAAATCAATCCTATATTCATTCTCATGCCTGGTTCCAGGATGACTTCATTCTCTGGATCCTCGTCTAAGAACGTACCTCCTACATTTCTTCCATGATTTCTCTTCAAATCATTGTCATCGTCTGATCCTGACCTTTCTGACAAAGGTCGGGCTATCCCTGCACCACAGTTATCTAGTGCCTCAATGATGTCAGCTAGATCTTCATTTTGGCTATCCATGTCCATGCCTCCGTTGATGTTAATATCATCATTTGGATCGTTTAATGCTTCAATGACAGCATCAAAAGACAACTCCTCCTTGGTCAAATCTCATTTAGGTTTGAATGTTGCCAACTGATGATCTTGCATCCTCGCCTCGAACTTCTTTTCAAGCCCAGCTACCTTTTCCATGTCTATCAATCCAACTGGCCAGTTGCCTGTGGATTTTGTTGGTGGTGACGATATTTCTAAGGCCTTCTTTTTCTCTACTACATAGACTTGGGGTAAGGACTTATTTTACCTATTTTGAGTAACAGGTATCCTCATGTCAACCTCCATTGGGTGAGCCTCTATCACGCTCTTCATTTTGACATCTCCACTCTTGTCAGCTACGTTGTCAGCCATTGCAACCAAACAACCAGTATTCTACGAAGGCATCTCTTTTATGGTGACACCTCCCTGCTTGACAAGCTTCTTCTTTTGATCCTGTCGGAGCCTTTGCAACCTCCTCTTTTGGCTCTTAGAGATGGCCGGCTGAGTTGATGGTCCTGACAAGCCAGGTCCTGTCATCTGAGCATTCTGAGCTAGTTGACCCTTTCGGTAATCCTCATTCCAAAAGGGTGGATTATGGTCATTGAACTTGTTCTTTCTGACTCATTTCTGCTTTTGTAACTCTGGATAACAAGCCGTGGTAGAATTCTTTACCCATTGATCCACCATTACATTGGACGGGGGTTTCCTAGTTTTGACGGAATTGAATCCGCCACCGACAAAGTTGTTATTTCCCACTGATCCTCTGATTAGCTCTTTAAGCCAACCTCCGGTGTGGTGCTGTCTAGGTCTTGTCTGATGCATGTGTTGTTAACGGCTATTTGTCTGCCTGTTAACAACAGGTGCAGCCCTTCTGTGTACACTGTTAGACCCAGCATGGCTGCTCGAGTGTGAAAATCTGCCTTGGTTACCACCATTACGAGACTCGGTTCTATCTCGTGGGTGATACAATGATGGTTTCTGCCCCCTGGCTTACTCGGCAGCCACTTCGTCATAAAATGTTTCGCATCTTGGGCAAACTTTAAGTATGCCCCTAGATTTTTTTCGTGTCATGAAATCGACAAGAGGTTCTCCCGGCTTTGGTTAAATATCAAATGAATCCGACAGATCCATCTGGATATTTTGCCCAGCCCTGATGTTGACCATGCCTATTCCCATAGGGACTCGGCGGTCTGTCTTGTTAACTTCAGGACCAAACGGTTCTGTATCAACCTTCATGACCAAAAGTGTTATGATACTTACAGTACTTCCGATTCTTAATCTCATGGGTTTTCAAAAGCCTATGATCATCTGACAATTTTAATTGCTTATCTTTGAGTAATATGTCAAATATTTGATCGGCCTTGGCCATATCAAATGTATACACTTTCTTATTAATAAAAGGAATCCTTTCTTTGGCTCTCGCATGCTTCAAAGCTTGGCATATATAAGGTGGACCATTTTTTAATTCAACGTAATCTACCTCATATTCCTCAGAATCGTTGCCCTCCTCGTCGGATTCACTACATCCGACAACGTTAATCTTTTCTCTTCTGAGGAATTTCTTCTGCTTGAAAACCTTTTCGGCTTTCAATTGTTCAATTTGTCGGACTTTATCTCCTAACTGGGCGAGATCAATTAGATGTTGGTTGACCAACTTCTTCCTAATATGATAATCCAGACCCCCAGCAGCAATCTTTACTATTTCTGCCTCCGGGATAGGGGTGAAGCAACGACTCCTCATTTGACGGAATCGGGCAAGGTAGTCATCGACAGACTCGTTATTCATTCTTTTAATGCCAAATAAATCTTTCAATCCTATTTTCAGGTCACCGCTGAAGAATTGATCATGAAAAATCCTCTCTAATTGATTCCAGGAATGTATGGAATTAGGCCTTAGAGTTGAGAACCAAGAAAAGGCATTCTTAGTCAATGAACTCGGAAAGAACTTCATATTTAAACCCTCTTCTAAAGCCAAATCTCCCAACTCGATTGTATATCGGGCAATGTGCTCGACTGTCGACTCTCCACTTTCTCCTGAAAATTTTGACAATTTGGGTATTTTGTATCCTCGAGGCATTTCTGCCTGTTGGACCCAATCCGGAAATGCCGACGCAAAAAATGGTTGATTGACATAACCTATGTTAAAACCAAACATATTCAATGCTTGCTCGACGACTTGATTGACGTTTTGATTTAGAACGTTTTGACGAAACGCTCCGACAACACCCTGGTTTATGACAAAATCTTCATCTTCCTCTGGTCGTAGAATATGTACATTCCCACGTCTCAAAGGAATCCGCGGATGGGGTTGTGGCCGCTCGTCATCTTGTTCAGATCCGTCAAGTTGTATAACTTGTGGGTCAACCTATGGTTGATTATTCCTATTGACATTTCTATTGAGATTTCTATTGGTATTTTGGTTGTCATCTGGGGCTACCATGCCCAAGGCTCTATTTAACCTACGTATCTCATTTGACAATGTCAAGCATGCGTTATTCGTGTTTTCCATTAATGGCGTAATCACTGTACTCATTTGTTGAGTAAATGTATTCACCATGTCATGATTACTAGAGTCAATTTGTTGTCGAACATTGGCTAATGTAGCCTCTGACAGACCAACAATATTTTGTGGGGGTTGTCTTAGTGGGGATATATGTGGCCTTACTACTGGTTGCTCTTGTCGAGAATAGGTTATTACCATTGACCCTGTTATCCCATTCGCATGACTGGGAATTTGCCCCCCAGTCGATGGTCCTGCCTGTCCAGATGCATGGGCAGTCATCGTCATTCCATTTGGATATGGTGTGTATGCAAATGGGGTATTTGGATTGACAACAGTTGAACCATAAGGCATCCCATACAAAGGTTGTGACAGAGGTTGCGTAGTCCCTCTTGTGTTTGAATTCACAACGCTTCGTGGAGACAATCCGGTAGTTGGTGGATTTATTTGTTGTAAAACTGGGGAAGTTGGTGACGGGAGTGTTCTTTGGCCAACTTCGTCAAATCTATTGACAACCTGAGCGTAAGAAATGCCTCTTCTCACACCTAAACTATTAGTGCTATTAATCCCTGCATTAGTAGCATTAGCCCTGGTTGCATGAATATTGTCAACTGGTGCAATAGCATCCACCGTTGACGCAGCGGCGTTAGTGCCAACTACGCCTGCATCACTTGCACTACTCATATTCAGAGTTTTGGGAAATAGATGACGTTTGAACCACATTTCCACTCCGTAGATGCATACAAATGAATTTGTATCTCAAATTCGTGACATTGTACGAGTTACTCTAAACTCGTCCCACCGGGCATGCCAATTTGTTAACGTTGGTTTTTGGTTTCTAACCAAAATTCCTTCGTGACAAATAATTAAAGATCAAACGAGTGTGTGACCTACGAGTTATGCGGTAATCTGGTCAGAATGTGTGTATGAATAGTCCGCCAAGTACAAATTTGACAATTAAAGCCAAATTAGGAAATACTGACAAAGACTTGGTGTCAAACAAATATGTAAATTTGTCAAAGAGGTATAAAGCATTGTCAATAATGAGTTTTGACGATAAAACGATTTATGTTTTAAAAGATAAGTTTGAAAATTAAAAGAAGAAATCAGTTCCTATTGTAAAAAATAAAATCCTAGTAACACTATTTACAGGAAGTAAATGAACGTGAATAAAGAACATAAACGAAATGCTGGAAATAATGAAGAACAAGTAAAGAAACTTGAAAGGCATAACCAATGTTGTACTGGGTTTTTTACTATTGAATTGAAATGAGAAGGGTGGAAGGAATACTTGAGAATTATCCGTTAATCTGCTGTGTGATCGAGATGTGTAGGATGTGTATCAAGTAACATCCCCAGATAATGGAAATAGTTTCTAAAATACTAAGTAATCAAGTATGAATACTTGACAAGAAGTAAAACTTAGATTTGAAATGTAAGAACACTACAAATGAATTAATATAGAAAATGTATTATTTATTTATTAAAGTTGATGAAGAACAATTTCTGGAAAATTGAATTGAAACGAATGAAAATGTTAATTTAAGCAAAAGATGTCAAAAACTAGGAACTACTTAAAAATGATAAAGTAAAGGGAAACTTGATTAAACAAATATCAATTTGCAGAAAAGCAATGAAGTTTAAAGAAATAACATGAAGATGATTATAAATAAACTGGAAAATGCATGAAGAACTATTGAAGAAATATTACAAGTTAATAAAAATTAACAAAGAAATAAGATAAATACGCCATCACAATATTGATGGCAGTAAAATAAAGAAGTGTAAGAACACTATGAAGAACATAATGAATAAACTAGAAAGTATTTGAAGAACTTGAAGGAAATGAACCAATATTGTATTGAAATCGAACATTGTATTGATGATAACATGGTGGAAGGAGTACTTGAGTTAATCCGTCAGTCTGCTGTGTGATCGAGACGTGTAGGATGTTTCAAGCTCCAACCCTTATTACATTGTAATAACTAGTATTTATAGGCAAATAAAATAACTACCTAATAGTAACTTCCTATCTAAATGACTGCCACGTATCTTGGCAGTTCTCTAAATTTCAAATTTAAACTGCTTGTCAAACAACTCTGATAACTGCTCAATTTCTTGAACCGCTCCGCGTCAACTTGATTGTCTTCGACGGTCTGGCTGCTTGACAGCTTATCTTGCTAATGCCTTGTCAGTCTTGAGGACTTCGCCATTTTCACACTTCTCTATACGTTTGACAACTCTTCTTAATACTTTGTCAAAAAGCTTGGTTGTCAATTTATCCTTCCTGTCGACTAGTATTTTCTTGTCAACTAAATATTTTCAATACTTAGAAAATATTATTCATTACTCTGATTCCTTCGTCAGCCTGTCGAAATGCATCTGTCAATAATCATAAATTTCACCCCTAACAGATGCCCCCCAAGTTTTGCTTTTCGACAGCCTTGTTTTCCTTACATGTCAACTGAAGAACTTCTTGTCAACTCCACACTTGTCAATTCTTCTATAATCTTCTGAATTCGACGTTCTTCTTTATGTCAATTTTTTCTGTCAACTTTCTGTCTGTCGACTTAGCATTTCTCAACTTTCTTTTAGCCAAAACAGTATATATCAATTTTGGGACTTCTTTCTCAATTTTTATATAGCTGATGAGTGTGATTTCACCTCATAATTCCATGACATTTTGCATGCATTTTCATATAGTTTAGGCTTATTTTATTTGATTATTTGTTAGTTTTTACCTTGGAATGAGTAAGGTGGTTTTGTGGTGCTTGTGTGGAGGAATCGAAGAGTAAATTGCTCAGGATCAGTTGTGTTGAAGCTGGCATGAAGATGGAGCTTGGAAGGCAAGAAAATAAGGCAAACAGAGCTGATCACGGCCTAGCCGTGATGGCTATCACGACCATGATCAAGTGGAGCTGAAAAGAAAGAATGGAAAAGTCAGAGCTGATCACGGCCAGGCCGTGATGCCCATCACTGCCGTGACATGTCAACTGAGCCAGGCCCTCAAAGTCAGAATTGATCACAATCAGGCCGTGATGGTGGTCACGGCCGTGACAAACCAATCAGTGAAGCAACGCCTAAGGCAGAATCTGTCACGGCCAGGCCATGATAGCCATCACGACCGTGACGCGCAATCTATGGATCTTTAGAAACTGATTTGATCTGGTTTTTGTATTGGCTTAGGATTCAAGTTACCCCATATTATAGATAGCCCTCTAGGGCTCGAAACTGGGCACTTTTTGGACTGCTTACCGTAGGCAAATCAGGATTTCTCTTCTTCTTCTTCTTCTTCTTTTCTCTTAGGTTTTTCCCTTCATGTTATTTTTAACCAAGCTTGCTACAATCATGGCAATGCATGAGTAGTAGTCTTGTTTCTAGGAATTGGGGCCATGCCCAAGACTTGTTTATGGTGATGAATTGATGTTTGAATTCTTGTTAATTTCAATTTTTGCTTCGATTTGATCCCTATTGTTTTAATTACTCGTAAATTCGGTGGCCACTTATTTACGTGTCGTAGATACACTAAGGATGAACTTAGCGGTGAACTTAGGTATCGGATCTATAGGAATCAAACTTAGGACTTAAATCACGAGAGTTAGAAGCGATCCTTCGAGGGTTCACGAATTGTCACGAAACTTAAAGGGTTCAATTTAAATTCAATTACCACGAAAGTAGGGATTGATTTAATTGAGCACGGTTTTTGTAACCCGAGAGGGAGCATTAACTAATTTAGGATAAATTTGCCTTCAAAGCAAATTTTGGTAATTAACAAGGAGAGTAGTCAATTTAGTAAAATAGGCAGTTTTGTGGTATCCCAATTCCTGGGAATCCCTTTTGAATTTGAAAAATCCCTTTTTGAATTGCTTTCCTATTTTGTTTAATTGCAATTTTAAATTTGATTATTACCTGACTCCGATTTCAAAAAACCAAATCTTATTTTAGTTCAGTGAAATCAATTTAACAACTAATTGTTATTTAAGATCACGGTCTCTGTGGTTCGATCTTTTTTGTTACTTGACGACGAAGTCGGTACACTTGCCGGAGTCTTATCAAGTTTTTGGTGCCGTTGCCGGGGACTGTGTTTTCTTGAATGTCAATTTAATTTTTAAATTGATTTTTCTGGACATTTTTTTTATTTATTTATTTTTCTTTTTCTAGAGTATCTATCTCTCTGCCATAGGTATTTTTCTCTTTTATGCAAAGATCCCTAAGTCTTGGAAACCTTATTGAAGTTGACCCCGAGATCGAAAGGACCTTTCATAGACGTAGGAGACTACAAAGACAAAGGGAGAAAGAGAGGTTGATTCCCATTCCACTCATGGCGAATCTACCGGATACCAAACCACTGAAGGACTACGCAGCCCCTAATGCTAGGGGTCTGCGAACTGGGATTGCTAGGTCGGAAATTGAGGCGAAGAACTACACTATACCGCCTCAGTTAATTAGCATGATTAGGCAACATCAGTTTGGAGGATTACCCTCGGAGGACCCGACTGATCATGTGGAGACATTCTTGGAATTCACCGATGCAATAAGGATTCAAGGTGCCCCGATCGATGCTATATGCTTGAGGTTATTCCCCTCCTCTCTGACTGGAAAGGCGAAAGCTTGGTTGAAGCAAGTGCCCGCTATCACGTTGTCAACTTGGGACCAACTAGAGCATGCATTCTTGGAGAAATTCTTCCCTCCATCCAAGACTGCTTACCTACGGACTCAGATCACCGGCTTCTTCCAAAAGGACGGAGAATGCTTATCCGAAGCTTGGGATCGTTATAAGGGATTGCTGGAGTCTTGCCCACATCATGGACTCGAGAGGTGGTTGTTAGTGCATACCTTCTACAACGGACTGGATTACTCATCAAAGGTGTCGCTTGACTCAGCAGCTGGTGGAGCCTTTATGAACAGACCTCTGACTGAAGCGTTCAATATCATTGAAAACGTAGCCACCAACTACCACCAATGGGATTCGGAAAGAGGTAATAACCCGAAAAAGCTTTCGGGGGGTAAGTTCGAAATGAATAGTACTGATTTGATTATGTCTAAATTCGACTCATTAAATAAACGCTTTGATAAGCTTGAAAAGGCTCATGTGAGTTCAATTGGTGCTACTAATGTTGTTTGTGAGATTTGTGGAATGCAGGGACATGACATAATGGAGTGCCCACATGGTATCACTCCTGAGTCCGGTGCTTCAGGGGAATAAGTGAACTCTTGTCACAATTTCTATGACACGAACCCGAAGCTACCAAATTATGCTCCTCCAAATCCCTACAACCAGAGGAAGAATAATCCTTACCTTTCCTACGGGAACTACAACAACACGTTGAACCACGAATTCCAAGAAGGGCAAGGTAATAGGAAACCTGCATCGGGGTATCCTCAGGTACAAAATTCTAAACTCGAGTCTCTCATGGAAAATTTTGTTGCTACTCAAACTAAGCAGAATGAAGAATTTAGGCAACAAGGTAGGGCGGTTAATGAGGCAATAAAAGATTCTTATTAACATCTAAGGTAGATAACTTAGCCATCCATAACAAGATGTTAGAAACTCAAATTGCCCAACAAGCGGGAAATTCAATGAGGCAACCGGGCAAGTTTCCTAGACAACCTGAGGTGAACCCAAACAATGAACAGTGTAAAGCTGTGAGTCTAAGGAGTGGTAAGAAACTCGAGAATCCCGAGGCTAAAGGAGAAAGTGATAACAAGAATGTAACTGAGGAGGAGGAACCTACTAAGACACAACCCTTAGGAGAGGAAGAGCCTGGTGAAAAAGTATCTAAGTATGTCCCTCCACCACCTTACCAACCTCCGATACCTTTTCCTCAAAGGTTGGCTAAGGCCAAGTTAGATAAGCAATTTGGAAAATTTCTAGAGGTCCTTAAGAAATTGTACATTAATGTACCCTTCCTTGAGGCATTACAACAAATGCCGACATATGCTAAATTTCTTAATGATATCTTGTCAAATAAGAGAAAGCTAGAGGACTATGAAACAATGCCTTTAACTCAGGAGGGCAGTGCTTTAATTCAAAATAAATTGCCTCCTAAATTGAAAGATCCAGGTAGTTTCTCTATTCCTTGCTTAATTGATAACACTAGTTTTGATAAAGCTCTTTGTGATTTGGGGGCTAGTGTTAGTCTTATGCCCCTCTCTGTTTGCAAGAAGTTGGAGATGGGTGAACTAAAACCCGCAACAATCTCCCTTCAATTGGCGGATCGGTCCGTCAAATTCCCTGTAGGCATCTTGGAGGATGTTCCTATTAGAGTGGGTAAATTTTTTATTCCTGCGGATTTTGTGGTACTTGAAATGGAAGAGGATTCCCGAATCCCCATTATTCTTGGTAGGCCTTTATTGGCTACCGCGGGAGCAATTATTGATGTTAAAAATGGAAAATTGACTTTAACTGTGGGTGATGATAAAGTTGAATTTGATTTAGCTAAATCTATTAAACACCCTTCTTTTGAAGATTCTTGTTAAAGGGTTGACTTAATGCACCAAGTGGTGAAAGAAGAATCCACACAAGCTTGTGTTGATGACCCTTTAGAAATGTGTCTGATTGGTGGAGACTTAAATGCTCATGAAGGAGAAGTAAGGAATTATGCCCGCTTTCTGGAGGCTAGTCCAGAAATTCCTCCTAAAAAAACAAAGAAAGAGAAACTTGAGTTTACACCAAAGAGTAAGGATCTGAAAGATGAAGAAGCCCCTAAGGTAGAACTAAAACCTCTTCCCTCCACATTGAGGTATGAATTTCTCGGTCCTAACTCTTCCTATCCGGTAATTGTGAATGCTAGCTTGAATGAGTTGGAAAATGAGAAATTGCTTAGGGAGCTTAGAATGCATAGAAAAGTGATAGGATATATGATTGATGATATTAAAGGCATAAATCCTTCTTTTTGCATGCATCACATTTTAATGGAAGATTAGCATAAACCATCCATTGAGCATCAACGTTGTAACATCCCTGGCTGCTCTATGGATTGACGACTGTCCCCACAAACCAACACGGGCCTTTTCAGTGTGCTTTGTCCTCACTCACACGCTTCCTGGGAAAACTTCCCAAGAGGTCACCCATCCCAGAATTGCTCCAAGCCAAGCACGCTTAACTGTAGAGTTCTTAAGTGATGGGTACCGAAAAGAAGATGCATCTTGTTAGTATTGGTAGTACCAATCAATTCACATAAGCCTTCCTCAACTGTATAGTCTCATACCTACACAGTCTCAGGATCCCTCTCATTCGAGTGTGTAATCGGTTCATTCATGTGTCCCTCCTCCTAGAAGCATGCCAGGAGCCGCTCCTTGACCGTGCCTTCTTGCACCGGCGACTACTCCCCGCCCTCGTCGGTACCTGGGTGTTACATGCCCACCAACTTCTGCTTGGTTCGTCCCCAAACCACACCGTACTGGGAGAGGTGCCGCTCTGATACCATAAATGTAACGCCCTTCGTTACATTAGTAATCCCAAGGTAAAATCAATAAAAAATCATTTAAAACATTTAATTAAAACATACATCTCATAAAGAAAAATTAAAAAAAAATATTTAAAGTCTGAAAATACCTCATAATAAATAACGTGGTAATAAAATATCCATGTGATGAATATAAATATAAATAAAAATCAAAAGCCTCAAAACCGGGCGTCTAATTACAATCCCAACGATAAATAAATGTGTCTAGCCACATACGGCTCCTTATTTAAGAAAATACTAACCAAACTAGAAAGAATAACTAATGGAATCCACTAAGCCTTCACGCCTCTTCAGTTTCAATGACGTCCTCCTCGTGCTCTGAAAACAATACTTATAATGAGATATAAAATCCCAGTGATCAACAATACAGTTTTTTTAAAAAAATATTTTCGAAAATAGCATTGTTCCCAGCCGGCACGGTAACCGAAAAAACTGTCCATGGCACCCGCTAATTTTCCAGAATAATATATATAAAAGAAAATACTTTTAATATCAATAATAATCTCATCTCAATACATCACATTCCATATACCAGATGAATTCTAGTTTAATCCAAGCGGTCCGAAGACCTCCTAATTAAACTGGCCTCTGGCCGGCATGTCATATATTCACACATCACACGACAATGGCGTCCCATTGCCCACCCCTACTCACGAGGAGTGTTTCGATATCACCCTCCTGTCGGGGACATTTCCATTTCGATACCTCCCATGTGCACATGGTGGTATTTCTCCTTTTTCGACACCCCAACCTGTGGCGGTGTTACTTTCGATACTCCTTTTTAGGTAGTATTACTTATTTTCGACATCCCAATTATATGGGGATGTTACTTTCGATACCCCATTACGGTGGTATTACTTTTCGATACCCCTATCATATGTGGTATTACGGCAAACATCATACAATTCATCATAAGGCACAATTTCATGTCTCATATGTGTAACAATTCATTTACTAGAAATTAAATATTTGATCTTATCATGCATGTCAAATAAACTCACATGGCATAGCATACACCAATAAGCACGTCATTCAACTAATTCAAGTACCAATCATGTATTTCATGCCATCAGTAACAAGAATAAATACCCAATTTAATAATCCTTTTTATTTTAATTCAAAACCCAAAAAAATTAGTTTATTAATAACATGCATCATTCAATTAAAATCTCTCAAAATCATAGGTAAATCGCTCAACACAACAAATACATGTACCATGGAAAGGTTTATTAAAAGGTACTGTTGCTCACCTCTCGAAGACCTCCAATGTACTCTAAAAATTATTTCTGATAAGAATTAGTACTTCCCTAAAACTTCATCCATTTGGTGGCGTTCTTGGATCTGTGTTGTTACAATTACACTAGCAAGAAAAGAAATTCTCTCCCTTGCTATACTCGTGCGGCGCTCCTGGCCCAGGCACAGTGACCGATTTCACACACACACACACACACACACACACACACACACACACATATATATAGTGCATTAAGCACAGTGGTTAGAGCCTAGAACTCTCTTAGGTTTTATGATTCCTTTCTTTTCTTTTTTTTCTTAAAGGCCCTACACGCACGCCCTTCTTATACATACATATATATATATATATATATATATATATATATATATATATATATATATATATATATATATATATTACATTCTTTTAAAATAATTAAGTAATTTCAATAAATCCTTATACTATCAATTCTTTACACTAAATCTCTTATTTACACTTTATTTGCACTATACTTTTTAATAACTTATTATTATTATTATTATTATTATTATTTTGGTTAGAATTTTAGGATGTTACAAACGTAGGCCGAACCCTAATATGAAAGAGGTGGTTAAGAAAGAAGTGCTTAAGTTGTTAGATGCGGGGGTTATTTATCCAATCTCCGACAGTGAATGGGTTAGCCCGGTGCATGTGGTTCCTAAGAAAGGAGGGATGACTGTTATTCAAAATGAAAATAATGAACTAATCCCTACTAGGACAATAACCGGTTGGAGAATGTGCATCGATTATAGGAAGTTAAATAAGGCAACAAGGAAAGATCACTTCCCTCTCCCATTTATTGATCAAATGCTTGAAAGGTTAGCTAGGCATTCATACTTTTGTTCCTTGGATGGATATTCCGGTTTTCATCAAATTCCCATACATCCTAGTGATCAAGAAAAGACCACATTTACTTGTCCCTATGACACTTTTGCCTATAGAAGAATGCCTTTTGGTCTATGTAATGCACCGGCTACCTTTCAAAGATGCATGACTGCAATTTTTTCTGAATTTATTGAAAACATCATGGAGGTTTTTATGGATGATTTCTCTGTATATGGCACTACCTTTGATGATTGTTTAACAAATTTGTCTAAGATTTTGCAGCGATGTGAAGAAACCAATTTGGTATTGAATTGGGAGAAATGCCATTTTATGGTAAAAGAAGGTATAGTGCTTGGGCACTTGATTTCTGGTAGAGGTATTGAGGTGGATAGGGCCAAAATAGATGTTATTGAAAACTTGCCCCCACCGGTAAATGTGAAAGGGGTTAGAAGTTTCTTGGGGCACGCCGGGTTTTACCGGCGTTTCATCAAGGATTTTTCAAAAATTTCTAAACCCTTATCTAACCTATTAATGAAAGATGTTCCATTTGATTTTAATGAGGAATGTTTGAGTGCATTTTACAGGTTGAAGGAAGCTTTGACCACAGCTCTCTTTTTGCAAACACCGGATTGGAATGAGCCATTTGAAGTAATGTGTGATGCTAGTGACTACGTCGTGGGAGCGGTGTTGGGACAAAGGATAGACAAGAAATTCCATGCAATATACTATGCAAGCAAAACTCTAGATGGAGCTCAGGCCAATTATGCCACAACTGAGAAAGAGTTGCTTGCGGTTGTCTTTGCATTCGAGAAATTCAGATCATACGTTGTGGGGTCTAAAGTCATAGTGTACACGGACCACTCCGCACTAAAGCACCTCATGACTAAGAAGGAAGCAAAGCCAAGACTCATCCGATGGATTCTCCTTCTGCAAGAATTTGACTTGGAGATTCGAGACCGGAAAGGGACGGAGAACTTGGTTGCGGACCACTTATTCAGACTTGAACCATTGGAACATGAGAAGGACAACTTGCCGATAGATGATTCTTTCCCCGATGAGCAACTGTTCGCCATCTTGGGAGAGAATGCTCCACGGTATGCAAACTTTGTGAATTATTTTGTATGTGGAATTCTACCACCGGAGTTTAATTATCAACAAAAGAAGAAGTTCTTTTCCGATCTCAAGAACTACGTGTGGGATGAGCCTTACATTTTCTGCAAGTGTGCGGATGGCATTTACAGAAGGTGTATTTCGGAAGTTGAGGTTCCAAGTATCTTGAGTTGTTGTCATTCCTCATCTTACGGGGGACATGCTAGTGCCTCGAAGACAGCAGCAAAAGTGCTTCAGGCTGGTTTCTATTGGCCTCATATTTTCAGAGATGCTCGAATGTTCGTGCTTGCTTGTGATCCATGTCAAAGAACGGGGAACATCTCTAAGAAGCATGAAATGCCACTCAACACTATGCTAGAAGTAGAGATATTTGATGTTTGTGGAGTTGACTACATAGGACCCTTTCCTTCCTCTTGCAACAATAAGTTCATTCTTGTAGCCGTTGATTACGTCTTTAAATGGGTGGAAGCCATTCCTTCCCCAACAAGTGATGCAAGAACCGTAATCAAACTATTCAAGAAGGTGATTTTTCCAAGGTTTGGAATTCCAAGGGCAGTCATTAGTGATGGAGGATCGCACTTCATTGAAAAACAATTTGAGAAACTCCTACTCAAATATGGAGTCACTCATAGGGTTGCTACACCTTACCATCCTCAGACGAGTGGGCAAGTCGAGGTTTCCAATCGAGAGATAAAGAGCATTCTGGAAAAGACTGTTTCAGGTTCGAGAAAGGATTGGTCCTTAAAGCTTGATGACGCTCTTTGGGCCTACCGCACGGCTTACAAGACTCCTATCAGGATGACACCCTTTAGACTTATTTACGATAAGCCATGTCACTTACCAGTCGAGCTGAAGCATAAGGCTTTGTGGGCTATTAAGATGCTAAACTTTGATATAAAAGCCGCTGGGGAAAAGAGAATCCTTCAACTTCAGGAACTTGATGAGCTAAGATTGGATGCTTATGAGTCCGCACGATCTTACAAGGAGAGAACAAAAAAATGGCATGATAAGCATATCCTTCGTAGAGAATTCCATGAAGGAGAACTGGTGCTACTCTACAACTCGAGGTTGCGGTTATTCCCAAGAAAGCTCAAGTCTAGATGGTCCAGACCATTTAAAGTAATAAAAGTATTTTCGTATGGTGCCGTCAAGGTTTGGAACCAGGAACGTGGAACATTCAAGGTCAATGGACAGAGACTGAAACACTACCTTGGAGAACATCCACCTGAGCAGGAGGTTGCGATTTCCCTCCTCGATCCAACATCGAAGGGTTGAAAGGACTAAGGTCAAGCTTAAGACCGTAAATAAGCGCTTCTTGGGAGGCAACCCAAGTTTTCTTTCCCTTCTTAGTTTGTTTTTGAATTTTGTTTTTTTTAATAATTGAGAAGAATTAGAAAAGAAAGATCATCAATTAATGGATTTGTCAAGTGTTTTCAGGTTAGGAAGTCATGAAGAGTGAAAAGGGAATGGAAAAGAAAAGTCAGAAACGATCACGCCCATCACGGCCGTGATGAACCAACAGCTAAAAGTCAGAACCCATCACGGCCTAGCCGTGATTGCCATCACGGGCGTGACAAGAAGGTCCCAGAAGATCAGAATCCATCACGGCCTAGCCGTGATGCATGTCACCGCCGTGATGTGAAGACCAAGAAGGGTCAGAAAGGATCACGGCCAGGCCGTGATAGTGGTCACGGCCGTGATAGGCCAGCTGAAGCAGGACAGATTCCATCACGGGTCAGCCGTGATACGCATCACGCCCGTGAAACAGGATTTACGAGACACAACGCGTCACGGCCTGCCCGTGATGTTGGTCACGGCCGTGACGAATGTTTGATCTGATTTTTAAACCAAAAACACATCCTCTCCTCTGCTACAAACCCCTCACTCTCTTCATCTTCTCAACCTCCTCTCCATCTCCATAACCACCAAGCTCCCACCCTTCATTCCAACTCCTCCTTTCCCTCATCTCACAATCATCAACGCACCTCCCCCCTTAACCTTCATCCACTCATCTTCTTCTTCTTCCTCTCATAACCTCCACCATACCCATTCACCCAAAAAGGTTAAAATCTCACCTCCCCCATTACACCCATACCCAACCAACCCTCCTCCCTTGCTTCCTAGACCTCACCCAACAAAACCCACTAGTCAAATCCTTCAATTTTGGGCAAAATCAAAAGGTCCCAATTTTGAAACCCTAACCAAACCGAATTTCAAAAACAGTGAAGGGGATTGTGGATTTTGGTGCTCTAATATCATGGCAAGAAAATGTCAAAGGGCAACCGAAGCCTCACGCCCTCGCACCAGAGGAAGCAGGAACCCAGGTAACTACTCTGACTCTGACTCCTTTAACTCTGAGACTGATGAACATGGGTATGGGATTGTTTTTAAGGATAATGCTCAACAAGATAGATTCAATGCTTTGAAAAATAGGAAGATAGTCCAAACGAAATATCTTGATGATGCATGTATAGACACCCTAGGCCTGACTGTTGACATCAATTGGATGTTAGAAAACATAGGGTGGAGCGAGTTTGCTCGCACTAGATACCCTGCATTTGCTGGCCCTACTCTGGAGTTCTTGAGCTCTCTGAATGCAGAAATTCTCCAAGGGCCGCATTGCCAAGAGGGACGGATTACATTCCGGCTCTTCAACCAGGACTTCATACAAACCCTAGTTGAATTTAATGAGATCTTTGGTCTACCAGTAGGGGGTGACAGAAGATACCCCTTAGGGTTTAGTTCACATAGTTTCTGGTCGATAATTGACTACGAAGGCAGGACTTTTGAACCTCGGACATCCAAGTCCACAGCCTTTGCTAACCCAAGTATAAGATATATGCATAGGGTCATAGCCAACACCCTGTTTGGCCGTGGAGAGAGTGACGGGTCCGTCCGCCAGGACGAGGTCTTTATACTATGGGCCATGCTCAACCCTGAGATCAATGTGGACACAGGGTCATTTTTGGCTAGGCACCTCTTAAAGGTCGCCAAGAGTCCGAGTGACACTATTGTCATTGGTGGCTTGATCACCACAATATGCCATCACTTTAACTTTGACCTGGATGGTTTTGAGGCCGCCCCAGGACGAACACGTATCACCTTGCAGGCTTGTGAGGCCATGGGGATGATCATCCAGGAGGATGATATGTACTGCATGAAACACCCAAGGCGCAGGCACCCAATTCCTCTCCGTAACCCCGTACTTTTGGATGTAACAAATCCGGAAATTGGAAAGTGCCGGTGGGAGAGGAGCCTCAGCCTATTAGAATACAAAGGTCGTTACGCCCGCCACCGCAGGCTGGGCCGTCTGGGTACCCATCTTCTTCCTCTGTAGGTATGTCTTCCGATGACCCCTATGTGCGGTTCGCATCCACCTTTGACACTATCTTAGCGAATCAGGAGCGCATCATAGAGGAGCAGCATGAGCAGAGAGCCATGATCCAGCAGCTCTATGACTGGCATCTGAGCCAGCACCCACCACCTCAGTGAGTTATTTTTGTTTCTTTCTTTTTTATTTTATTTTATCCTCCCTACGACTTAATTATTTACATTGGGGACAATGTAAGTTTTTAAGCTTGGGGTGGGGGTATCATTTTTGTATTCTTGCATGTTGCATTCATTTAGGGTTAGTTTTGCGTATATCACATGATTAGATTGCCCCTTGCTTAGGGTATGCCTCCAATTGTGAAAAACTTTGTGCCAACTGAATTAAGACAGTGGATATTTGAACCCAATTTTTGTATTCTTGTGATAGGCTAAAAATGAAAAATGCTTGAGATGATCTTTTGATAGTTAATAATTATCATGTGGTTCCTTAGATTTAGGTTTCTCATTGATTGTAAACTACTAAATGTGAGATTTTGAGCCAAAAGGGGTACTCACTAAATCTACCCCATTCCTTGTGATCGAGTGTTTAATTCCTCTTGGATTGTGTCCTCTAGAACTTGACTCGAAACCGTTTTGAAACTTAAAAATTTTTGAAAACATATTTAAAAATGATTGAGGCACTAGATATTTTTATGTCCTTTTAAACTTTGACTGATTAATTGCTACCCCTTAGTTGCCCAATTTTGAGCCTAAAAGAATAAAATACTTTTCTTGGTACCTTGATCTATTTTAATGAACAATGCTTGGTATGACACCTCCTAAAGTATTGCAAAAGGGCAAAAAGGTAGTTTGAAGAATAAATTGTGGGATAAAAAGTTAGAAAAATATTTCTCCTAAGTTGAAAATCTCCCCTTCTCCAAATAAATAAATAAAAACATAAAAACCAAAACAAAAAAAATGGAGAAGGGGATAAGAAAAAGAGAGTGAGAAATAAAAAGTAAAAAGAAAGAAAGAAAGAAATGTGGAAAACTGAACTAAAGCCCAAAAAAGGAATTTTAGAAGGTGTCATGCTTTGCACTGTTTGATTTTGTTCAGCCTTCTTGAATTTTCCTTTTCTTGATTCCCCCACCTAACAATTAATCACATGGCCCCATTACAACCAAAATAAAAGACCTCTTGATTCTTATGTGTTTTCATTAATAAAGTAGAGATTTGGTTGATAGTCAAGCTTATGGTAGGGTACCTTCCTTGAGGAAATTGAGCGAATTGTCACATACCCTCAAACATATGAGTGAGATGAGAAGAGTACCCGAATTAGTGAGAGATGTGAGTCTGGGGAACCTAAGCTTCTAATTGGACTTGAAAGCGATTGTCTCTTGGTTTCTTATTGAATATGTCTGTTACTTGAATTCATTAATCGGGTTCTAGATTCACTGTCCATGCTTTGATTGATTATATTTTCTGGCCTTAGTTATTGCTTGAGGACAAGCAAAATCTTACGCTTGGGGTAGTTTGATGAGTGTGATTTCACCTCATAATTCCATGACATTTTGCATGCATTTTCATATAGTTTAGGCTTATTTTATTTGATTATTTGTTAGTTTTTACCTTGGAACGAGTAAGGTGGTTTTGTGGTGCTTGTGTGCAGGAATCGAAGATTAAATTGCTCAGGATCAGTTGTGTTGAAGCTGGCATGAAGATGGAGCTTGGAAGGCAAGAAAATGAGGCAAACAGAGCTGATCACGGCCATGATCAAGTGGAGCTGAAAAGAAAGAATGGAAAAGTCAGAGCTGATCAAGGCCAGGCCGTGATGCCCATCACGGTCGTGACATGTCAATTGAGCCAGACCCTCAAAGTCAGAATTGATCATGGCCAGGCCGTGATGGTGGTCACGGTCGTGACAGACCAATCAGTGAAGTAACGCCCAAGGCAGAATCTGTCACGGTCAGGTCGTGATGGCCATCACGGCCGTGACGCGCAATCTATGGATCTTTAGAAACTAATTTGATCTGGTTTTTGTATTGGCTTAGGATTCAAGTTACCCCAGATTATAAATAGCCCTCTAGGGATCGAAACTGGGCACTTTTGGGACTGCTTACCTTAGGCAAATCAGGATTTCTCTTCTTCTTCTTCTTTTCTCTTAGGTTTTTCTCTTCATGTTATTTTTAGCCAAGCTTGCTACAATCATGGCAACGCTTGAGTAGTAGTCTTGTTTCTAGGAATTGGGGTCATGCCCAAGACTTGTTTATGGTGATGAATTGATGTTTGAATTCTTGTTAATTTCAATTTTTGCTTCGATTTGATCCCTATTGTTTTAATTACTCTTAAATTCAATGGCCACTTATTTGCGTATCGTAGATACACTAAGGACGAACTTAGCAGTGAACTTAGGTTTCGGATCTATAGGAATCAAACTTAGGACTTAAATCACGAGAGTTAGAAGCGGTCCTTCGAGGATTCACGAATTGTCACGAAACTTAAAGGGTTCGATTTAAATTCAATTACCACGAGAGTAGGGATTGATTTAATTGGGTAGGGTTTTTGTAACCCGAGAGGGAGCATTAACTAATTTAGGATAAATTCGCCTTCAAAGCAAATTTTGGTAATTAACAAGGAGAGTAGTCAATTTAGTAACATAGGCAGTTTTGTGGTATCCCAATTCCTGGGAATCCCTTTTGAATTTGAAAAATCCCTATTTGAATTGCTTTCCTATTTTGTTTAATTGCAATTTTAAATTTGATTATTACTTGACTCCGATTTCAAAAAACCAAATCTTATTTTAGTTCAGTGAAATCAATTTAACAACTAATTGTTATTTAAGATCACGGTCTCTATGGTTCGATCTTTTTTATTACTTGACGACGAAGCCGGTACACTTGCTGGAGTCTTATCAGTAGCCTCTTTCTGTCTGTCTAACGAAAGCTCAAATTTGAAAATACACTCCTAACAACCACCTCATCTTCTTCTAGCTCCATCTTTTCACCCATATTCTTCTCAACTAATGTCCCCTCTTGCCACTTTGCTAGTTTTTATTTATTTATTTATTTATAGGCAAATATTAGTATGTTAGCATGTTAGTTGTCAATTTTTCTCATTTGTCAAGGATTGAATCTTGGACCTCCCACAATTTCAACACCTTAAACCCTTAGTTATAAACACTTCAGCTACCCTGCCACTTTGGTAGTTGTTTGGACATTTTCCTCAATTTGTATCACTAAATTCCAAATAGTTGACTCTTGCTTCCGAATGAACTCTTTATTCTCAAAGTTGACCATTGTTACAACCATAAAGCTCTCTGAAGCGACTTCCAAAAGAGATGGATCATCAAGAATTTGTTGCTCAAAGTTTGTCATTGTTGTCATTGTTGCGACCGCGACGTTCTCTAACTCAACATCCAACGATGATGGCTCCTCATACACATGGGGTGGTTGTGGTTGATAGAAAGGTGAATCAGATTCACATTGTTCCTCTTGATTATTCCAAGCATAGTTTGGAGGATTCTCCTACCTTGGAGTGTAGTTGTTGGAATATAGGGATCTTCCCAGCTATAATGCCTACCAAAGGTGGAGGAGAGACCATTCCCCTTGGCTACACATCATTCATTTGTTGGATTATTGTGAACAACTGTTGAATAAGTACCTTGTAATGAGCCACAAAGATTTGCAAGTAATCCAAGTGTTCTAGCTCAAGCATCCTCATTTCTTCATAAGAAGGATGATAAAAATAGTAAGCCATATAGCATCTATGATTGCTACCCACCTCAAAACACCAAAAGCAAGAATAAAGAGACAACAAATGATGCCGAATATTAATCACAAGAATTTACACCGGAAAACAGTCAAATAAATACACAACACAAATGAAAATAAAACCAAATTTTTAGTGACTAAGTTAGCCATTTCCCTTGTTACTTATGATATTGGCAAAATTGATATCTCCGACAACGACACCAAAAACTTGACACGACCAGCACAAGGTGTACCAAATCATGACAAGTAATAAAAACGGTGTGAAACCAGTTATCATCCGTATGGATTGGTTGACAAGTATCAATTCACAAGTTAACCGACTACTCAGGCTTAGATTTTGGTCATCCGCATGGATTGGTTGACAAGTATCAATTCACAAGTTAAGACTACTCAGACTTAGATTTTGGTATGAAGAGAGCTCATAAAAAAAATGCAATGACATGTAAATCTTTTTAGCTTTTCTTTTAGACAATTAAAAAACACTTAAAAGGTAGGAAGAATATAGAAGCATCAGAGGTTCGATTTCATCCAATTATGACTCTGAATCCTTCACCGAAAAGAACATTTTAAATTACCAAAAACCTAATTATTCTAATTTACAATTCACTTGTTGAAGGTTAAATTCCCTTAGTAGTTCTAACCCAAAATCCTTTGGTGAAAAAACCCAATCAAACCCTACTAACAAGCTTAATTCGTGAGGTAAAGTCAATAAAGCATGATGATTAGGCTCAATGCAATTTTTAAACATAACCACATTAACCAAGTTATCTATTACTAGATTAACCCCATCAATGATATCAATTGAAAATGGCAAATCCGCAACTCAATATTCCTGACATAGAAGTGAACCCACAAAACATATGAATGAAGGTCAAGCATTCAACAATGTTAAGAACAATTAATAAACAATTAATACAACAGCGAGATAAATTGTTTATAGAACAACCAGGAGAGAAAGGGAAGAATCCACCTTGTGTGCCCGACAGGTTCCCCGACGGAGATTAGTCACTATTAACGGTGGTGGATACTTCGTACCGGGGTAGTTAATAGCATGCTATAGCGACGCACTAGCGGAGGGGCGGGGCTTAGCGACCGATGGCCGCTACTCAGACGGCGTGGCGGAGCGTTTTTCAGTCGCGGCGGAAATAGCGCCGAAAAGCGGTGGAACGAGCGCTTTTGGGCCGCTCCTACATCATGGGTTGAAGTTCTGTCGATATAAGCCTCCGACGAGCCTCTTCCGATCGAACCCAGTCGTCAGTGCCGCTGTTGTAGGTGTCACGCATGCTCTCCTGTGGCGGCTGCAATCAGATCTAGGGCTTTCAGGAGTTAGGTCACTCTTTTCTACTCTCTTCCTATTTTACCCTATCTTTAACACTACAATTCTCTATGTTACCCTCTCTTTAACGCTTCAATTCTTTATTTTAACCTCACTTAAACTTGGGAAATCTTTATTTTACCCTTGTTTTGTACTGTTTCTTCCTCCTACTTTTTCCCCCCTGAGTCACGTTCTTTTAAGTTTTATCAGTTCTGGATCGTTCCTCCCTTATCCCTCTACTTCTCCCCCTCTTATCCTATTGTGTCTCCTCCCTCCTCCCTTATCACTTCTCTCCACTTGCCTAAAATAGCAACCGTCCCGCTATGTGCTATCTCGCTATAGCATTTTCGGGGTCGGCCGCTCCGCTCTGCTATCCGGGATTGATAACTCTGTTTCGTACCCATGTTATGGTTATAAAAAAAAATCATGGATTACATCAAAATCCTAGCTAAAAGGAAATTTAGCAAGACATGTTAATTAAACCTCACAAAGAAAGTAGAAAATAAAGAATAATGGAAGGTGTAGAATACCTTCTCCTCTTCAAGATCCAAGAATTCACCAATTAGGTCAAGGAAGAGAGATATTTTCATGTGGTGGCTGTTGGATCCCTCCCAAATTGGCGAAAATGCTTCAAATGTGCATCAGGAAAACGACCCAAGGCTGGGCTCAGGCAAGCCAGCGCCCTTGGCATGGCAGAGAGGAATTCTTCACACAGTATGTGTCCAGGCTCCATTTGTTTTGAAACCGGGCTGGATAACCCAGAAGCAATTTTTCATTGTTTTCTTCACTTTTCTTTGCTTCTCAACCTTCAAACTCACATCTATTCACCATTTCAACTTCAATCATCATGGTTCATCTTTCTTTATTACTCTTCAAATCATTTTGACGTAGTAAAATGACAAAATAAGTAAAATTGACCATAAAAACAAGGGATTGAAAAAAAAACTCAAAACAACTATTAAAAACTCAATTAACTAACTTGGGAATAAAACAATGACAAAAGCATTCAATTAGGAGTAAAATACATTCAGGAAAGGCACAATAAAACTAATAATTAATCAAATTATCAGTATGCATGTATATCAAATGTACCTTTTTCGCCAATTTGGCACAATTGGGGCCATTCCACTACCTCTTAAATCTGGTTGTAACACCACCAAATGCAGAATACAATGAAGCTAACAAGTAAAGAATTGCAAACACCAATACAATATTCACAGATAAAACAGGACCAACTCAACCTACGACTATTGTCCTCCACCCTCAACCTCCCATAAGGTGTCTTCTTTAAGTTAGCTCCCAACATCCCCCATGTTTGTAGCACTCTGATGATCTGTGCTTCCTTCTTATATTCGTCGGAAACTGGGTGATCCTTTAGAACAATAGATGCCTTCATCTTCCCGTAAGATTTATTCAACCTCATAGCATCTTCCTCTATCCTCCACAACAATGCTTCCAATTCAGGATCATTGAATTCTTCCCCATGGCTAGAGCTTGAAGCTTCCTCTGTAGAGGGACGTTGGCATTTCAATAGAACAATGTTTGTCCTCTTCGGGAAGGCTTCATAAATTAAGTTTGCATAATGCTCTCCCGATACAAGGTTGTTTCTCATCTTCGTCATCATCACTGCATTGAACATTGGTTCTTCATGGTTTATCTCCAAATTTCCCCAATAGCGACGGGTTGGAGCTTTATCAAGATGACATTCCTCTAGAATAATAGGCATATCTATGTCCACCCATCCCCCCCATTTCCTCTTCATAAAGTCCGCCTCTTCCCGCAACATTTCATCAAACATTTCACGTTTACTTGGACCGCCATCGAAGACTGAATCATCAATATGCTCTGGCAGATTCGAAAATCTTAACACATCCCAGTCAGATTCTTCCTTTATACTTGCCCCATAGGCAGAGGCTAAAGCTTCTCCTCTATTATCAGCCTTAGCGTTCCTCCAAGACCTCGCTAATGCTTTTGGTAAATTAGGGGCTTCTCCTAACTCTATAAGTGGCATATTGTTGCCAAAAATTATTCCTGGATCAGTATCTACTATTGCTTGTCTTATTTCCTGCTCAAACTTCTGTCGAGTTCTTTTTGGAACCAAATATGATGATGGCAATGGCATGTATTCTCCTGAGGAGTTGGGATGGGGAAGCCTGAATCGGATGTGATCCCTGTCTGTTTCTTGGTCATACACATAGACTCCCCAATGACTCGGAACGAATTGTGATTCACATTTAACCTGAACGGCCTTCCAATCATCTCCAAGACACGCATCAAGACCCTGCCACTCTTTGTCATTGTACAAAGCCCTTAGATCACACAGTAACACATGATCTTCCCCGACACTGAAATAATGGTAGCCTTTGCTACTTATCTCTTGGCCGTCAATAAACATGTGGAGACCAATAGTGTAGGACTCATCTACTGCCTCCATTACAGGAAAGAGCTTTGTCTTATCTTCCTTGACTTCCCCAAACATATCTTCCTTGACTTCCCCAAACATGAATGCTAAAGCAACAACAGGGAACTTACGGCGAGCCCAGAAAAAAGGAATATCTTCATTTCGAACACAGTCAAACCATTCTGGAATCTCCGTTGCTGGCATCACAACTTGTATTCTTTTTATCTCTTTAACCTGTGACATCAAACGAAATAAATAGACAAAGCCAAATACCCTTTTTTTTTTCCAAGGTAAGACTAACGGTAAGGCTTTACATGGGAGATATAGAGAAGGAAATGGGAAATAGGCGGAGGGTACCGGTTTAAACTCACTCATAATTTATATCCCACAACTTAATTACCTAAGCTGACTCAAAAGAACAATCAAATAACTTTTATAAAAGTTTAATTCACTATGTCATAAATAAGTCTAAAGTAGACTACGTCATAAGCTAATTCAATACATTTCCCCTAGCAATAGTAACTCAATACATCACCTAATTAACTAATTGGTAGGCATTTAGGTTATTATTACTTTAGCAAAATAAAATTTTGTATTTGATAGAAGAAGGTATAAAATGAGATACTGTTCAAATAAAAGATTTTTAAAGGCTGAAAAGAGAAGTGTTAGACCAAATGTATTGAATATCTTAACCGGACGTTTGGGCCAGAACGAATAGGATGCAACAGTCATTGGAAATGAAGAAAAACAAATAAGCGTGAAATGAGTTAAGAGATACAAAATAAGAGCATGTTTGGCCAAACAACTTAACTCGGCACTTATTCAATAAGTTATTTTGAAACCAAATAAAAAAACTTTTTTTTCATAATAAGCTAAAAAGAACTTATAAAAAAGTTCAAACTATTTTCATAAGCTATTTTTATAATTTTATTATTATAAGCTATTCTTATAAGTCCAAATAAACTTTCAATGAGAAAACAAAATAAATAAATAAATAAACTTTCAATGAGCTCTTCAAAACACCCCCCGAAAACTTACAGTAAGCTGTTGATTAAGATTGGGATAATAATATTCGAAAATTTTAATATATTCATAAGTTCAAATTAATTAAATGATGTTTAGATCTCCAAAAAAACGCACACACTAGAGATTAACACATACCGCAATGAAAACTATTTGTAAAAACATCTTCAAGTTGAAAAACAAAACGTAAAGCTATGAAAAGACTGATGGGGGGAACCCCTAATTTGGTGGCTTTACCGCTAAAGTATTTTGTTACGTTGCATATGCACATGCACGCAAGTTAAAACTTGTGTGACATTAATTATCAAAAAAAGAAAAATATAGTAAAATAACAGCATTATATAAATATCGGGGAATGTAGTGAAACCTTGGACCATAGCAGGCTTGATGCTTCTGAAGTTAAAGATCGACAGTATCTTGCATCTACTTTTTGGATACTCGATGGAAGTCCTGAAATTTCTGTAAGATCCCTACAATAACTCACATTAAGACTTTTCAAGTGCAAAGATCCTTCGATGCATTCTGGGAGGGATACAAAACCATTGCGCGATACATTCAAGTCTTCCAATTTTGGGAAATTTTCAAGAATTACGTAAAGATCTTCATCTGACAGATTAGCCTCACTTAGATATAGTGTCATTAAATTTGGGCAAACATTTCCTACTGATAGGCTCTGGAACCTTTTGAAAGATCCTCCAAGTTGGGGACATCCATCAATTATTAATGTGATAAGTTTAGGCAACAATAAGAAGCTACTTGGTAGATCTTTGAGTCCTCTGCAAACTGACATGTCTATATACTCAAGTCCAGTAAGGTTACCAATGGACTTTGGAAATTCCTTAACAGCAGTATTTATCATGCGAATCTTGAGTGGCTTATCCATCTTTTCCATTACATGTGGGAAGTGTTCAAGTCTTCTGCAAAAGTTAAAGGAAAGCACTTCCAGAGATGGCAGATGCATTTTTGGCACAAAACTTTTGAGCGCGGTGCACTCCAAAGCACTTAAATACATAAGTTTAGGCATAAATCCAACAGATTTATGAAATCGTACCAAATTTTGGCATCTATCAAGTGCCAATACTCTTAAATTTTGAGCTCCAGACACATCAGGTATTTGAGTTATGGATTGACACTGGGAGAGGTTGATGAATGTCAAATCTATGAATATCTACAAAACATAATAAAACTTAAATGATTAGGAGCATGTTCAATTTATATAAAATTTTAGATCGTGCTAATTAAAACAAAGGAAGATTCGTTGTCTCATCTTAGTGTATCACACCCTATCCTCACCAATAATATCTTACCACATAAGTTAAAATTTCATGTAATGTTAAAAAGAAAGAATATGTGGCAAGATATTATTGGTGGGGATGGAGTGTGATATAACAAAATGGGACAGCAAATCCTCATATAGTTAATACAACATTTTCAATAATATATAAATATAAATAATATATAAGAGAGAGTACCTGAAATGGCTTTTTCAGTATCAGAGTACTATGAGGTAACTTGAAGTCAACAATTCTAAGGGGATGAAAATCTGGTGGAAAAGACTTTGATGGGTACCCCTTCCAATCAAGTAAACGTAAACTATTTGGTAGATAAGTAGGTCCAGTTGAAAATATTGTATTTCGAACAATTAGAATTCTAAGGTTCTTCATCTTTTTGAAGGCAGTATTGGTCCAATGATCTACTTTTTCGTATTTAGGGGGATGAAGCATTATTCCTTCAATTGTATTACTTCCCTGTAAAACAAATATAAAGAATTAATGCTTATTACATTCGACAAAGGAAAAATTAAAGTAAAACTATAAAGGACGAAAATCTTACTAAATTTTCTTTAAGTACTTTAAGAACTTCTTTGTGTGACCATAATCTGCTTCGGTCACCTGGGTTTAACTTCCTCCTCACAATCTCTTTACCCATATCTTGTATTAGATCATGCATCTCCAAGCATCCATTTTCATCAATAGTTACTAGACACTTACTAACAAATACTCGAATAAGTGGGAAGAAATCACAAGCCTTTAGTATCCTTTGAACATATTCCCATTTCTCCCCTTTAAAGAAACAAGTAATGTCTAAGAAACTTTTCTGATCCAACTGAAACAAGCTCATGTAGCTTCTTTCAAGTACTCCCTGAATCTCATTATTTGTAACCTTCTCATATTCGTCCAATTCCTCTTCCCATTTCTCTACGCTCTCACTCTTCAAATTGGAGCCTATTACTTTTAAAGCCAATGGAAGACCTTTAGCATAACTTATCGCACGACTAGAAATGTTTGCCAAGTTTTCTGCAGGTTGGCTCATGTTAAAGGCATGCCAACAAAAGAGTTCAAGAGAGTCACCATTATCTAGCACCTCCATTTCATACTTTTTAATGATAACATCATCTATCACATGCTTATTTAGCACAGTTGTATCCCTTGTTGTTAAAATAATCCTACTACCAGGACCGAACCAATCACCACCTCCGGCCAATGCTTCCAACTGTTTTACCGAATCAACGTCATCGAGAACTAGAAGAACTCTTTTGCGGCCAAGCCTGAGTTTGATTTCAGAGCCTCCTCTAAATGTACTGCCCATCATGATTTCTGTCTCCTCACCCATCTCAGATAGCATTTTCTTTTGGAGATATTCTAGGCCTTTAATGCTTTTGTTTGATTTTTCTCTGACATTATCAAGAAAACATGCAGCTTCAAATTGATGCTTGATCTTGTCATACAACTCCTTGACAAATGTGGTTTTGCCAATTCCACCAGCTCCATAAATTTCCAGTATGCAAACAGTATTATTAGACTCGATATCTATAAGTGATTTCACACGCTCAAAGCGAGAATCAAATCCAACTATGTACCTAATCTCTGAAGGCAAAGGAGGTAATTTAGCCAAGGTGTCTTTAACAATCTTCTTAATAAGCTCAGATTCATACCTACAGGAACACAAAACTTGAAACTGTCCAATGATATTTGAAAGAGAAGTTATAGAGATAGAAAATAACACATAATAAAACTCTTCCAGATATCAACTTACTATATCACAACTCTAAGGACATAGATGGTAATAATCAGTTAAAGGTAATTATAAATTATAAAATAACTTACATATTGTTCCCACATTGTTCTCTGTCTAAGTCGCATATTCTAGACAAAGCAGATCTCCATGCCCTTATCTTCTCTGAATCTTGTCCAAATCTTCTTTCATGTATAATCATGGCTGCTTCATAAGAATTTTTCTGTTCTTGTACATCCGAAGGTTCCACTTGGTAAAGAATTGCCAAAACCTGTTGCCTTTTGTTATCATAACACTCAATGATCTTGAGTAATTCATCAAGGCACCAAGATGAAGATGCATAGTTTTCAGAGAGAACAATCATTGACATTCTAGAATTTTCAATTGTCTCAAGAAGAGTAGGTCCAATTTCATCCCCTATCCTCAGTTCCTCATCTATGAAGACATTGATTCCACTTTTCCACAAAGCACTATAGAGATGACCTGTGAATCCGTAGCGGGTTTCGCCTCTAAAACTCAGAAAAACATCGTATTCATAGACGAAATCTGAGGATGTTGCATCATGATTTGCCATCATAATGGGAAGCTAGAACTGGACTTGGAGGGTTTTGCAACTGTATGCTTATCAATTAGCATCGCAGTGCGTAAAAATGAAGCTTCGGCTAAATCATCATACTAGTGGGTCTCAAATGAGCCAAGCCACTAGATGCTGCGAACTTGCTCGGAAACCTGTGATTATTTAAGTCGAATGATTCCATGTTAGTGGAGGCTATTATATTATTGTTAGTGGGGGCTATTATATTATCGAGGAAGGGAGTAGGTAACAAAGCCATAGTCCACAACTGAAATAAAATTAGTGTATCACATATTGACTTCGCATGTCTTTGATGATATATGAAGAATTTATTGGATTAAGAAATAATGTAAAAAATTGAATATCTTTAAGTACTTTGTTATCTGTTTATTTATGGATATTACCGATAAAAAATTAGTTATTTTCTGACAAATTTTAAAGCTACACTCTTCAAATCATACATTTAACATAATTAATTCTCATTTGCTTGCTCAAAATTCAAACCTAGTACAGTGTTAGAGATATAAAGTCAATTTTATGCTTCCAATAAACAAGTTAATATCGCATCAAACATCAATTATCACAAAATATTAAAGTGGCTATATGCTGAAGCAATAATATTATTTTTTATTAACATAGTGGAAGTAAAACAGACCCATCCTTTACATTAGGCTAACCCCATAAGTTTCTTTTAAGATAAATATATATTTTTATCAGTTTAAGATATATATATATATATTCACATAAATTTATTTTCATAAGGTATTATAATAAGGTCAAATAAATTCTGTATCAGTTTTTCCAAACACAGCCTTAGCAATTATTACCATTTGAGACAGGTAGACAGACTATTTTAACTTTTTTCTCACCGCTAACATGGTTTTATTGACATATGCCAAAAACAAATGAAAAATGTTAAGAACACACTCTTTATCGCACACATCTTCAACATACCCTTTATTATTGGGTGGATTTCATGTGAGACCCACCAAAACACATGGTTCCATATGAAATCCACTCAATAATAGAGGGAGTGTTACGAAGAGTATGATGAAGAGTATAATGCTAACATTGCTCAAAACAAATTTACGCAACATTCTTTTCGATGCTGGTTTTGATTACGACAATCTTAAATAAATAAATAAATAAAAAAGGAAAGTGGTTAGTACCATTATTCGCACAAAACAATGACATGAATACAACTCCAACCTAATTATATATTATGAGGATGTTAATGACAATGCTGAGTTATCAACGTTAAAAAAACTCAGACAGCAAGGACTTGTTCCAAAGATAATCCTAATTAATTTTTGTTAGCCAATCAAAAGGGTTTAAGGTCTCCATATTCTATATTTCTGCTTCAAAATAATAATTAAAAAGACTGTCAATTTAACTCAACTTCTTCAAACTTTTATGCATAATGCATTCACACTTTAAACATGCTCATCTATTTATACATCTTTTTGACAGAAAAAGTATTTTAGAGAAGACCCATATTTCAAACTCGAGTACTCAACAAATGGCATGAAAAAATAATTTTTTATAGGTTTAATTAATATATGAACTATTTGAATTGATTAATTGATATAGAATTTGTTTAGTAATGCATATGTTTTTGGTTGATTTTTGAAAAGTGCTCCAAGAACCCTTTGGCTTGTTTATCGCTTCCCAAGCCATCTCTGGCCAGGGAGATCAGCCCTGATCTTCCATGTGCCATTCTCTTCCTTGAACTCTCGTTTAGTCACACTCATCTCCCTCGCTCTGGTCCCATTACTTCTCCAATATCTCGTTTGTAAACCAAGTCCTTTGCCCAGGCTTTGATAAACTCGTGTTCTATCCCCTTGAGCCAGCTTCCAAAACCATGCATGAAGGGGGATAAGCTCTCAATCAAGATTCCGGAATCCGAATATTTGACTGGCTTAGAAGGGTGCAAGAACCATCTTCATGGCCGATTAATGTTACCAAAAGGCAGCGTTCCATTGAAGGTAAATGACTTGCGGTGCAAGTTACAGGCTTTGTGGAGTCAAATCGGGCCTTGGCACATCATTTCCCTTGGGAGAGGTTTTTATGAGTTCTCTTTCTCTTCTCTGGAAGATCAGAGAAATGTCTTGGCTGTAGGTTTGTGGAATCTTGGTCCAGGAACCATGAGACTGTTTTCTTGGACAAAAGATTTTAACCCTTATAATCTAAAGAATTCTAATGTTCAAGTGTGGGTCAGATTTTATGGCATTCCCCAGGAATACTGGCGCCCCAAGATTCTTTATGCAATTGCAGGAGGTATTGGGGCTCCAATCTGTTTAGATGAGGACACTAGTAAGAAGACTTTTGGTCATTTTGCAAGGGTATTAGTGGATATTGATCTTAAGAAAGAATTGAGGTACAAAATAATGGTAGAAAGAGAGGAATTTGCCTTCTTCACTGATTTGGAGTATGAAAAACTCCCTGAATTCTGTTCTTCATGTCAACTCATAGGGCACTCTTTGTCCAATTGCTTCAAAGCCAATGAGAAAACTGATAATTATATTGCCAAGGAGCAAGGTACCAAACCTAGAAAAAATTTTGTTCCTAAACCTACTCCTAAGGTTGATAAAAGGAGTCGGGAGGATAAGCTTGATGTTGAAGGTGTGAAAGATAATTCTGGAAATGTCTTGAATAATGCTGAGCTAGAAGTCCCTGATAATGATGGAAGCAATTCACAGCAGCATATTCAAATCTTGAAAGGGAAAGCAATCTTGGAAGCAGGTCAAGATCAGTTTAAAAGAAATAATGATGCTGAATGTTCAAATAGTAAGGATGCAACCTTGAAATCTCAAGAGCAAAATCCTGAAAAAATAGATCTAGTTTATGGCCCGGATATGGTTATATGACTTAATTCGGATTCTGGTTATGGTAGAAGAGATGATCTCTTGAATCTTCAATTGAAACAATTTATGATGAGTCCATGGCTGAGCTAGATGCTGATTCAGGGAGTGATAAAGAGGTGGTGCCTGAAACTCCAATTAATCCTGCTACGGATAAACCTGAGCATCCTGCTGAGGTGGTAGATAACATTGAAGGAACAATAAGTGGAAGGAGTGTTAGGACTCCTTCTCCTTCATGGAATCCCAAGGTTCAGAAGGATCTGGCCGTGGTTGGAAAGTTTTGGCAACCAAATGGGGATGAAGAAGAAGAATTAGTTGATGTTTAAGTTATTCGGGATATGGCATTATACTAAAAAACCCTGCAGATCAGGAGGGATTCACTAAGGTGCTTTCTAAATCACAGATCAAGGGGCTTAAGAAGCAAAATGCAGATGGCAGAGCCCTAAGGTCCAAAGTGTTGAGACCTCATAAGTCCGAGACACATTCCATGTGTAGATTCTCTCAGTTTTGATGATTCCAAATAGATTAAGTATGGTAATATTGAACCATGTGAAATTACTGACATATCTGATAAGTGGGCAGGAAAATAGACTTAAGGTCACTCGTCTATTTTTATGACTCGTCTACTTTTTAGTAGAGCTCAGTTTTTAGACTTGTCTGAAAACCACTCGTCTGAAATTCAGTCAAAGACCAAGTCAACGCTCAATCAAGATCTGAGTTTACTTGATGACGTGGCAAGAAGCATCTGTCTGAAACAGACTCAGTGGATCACCCGTCTAGTTTTTGGAATACGCTAGCACCTGTCTAGTTTTGGACTGCATGATCACCCGTCTAGTTTTGGACTGCATGATCACCCGTCTACTTTTTGGATTGCCTTTCACCCGTCTAAATTTCCAACACCGCTATGATGTCAGTTTGTCAGAAATGAAGTCCAAGTCACCTTATTCAAATTAGATGCCTTCCTTAAGGATCTCGAAGACCTCTGGACAATAGCTCAAAGGACAAAAAATAAAGAACAGTTGTTTCAAGGTTTTAAGGAATAAACACACAATCTCTGTACCACAGCAGTAACTTTTTAGCTGTTTTAGTACAAAGTAAAAAGTGCTTTCTGAAAAGTGAACTGGTTGTTGCACTGAAAGAGGAAAGCTCTCTGCTACAAGTACAAGAAGCCTGCTGCTGCATGCTCTAAAACAACAGCTACTCAGAATAAAGTGTACTCTTGGACAACCTTGTCAAAGCTCAATGTTCCCAAGCATTTAATGTTTATGCAGAACGACTCTTTGGCATTGTTAGAATAATCGGGCCTAACTCCACTCTAAAAGCTAGCTCATAGAGGGAGGGATGCCCAAGTTATTATAAATGGTTCTAGGCTCATATACTCAACCAATGTGGGACTTAGTTACTTAACACACCCCCCTCACGCCCAGGACTGGACATCTGGAGCGTGAAGTTTTGTAGGACTGGACATCTGCAGGTGGCCCAACATCGTGGGAGGCTCTAATACCATGTTAGAATAATCGGGCCTAACTCCACTCTAAAAGCTAGCTCATAGAGGGAAGGATGCCCAAGTTATTATAAATAGTTCTAGGCTCATATACTCAACCAATGTGGGACTTAGTCACTTAACAGGCATTAATGGTGTTTCAGAAGCTCAAATCAGAAGAACACACTTTCTGAAGCTGTGTTTAAATGGATCTCTTGATTGAAGTCTTTAAATAGATCAAACAATGAAGATGAAGACAAGAAGTTGAATATCATTAAGAACACTGCGCAGAAGCATTTATTCTCTTCATTAACTTCTTCATTCTTTCATTGAATACACTTTCAATCATTTAATATTAATTCGCGGTCTTTCATACTTCATATTTATTCTACTCTTTGAGTGTGATCTGAAAGACTTGCAAGTTGTATTAATTACACAAAACATTTTTATTCCTTACTGTGTTGAGCCTGAAGAGGCTAGGTGAGCAAATAATACTTGTTTGAGTGTTGAGCCTGAAAAGGCTAGGTGAGCAAAGAATACTTGTTTGAATGTTGAGCCTGAAGAGGCTAGGTGTGCAAAGAATACTTGTACTGTAATTTACTCAGTTATAGTGGAAACTTGGTGCTACCAAGAAACTGGACGTAGCCTTGTGGATTTTGGGGTGAACCAATATAAAACTCTTGAGTGATATTCCTCTTCCCTTATCTCTTTATTTTGCTTTTAAGTATTATTCTATTTAAGCTTTTAACTTGGGGAGTTAATATTGTGAATATCAAACTCTGTTTTACTCTTCTTTGTTTGCTTGCGTGTTCTGTCTGAATATTAGACGTATCACTCATTTGATTTTCTCTAATCTAAGTTCTGCTTATTGTGCCTGCAAAAATATTTTTAAGTAACCCAAAAAGTTGGTAAACGCAATTCAACCCCCTCTTCTTGTGTTAACTTTGGTTATTTCAATTGGTATCAGAGCTCAGCCTCTGGGTTGAGCACTTAACAGTGTAGAGGAAAAGATCTTGGAGATGGCAGGAGAAGCTAGCACAAGCAAGAACCATGCTGGAGAAAGATCCTCAATGTCAAGACCTCCTTACTTCAATGGAGAGGACTACATCTACTGGAAAGAAAAGATGAAGTGGTTTTTACAATCCACTAACTCTGAACTTTGGGATGTCATTGAAGTAGGACCATTTGTTCCTAAAGATGAAGCAGGAACTGTTGTTCCAAAAGCAAACATGATCGCTGATCAAAAAACAAAATGTCAGTTTAATGCCAAAGCAAGATATGCAATCATGTGTGCTATGAGCAGAGAAGAATTTGAAAAAGTATGTGTTTGTGAATCTGCAAAAAAAATGTGGGATTCACTAGCTATTGCTCATGAAGGAACCAACAAGGTCAAAGAGACCAAAGTCAGCATGTTAGTCAGAAAGTATGAGCTGTTCAAAATGGAAGAAGGGGAGACTATTGGTCAAATGTATGAAAGATTTCAAACTATAACCAATGGATTGAAATCTCTGGGAAAAGTTTACCAGACTGAGGAACACATTCAAAAGATTCTCAAAAGTCTTCCAAAACAATGGAGACCACTTGTAACTGCTGTATCTCGGGCCAAAGACTTAACAACAATGAAGCTAGATGAGCTTCTTGGCACTCTTCAAATCCATGACCAAGAGCTGATTGAAGAAAACAATGGAAAGAAAAACAAATCAATTGCCCTTAAAGCTGACAAGAAATCATCTAGAGGAACCACTTCAAAAGCTTGATGAATCTTCAGAGGAATCTGAGGAATCAAATGAAGATGATTCTGATGATGAAGATGATGAACTTTCTCTTTTCACTAGAAAGATGAAAAAGCTTTGGAAGAAAAGAAACTTCAGAAAGGACAAACCTTTCAGGCGTTTCAACGAAGAAAAATACAACAAAGATGGTGGATCTAATGACAGGAATGCCATTGTTTGCTATGAAGGTAAGAAGCCTGGTCATATCAAGGCAGAATGACCTCAACTCAAGAAGCAATCTCCCAAGAAGTTCTTCAACAAAAAGAAGAAAGGAATGATGGTCACGTGGGATGATCTTGATGAAAGCTCCACTGAAAGTGAAGGAGATGAGCTTGAAGCAAATCTCTGTCTTATGGCAGATAGTGATCCTGAATCAGATACTGAGGTACATTCTGAACTTGAGAAATTGAATGATGCCTATGATGAACTATTGAAGGAATCCAACTATATGTCTAAAGCTTTCAAATCCCTCAAGAGACAGTATGTTAAACTCTCAAATGAGTATACACAGAAATCTCAAGAGTGTGAAAAGTTAGCTGAAGAAAATAGTATGCTTAAGACTGAAAAGTCTAAAGCTGAGATCTCAGTTGAAACTCTATCTTTTGAAGAAGTTAGTAAACTTCAACAGAAAGTAGAAGAGCTCACCTTAAATCTTATCAAGTTTGTTAATGGTAGATAATCTGACTAAACTTTTGGGAAATCAGAGGCACTCCCTTAACAAAGAAGGTATAGGATATTCCAGTCAAGAACATCATAAAGGATCAACAAAGTTCTCAAAAATAACTGTCAAATCTGTGTCAGTTAGTTTAAATAAACCTATATGCACATACTGTGGAAAAGCTGGATATATCATGTCTAAGTGTATCCACAAAAAGATAAAGAAGTCTTCATAGACTCCTTATACTAACAAAAAAGGACCCAAGAAAATATGGGTACCTAAGTCCATGATCATTCCTGTTGCAGGCTTACTTAACAGGACAAAAGAAACACCTGTCATGGTACCTGGACAGTGGATGCTCGCGACATATGACAGGAGAAAGGTCTATATTCCTAGACCTCCAACCTAAGAAAGGTGGACAAGTAACTTTTGGTGGCAACCAGAAAGGAAAAGTTGTTAGAGTAGGTAAAATTGGTGGTAAACCTCCCTTGCCTATTATCTGTGATGTTTTATATGTGAAAGGGTTAAAACATAATCTGCTTAGCATAACTCAATTATGTGATAGTGGATTTTCTGTATCCTTTAATAAGGATGCATGTATAGTCAATGACAATAGTGGAAAGACCCTCTTTTCTGCCAAAAGGCAAAACAATCTGTATGAGATTGACCTGTCTGAACTTTCAGATCAAAGTGTAACATGCTTTATGTCTAAAGAGGATGAAAAGTGGCTATGGCATAAGAAACTAGGACATGTTAGTATGAAACAAATTTCTAAATTGAAAAAGCATAACCTTGTGAGAGGATTGCCTGATATTTCCTTTAAGAAAAATATTTTGTGTGATGCATGTCAGAGCGGTAAACAAGTAAAATCAAGTTTCAAATCCAAGAAAGAAATCGCCTCCTCTAGACCTTTGCAATTGTTACACATGGATCTGTTTGGATTAGTCAGTGTAGCTAGCCTAGGTGGAAAGAAATATGGTTTTGTCATAGTTGATGACTATTCTAGATTTACATGGGTACTCTTCTTAGCCCACAAGGATGAGTCTTATAAGATCTTTACAGTATTTAGTAAAATAGTACAAAATGAGCAGTGTTTCTGTATCTCTGCTATCAGAAGTGACCATGGGGGAGAATTTGAAAATGAGTAGTTCAAACTATTCTGTGAGGAAAATGGTATTTCTCACAATTTCTCTGCACCTAGAACTCCACAACAAAATGGAGTGGTTGAGAGAAAGAACATATCTCTTCAAGAGATGGGAAGAACAATGCTTAATGAAAATAATCTTCCTAAGTACTTCTAGGCAGAAGCCATTAACACTGCTTGTTATGTGCAAAACAGAATACTGATTAGACCTATCCTAAATAAGACTCCTTATGAATTGTGGAAAGGTAGAAAACTCAACATATCATATTTTCATGCATTTGGATGTGAATGTTATATTCTTAATACAAAAGATCATCTTGGTAAATTTGACTCTTGGACAAACAAAGGCATATTTATTGGATATTCTGAAATTTCTAAAGCTTTTAGAATTTTTAATTCTAGAACTTCTGTTGTAGAAGAATCAATTCATGTAAAGTTTAATGATGGTTTGAAGATTGATAGGGAACTATCAGATCTAGAGGATGATGTTGCAGGTATTGAACTTAATCCTGCAGTGAAAGAATCTTCAGACAAGTCAAAAGTAGACGTGTCTGAAATTCAGACAAGTGCCGATGCGTCTGAAACTCAGAATTTGAAGAAAGATTGGAAATTCAAGACCTATCATCCAGAAGATCTTATCATTGGTAGCCCATCTCAAGGAGTTAGAACCAGATCTGCTCTCAATGAAAACAACAACATGGCCTTCATATCAGATTTCGAACCCAAAAAGATTGAAGAAGCCTTGCAAGATGAAAGCTGGATTCTACCCATGCAAGAAGAACTAAATCAGTTCAAGAGAAATGATGTTTGGACTCTAGTTTCTAAACCCAAAGAGAAAACTGTTATTTGAACCAGATGGGTGTTTAGAAACAAACTGGATGAAGATGGAAAAGTGGAAAGAAACAAAGCAGGACTAGTTGCTAAGGGTATAATCAACAGGAAGGTATTGATTTCACTGAAACCTCTGCACCTGTAGCTAGATTAGAAGCAATTAGAATTCTCATGTCATATGTTGCACAACATGATATAACTCTTTATCAAATGGATGTTAAAAGTGCATTTCTAAATGGAATAATTGTTGAGGAAGTGTATGTCAAACAACCTCCTGGGTTTGAGGATTTTGAAAATCCCCACCATGTCTATAAGCTTAAGAAAGCTTTATATGGACTCAAACAAGCTCCTAGAGCTTGGTATGATAGGCTAAGCACATATCTAATGGAAAATAATTTCATTAGAGGAAAAGTAGACACTACACTTTTCAAGAAATACTCAAATAAAGATTTCATAGTAGTACAAATTTATGTTGATATTATATTTGGTGCTACTAATGAAAAGCTCTGCAAGGAGTTCTCTGAGTTGATGCAGAATGAATTTGAGATGAGCATGATGGGAGAATTGAAGTTCTTCCTTGGTCTTCAAATAAAACAGTCTAGTGATGGAATCTATATCCATCAACAGAAGTACACCAAGGAGCTTCTGAAAAAGTATAGAATGGAAAATTCAAAGCCTATGAGTACTCCTATGCATCCAACAGTTAATCAAAACAAGAATAGGGAAGGTAAAAAGGTAGATCAAACTGTCTATCGATGTATGATTGGATCTCTTCTATACTTAACTGCTAGCAGACCTGATATTCAATTCAGTGTTTGTCTTTGTGCTAGATTTCAATTAGATCATAAAGAATCTCATCATAAGGCTGTTAAAAGAATTTTCAAATATTTGATTGGAACCACTAACCCTGGTTTATTATATAAGAAAACTGAAGATTTCAGATTAGCTGGATTTTGTCATGCTGATTTTGCTGGAGATAGAATTAGACTTGAATATGAAAACTGAATACTTTTACTTGTATATTATTGAATAGGAGTACAAGATATATATATACTTGACTCTAGACTTAATTCCTAGAACAATAAAAGTCTATACTAAGTCGTAGGAGAAATATACAATGAATCATAATATAATGGATGGGACTCCACCGTCCACACCGTCCACATAAATCTACCGTCCATATATTAATTATCTTCAACAACCGTCCACACCGTCCACATAAATCCACCGTCCATATATTAATTATATTCAACACTCCCCCTCAAGCTGGAGCATATATGTCTGATGCAATCAGCTTGTCACATATGTATGCTATTCTAGGACCCCGTAAAGACTTAGTCATCATATCTGCAAGTTGATCTCTAGTACCCACAAAGGAAGTCTTAATGATGCCCGAGAGGATCTTTTCCCGAATGAAGTGACAATCAACTTCTATATGCTTGGTTCTTTCATGGAAGATAGGATTTGAAGAAAGATACAATGCTGATTGGTTATCACAAGCAAGTTTCATAGGACCTATCTTACAAAACTTCAACTCTTGGAGCAAATATTTTAGCCATAGGAGTTCACAAGTAGTATTAGCCATAGCACGATACTCTGCTTCTGTGCTTGATCTTGCAACAACATTCTGCTTCTTACTTTTCCATGAAATCAGATTACCTCCAATAAGCACACAAAGAGCTCGAAGTAGACCTCCTATCACTAGCATCGCCTGCCCAATCTGCATCTGTATACCCCATGATATTAGTATGACCCCTGTCCATATAAACAATCCCTTTACCAGGTGATCCCTTGATATATCTTAGGATCCGAACAACAGCATTCCAATGACTGTCACATGGTGAGTTGAGAAACTGACTTACAACACTAACCGGAAAAGCAAGGTCTAGTCGAGTCATGGTGAGATAATTTAACTTCCCAACTAATCTTCTATATCTGCCTGGGTCAGGATAGGGCTCCCCCTCATTAGGTAGAAGCTTTACATTTGGGTCCATAGGAGTATCAACAGGTTTACAATCTAGCATCCCTGTTTCTTCTAGAATGTCGAGGGCATATTTCCTCTGAGAAATAGCAACACCTGTTCTTGATTGGGCTACTTCAATCCCAAGAAAGTAACGTAATCCTCAAAGATCTTTGGTTTGAAAATGTTTGAATAAGTGTTGCTTCAATTCCTTAATGCCTTCTTGATCGTCACCTGTAATAACAATATCATCCACATACACCACGAGATAAATACATTTATTCAAGGATGAGCATTTAAAGAATACAGAATGGTCTGCCTCGCAACGAATCATGCCAAACTGCTGGATGACATTACTGAACTTCCCAAACCAAGCGCGAGGTGACTGTTTTAAGCCATACAAGGACTTCTGTAACCTGCAAACAAGATCTGACTCCCCCTGAGCAACAAAGCCAGGTGGTTGCTCCATATAGATTTCCTCCTCCAGATCACCATGTAAGAATGCATTTTTAATATCTAGCTGGTATAATGGCCAGTGTCTCATGGCGGCCATCGACAAGAACAAACGAACAGATGCCATCTTAGCAACGGGAGAAAAAGTATCACCATAATCCAGACCATAGATCTGAGTGTACCCCTTTGCGACCAGTCGGGCTTTCAAGCGATCCACCTGCCCATTAGGACCAACTTTAACTGTAAATACCCATCAACAACCAACTACTGATTTCCCAACAGGAGGGGAAACAAGGGTCCATGTATGATTAGATTACAAAGCCGTCATCTCATCAACCTTTGCCTGTCGCCATCCTGGATGAGATAGTGCTTCCTGAACATTCTTGGGAATGGTAACAGATGACAAGGCAGATACAAAGGCATAATGGGAAGGAGATAATCGATGGTAACTAAGGAAATTGTAAAAGGGATAGGGATTAAAGAACGATTACCTTTACGAAGGGCAATTGGTAAGTCAATAGAAGCGACTGGTTGGACCGCAGTGGGAGAAGCGATTGGAGCGGGAGCTGAATCAAGAGGATCAATACTAGGTGTGGTCTCAGGAACTTTAAGAGCTCGACGCTCATAAAAAATACCATATCGATGAAACGGGCGGTCATCCTGAGGCTGTGCAAGTTGAGGAATGGGCAGTACCTGAGATGGAGTAGAATCGGAGATAGCTGATGTGACAAAGTAGGGGGTATCTTCAAAAAATGTAACATCTGCAGATACATAAAAGCGATGTGTAGAGGGACAATAACATCGATATCCCTTTTGCACTCGAGAATACCCAAGAAAGACACATTTAACTGCCCGTGCAGACAACTTATCATGACCAGGAGAAAGATCATGGACAAAACAGGTAGAACCAAACATGAGGGGGAACAGTACAAAGAGAATCGTTAGGAAATAAAATAGAGTGAGGGATTTTATTACCCAAAACAGAAGATGGCATTCGGTTTACCAAATAACAGGCCGTAAGAACAACGTCACCCCAAAACTTCAAGGGTGCCTTGGCATTTATTAAAAGAGTCCGAGCTGTATCAACAAGATGACGATGTTTGCGTTCAGCAACACCATTTTGCTGTGGTGTGTGAGGACAACTGGACTGATGTATGATGCCATGAGAACTCAAAAAGGATTTAAAAGATGCGGAAAAATATTCTTTTGCATTATCATCGCGCAAAATATGAATTGTTTTTCCAAAGCGATTCTTTATTTGTGAACAAAAGGTTTGAAAGACATCAAATAACTCAGAACGATTTTTCATTAAATATAACCAAGTGCATCTTGAGAAATCATCAATGAAAGTAACATAATACCTATATCCTCGAACATAAGGAATACGACTAGGACCCCAAACATCAGAGTGGATAATATCAAAAGGAGACATAGTTCGACTCATCGGCACTACTAGGAAAAGATACTCTAACATGTTTTCCAAGTTGACACGACTCACAGTTCAAGGTCTTCAAATGTGAAAGATGAGGGACCATCTGCTTTAATTTTTCTAGACTTGGATGACCCAAACGACGATGTAAGAGATCGACAGACTCTGAAACAGCACATACGGTGGATGAGGAAGATCGAAGGTAGTAGAGGTCCTGTGATTCAGATCCAGATCCAATCGTTTGTCCTGCATCTCGGCTCCGTATAACAAAGGAATCAGAATTAAAGGTTATGGAACAATTTAGAGTGCAAGTAATTTGGCTAATTGAAATTAAATTAAAGGGACAATCCGGTACAAACAAGACTGAATTTAAAGGTAAGGATGGAAGAGGTGAAGCTTGACCAATACCAGCGGCTTGTGCTTTAGACCCATCGGCAAGAGTAATATTGTGAGATGTTTTAGGGAATGACAATTTAGAGAAAAGAGAAGGATTATCAGCTAGGTGATCAGAAGCACCAGAGTCTAAAATCAAAGATCCAACAGATGTAGATTGAGAGAGACAAACTTTAGAGTTACCAGTGTGAGCAATGGTGGCCGAAGGAAAAGACGAAGGAAAAGCCTGTTGAGTGGCATTAAATTGAAGATACTCCTTATACTCACTGACCGAAAGTAGATGATCTTTATTTGACTTGGTAGTAATAGTGGGGGAACCAGAAATCAAACAAGGGCTCAAGCTCTTCTTTTCTGCCATGGAAGAAGAGCAACAAAATACAAACAGCAACAAGATTCAATGAAGGGGTAGCACAACGGCAGACCCACAAACCAAACAGGGGCGAAACAAAATCGGGAGAGGACGGTAATCACGGCGGCGGAATCGGCAGCACAAACGGAAGCCGGGAAGGCGGCGCGTGGATTACACACGCCGGAGAGTGAGAATTTTGTCACCGTCGCGTGAGGGTGCGTGACAGCGAATCTGGCTGCAGAGCTTAGGCGGACGTCCGGTCGGCGACGTCTGAGGTGAACGGCAGTGTCACTCCGGTCACCAGGCAACTTTAAAAACTTGGGCCAGTGTTCACAACAGCTGAAACCCAATGAACATACCAAACAGGAACCAACAAGGCTCTAGATACCAACTTGAATATGAAAACCGAATACTTTTACTTGTATATTATTGAATAGGAGTACAAGATATATATATACTTGACTCTAGACTTGATTCCTAGAACAATAAAAGTCTATACTAAGTCCTAGGAGAAATATACAATGAATCATAAGAATATAATGGATGGGAATCCACCGTCCACATAAATCCACCGTCCATATATTAATTATATTCAACAACCGTCCACACCGTCCACATAAATCCACCGTCCATATATTAATTATATTCAACAGATAGAAAAAGCACCAGTGGAGGATGTCACTTCATTGGAGCAAATATGATCTCCTGGTCAAGCAAAAGGCAAAGTATCATTACTCTATCAATTGCCAAGTTTGAATATATATCCTGACTAGTTGTTGTTCACAACTGCTTCGGGTAAAATATCAACTTGAAGATTGTTCAATGTTTGAGCATAATATACTTGTTTGGTGTGATAATACTAGTGCTATTAATCTGTCTAAGAATCCC
Organism: Sophora flavescens; assembly: GCA_030762895.1. Classification (NCBI taxonomy): domain Eukaryota; kingdom Viridiplantae; phylum Streptophyta; class Magnoliopsida; order Fabales; family Fabaceae; genus Sophora; species Sophora flavescens. Next base: position 85,477,079 of record CM061063.1, read on the forward strand.
ATACAGCACTCTAGAGCAAAACATAGAGAAATAAAACATCATTTTATTAGAGATTATGTTCATAAAGGTGTTTTTGAAATTAAGTTTGTAAAAACTGATTATCAATGGGCAGACATCTTTACTAAACCTCTAAGTGAGGATCGATTTGTTTTTATTAGAATGAATCTTAATATGCATAATGTGTCTGAATGAGTGTTTGCTGATATGTTTGAAAATTTACTTGTCTAAATTTTATATCTGCTTGACTCGTCTATTTTCTCTATGCTTCACTCGTCTACTTTAGCCAAGCGTCTGATGATGTGGCTAAAAGCACTTAGTGCTAAACCCTGACTGAGACACGCGTATATTGCATTTTCCCTCCTTTTTTGAAAAACGTTTCATTATATTAACAATTGTCTTTTCAAAATTGATTGGTTGCTATTTATGGCAACTATCTCTCCTTGTTCCCAACGCAAAAAGCACTCCGGCGTTTTAACAAAAGCAACCCGTGTCATTTCAAAACTACCCACTCACAATTTCTCGCTCACAATCTCTCTCTGAATTCTCTTCGTCTTCATTCTCTCAAAACCGTTCCTTTCCAAACCCTAAAAATCTTCTCTTCTGAAACGATGGCGCACCCAAAAGCTTTCTTGAAGAAGTTGCTGAAAAATCCGGACTTTCTCTAACAGAACTGAAGAAAGTACACCCTGGAAGGGTCCCTAACTTCACTGAGCTGAAGAACAAAGGACTGGATGTTAAGCCTGAAATTACTCATGCTGGGTGGCTACCATTCTTCCAAATTATGGAAGATGTCTTTCTTTCCTTGATTAGGGATTTCTAGAAAAACTCTATAGTCACCAAGGACAGCACAACCTTCATGATTTCTAGAGATGTAGATGAGGACCACGTCTTCATTACTCATGAGTCACTCGCTGAAGTGATCAAGTGCTCTAGAGAAGGAGCTGGGTACGACAAGAACTTGATGAAAAATCAATGTGGCGAGATGGCTATAAACCTCATACTGTATGGAGTTCCTAAGCCAAAGGACTTTGATTCAAAATACCTAACACTTAAGGCAAGTTTTCTTCATGTACTTTTAATTAACTGTGATACCTAAAATTGGCTCTAGGGATCATGTGAGTAAGATAGAAAAATTTGCTATCTATCACTTAGTCCAAAGAATCAAAATTGATATCATAGATTTAATTTTTAGACACATGGAGAAGACTGTGAAAGGAAAATGCAAGGGTGGATATCCCTATGGCATGCTTATGACAAGAGTCTTCAGGGTTAATTCTTTGAAAAACATGTCAAAAGCCTTCCATGCTAATCTTTGCACAGAGATAACTTCAAAGACACTGTCTTTGATGAAGGTACAACTTCAACCTATAGTTGAACCTTCTACTGCTGAAGCATCATCATCTGCTGCACCTGCTAGTGAAAGGCTCAGTGTTCCAATTGTTAAGGCTGAACCTTTTGAGGAACCAGTTGAAGAAGAAAGGTCTTGATAGAATGTATCATAGAGTGACAGAGAGAGAGAGGAAGATCAGAAACTGAAACTATAACTATGATTACAACCTTGATAGTAGCAGAAAACTGAGTTGTAATTAAGGTAGAGAATTGTTTTAAGGCTGTTACGACATCAGATTTTTGTTTAAGAAAGTAAATCCATGTAAACCTAGTGTAAGCATCAACAAAAGTGATGTAGTAGGTGTATCCCCCCAAAAGAAGTGTAAAGTGCAGGTCCCCAAAGGTCAGTGTGAATGAGTTCAAAGGCAATAGTATGAGTAGTAAGGGAAGGGGGGGCATGTAATCTATGAGCTTTTCCTAGACAGCATGCATTGCAAAAGTTATCATCAGATGTTATATTCAATGAAGGAATTTTACACAATTGAAGGACAGCCTTTACAGTGTTGTTATTGGCATGTCCTAGCCTATAGTGCCAAGTGGCAAAAGTGCTAGTTACAGTAGAGGACTTAGCTAGAAGTTCACTAGGAGTGAAGAATGCACAGAATGTTGGAAACATGATGGGAGGAAGGCTCCTTGAGTATGCGATGTTCTCGAAACCGTATAGACCATCACCTCCAAGAGAGCCTTCAAGAAGGACTCGATTAGAACCCTGAGATTTCACATAGCATGAAAATGGGTGAAATTCGAAATAGACATTATTATCACGAGCAAATTTGGATACTGAAACAAGATTTTTGGCGATATTAGGTACTAGCAAAAGATTATTTAAAGAGAAAATAATATTAGGACTGGAAGGAGAAGAAAACTGAGAAGAACCTATGGAGTTTATAGAGAGACCTTGACCATTCCCCATTAGAACTTGGTCCTGACCACCAAAAGGGCTACTGTAGCTGAGATTATTTGAATCGGCTGTGATGTGGTGAAAGGCACCTGAGTCAAGGAACCATGCTTGGTTATCAAATGACCTCTGCAAAGGCTCCTGAGTGTTGGGAACGTATTGAGGTTGTTGCATAACCATGTTAGCACTAGGTGGGTGCTTGACAGGGTGATTGAACTGAGCGTAGTTTTGATGAGGACAAGAACCAAAACCTTGGGAGTTATTGTACCCGCGAGAGTCATAGTTGAACTGATTCCCCTGATTATTGGATTGCTGAGTCTAAGGTGGTGGTCGTTGGGGAACAAATTCTTGATCAAATCTGTACCAGCAATCAAATGCTTCAGGACCATACTTATCAGAGTTGACAAGTAGGGTTGGGGCCTCCACGGCCTCTGCCTCGACCACCACGGCCACCACAGTTTCTACCTCCATGGCCACGATTACTACGATAACCATTCTGACTCTGAGGGAAACCACTAGAGTGAGAATTTTCACCTCGGTTTGGCACTTGCGCGACATTCGTAGTTACTGAAGGGGAAGGTGGCTCTTGACGGAACTTCTCAAATCGTGCATCTTGCATCAGAAGGAGGTTCAATGTCATCAATGGAGGTAACACCAGATCTAGCATAGATCATCATAACGAAGGGATTATATTCCTCAGGGAGTCCTTCAAGGACCGTGTCGACATGATCTTGTTCGGTGACAGGATCGCCGATTGCTTCTAGAGATTCAACTAGGGCACGAATGCGCATGAGATACTCAGAAATTGAGCGCGTGCCTTTCTTCGTATTCTTTAGTTCAGAGTGAAATTGACGAGCCTTGGCTCGACGGTGCGCCTGAAACTGCTTGTGGATTTTCTCCCATACTTGCCACGATTGTTTGCATCCGATGAACCTTGGAAGAATCGATGGAGAGAGAGATCCAAGCAACCACGTAAATAGCATTTGGTCCTGGGCGATCCAAAGCTGATACGCTTCAGATTCAATCCCTAGAGCACGATTGGAGTCCGATGTGAACTGAGGAGGAATCACTAGATTCACGACAAAGCATTGAAGCTTGTGCTCGATAATCACAGCCCCGACTTGCTGCTTCCAGAGCATAAAGTTGCTACCGTCGAGCTTGATCGATAGCATAGGGTTGAAACTCAACGGTGCCGGAGACGTCGCCGGAGCTCCGGTGGCAGTTTTGAACGGATTTCAGGTGGAAGCCATCGAAGAGAAGAATCAGGACCAGAAAAAAGCTCTAGATACCATAATAGAATGTATCATAGAGTGAGAGGAAGATCAGAAACTGAAACTATAACTATGATTTCATTGAATGAATCTTGGTTTACAATATTGCAGTGTTGGCTTTATATAGCCATCGATCCTAACTGTTAGAGCAGTTGCTAGCCAACTGTCACCGTCATAACTGAATGATGCTGACTCAGCTCATTTAGTTATGCAGGTACATCATACATATACTCTAATAGGTCTCAACTTCAGAGGAAGAGGAGGAAAGTTACTCGGTCAATTGAAGAAGCTTCTGTGTTTCAAGATGTTGTTGAAGCCTCTCAAGTTGTTGAACATGTTGCTGAATCTTCTGAGCAAGCTGCTGCTTCTGTTCCTATTGCACCTAGTATAACAAAAGTCTTCAAGAGGAAGAGAGTTGTGCAAGCTGAGGGGGAGTCTCAACCAGAAGAGACTGTGATCCCTAAGAAAAAGAGAACTACTGTGGCAAAGAGGAAGATTGTTTTGCTTCCTACTCCCTCACCATCACCCTCACCTCAAAGAGAATCATCTTCTCAACCTCAACAAACAGCCACAACAACGTCCATTCCACAACCTTCATCACCATTACCTGCTATGTCACCACAAAAAGCACCAACACCACCACTACAAAGAACACCATCACCTCAACCACAACAAAAAATCCCCACTCCACCTACTTCACCAAAAATTCCAACTCCATTACACACATCACCTATCCATCAAACTTATGTTTCTGACCCTATCCACCACACTTCTGAACCCAACCCTACCATCTCAGAAACACACATGTCTGAAACTCACTCATCAAAACCTTCCACACCACAAACATCTCACCATACTGACACTCTTCTCACTGAGGATGTCAATGACTTCGCATATTTTGACAATCCCACTCCTCCTCCACCTTCACCCAAAATACTAACCCCTGATCACATCAGAAACCAATGCCAAGTCCCTCTGAGAGTAGTCTTTCCAGACTAATTCTCTGAAACCAAACACAACCTTATCCCCTTAGCCACTATATCTCCCTATCACCTATCTTCGAGAACCACTCCATTCTCTGTCACAGATGAATCTTGCTCCAACTACTTAAATGACAAAGACTTGGATGTGATTGCCTCACTTGAAGCTGAAAGGCAGTTTGTAAAGCTGGATAGAAAATATAAGCCTGTTGGAAAATGGCTTTTCAATCCACATATCTTCATGAAGCCTTCAACTGACATCAAAGTAATGCCTGACTCCATGACCTTGAAAGGAAAGCAAAAGATCGTTGACTTGCCTGGAGATCAACAATTCTGTCTCATCAAGATCAATGACAACAAATGCAAGTACAGGAAGAAGCTTCTGACCACTGAGACTCATCATCAGTTTCTGAAAGTCAAAGACATTTATTGGAGATATGGCTCTAGCTCAGGATTGAAGGAAGAAGAAAAAGTCTCCATCCCAACCAGAGGTAGCCAAGCCTATGCTCTTTATCCTTTTTCACCTTCCATTTACACAATCCCTCCCTTCTTCATGGTTTTCCCCTTCTTTTTGCTAAACTTCCCTGAATCTACTCCTCTTACTCACATAAATCTCATTAGGAGATCTTATGAATTTCTTCTTTCTGTAGTAGATTCTCCTCTTCACCATGAACAAATACATGCTTTTCTAGAGGAATTCTATCCAAATAATGATTTTGTGACAACTCTGTCAACCTGTGTTTTTCTAGACCCTCAGCCTAAGGATGACATTCTTGTTGAAGAGTTACCTCCTACCCCTCCTCCTTGTCCACCACCTCCATCAGCATCTGCAACTACACTGGCCACAACAGATTCTACTGCTCCAGTAGTTGCTTGTGATCCTGCTGCTCATCAGAGGCTAGATGAAATGTCTTCGAGTTTGCAGACTGTCATCCAAAGACAGGATGAAGCAATTGCTCAACAAGCTGCATTTCAAGCTCAGATGTTAGCTCAGCAGCAGGCAATGCAGAAGATGATGGAAGCTTTCTTCAAAAGCCAAGGAGGCCCTAGTTCTTAGATCTTAGGACTTGGTCTTTTTCATTTCCTTCTTGAATCATGCAATTACTAGTCAGTGATGTCTATCACTTGTAACACTTCTGACTCTGGTGATATGAAATGAATTGTTATTTTGGTATTTCTTTTGGCTATCTGTCTTAATATATCTGTTTTACTTACTTTTTGATTGATGCCAAAAGGAAGAGGAAATATAATAGAAAAATAAGAAAATTATTTCTGACTTTGTGCCTTTATGTTCCAAAAGTTATGTTTGCTCTGATATAATTTGATTAAATATATTTATCTGCTATGATACCTTGTTTTTGCTCTAAATAAACTTTTATCTGATGCATAAACTAAGGGGAGCATAACATACTGTGAACAATTATATCTGTTTGGAAATTTTCTCTTTTTTTTTTTTTTGATGTTCAATAAATCAGAAAAGTTATTTGCCAACATCAAAAAGGGGGAGAATGTTGAGACCTCATAAGTCTGAGACACATTCCATGTGTAGATTCTCTAAGTTTTGATGATTCCAAATAGATTAAGTATGGTAATATTGAACCATGTGAAATTACTGACATATCTGATAAGTGTGCAGGAAAACAGACTTAAGGTCACTCATCTATTTTTATGACTCGTCTACTTTTTAGTCGAGCTCAGTTTTTAGACTTGTCTGAAAACCACTAGTCTGAAATTCAATCAAAGACCAAGTCAACGCTCAATCAAGATCTGAGTTTACTTGATGACGTGGCAAGAAGCATCTATCTGAAACAGACTCAGTGAATCACCCGTCGATGTGGCAAGAAGCATCTATCTGAAACAGACTCAGTGGATCACCCGTCTAGTTTTTGGAATACGCTAGCACCCGTCTAGTTTTGGACTGCATGATCACCCGTCTAGTTTTGGACTGCATGATCACCCGTCTACTTTTTGGATTGCCTTTCACCCGTCTAAATTTCCAACACTGCTATGATGTCAGTTTGTCAGAAATGAAGTCCAAGTCACCTTATTCAAATTAGATGTCTTCCTTAAGGATCTCGAAGACCTCTGGACAATAGCTCAAAGGGCAAAAAATAAAGAACGGTTGTTTCAAGGTTTTAAGGAATAAACACGCAATCTTTGTACCACGACAGTAACTTTTTAGCTATTTTAGTACAAAGTAAAAAGTGTTTTCTGAAAAGTGAACTGACCCACGTTGCCGAGAGAGGAAAGCTCTCTCTACTACAAGTACAAGAAGCTTCGTTGCATACTCCAAACAACAGCTACTCAGAATAAAGTGTACTCTTGGACAACCTTGTCAAAGCTCAACGTTCTCAAGCATTTAATGTTTATACAGAACGACTCTTTGGCATTAATTGTGTCTCAAAAGCTCAAATCAGAAGAACACACTTTCTGAAGCTGTGTCTAAACGGATCTCTTGATTGAAGTCTTTAAATAGATCAAACAATGAAGATGAAGACAAGAAGTTGAATATCGTTAAGAACACTGCGCAAAAGTATTTACTCTCTTCATTAACTTCTTCATTCTTTCGTTGAATACACTTTCAATAATTTGATATTAATTCTCAGTCTTTCATACTTCATATTTATTCCACTCTTTGAGTGTGATCTGAAAGACTTGCAAGTTGTATTAATTACACAATACCTTTTTATTCCTTACTGTGTTGAGCCTGAAGAGGCAAGGTGAGCAAAGAATACTTGTTTGAGTGTTGAGCCTGAAGAGGCTAGGTGAGCAAATAATACTTTTACTGTAATTTACTCAGTTATAGTGGAAACTTGGTGCTACCAAGAAACTGGACGTAGCCCTGTGGATTTTGGGGTGAACCAATATAAAACTCTTGAGTGATATTCATCTTCCCTTATCTCTTTATTTTGCTTAAGTATTATTCTATTTAAGCTTTAACTTGGGGAGTTAATATTGTGAATATCAAACTCTGTTTTACTCTTCTCTGTTTGCTTGCGTGTTCTGTCTGAATATTAGACGTATCACTCATCTGATTTTCTCTAATCTAAGTTCTGCTTGTTGTGCCTGCGAAAATCTTTTTAAGTAACCAAAAAAGTTGGTAAATACAATTACCCCCCCTTTTCTTGTGTTAACTTTGGTTATTTCACAAAGCAGGCCAATTGGTTTCAAATAAATGAAGCTTTTATATTGGAATGCTAGAGGACTTGCTAACCTGCATACAAGGTTAGTTTTGAAAAACTTAATTTCTTCTAATAAACCTGATTTTATTTTCATTTCTGAACCTATGATGCTTTTGGAAAACTTTCCTATTAGGTTTTGGTACAAGTTAAATCTAAAAGTGTTTGCTGTGAATAATAGAGGAGACTTAGCTCCAAATCTTTGGTGTATATATCTTAGTTTTATAAATCCAGTGGTAATTGCTTCTTCTAGTCAGCACGTCTCCTTTTCTGTTTTATGTAATAATCAGACTTTCTTTGTTTCTGCCATTTATGCATCAACATCATATAGATCTAGAAGAATGTTATGGCATGATTTGCTTCAGTTCAGGCAGGCTAATAGGGGTCCTTGGTGTTGTATTGGGGACTTTAATTGTGTCCTAGGAGCTCATGAGCATAGGGGTAGAAGGCTCCCAGCTAGGATAGCCTGTGATGAGTTTAGAAATTGGTCTGATGCAGGGAATTTGACTCATAGAAACTAGGGGAGCTGAGTTTACATGGAATAATGCTAGAATAGGGGTTAATCATACTGAAAGGAGACTGGACAGGTCTCTGTGCAATGATGAATGGCTCTCTTATTGGTCTAGTTCTGTCTGTTATACATTGATTAGGCATATATCTGACCATCATCCTATTATGTTCTGTATGCAAAAAGACAATGTAACTTTCAGTTCATCATTTAAGTTTATGAAAATGTGGGCAAGCCACCCTGATTGCAAAGACATTATTTCAAATTCCTGGAACAATCAGGAGACTGGACAGGTCTCTGTGCAATGATGAATGGCTCTCTTATTGGTCTAGTTCTGTCTGTTATACATTGATTAGGCATAGATCTGACCATCATCCTATTATGTTCTGTATGCAAAAAGACAATGTAACTTTCAGTTCATCATTTAAGTTCATGAAAATGTGGTCAAGCCACCCTGATTGCAAAGACATTATTTCAAATTCCTCGAACAATCAGGTTGTTGGATGCCCTATGTTCCTCCTAGCTTAGAAATTGAAAAACCTTAAAAGCATTCTCAAGACTTGGAATAAGGAGAAGTTTGGAGATGTAAATAAAAAGGTGAATGAAGCTGTTAAAAACTTAGAAGCTGTTCAAGCTCAGATATCTGTGATGTTTTGACAGAACAGGAGCAACTAGCTCAAATTGAGTTGAATAAATCTTTGCATTTTCAGGAAGAGTATTGGAAAGAAAAATCTAGAATAAGTTGGCGTTGCCATGGGGATAGAAATACAGCTTTCTTTCATAGGACTACAAAGATTAAACATGCTGTTAACAAAATTCCCATGCTTAAAAATGGATCTACTATTTTAGAAAAGTCAGAAGACATTGAAAATCATATATTAGATTTCTACAAAGATCTGTTTTCTACTGATAACAATTGTAGAGACAATGGCTTGGTTGAAGAAGTTATTCAGCCAATGGTAAATGATGAAGATAACAGTATGTTAACTAAGGTTCTTTCACGGTTTGAAATCAAGGATGCAGTGTTTGGTATGAATGCTGATGGGGCTCCTGGACCTGATGGTTTTGGGGGCTTCTTCTTTCAAAAATACTGGGATATAGTAGGTAAAGATGTGGTGCATGCTGTCAATCAATTCTTTAGACAGGGATGGCTCCTCCCTAATATGAACTCCAACAATATAGTTTTGATTCCTAAAACTGATAATGCTGACTCCATTGGCAAATACAGACCTATATCTCTAGCCAATTATCAGTTCAAGCTAATTACTAAAATCCTAGCTGACAGGTTAGCAAAAATTGTTCCCAAGGTTATTTCTATTAATCAGAGAGGCTTCATAAGTGGAAGGAGCATAACAGATTGTATTTGTGTGGCCTCTGAGGCAATAAATCTACTGAATAGGAAGACCTTTGGTGGGAATGTAGCTCTTAAAATTGATACTAAAAAAGCTTTTGATACTTTGGACTGGAACTTTCTTATTAAAGTTTTAAAGTCTTTTGGTTTTGACACTGTTTTTTGCAATTGAATAAAGACTATTTTGAAGTCTGCTAGGTTGTCAGTTATAATCAATGGCCACTCTGTTGGCTACTTTTCTTACAAGAGAGTAGTGAGACAAGGGGATCCCTTATCTCCTCTTCTCTTTTGTTTAGCAGAAGAGGTCCTTAGTAGAGGCATCACTAGGCTTGTTCATTAAAATATGCTGAAAACCATGGAGGGCCCGAAAGGAATACATATGCCAAGTCATATCTTATATGCAGATGTTATTTTAATCTTCTGCAAAGGAACAAGAAAGAATATTAACTCCATTATGAGCTTGCTTGACAGGTACAGTGAGATTTCAAGTCAATTTGTGAATTGTGAGAAATCTCTAAGATATATTCAGGATCAGTTCCACAAAGTAGATTGGCTACCATTGCTAGCATGACTGGCTTCAGCACTGGTTCTATGCCATTTATGTACTTAGGTGTTCCTCTTTTCAAAGGAAAACCAAAAAAGCTTTATCTGCAGCCAATTGTAGATAGAGTCAAACTTAAGTTAGCATCTTGGAAAGGTGTCTTGCTATCTATAATGGGAAGGGTACAACTAGTCCAATCTGTTGTGCAGAGTATGCTACTCTACTCCTTCCAAGTTTATTCTTGGCCAGTTTCCCTTCTAAACCTAGTTGATAAGTGGTGTAGAAATTTTATCTGGTCTGGCCACATAGACTCAAAGAAGTTGGTAACTGTCCCTTGGTCTGTGATGTGTTCATCTATAGAGGAAGGAGGTCTAAACTTAAGATCAATCAAATCTTTAAATAAGGCTAGCATGATGAAATTATGTTGGAACTTAGTGTCTTCTGATGATCAATGGGCTGTCTTGACTAGAGCTAGAGTTATGCAAAACAATAAACCTAATTATCACATTTCATCCTCAATTTGGCTTGGTATGAAGCCTTTTATGAATACTGTTATGTTAAACACTAGATGGCTTTTAGGAGATGATACATCTATAAACTTTTGGAGAGATAGATGGTTGACAAGACCAATTTTGGATTTCTTACAAATCCCATAACATTTGCATGTGCATCTTAAGTCTTCTGTGCAGGATTTTATTAAAGATGCAGGCTGGATGATTCCTCGATGGCTCAGAAACAAAAGCTATGAAATGGATAATGAAATTAGGCAGTCTGTTATTCCCAAAGCTCTTGCAAAAGATGAGCTCATATGGAGTGGTTCAGATTCGGGTTCCTTGTCTCTAAAGGATGCTTACAAAATGGTCCATATGGATTCAAATCACTTAGGCTGGCCATGTCTAATCTGGAGCAAGGCAGTTCCACCAACAAAAGCTTTTCTAACTTGGAGAATTATGCATCATAAGGCTCCTACAGATGAAAATATGCTAAAAAGAGGATGTGGCATAGTATCAGTATGCAATTTGTGTTGGAACAATTCTGAATCTTCTGAACATCTTTTTATTCAATGTGCATATGCTTCTAAAATCTGGTCTTGGCTTTCTCATATGCTTAACACTCAAATTGATCTATCATCTATGGAAGCTATATTATCAATTCTACAAAAGGATTGGCAGCCACAAGTAAAAGAGTTGATCCTCTCGGGTATAGCAAACTCAATCTATGCTATATGGTCTGCTAGAAATGCTTCAAGATTTGAAAGCAAGTCAATTTCTGCTGAAACCTCAATCAACCAAATTATTGGGAACATTTCCCTTACAGGTAACCTTTCTAAACTGTCAGGTCCCATTTCAGAAGCTGATAGATCCATCTTCTGCAGGTTTCGAGTGAAAGGCAATCCTCCAAAGGCTGGTAGCATAAAGGAAGTCATATGGAAGGCACCTAGCTTCAATTGGATCAAGCTCAATTCAGATGGTGCGGATAAACGCACTCATGGAATGGCAGCATGTGGAGGAATCTACAGGGATCAAAATTCTGCAACTTTGGGAAGCTATGCACTTAATATAGGCCTATCCTAAGCTCTGCAAGCAGAACTCATTGGCATAATGTTTGGAGTAGAAAAAGCTATTCAGAAGGGCTGGAACCACTTATGGATTGAATGTGATTCTCAGTTGGCAATCCAAGCCTTTAAAAACAAGGCAATTGTTCCATGGAGTCTTAGGAATAGATGGGGAAATATGCTGAAATCTTTGAGTAAAATTCGTTATGTATATTCTCATATATATATATATATAAACACAGGGAAAGCAATGTTTGTGCCGATAAACTTGCCAATTATGGCATTGGTGATACTGGTCTAACATGGTGGAACACCATTCCAAACTTCATTAGGGAAGACTATTTCTTAGATAGGATTAGCTTTCCTAAGTATACCTTTTGTTGACTCTTGGCCTTTATGTAGGCCTTTTTATTGTAATTTTTTCTTTCATTAATAAAATAATGGTATGCTGCAAATGATAGACTTTGCTAGGGGTGCCAACATAGTTGGGATGTCTAGCAAGGTAGTGATGCTATTGCATACCATCTTTGATTATTAAAAAAATATATATATGAACTATTTAGGAATTTTCAAATAGGTCTCTATACTTTAAAAGTTTGTAAATGAATCCCTGAACACATCAAAGATTTGTAATTGAATCTCTTGTACACTATTCCGTTAAGGTTCCAAAAAGTATACGGACCTATTTAAATTTTTCTAAAAATATAGGAACCTATTTGAATTTTTCTAAAAAGTTCGGGAACCCACAAACGACAAGTAGATGAAACAATTAACGAAATCCTAACGGATACTTCACGAACCCTAATAAAAAAATGTACGAGGGACCCAATCATAAAATTTATTTGTGTTCAAGGACCCAATTACAAACTTTTAAAGTATATGGAACTATTTGAAAATTCTCAAACAGTTAAGGGACCTGCAAATTAATTTAACCTATTTTATCCCAAACATATAAGAATGGAGCAATGAATATCATTCCTTTTCACATGCATTCACACCTACAAAATGCTCATCTACTTTTTATTTTGGTAACAAAAATGTTTAGGGAAAAGTCATGTGTCAGGAAATCCAGAACCTTTACATCAATGTAATACATTCGGGAAATTAATTTTCTTATTGAAACTCAAGTTTCAAACTCGAGTTACTTAAGAAATAGCATGAAAAAGATAAGTTTTTTATATCAAACATGTGGAAAAAAGTTTGACCGATGTACTTTAAAAAGGCATAAAAGTCTCGATAATATACATAAAAAGACAAATAAAAAGATTTAATTACTCACTAATGCACATAAGAAAGTTTGAATTAACATTATCATATAACATATATAAAAAACAACCAGTTTAACTCTTTCCATTAAAAACTTTGCAAAGAACAAGCCAGTTTTTATAAACTAGTCCAATTCTGCAGTTTTCATTGATTTTGGGTCAGTGAACGTGTTAGGCGGGTTTAAGGTTAAATGGACCAATATGTGGTCCAGTAAGCATTTTGCCAGTCCAGTAAACAAGTTTTTAGAACACGGAGCAAAAGAGGAGCAGAACACACCTTTCAAATTTTGTCCATATCATAAAAGTAAAAATATACCTTAAAGGTCAAACCTTTCTCTGTGATATCAGCAAGATGTAACAGAAACACCTAAAACATTAGAAAAATACATTAGTGGGGAATATTTTTAACTCAAAAAATAAATGAGTAAGTATTCCTGCAGAATTTGTGATTTTTTTTTAATTAAGTTGCAACTGTTATAGAATAACTATGCAGAATTGTTCTCTAGTTTCACTTTCTTAATGGAATCTGGTCTCCAATCTCCCTTATTAATCAAAACTCCTAGTTAAATCAAAGAGTTTGGCTAGTTAAAAGTCTAGTTAAATTTTTTAGGTAAATGGTTTCCGAGACAATGTGTGTGTGTGTATAAACCAGTGCTATATACTCAATCACTATCATACTTACCTTTAATCAACGAGTATAATAAATTTAAATTTACTTAAGAGCATCTCGGTATAGTCCAACAAAAAGCTTGTCCTTCAATTAAGTTACCATAAGCTAGTCCTTCAACTTAAATTTAAGTTTTATGCATTTGAGGCATTCAACCTCTCAAATCAGTAGACTGAGGAATCATAATGATGAATAAAGTGTGTAAGAAAGAACATTCAGAAATGGAGGCATCATACAGCAAAACTTCAAGTTTTTCGGTTCTGGTTTATACATATTATTGGACATGCACGAAAATATGCTAATTTATCAAACATCCATATTACACAATAAGCTATCATGAAAAATATTATATTTTCTACTTAGAAGCAAAAAATCTAGAATAACAATAACAATAAGCTATATAGCAAGGTAGATCAATATCATTAATGAGTCAATTTTTTATCACGTACATTTGAGTAATATTACAACAACGAATACCACAGATGTAGAATTTTATTAGGTTTCCTAAAAAAGGGTACTAAGAATTATGGTTATGAGACTCCAAGCCTATAATTTCATATTAGTAGAAAGGCAAATGTTAATCAGTATCTTAAGAACATTGGTTAAGGAAACAAAAATAGAAATTATACATTGGGAAGTTGTGTATTCGATTTTTTCAAAGTATAAAAGCTACAATTCTCAATGCTAAGTTTCAATTTTTTGATTCCTTGACCAATGCCCTTAGGGCAGTAGTTAAAATGCATATAGACCCCTCAAGAGAAAGGCAAAGACTAATGGAGCAAAAATGCATATAGACCACTCAAGAAAAAGACAAAGAAATGAATAGAATAGTAGACTAACTGCTAATTATATATAGAAAGTAAAATGCAAGTCGCTGAGAGCATTACACCACACAAAAGGTCACAGTTTACAGCATCTCAGTCACATGTTGGATAAAAGTAAAATGCAAGTCGCTCAGTGCATCACTCACAAACAAGTTCTAAACCAACAACTACTTATAAATAAAAATAAATAAATTTGAGAAATGGGAGATGTAGAGCGCAGGAGTTAAAATTTGCAGAAAATACCTGATGAAGTTATGATTGATTCACGAACAAGAATGGTGTTAATTTGGGGGTGGTGGTGTTAATTTAGGGGATTTCGTACTCTGATGGGAATTGGAGATTGGGGCGGGGGTTCGGGTTACATCGAGGGAGTGAGCTCCTGAGCTTACAGTGACTGAGGGTGGAGGCCGCGTAGCTTAATTTGGGGTGGTGGTGTTTTTTTCTTTCTTTCTATATTATTTTATTTTTCTTGTTTTACTTTTTATTTTATTTTCTGTACTTTCTCTCCATTTTTACATGACTTTAATTTCTATACAGTATCATTATATAAAATTTTTACACCAACCTCCAGTGATATCTTAACAAATTATCAAATTAGTATTATTGTTATTTCTCACAGTTATTAAAATAAAATTCACATGTCAAAATATTAATAAATATCAGTGTAAAACTTTTTACACTAACAATATATATTACTTTTAAGCATGACAATGAGATCCAAACCCGTAAGTACCCACCCGACTTTGACAGGAAAACCCCGCTTTGACTGGGGACGGGAGAGGGGATGGGGATACTAATACCCGCCCTGCCCCAACCCTGAACCCGCCTTTTGTTTACGTAATTACAATAATACTCTCATATATCTATGTAGGGGATTTGATTTGTTTTGATTGAAAGGTTCCATTCTATATAAAGGGATACTTAAAAAAAAAAATACAGAATATTTGATTGTGCTTTTATTAGAGTGTTTTGATGCTATCAGTATTATTTGAAGAATAACAAGGTGCTTCTAAAGCACTAGTTTCTTTTTAATTTGTAGCTGAAAGAAAACTAAGTTCCACTATCCAGTTGATTGTTTTAATTGTGTGAATGTTTTATTTGTTTATTTTTTGGAAGTGCATTTTTTTAGTTATTAATTTCAATTAAAACAAAATAATTTTTAAATTTGGTTACTCATTGACGGGGGCGTAGCCCTGTGAGGAAACCCGACACCTGCTGCGGGCGGGGATGGAGAACCCCGACGGAGAGCGGGGGTGGGAAGGTAAAATCCGTCCCCACCTTGTTGCCAACCCTGACTACTTTAATCCATTTTATATTTATTTTTTGTTTTACGTTTAATAGGTTTTTTAGATTAGTAGTGTTATTTGAACACCCCATTTGGGACACCTCCAGCGATACCTAAATATTTGGTTAATCACATATAAATATTTGGTTAATTCAGTTTATTATATGGTTAATAGGTCATCTGAAGCTTATTTTCCATAACAATGTAAATATTTGGTTAATCACATGCAAATATATAGTTAATTCAGTTCTTTATATGATTAATGGGTCATCATGAAGCTTACAATCATTTTTCACAAACATGTAAATATTTGGTTAATCACGTGAAAATATTTGGTTAATGGTTGTGGAAAATGATTGTAAGTTTCAGGATGACCCATTAACCATATAATGAACTGAATTAACCAAATATTTGAACGTGATTAACCAAATATTTAGGTGTATGTAAGGAGGCTAAATTAATGATAACAGTAAATACAATAAGAACTTAGAATAGGGAACAATGCCCTTTGTGGTACTTTAATCAATGTAAGGAACCATTACAATAAGAAGCATTATTGGGGAATAGTTCAGAGAAGGAGAAGAGGTAGAGCCTAAGGAAGAAGAAGAGGGGCCAAGAGAGAAGGAGGGGGAGTCTAGAGACTTGTCCAAATTCTTCACACCTTTTTTCCTACTCCACATTCTGATATAAGTAACCATTAGTTGTAACTAACTTTGCCTCCTTTTCCTTGCTGACATTAGTCTCTCTCATGTGACTCATTTAATTTTCCTTCCAATTCCTCCTTTCCTTTCACTAGTATCATAACATTACCACCCCCATTAAAATTCATTAAAATTGATCTTGTCCTCAAGATCATGGCAATGAAAGTATAGATGCAGGAAGGTGAAATCAAGTTTGTAACCATCTGTGTCTTCAATAAGTGCAAGTACCATGTTGCCATCCTTGCTAGGACCAGGTTCTCTAACAATTTTCGTAACATCAGCAACAACAATACCCGAGTGGCCAAATCTATTTCCAATATCATACTTGTCGATGTTGAGAACAATTATCTCCACCAAGCACTTGGTGTCCATGAGAAATCCAAAGGCCAGGGCTTCTCTAATAGGCATCTTACATAACACAGACACAACACTTGTGGCAACAAGGTCTCCAAGGCAAGCAGTGAAGATAACAAGTATGAGTAAACCCCAAGAAGTTCCTCCACTTATAGTTGCAACATTAGTATTCAACCCACTGACAACAAAATAGAATAGCAAGAAAAAGCTAGTTACAAGGTTCTCTATCTTCTTAGTCCACACCTCATGAGCAAAGGGACCCTACTTTAGCACAATTATGCCAAATAAGGATATTATAGCAAGGATAGCACCAATATGCTCCACAATCTCATATAAGCCGACATTGTTGGGATTTCCCTGAAGGAAAACTTACAAATCTAAATACCATACAGATACAAATCATAGCATGTGATTTGTGTTAATCAAAGTAAAGAGGAGGATTTCATACCTTGGAGATTCGCAGAATCCATCACAGCAGATCAAAGGATGAGAAGAGGATGAACCGTTTCAGAATGTTGGAGAAGATGAGAGGGTTACTCCTCTCTTTCTGGTAGGTTTTGGTTACGTATTCTTGATTGTTAGAATGCCTAATGGGAGGCTTTTCTTATAACCTACCAAGCAGAGTAGGGACCTCTCAATGGGTTAATATTAGAAATGACCCATCCCATCATAGGGTCATTCTTTAGTAAATACCCAACAACTATTTTATCAATTGGTTACGTAATTAGGAATTAATATTATAACCGATAAATTAATAATTTAATTATAATTTAATAACTAATTAATGCTAATCCAACTGTTATACATATTAAAATTTAACATTCTCCCACTTGGATAGCATTAATCAATTATTAAAGAGAAATACCGATTCACGATCAAAGCACACGTTAACTAAGAAAGTATAAGAAATACAAGCTTTAACAATGCGTAAATAGTATCCGATAGGGAAGTAAATCATACATGCTAAAGACTCATATTTCACATAAAGATTGATGAATATAAAATTGCATATAATTAATAAAGAGAAATATGCAATTCAAAAGATGGTCCAAGCATCTTAAAATGCTATAAGAGATATGAAACCAAGAATGACGTCAATTTACATATCTCATAAAAACGATAATGGGCAAATAATGGTTTGGACTCCCACTAATCCAATACATCAAAAAACTTAACTAAGCCCATATGAATTACATGATTCCCGAATATTCCAACAGATTAAGCCTTTGGTTAGTGGATCAAGAAGCATGTTTCCCGTATCTATATGCTCAATACGAGTCTGAAACTCCTGAATCTTCTCTCTAACGAACAAATATTTCACATCAAAATGCTTAGTGCGAGAAGAGCTTCTATTGTTATGAGAGAAGTTCACAGCAGCAGTATTGTCACAATATATCACAAGTGGCCTAGATATGCTTTCAACAATATGAAAGCCTGAAATCAAATTTTTCAGCCACATGGCTTGACAAATAGCCTCATAGCAAGCAACATACTCTGCTTCCATGGTAGAAGTAGCTGTAAGCGTCTGTTTGACGCTTTTCCAAGAAATAGCTCCTCCTGCCATCATAAAGATAAAGCCAGAAGTAGATTTTTTGGTCGTCAGGGCAACCTCGCGAAATCAGAATCAGAATAACCAGTGACCTGAAGTTGATCAGACTTCTTATAGGTCAACATATAATCTTTGGTTCCCTGCAAATATCTCATGACCTTTTTTACGGCTTTCCAATGACCCAAACCTGGGTTGCTCAAGTATCTCCCTAAAGCATTTACAGCAAAAGCAATGTCGGGACGAGTACAAACTTGAGCATACATTAAACTGCCAACAGCGGAAGCATATGGGACCTTTTTCATTTCATTTATTTCTACATCATTTCGAGGACATTGAGATTTAGAGAATTTTTCTTCACCCTTTTGAACAGGTGCAGCACTTGGGGAGCAAGAATGCATATTAAACCTTTTGAGGACCTTTTCAATATATCCTTTTTGAGACAATCCAAGAACACCACGTGACCTATCATGATAAATCTGGATGCCTAAAACAACAGAAGCATCACCAAGGTCTTTCATATCAAAGTGGCTACTCAACATGAGTTTTGTCTCGGTCAGAATTTTAACACAACTGCTAGCAAGAAGTATATCATCAACATATAGAACGAGAATGATGAATTCACCCTCACAAGTCTTCAAGTAAAACACACCGATCCGAGGCATTTTCTTTGAAGCCAAGAGAAGTGACAACCTGATCAAACTTCAAATACCATTGTCCTGGAGGCCTGTTTTGGTCCATAAATAGACTTATTCGACTTGCAAACCAAGTGCTTTTTCCCCTGTTTCAGCAAAACCTTCAAGCTGAACCATGTAAACATCTTGATGAAGGTCTCCATTCGAAATGCTGTCTTCACATCCATCTGGTGAAGTTCTAGATCAAAATGAGCTACCAAAGCCATGACAACTCGAAATGAATCTTTCGTAGAGACTGGTGAGAAAGTCTCCTTATAGTCAATGCCTTCTCTTTGGTTATAGCCTTTAGCTACTAGTCTGGCTTTGTACCTTTCAACTTTACCATCTGGAGTACGTTTGGTTTTGAAAACCCATTTGCATCCAACAGGTTTACAACCAATTGGCAATTCCTCCAGACTCCAAACACCATTATGAGACATAGAAGACAACTCATCATGCATAGCATTCAGCCAATCAGAAGCATGAGAGTTAGAAATTGCCTCCTCAAAGGTAATAGGATCATCATCATCATTGAGGTCAAACTCATGTTCCTGAAGATATACAACATAATCATCTGGTATGGAAGGTCTTCGCACTCTTTGAGAACGTCTTCGTGGAATTTCATCAACAATAAGATCATGTTCTTGTTCATCTACAAGCGGTGCTGCCACACTATCTTCATGTTGAAGATTCTGATTAACATCATTAGCAGGAATCAAAAACTTCTGTAGGAAAAGGAACAGCTGGTATAGGAACAATGGTGCGATCTTCTTTAAGAGTAACTGGTCGTGGTACATCACTCCCACTATCCAAGTCATCCTCAAAGAAAACCGCTCGATCAGATTCGACGACTCGCATAGAATGAGATGGACAATAGAATCTGCTACCTCTGGAACCCACACAATAGCCAATAAAGAAGCCACTAACAGTCTTAAGATCAAGCTTCTTAGACTGAGGATTATAAGGTCTAACTTCTGCCTTACAACCCCATACATGAAAATGTTTCAAACTCGGCTTCTTTCCACTCATGAGCTCATATAGAGTTTTTGGTACAGACTTGCTGGGTACTTGATTTAGAATGTAGACAGCAGTTTTTAAGGCATCTCCCCAAAGAAAGTCTGGCAATGATGAATGGCTCAACATACATCTTACCATCTCCATAAGTGTGTGCGGTTACGCTCTCTCGCAACTCCATTTTGCTCAGAGTACCAGTGCATAATGTATTGAGCTTCAATACCGCATTCCTCAAGAAATCGGCAAAAGGTCCCGGGTTTCTACCCGTCTCATTATATCTACCATAGAATTCTCCACCTCTGTCAGATCTTACACATTTTATTTTCCTACCTGTTTTCAACTCAACAGCAGCCTTAAAGGATTTAAAAGCATCTAGAGAACTAGACTTTTCTTGCAGAAGATCTATCCATCCATATCTCGAGAAATCATCTATAAAGGTAATAAAATACCCATATCCACCCATGGCAGTGGGTGTAATAGGTCCACACAGGTCGGTGTGAATCAACTGTAGCACATCGTCACACCTATTTGCAGCTTTATTCCTAACCTTGGCATAGAATTTGCCCTTGATGCAATCAACACATGTATCAAAATCGGAGAAGTCTAGATCATGGAGAATACCTTCCTTGACTAGCCTCTCAATACGGGGCCTAGAAATATGCCCCAAACGTCGATGCCATAACATAGAAGATTGTTCATTAATCCTACTGCGTTTGTTTCCAACAGCAGAATTGACAGACATGTCATGTAGATCTAACATATAAAGGCCATCACGTAAAACTCCTGAACCAACGGAAACAGAATCTGTATAAACAATCAATTTCCCACTACCAAACTTAAAAGTGTAACCATGTTTATCCAAAGCAGAAACAGAAATCAAGTTCCTTCTCATAGAAGGTGCATACACAGCATCTCTTAAAAGCAAATTATGTCCAGAAGGCAAAAGTAAAGAAACAATTCCAATGTCAATAAAGTAAACTCCAGCTCCATCTCCCATAATAATCTTAGACTCAAGATCACTTGGTTTCCTCGGGCTTGTGAACCCCCGCAAGGAATTCACAACATGAATGGTTGCACTGAATCTAAACACCAAGTATTTGGAGGAACATCGATGACATTGGATTCAAAGCATGTTAGAGCCTTCTCAAAAGTCATAAATTTCTCCCCAACAGCTTTCTGATATTCTTTAGCATTATCGGTCTCTAAGATACTCTGCCTGATGGATTTTTTCCATAGTATACTTCATCACTTTCAGGCACACTCTATTAGAGTATTCCCATTTCTCATAAGCAATCCTCTGTGCAAAGAGACTCATTTATGAGAGCAGCTGGCTTGTCTTCCCTCAAGGCCAGATCCAAGTCAGCAATGGTTAAGTAGAGATTTAGAGTCTCTTTCCAGTCCTCATATTTTGTCCCATTTAGAGTTTTGACAGAATTTGGGAAGGAGGCTGACATAAAACATAGAATAAGGAATCATTAAGAATTGAAGGGTAATATGATTCCATATATATGTTCAGCCAATCTTGCCCATAATACAAATTTCTTATTCATTATAATTCCGCCTAAGGGTCCCGAATCATAATAAATAAGAAATACAATAAGAAGAATAATACAATGTACTGAACTTACATCACCAAAATTTCTAATACCGATAGGGTACTTGAAACCATAATTGACATAAGCTTAAGACAATAGTACAATGTATAATAACGAATTACATTAATAATAGTACACCGATAGGGTATAATTATTATTAATATAATACAAATATAACACATTAGAATAATTAATTATTTAACAACACAAATTTTGTATAATTATACCCACGATAGGTGAGTTCATAACTATACAAAATATCAATAGTCATGCTACAATTATACATTAGAATAATTAATTGTTTAACAACACAAATTTTGTATAATTATACCCACGATAGGTGAGTTCATAACTATACAAAATATCAACAGTCATGCTACAATTATACATTAGAATAATTAACCGTTTAACAACACAAATTTTGTATAATTATACCCACGATAGGTGAGTTCATAACTATACAAAATATCAACCGTCATGCTACAATTATACATTAGAATAATTAATTTGTATAACAAATGCAGCATAGAACACACAACTTAATTCACATAAGGCTCTAAAATTAATTCCATCTATATGACACATGATCAAAGAGAGTATAACATATCATAGTGTCACAAAAAAGTAGAGAACAATCCAAAAATTTTAGATCAAAACCTTAGAGTACAGTATTAAAAAATACAATATATTTTTCGGTTTTAACCATATAAAATATTCGCGAGGCGAGAGGTATCTCGCGAGGCGAATCTTGTGAAAAGTCAGCAACGTTTGGTCTTCTCGCGGGTACTCGCGAGGCGAGCAAAGTGTTCGCGAGGCGACCCTGAAACCTTTCATTTTCCTAGAACAGTCAGCCTTCGGGGTCGCGTGGCGAGGACCATGTTCGCGAGGCGACCCAGAGACCTTTCATTTTCCTAGAACAGTCAGCCTTCGGGGTCGCTAGGCGAGAAACGAATTGCATGGGGCGACCCGCAGAGGATGACAATTTCACTGTTCTTCTGGCTTTCAGGTTCGCGAGGCGAGAATAATCTCGCGAGGCGAATCTGGAATTCCAACTGTTGCTGATGCCCAGAATCGCGAGGCGAGCAAAACTCGCGGGGCGATTAAACCAGTTTCACGCAAAAGGGAAACGAAAAACATCGATTTCTCACGTTTTATTAAATGAAATCCAACGATTTTCGAGTATGTTACTCGAATAATATGTGAGAAGAAAAAACCCTTAAAAATTTTTCAAATCATTGGCTGAATCATAGTTTCAATTTTGAAGAACAAGGCATGAAAACGAAAGTTGTTGAAGGAAAACTTACAATTTTCATATTGATATAACATGATATGAAAATCCCTAACAATTTTCGCGGTAAGCTATAACATGTATCTATCCATGGCTCTG
Source organism: Sophora flavescens (assembly GCA_030762895.1). NCBI lineage: Eukaryota > Viridiplantae > Streptophyta > Magnoliopsida > Fabales > Fabaceae > Sophora > Sophora flavescens. The sequence continues at coordinate 85,500,063 of CM061063.1, forward strand.
ATACCAATTGAAGGAAAACTTACAAATCTAAATACCATACAGATACAAATCATAGCATGTGATTTGTGTTAATCAAAGTAAAGAGGAGGATTTCATACCTTGGAGATTCGCAGAATCCATCACAGCAGATCAAAGGATGAGAAGAGGATGAACCGTTTCGAATGTTGGAGAAGATGAGAGAGGTTACTCCTCTCTCTTTCGGTAGGTTTTGGTTCCGTGTTCTCGATCTGTTAGAATGCCTAATGGGGAGGCTATTCTTATAACCTACCAGCAGAGAGTAGGGACCTCTCAATGGGTTAATATTAGAAATGACCCATCCCATCATAGGGTCATTCTTTAGTAAATACCCAACAACTATTTTATCAATTGGTTACGTAATTAGGAATTAATATTATAACTGATAAATTAATAATTTAATTATAATTTAATAACTAATTAATGCTAATCCACTGTTATACATATTAAAATTTAACATTCCCTGCCATGACAGTAGGACAAATCTAGGAAACCAGTATCCAGTATATTCAGCCTCTTAGTGATGTTGATTGACACACATTTTGAAGCCAAGAAAGAATAAGGGACCACAAACAATAGTTGAGTACCCTCTAGCAGACGACTCACTATGTATTCTTGTGTAGCATTCAATTGTAAGTTGGTCAAAATCTCCATGTCTTCATGAACAGAATTCACATTATCAAAGTGTACAAGTCCATCAATTTCTGTTTGGGTAACTAAACCTATAGGTATTTTGGAAGAAAGGAGCTGGACTATTAGTTCAATGAAAATAGTGGCAGCCATGGTCTCAACAATGGAAGTTGCCCAACTAGTAATGGCATGAAATAAGTGCAACACTATCACATTAAGGCCACACACAATTCCCTTGTTCCTCTCATAATTTGCTGTAAAACCTTTATGACCAAGAGGTGCATCAAATGTCAATTTAAGGCCAAGGATAATATATGTAACAACTAACAACATCATTTTCCAATTGATCAGTAGTATCATCATCAGTAACCTTGGTAAGAAAATTACAATTTTCACTAAACCAGATGGAGGTTCTTTCTTTTGCCATATTTATGTCATATCCATAACCATCAAGAAAAATCAACAATTTAATAATAGAACCAGAATTACCTATGTAATGAGGTTGAATCATCTCAAGCCAATTACCTATGTAATGAGGTTGAATCATCTTAAGCCATAGTACACCAAGGTCATAAACAAATGATTTAATGGAATAGAATCCCTCCATAGTATACTCTTGAGCCATGTATCCGTATGTCCCAACTATTGTAGCAGTGTTAGTTGCACCTTCACTTCCTGTAATTATCCTAGCCTTTTGAAGGTCTGAAATCTTTGGAGTCATGTCATAGTTCAGCAACACATTACATGCTGTTAGGTCTCTCTGAATTATTTGAAGGCGAGAATCTTCATGTAGATATAGAATTCCCTTCGCTATTCCACTTATTATATCAAGGTGTTTAATCCAATCCAGCTGTGTCCATTGCATCATGTTGAAAATGGTAGTATGAGGACTACCATTGGGCAGAAATTCATATACAAGAAGCTTTTCATCTCCATCTACACAAAATCCCAGAAGTTTTACAAGATTGTTATGTTGAATTTTCATTATCAGCAGAACCGCATAAATGAATTCTTCAGTGCCTTGCTCCCCAAAGTTATGAGATTGCATTGTAAGAAGTTGTGGATGTGGTTTAGAAGCAGAACACCCACTCCGTGGTAACCAGCAGGTTCGGAGGGTTCATTCTTCCCACTTGTGTGGCAACTCAGATCTGGTGGCTCAGGTGGCGGTGGAGGAGTGGCCACTGCACAATGGGTCGACTCTGGTGGTTTAGGTGGTGGATCAAAAGCTGATGATGACTAACAACATACAATTTCAACAGATGATCAAGGCAAGAATATATAGTCTCAATAGTCAGTTAAATGGCGCCGTCTTCAATGCTCACTGGTAGGTTTGGAGGATCCATCCTCCATGACTTTGGACCGTAGATATAGTATTATTTAATTTGGACGGCCCTGATTGTAATGGAAGAAACCGGTCATTTTTAGTTAGTAAGTAATACTTGGTAACCAGCAAACTGTACAGCCGGTCTCTAATTAATGAGCCACGTGCAAGAGAAAGGGGACATTACCAAGTATAATGTACACTTAGCATAAAATAATAATGAATCTGTACACTTAGCATAAAATAATAATAAAATAATAAAATAATGGGTTTGTTTGATAAAATGTCAATAAAATTCAAATGAATAGAAAAAATAATGGAAGAAAGTAATAAAAATATTATCCAACTAATAGAAAATACTAATAAATTTGCAAATTACACCTATAATAGAATACAAAAATGGTAAAGTGAAATAAATAATATAAGAGATACACTAAATAATATAATTAAAGGTAGGGAAATAGATAAAAATAAAGATATTGAAAAAATTACAAAAGTTCTTGAACAATTAGAAAAACTTTTTTGTAACCCAAAAAAAAAACATTTAGAATATGAAGAAAAGAATAAATGCATAACAATATTCGAATCAGAAGAATTATTAAAATCAAGAGAATTAGAAAAAATAATAATAAAACAAGAAACAAGTCTAAAACCATCAAGATTATCCCTACTAGTTGTTGTTTTGGCTTCAACGACTCAAGAGGGGGGTGAATTGAGTTTTCAATAAAATCTTTCCCTCTTAAAAACTTTTCACAAAACTTTACTTTTCATAGTTGTGGATTTGTGGTCTCGGGATCTTCTACAAGATCAATGAAGGGTATATATAAAATCTTGAATAGAAGTTGATGAGGATAAGAAGGATTTATTCAGAATTAATTCAGAATAGGTTCAGGTTCAATAACTCAGTAATAACAAAATACAGATCAAGAACAGAAATTATATTGAATCAAAGTCGCACGTTCTTGAACATAAACAGAAAGTAAAGGAGTTTAAGTTTAGAGATACCACACAACCAGATTTATTATGGTTCAGTCACCTCCACTGTAACCTACATCCAGTCCCCACTCCACCTGTGGGATTTCACACACTAACACACAAGCTTTGCCAGGTAACTTGAAAAACCTTTACACCACAGAGCACTCCTTCACCTCGAGATACCACACTCTTGTGAAGAGCCTCAATGTTCAACCTTAGGGATACCTCACCCTAATCACTCAGAGAGACTCCCTCTCTCTTTATAATCAAAATGTGAAACAAAAGTTGATTCCTAACTCTCAATAGTCGGATAAACAAATTGAAGCACTTATGAGTATTGAAAGACTCTTTTCACAATAAGCTCAAGGAAGATGATGAATGACTTTCACAATTTATTTCTTAAATTGATTTCGTAAAACTGTGATATGTTATGATATTCGTATATGTTGTAAAAGTGTTCCTTTGATCCCTCTTTATATAGAAAACAAGTTATAGTCGTTGGGATCAATCAAAACAGATTTGGATCTGATTTAACAGAAACTATTTTCTTGAGGCTGGTTATTGAAATAAGATTCTGATAGTATTTGTAGAATTCGCGTCCATAAAATAACCGAGTTCATCTAGCCATTAAGATTTTACATTCGGATGAGCTAGTAGACGAGCTCCATTTAGTAGACGAGCTCCATATGGTAGATGAGCTCCATATGGTAGACGAGCTTCATATGCTACTTTAGTGGACGAGCGCTTCTGTCACTTTAGTGCACTAGCGCTTGTTTCACTTTATTGGACGAGCACTTCTGTCACTTTAGTAAACAAGCACTTATGTCATTTAAGTAGACGAGCACTTATATTATTCCAGTGTTGGACGAGCGCTTTTGAAATCTTATTTCCAAAATTCATTTTCATTAACGAAAACTTATTCCTTTTAATGCAGGTTATGGAAAAAGGATTTTGTTGATGCATCTTTTTAATTGAGCTATTTGTGAAAAAGAGATTTCATCTCTTACAAATAATCTAAGACTTGAATCTAATTTCTCCTTTAAGCTCTTGTCTAGATGATTCCTTGATATTCATCCTTGGTCTTTGATTCCTCCAAGTTCTTCCTTTAATATTCTCCCCTGATAGCTCACTGAACTTGTTGATCACTGCTTGATACCTGTCTTTGCTATTTGATACTAAAACATTTGCATACACATTAAGTTGTATTTGTCATATATCAAAATCTCTAAATCATTGAGTCTAACAATCTACCCCTTTTTGATTATGAGAAACCTTTTAACAAATTATAAGATCAGAGTATAAGTGTAGCAGACGCTAAGTGTTTTTAGCAGATTTATATCATGGTATCAAAGCAGTCAGAGCAGAAGTATATCAGAGCAAAAAAAAAATATTATCATAGCAGAATTTGATTTACTTCCCATTAATCATGTAAGCTTATAAGCTCCCCCTCAACATATGCATGTATAATTCGTTTTCTCTATATTATACCTTTTTTATATGTATAATTTGTTATTATCCCCTTTCTCTATATCATACTTTTTCCTCCCCCTTTTGGCATTATCAAAAAGGTAAAGAAAGGAAACATTTAAAGCGATAGATAAGGTAAGAATGTAAACCTTCAAACATAGCAGATAGTATTGATCAATTATGCCCAATCATCTTCTAATGAAAAAGAAGCTTTCCTTGTCTAGAATTTGGAGGAATGAATTGATGTTGTGAGCATTGTGGCGCAATGATTGGTATGAGGAGCGGTCAGAAAAACATAGAAATGGTTCCAATGTAAATTATATGTTACTACCACGTTTTTACCACGTTTGTTTTTCCTTATACTGAACCCTTTGATTTTGGCATACTCATTATAGAAACCATAAGCAATGTCTACATCTGCAAAGACCATGTCAATGACATCACTTGCTGTTAAACAGCTAAAGTCAATATCACTTATGTTACGAACAACCGGATCATCCTCATTATCTTCATCACCGATTGAAACATCTTCGCCTGCATCATCATCAACCTGGACTTCATCTTCCTCTTGCTCTCCATCTTCATCCAATACATCCTCCCCTGTTTCACTTTCTCGCTTCCGAATTAGCTTCTTGCTCATATTCAGTTTCCTCCAAACTTCCCAAATCTTCTTCCCCATCATTGTGTCTGTCCTCATCATTCAATGATATGTCTTCTATGCCCTGCAATACATGCCGACAAAATTAACCACCAGCTTTAAACACCTCATTAATTCCAATTTATCTTCATCATCTCATCCCAAAAAATTCTATACAGCCTATGTTCCCAAACGATGTCTATACATTGTTGCAGTAACCAAAATAGTTACAGTGATATATCTTCTATTCCTTGAGCAACCAAAATAGTTACAGTAAACCACACAAAAATGCTATATTTCACGTTGTCATCATCGCATATGCAAATGACATTTTTTTGGCAAATCTTTATCCTTCATCATTAAAACTAACTTGAACACTTCACCTAATTCAACCTACTTCTTCTCCAATGTTTACCCATCTATACATTTCCAAATTATGCAAACATTACGTTATGCAAAATACTAGAGCAAGCAAACTATTATTAACCACATAACCTATTACATGCATCCAATTTAATCAGTTCAAAGTATGCAAAAAAATAAAATAAAATAACTCATTCAGGGTTTCATCTTCAATGCTTGAATCATACAAATAAAATGTTAACATTAACAGACCTCGGGGGTTAGGGTTCCCAGAAGGGGTGATGTAAACCAGACTTACACTGTTCATGTTAGTGTTCCTAATTTTTTTTACAGAGGATAACAAACCCGGTGATCCGAGTCTTCCTCCATGTATTAGATGACATGAACACAACCAAGGATACGCAAACTCCAGAGGTCCAAAGCAAGTTGCTTTCCGGCCTCTCGCTCCTAATCGTCGCTCCTCGTTGTCCGGATCTACACCCATGACCGACAAGCACAGATCCGCACGATCAATCCTTCATTCTTCTGGCACCAACAATCACCCCTCTAGAGAATCTATGATGTAAAATATAGCAATGTCGTTTTCAAAATGTTAACAATGACTTCTGTAAATCGCCTTTAATTAAAGAAAACCCTCAGCACCACCACCGTCGATAATTGCTCATGGAGATGTCTTAAATGTCTCTTCGTGGTTTTGAAAATGCTATATGTCTTAAAATGCTCGTGCAACCGGCCAAACGACCAAGGAACCGGCTGATTAACATAATAAAAAATTCGAAAATGGTCCAATGTTTACCGGCTACTTCATGTGTCGGTCATTTTTTAAGTGGAGGATCAATCCTCAACTCGTAAGAGTGAGGATTGAAGACTCGCTCAGCTTAAATAGGTCTTTGTCGCCTCTTAAACCTTTGGAGGATCGGTCTCTCTCTCAATGTTTTCTATACAATTTTTTTAAAACAAAAATAGAATGAAAAAAATGACATTTTTGTAAGGATTTAATTTGTATACACTGACGGTGTAAAGTTTTTTTACACTGTCAATCAATTAAAATTTGACAAATCATTACAAATCTTTGACTTTTATCCTAACCACCTTAAAAATCATCAATTTCGTGATTTGTGATTGATTATCAGTGTAAAATTCTTTACAATGACAGTGCATAGAAATTAAACTCTTTTTGTAATTATTTTTTAAAACAGTAAATGAAAACATAAAACTGAAAGCAAAGTAAATAAACTCTACTAATTCCGTAGGTCAAGTCGATAAATCATGATGGCTCAATAGAATTTCTAGGCACAACCATATTAACGAAATTATTTATATCTATTTAACTCGATCGATGGTATCAATTGCAAATGACGAATCCACAACTCACCATTCCTGACATAGAAGTGAATCCAAAAAATATGAATCAAGGCCAATCGTTCATCAACATTAAGAGCAACAATTAATATATCCAGATAAATTGTTCATAGAATAATGAGGAAACCGATAAAACTTCAAGTCATGGATTACATTAAAACTCAACCCTAAGGGTGTGTTTGGATGGAGAATTTGTAGAGGGTGAAGTATTTTAAGAGGGTAATTAAAATACTTCACTCTGGAATACTTTGTTTGGGTATTAACTATGAAGGATTTTAGAAATTAACGGATTTTATGAGGGTATTTTGTTTAATGTAAATTTGAGGAATTTGAAATACCACCTAAAGAGGTGGTATTTTGAAATTCCCTATCCTTACTCATGTGCCACCTACCACCGGCACTGGCCCCTGAACCACCCGGACCCAGGCTCGGACTCCCCAGACCCGACCCGGTCCCCCTGACCACCGGGGCCCGACCTCGGTCCCCCGGACACCCGGTTCATGGGTGAATGCCCCCGTGATGAGTGTGATTTCACCTCATTTTCCATGTACATTTCTGCATGCATTTGCATTTAGTTAGGCCATTTTAGTTGGATTTTGTTTAGTTTTTCATTTGGAACGGATAAGGTAGTATCGTGTGTTGTTTTGCAGGGATTTTTGATTAAATGCCCAAGTTTTAGCCATGAGGAAGCTGAGATGAAGAGAAGGCCTGGCGAAGAAGAAGGGGGCCAAAAGTCAGAACCGTCACGACCGGCCGTGATGGCTATCACGGCCGTGACCCAAAACCAGCAAAAGTCGAGACGATCACGGCTTGGCCGTGATAGAGATCAAGGGCGTGAAAAGTTGGTTCGCGACGCGATGATAGCTCGCCTCGCGAGAGAGTGATTGTGCCAAAACCACCAAAAGTCGAGAGACGATCACGGCCTAGCCGTGATGTATATCACACTGCGTGACCTAAAACCTCCAAAAGTCGAGACGATCACGGCCTGGCCGTGATGGGGATCACGGCATCAAAGTCGGCTCGCGTCGCGAAATAAGTGCTCGCCTCGAAAAAGAGTAGTTTGGCCAGAATGGAAGAGACAGAACCCGTCACGGCCTGGCCGTGATGGCTATCACGGCCGTGACCGGCCACGAGTAATAAAAGAACCGAAAGGTAACAGAAGAAAAGGCATTCAGAAAAACCTAAAGAAAAATCCTCTCTGCTTTGGTGGGCTGGTGTGCATCACTCCATGGAGCCTCTCTCTTTGTTCATCTCTGTAATTCTCTCTTTTGTTTTGTTTTCAATTATGTGTAGCTAAACTCCCCTTTGTTGGGGTTAGACTATTGCTATCCTGAACTTGGTTGTAAAATGACTTGATTATAATGCAGTTTCCTTGTTCTTTATGAGTGTTGATTCCATGCTTAATGCTTTCTTAGGCTTGATCACCCTAGGAATGATTAGTTGCTTTAATAGATGACTGGAAGGTTGGTGTTAAAGCTTGCTCATGAATCAAATGCCGAGTAGTTCATGAGCCTAGGAATAGGTCTTGAGGTGCTTGCAATCTTATAAGTCTTTACTTAATGCAAAATCTCAAAGTTAATCCACCTAAGGAATTAGGGTTTAACTTGGGGTTTTAGGCTCAATGCACCTAAGGAATTAGGCTTGAGTATCTCGAAAAGACTTGATTGTCATAATAGAACTAGGAACTGTGTTAGTTATCATTTCATAACAATCAAGGGAGGATTAGCTTAGTTTAACCCTAGCAATTCTATCTCATTGTTATTCATCTTTCTGTTTTCACATTAACTGTTTGAAAAAAAGTCCAAAAAGAACAAAAACATTTTCTTCTTGTTTGCTTGTTAGATGTTAGAACAACCTTCACTCCAAAATTCGATCGCCTAGATAGTAGTCAAATTTGCGAAGTGGTAATTGTCCACGATCCCTGAGAACGATATCCGGTCTTACCGTTTTATTACTTGCAACGAACCGGTACACTTGCCGAGTCCGTGTCAAGTTTTTGGCGCCGTTGCCGGGGATCGGTGTGCCAATATCACCAGTACCAAAGGGGACTCCTAATTTAGGCATTTTTACTGTTTTCCTACTGTGTTTTTTCGTTCTTATTGTCTGTATCTCTGCTGTGAATTTCTGCAAGTGCCGTTTTTCTGTTTGTTCTGTGCTACTCCGTTTGTTCAGTGTATGCGAGGTACAATCGACCCAGGTGAACTCCAATTCGAACCTCCGAGATCGAGAGACTCGCAGAAGGAATAGAAAGAAAACCAAGGCAAGACAGACGAGAGAAAGAGCATCTTCTAGTAGACAAGAGCAAGCAAGTTGAGTTACCCAAAGTGTGCAAGAACCACAAATTGAAGTAGCACTGTCACCATGGCAGAAGAGAATGCACCAAGGAGAACAATGGGGGACTACACTTCCCCCTAGAGTTGATAGATGTGGAACTCCGATTGTGAGACCTGCGGTGGCCTGCAATAATTTCAAATCAAGGCATCACTTCTCCACCTTGTGCAGCAAAACCAATTTGGAGGGTTGGAGAGTGAAGATCCTCATGCTCACATTGGTACTTTCATTGAGCTGTGTGACACCATCAAGTTAAACGGAGCTTCCGATGAGGCCATTCGGTTAAGGCTTTTCCCTTTCTCTTTGAGGGATAGAGCTAAGGCATGGCTTCAATCTCATCCTCATGGAAGCATCATCACCTGGAACGACTTGGTCGGCAAATTTTTGTCTCGCTTCTTCCCTCCGTCAAGGATGATTAAACTGAGATCAGAGATCAATGCCTTTGCACAGAGGGATGGTGAGTCGCGCTATGAAGCTTGGGAGAGATTCAAGTCTTTACTCACAGCTTGTCCAAATCATGAACTAGAGACATGGCAGCAGGTCGCAACTTTTGTTAATGGGCTCAACAGGAATTCAAGAAGTATGATTGAAGCGGCTGCAGGAGGGACATTGAGTCAAAAGACACCGGAAGAAGCAAAGGACTTGATTGAGAACATGGCTAACAATGACTATCAAATGCCTAGTTCTCGGTCAATGGTCAATAGAGGTGTTCTAGAGCTGGATGAAATTGGCGCTCTCAAGGCACAAATGGCTATTCTTACCAAGCAATTGGGGTCGGTTCAAGCGCAGAATTCTCAACCGCAAGTCTGTTCAAGTTCAAGGTGCCTCGGTGTGTGATTTCTGTGGAGGCAACCATGCAAATGGAAACTGTGAGATCAATGTGGTTGGAAGCTCGGGACAAGAAGAGGTAAATTATATGGGCAACCAAGGGCCTAGAAATGATCCCTACCCAACACCTACAATCCGGGGTGGCGCAATCATCCCAACTTTAGTTGGAGACAAGGACAAAGTTCAAATACTCAAGCAAAGCCTCCTCAAGAGAGTTCAAGCAAATTGGAGAACCTTCTAGGCCAGTTCATGCAAGCTACTCAAGAGACTATAAAGAATCAGAATGCCTCAATCAAGAACTTGGAGCATCAAATGGGCCAACTAGCAAGGCAGATGGCAGAGAGACCTCAGGGACAATTGCCTGGGGATACTGAGAAGAACCCAAGGGAAGATTGTAAGGCCATTGTTACAAGAAGTGGGAGAGTGTTAAATCCACAAGAAAAAGAGAAGGAAGAGAAGACAAGTGATGCTGGAATTGATAAGGGGCAGTTTGAAGAGGTAAACAATGAAGAACCCGGAACTTCCCAAGGTACTACCTCTATCCCTATTGATGTAGAAGCTGAAGAACTGTAGAGGGAGAAATTGGTTGATGAAGAATTTGCGAAGAAGAAGACTAGAAGACAGATTCTGGAAGAGGTTGATAATCCCAAGGAGCTGCCCCCATATTTCAGAATCCCGTACCCCCAACGGTTGAAGAAAGAGGCAAAAGATCAGCAGTTTTCTAAGTTCCTGGATGTATTCAAAAAGCTACAAATAAACATCCCGTTTGCTGAAGCTCTACAGCAGATGCCTTCCTACGCAAAATTCATGAAGGAGATCCTTACAAACAAAAGAAGGTGGAAGGAGGAGACAGTTATGCTTACTGAAGAGTGCAGCGCTATACTTCAAAGGAAGCCGCCAAGAAAATGAAGGACCCGGCCAGTTTCACCATCCCATGCACTATAGGTCATCTGAACATAGGGAGAGCATTGTGCGATTTAGGGGCAAGTATTAATCTGATGCCGCTCTCCATTTTCAAGAAGCTGGGGATTGGTGAAGTAAAACCAACAGGGATTTCTCTTCAACTGGCAGACCGCTCAATTACATATCCCTATGGTGTTGTGGAGGATTTGTTGGTGAAGGTAGATAAGTTCATTTTTCCAGCAGATTTTGTGGTGTTAGATATGGCTGAAGATGGTGATACTCCTCTGATTCTTGGGAGACCATTCCTAGCAACAGGTAGAGCCTTGATCGATGTCAATCAAGGGGAATTGGTGCTTCGGGTACAAGACGAAAAGGTCACTTTTAATGTGTTTGAAGCGATGAAGCACCCAAGCGACAAGGACACATGCATGATAGTGGACCTCATTGATTCATTATCTGACAAGAGGTTGCACCATAAGTATTAATATACGTTATAAGCCCCTCTAATGGTAGAGGATGTAGAAGAAGAAGTATGTGCAGAAGAAGTTGATCTCATTATTAAATCTCTGGAGGCTTGTCTGGTTGTGAATACTGATGAAGACAAAGTGGTGGAAGATGTGAGAATTGAAGACAAGGGTGACCCACCGGTGCTAGAGTTGAAAGAATTGCCATCCCATCTCCGTTATGCTTTCCTTGGGATGAACTCTTCATTCCCAGTTATCATCAGTAGTGGGTTGAATTCCTTGGAAGAAGAGAAGCTGTTGAGGGTGCTTAGGGAGCACAAATCTGCAATTGGATGGTCTATGTCCGATTTGAAAGGGATAAGCCCCTCCTTCTGCATGCACAAAATCCGTGTGGAGGAAAAATTCAAGCCGGTTAGGCAACCGCAAAGAAGACTCAACCCGAATATGAAGGAAGTTGTGAGGAAGGAGATTGTGAAGTTGTTGGATGCGGGCATTATCTATCCCATCTCCGATAGTCCATGGGTGAGTCCGGTCCAAGTTGTGCCGAAGAAAGGGGGGATGACAGTGGTAGCGAATGAAAAGAATGAACTTATTCCCTCTAGGACCGTGTCTGGATGGAGGGTATGCATTGACTACAGAAGACTGAATGAGGCCACTAGAAAAGACCACTTTCCATTACCCTTCATTGATCAGATGCTAGAGAGGTTGGCGGGCCATGCTTTCTATTGTTTCCTTGATGGATACTCCGGGTATAACCAGATTGTGGTTGACCCGGAGGACCAAGAGAAGACCGCTTTCACCTGCCCTTATGGAGTCTATGCATACAGGAGAATGCCTTTCGGGTTGTGCAATGCACCCGCCACTTTTCAAAGGTGCATGCTATCCATATTTTCTGATATGAATGAGAAATTTATTGAGGTATTTATGGACGATTTTTCTGTATTTGGTGATTCATTTGATAACTGTTTGAATAATCTTGCCTGTGTTCTAAAAAGGTGCCAAGAAACTAACCTCGTTTTAAATTGGGAAAAATGCCATTTCATGGTTAGGGAGGGTATAGTTCTTGGGCACAAAATTTCATCACGAGGGATGGAGGTTGATAGAGCCAAAATTGAAGTGATTGAAAAACTTCCTCCTCCCTTAAATGTGAAAGGTGTTAGAAGCTTCCTAGGGCATGCGGGTTTTTATAGAAGGTTCATAAAAGATTTTTCAAAAATTGTGAAACCCTTATGCAAGCTTTTGGTAGCTGATACTCCTTTTATATTTGATGATGATTGCATGCATGCCTTCAAAATTTTGAAAGAAAAACTCACCACCGCACCGGTCATTGCTCCTCCAGATTGGAGTTTACCTTTTGAGCTAATGTGTGATGCAAGTGACTATGCGGTGGGAGCCATTTTGGGGCAAAGAAAAAACAAAGTGTTGCATGTCATTTACTATGCCAGTCGTGTGCTTAATGATGCCCAATTGAATTACACTACGACTGAAAAAGAATTGCTTCTTGTGTGGTATTTGCTTTTGATAAATTTAGATCCTACTTGATTGGTTGTAAAACTACAGTCTACACTGATCATTCTGCTTTGAGATATCTTATGAATAAACAGGATGCTAAGCCAAGGCTTATTAGGTGGATACTGCTACTCCAAGAGTTTGATTTGGAAATAAAGGACAAGAAAGGAGTGGAGAATGTGGTAGCCGACCATTTGTCCAGGCTTCCACAAGCAGATGTCCAAGCAGAAGCAAAGTTTCCAATTCAGGAGGAATTCCCAGATGAACAGTTGTTTGTGGTGCAAGTGGCACCTTGGTTCGCGGATATTTCAAATTACAAGGCGGCCAATAAAATTCCTAAGGACTTCAATGCGCAACAGAGGAAGAAGCTCATTCATGATGCCAAGTTCTATATTTGGGATGAGCCGTATCTTTTCAAAAGAGGTTCAGATGGAATTCTGAGGAGGTGCATACCTGAAGAAGAAATTAATGGGGTGTTGACCCACTGCCAAAACTCACCCTATGGAGGACACTTTGGTGGTGAGAGGACCGCCATGAAGATTTTGCAAAGCGGGTTGTTTTGGCCCACTATTTTCAAGGACTCCCGAGCTTGGGTGATGAATTGTGATAAATGCCAGAGGACCGGCAGTATTTCCAAGAGAAATGAGATGCCCTTAAAGGGTATATTAGAGGTGGAGCTCTTTGACGTATGGGGGATTGACTTCATGGGTCCTTTCCCGTCATCTTACAACAACAAGTACATTCTGGTGGCAGTTGATTATGTGAGCAAGTGGGTGGAAGCCATGCCAACTCTGAAAGATGATGCAAGAACTGTGATCAGTTTTGTGAGGAAGAATATTTTACCCGGTTTGGGACCCCTAGGGCTATCATTAGTGATGGGGGTACCCACTTTTGCAATAAGGAGTTCAATGCAGTGCTTGCCAAGTTTGGGGTGAACCACAAAGTTACCACACCATACCATCCCCAAACCAGGTGGGCAAGTGGAATTGTCCAACCGGAGTTGAAGAGGATTTTAGAAAAAACCGTGAACAATGCAAGAAAGGATTGGGCGAAGAAGTTGGATGATGCACTTTGGGCCTATCTGATTGCTTATAAGACGCCTATTGGTATGTCACCGTACCAATTAGTGTTCGGAAATCATGTCACCTTCCTAGAGCTACAACACCGTGCTTTTTGGGCAGTGAAGGCCCTAAACTTTGATACAAGGCTGGCCATGGATAAGAGGATGCTTCAATTGAATGAGTTGGATGAGTTCCGACTCTTGGCTTATGAGAGTGCCAGGATATACAAGGAAAGAACCAAGTTCGGCATGATAAGTACATTCTTCCCAAGCAATTTGAAGAAGGCCGGTCGTTTTTTCTTGTTCAACTCAAGACTCAAGTTTTTCCCGGCAAATTGAGATCAAGATGGTCGGCCCATTCTATGTCAAGTCAGTTTCTCCGTTTGGTTCGGTTGAATTGGAAAATCCATCATCGTGGAAATACTTTCACTTGTCAATGGGCACAGGCTCAAGCACTACCTTGGAGGAGATTTTAATCGTCAGGCAGTCTCCATCCCTCTTGAGGCACCATCTTAGAAACCATCCGTCAAGCTAGTGACGTTAAAGAAGCGCTTATTGGGAGGCAACCCAATTTTTATTTTATTTTTTTTATTTTATTTTCATCTTCTCTTTTGTTTTTGATTTCCCTCTTGAATAATTTGAGAAGCTCAAGAGGTTTGTTAATAGTTTGTTGAGTGATTCCAGATTTTGAAGGAAGGAGGAGAAGAAGGGCGGAAGGAAACAAAACCGTAAAGCATGTGATTCAACACCACTACCACTTTGGTGAGTTGTTCCAATTTTCTCCCTCTCTAAACTTAATTATTTACATTGAGGACAATGTAAGTCTTTAAGCTTGGGGTAGGGGTAATCTTTTTGCTTGCATTGTAAATATTGCATTCATATAGGCTCTAGTCTTGCATGATCACATGAATTAATTGCCCCCTGCTTAGATTGAGCATCTGATTGTGAGAGCTAAGTGCCAATTTTTCTGTGATAGTGAATTTTTGGACCCTGATTTTATATTCTTGTGATATGGCTTCATTAAATATGCTTGAGATGTTCTTGGATAGTTGATGATTAGCATGTGTTTCTATGGATTTGTGTTCTCACTGGTTCTTGAACTGATAAATGTGAGCTTTTGAGCCATTAGGGGGCACTCACTAAATCTGCCCCCGTTCTTTGTGTAGAGTGTTTTCCTCTTGGATTGTTTTTCTCTAGAACTTGACTTGAAACCATTTCGAAACCCGAAAAATTTTTGAGAATATTTTTGAAAAGGATTGAGGCAATAGGTGTTTTTTCTGGCCTTCTGAGCTTTGAATGAATAATGCTACCCTTAGTTGCCCCATTTTGAGCCTGAATGAATAGCATGCTTTTCTTGGTACCCTGAAATGTTGTGTTAAATATGCTTATGAGGGACCTTCTAAAGTACTGTGCAAAAATGGGTTGGAAAAGGTAGTTGAATGTTTGGGATAATGAAAAGAAAAAAAATGAATCTGAAAAAAATTTTACTTCTCTTGAATTGCAAAATCTCCCCTTCTCCAAACAAAAAAAAAAAGAAATAAAAATGGGGAAGGGGATGACAAAAAGGAATGAGAAGTAAAAAGAAAAAGAAAAAAAAAATGAAAGAATGGTGGAAGAATAAACTGAAACCCAAAGAAAGGTATTTTAGAAGGTCGTGCCTTGCAATGCTTGATTGTTTGTATAGCCTTTTGAAATTTCCTGTTCTTGAAATTCCCACCTGAAAATTGATCCCATGGCCCCATTACAACCAAAGAATAAGACCTCTTGATTCTTAGATGTTTTCATTAATAAAGTGAAGATTTGGTTGATAGTCAAGCTTATGGTAGGAATCTTTCTTTGAGGAAAATGGAGTGAAATGTCATATTCCCTTAACACTTGAGTGAGTGAGGCAAGAAAGAGAGCCAAGCAAATGAACAAGCTTGGGGTGAGCTTCAAGTGAGATAGAGTGCCCGAATTAGTGAGAATGTGAGTCTAGGGAAACTAAGCCCCTAATTGGACTTGAATTGATTGTCTCTTGCTGAAATAATTGACCTCGTTGCTTGGATCATTTTACTCGGGTTCTTAGTTCACTATCATTGTCCTGGTTGTTTTCATCTTATGGCCTTGGTTTTTGCTTGAGGACAAGCAACATCTTAAGCTTGGGGTGATTTGATGAGTGTGATTTCACCTCATTTTCCATGTACATTTCTGCATGCATTTGCATTTAGTTAGGCCATTTTAGTTGGATTTTGTTTAGTTTTTCATTTGGAACGGATAAGGTAGTATCGTGTGTTGTTTTGCAGGGATTTTTGATTAAATGCCCAAGTTTTAGCCATGAGGAAGCTGAGATGAAGAGAAGGCCTGAAAACTGAAGAAGAAGGGGGCCAAAAGTCAGAATCTGTCACGGCCTGGCCGTGATGGCTATCACGGCCGTGACCCAAAACCAGCAAAAGTCAGAGACGATCACGGCTTGGCCGTGATAGAGATCAAGGGCGTGAAAAGTTGGTTCGCGACGCGAATGATAGCTCGCCTCGCGAGAGAGTGATTGTGCCAAAACCACCAAAAGTCGAGACGATCACGGCCTAGCCGTGATGTATATCACTACCGTGACCGAAAACCTCCAAAAGTCGAGACGATCACGGCCTGGCCGTGATGGGGATCACGGGCATCAAAAGTCGGCTCGCGTCGCGAAATAAGTGCTCGCCTCGCGAAAGAGTAGTTTGGCCAGAATCGGAAGAGACAGAACCCGTCACGCCTGGCCGTGATGGCTATCACGGCCGTGACCGCCACGAGTAATAAAAAAGAACCGAAACGTAATGAAGAAAAGGCATTCAGAAAAACCTAAAGAAAAATCCTCTGCTGCTGTGGCTGGTGTGCATCACTCCATGGAGCTCTCTCCTTTGTTCATCTCTGTAATTCTCTCTTTTGTTTTGTTTTCAATTATGTGTAGCTAAACTCCCCTTTGTTGGGGTTAGACTATTGCTATCTGAACTTGGTTGTAAAATGACTTGATTATAATGCAGTTTCCTTGTTCTTTATGAGTGTTGATTCCATGCTTAATGCTTTCTTAGGCTTGATCACCCTAGGAATGATTAGTTGCTTTAATAGATGACTGGAAGGTTGGTGTTAAAGCTTGCTCATGAATCAAATGCCGAGTAGTTCATGAGCCTAGGAATAGGTCTTGAGGTGCTTGCAATCTTATAAGTCTTTACTTAATGCAAAATCTCAGGTTAATCCACCTAAGGAATTAGGGTTTAACTTGGGGTTTTAGGCTCAATGCACCTAAGGAATTAGGCTTGAGTATCTCAGAAAAGACTTGATTGTCATAATAGAACTAGGAACTGTGTTAGTTATCATTTCATAACAATCAAGGGAGGATTAGCTTAGTTTAACCCTAGCAATTCTATCTCATTGTTATTCATCTTTCTGTTTTCACATTAACTGTTTGAAAAAAAGTCCAAAAAGAACAAAAACATTTTCTTCTTGTTTGCTTGTTAGATGTTAGAACAACCTTCACTCCAAAATTCGATCGCCTAGATAGTAGTCAAATTTGCGAAGTGGTAATTGTCCACGATCCCTGAGAACGATATCCCGGTCTTACCGTTTTATTACTTGCAACGAACCCGGTACACTTGCCGAGTCCGTGTCACCCCGCACACCCAATACCAGACGCCGGCTCGAGGACAGTTGAAATCCCAATTTTTAAATGAATATTAAAAAAAATGTAATTGAAAGTAATTGAAATGCTTTATCCAAACAAAGAGTTTAAAATACAAGGTATTTGAATTATCCTATCCAAACAAAGTATTTTCAAAATGAAAGTAATTCAATTGAAGTAATTGAATTGCCTTGTATTTCAAATTCCTTGGAATTTTGAAATACCTCATCCAAACACACACCGAAGGGAATTTGACAAGACATGTTAAACTGTTACCGATTTCCATATGCAAGGAGGGCTTCATAAACCTAATTGATACGGATTAAGCCTAACTCCACCTCAAAACCATGGTCATAAGGGGAGGGTTGCCCAATCCTATATAAGTCCCACACCTAGGTTCATTACTCCCGATGTGGGACTCCAAGTTAGGTTCATGAAGCCCTCCTTGCACATGAAAATCGGTAACAGAATTGATACGGATTGAGCCTAACTCCACCTCAAAACCATGGTCATATGGGGAGGGTTGTCCAATCCTATATAAGTCTCACACCTAGGTTCATTACTCCCGATGTGGGACTCCAAGTTAGGCTCATGAAGCCCTCCTTGCACATGGAAATCGGTAACAGATCCGCCCCCTGAACAACCGACGTCCATGACGGTTCATTCTTCCCCTTTCTTTTTTGGGTTCATTCTTCCTGAGGCAGAATCGGTGCCCAAAGATCGAAATTGATACGGATTGAGCCTAACTCCACCTCAAAACCATGGTCATAAGGGGAGGGTTGCCCAATCCTATATAAGTCCCACACCTAGGTTCATTACTCCCGACGTGGGACTCCAAGTTAGGTTCATGAAGCCCTCCTTGCACATGAAAATCGGTAACAGATCCGCCCCCTGAACAACCGGCGTCCACGACGGTTCATTCTTCCCCTTCTGATACCAATTGATACGGATTGAGCCTAACTCCACCTCAAAACCATGGTCATAAGGGGAGGGTTGCCCAATCCTATATAAGTCCCACACTTAGGTTCATTACTCCAGATGTGGGACTCCAAGTTAGGTTCATGAAGCCCTCATTGCACATGGAAATCGGTAACACTAACTTGGAGTCCCACATCGGGAGTAATGAACCTAGGTGTGGGACTTATATAGGATTGGGAAACCCTCCCCTTATGACCATGGTTTTGAGGTGGAGTAAGGCTCAATCCGTATCATAAACCTCAAAAACAAAGTAAATGAAGATAACAACTCCAAGAGATGAAAATGGTTGATGAAGAATTCAATTAGGTCAAGGAACAACAGAGAAACTTTTGAGTGGTGGCTAATGGATCCCTCCCAAAATGGGGAAAATTCTTTAAATATACATCATAAAAACGAGCCAAGTCTTGACTCAGACTAGTCAGCGCCCATCCTTGGCATGGCAGAGAGGAATTCTTCACACACTGTGCCTAGACTCGTGTTTAGAGTCACACTTCAATATTTTCTGTTTTAAGCTAGGCTCCAGTTGTTCTGAGTTAGACCTTGATAACCTAGAAGCAATCTCTTACTGTTTTCTTCACTTTTCTATGCTCCTCAAGCTTCAAATTCACATCTGATTGACCATTTCAACTTCAATCCTCATGGTTCATCTTTCTTTATTGATTCCTAAAATGATAAAAGACAACATAAAATTAATTTGATTTAGAGAAATAACAAAATAAGCAAAATTGAACTTAAAAACAAGGGATTGAACAAAAATACCAAAAACAACTATTAAAAACTTGATTATCTAACTCAGGGACAAAACAATGACAAAAAAAACATATAATTAGGAGTAAAATCCACTAAAAAAAAAAGACAAAAAAAAGATATTGATAATTAAGTGGATTATCAATATACACCTATATCAAGTGTACCTCTTTTCACCTTTGTCACAGCTCACCAACTAGTTGCCACATCAGTCCAACTGATCCAGCCTATTTCAACTGTCCAACTACCTGGCGGTTAAGTTAGTTATTTTAGTTAACTTGTACTCTTAAGTTAAGTAGCTAATGTAGTAGTTAATTTTCAGCTAGTTAGATTCAGGAACTGCATTGTATATGAAGTTAGATGTAGCTTTGTACATTCATTGAATCGAGAAAATGAAGAATCAAGTTTCTTCCCAAATCAGCTCTTGCATTATGGATCTTCTGCACCTTCTTCCCATTTCTACTCACTCACAATTTGCTGACATCCTCACCAAACCATTGGCTCGAGGACCTTTCCAGTTACTTCACTCCAAGCTTGGAATGTTTGACATACACATTCCAGTTTGCGGGGGGGTGTCACAGCTCACCAACTAGTTGCCACATCAGTCCAACTGCTCCAGCTCATCTCAACTGTCCAACTACTAGGAGGTTAAGTTAGTTATTTTAGTTAACTTGTACTCTAAGTTAAGTAGCTAATGTAGTAGTTAATTTTCAGCTAGTTAGATTCAGGAACTGCATTGTATATAAACAGTTAGATGTAGCTTTGTACATTCATTGAATTGAGAAAATGAAGAATCAAGTTTCTTCCCAAATCAGCTCTTGCATTATGGATCTTCTGCACCTTCTTCCAATTTCTACTCACTCACAATTTGCTGACATCCTCACCAAACCATTGGCTCGAGGACCTTTCCAGATTACTTCACTCCAAGCTTGGAATGTTTGACATACACATTCCAGCTTATGCGGGGTGTCACAGCTCACCAACTAGTTGCCACATCAGTCCAACTGCTCCAGCTCATCTCAACTGTCCAACTACTTGGCAGTTAAGTTGGTTATTTTAGTTAACTTGTACTCTAAGTTTAGTAGCTAATGTAGTAGTTAATTTTCAGCTAGTTAGATTCAGGAACTGAGCCAAATCAGCTCTTGCATTATGCCTCTTCTATACCATTTCCACAACCTTTACAAGTTTTGTCTTTAAGTTAGAGTATTGGTACCATAAAAAGAAATTTGACACGATGAGGACACGGCCTCAACTCCTTTTAAATCTGACTGTGGTCGCAGCACAACTAATGAAGGATACAATGATGCCAAGAAGAAGACAAGGGCAACAGATACCAGGCATAACACTATAACAGGTACACCACATACAGGTATAACATGTCCACAACAGATCTGAATAAACACTTACACAGTTGCAATTACAACGATTTTCCATTTCAACGTATTCTTGTATATATAGTTATGTACTTTTCCCACCTTGTATATATGGTTTAGATTCATTATCGTTTGTATATATAGTTATGTACTTTTCCCACCTTGTATATATGGTTTAGATTCATTATCATTACACATAGAAACGTGAAACAATTCTTAAAAATACTAAAATAAGAAAGGAAAAAAAAAGGATATGCATAAAAACATGGAAAAAAAATATTATGTAAAAATTAATATATACAATCACGAGATGGAGATTAAATGCATCCCATTATTGGGTGTCTTCTGTGGCAATGAAACAGAAAAAGTGTGAACCAGAAAATGAAAGGAGTTGGTTACTGTTGTACAGAGATTAAAATGTGATAAATAGATAATTTAAAATTATAGAATTAATGTATATCAAGTAATGAATTCCAAATGTATATATGTAGTATGGATATAGATCCTTGTCTGAAAAAAGCTGCAGTGTGTGCGGTATATAATCTTACCGTTTGTTTTTTTTAGACTTCAGTCTTCACCTTTAAAATGAAAATGTATTATATAAATCTCATGCAATGGCAGAGCCCACGAAGAACAATTGACAGAAAAACTGAATATTCTGAAATTGATTGAATGAGAAAACTTGATTACAATGAATGTAAAATAGACTTTTTTATAATAGAACAATCTAAGTAATCTCTAACTATTTGGAACTAACTCATCAATGCTCAACTCAACTCAATTAACTGTAACAGTAAAGGATCTTAATCCAGTGGAATTCGGAAACTGGGGGTGAGAAATTTGTTTTTGATACAAACACTAATTTGGAAACAATAAGAAGGAGGGTTATTGCGGCCGGGAAAAAACCAATGTACCAGGAAAATAACCAGAGGAGACAACCACAGGAGAGTGTCCCAATGTCAGTTACATAGATTCAGACCTCAAACCGTGCGTTGATTAGAGCAGAGGCCTACAAGGATGCTAATGATGTTTGGGAAATGGCTAAAAGATTGGGGTTGCAGGCAAACGGAAATGAGGAGGCTATAATCGATCAGCTGGTAGAGATGGAAATCAGAGATAGGGCAAAAAGTAGGGAGGGAAGGGGAAGTAGGATTATTGAAGGGGTTCTCAACGTGTCGTAATGCGGATTGCCTCATATAACATAAGAGGTTTGGGGGAGAGAGTCAAAAAGAAGGAAATAAGAAATCTGATCAGCAAAGAGAAGGTCGATTTCATCTGCATACAAGAAACCAAGTTGGAGGCTATTGACAATTACTTGTGTCAATCTTTGTGGGGTGGTTCGGATATGAATTGGTGCTACAAGAGTTCCTCTGGAAACTCAGGAGGTATGTTGTGTTTATGGAATTCAGAAGTGTTTGTGTTAGAAGAAACGTATGTTGGTGATGGCTTTTTGGGGGTAAAAGGATGCTGGGGTGATAACACTGATCACTGTTTTATTTTTAATATTTATTCTCCATGTTCAATATTTGGAAAGAGAGCTTTGTGGGAGGGGTTACGCGAATTGAGGTCTGACAACTTGGGGTCACCTTGGTGTCTAGCTGGGGATTTTAATGCGGTCAGAAGTGTATCTGAAAGAAGAGGTTCTGCTGTCCATATTGCTACTGCAGTGATGGCTGAATTCGATGATTTCATAGAAGATATGGGATTAAATGACTTACCTCTAGTCGGCAGGAAATATACTTGGCAAAGGATGGATGGAAGCTCAATGAGCAGAATTGACAGATTTTTGTTGTCGGATGAATGGCTTGGTAGGTGGTCGGATCTATCACAATGGGGACTAGCGAGGTCGGTGTCCGACCATTGCCCAATTATTCTGAAGTCCACTGTAAAAAATTGGGGACCAAAACCATTTAGGGTGTTGAATTGCTGGGCAGATAACAAGGATTTTGATTTGTTGGTAAAAGGAAAATGGGGAGAATTAACCTTGACTGGTTGGGGCTCTTACGTGCTTGAAGAAAAACTGAAAAAATTGAAGCTTGCTTTGAAGGATTGGAATAAAGGGACGTTTGGGAATGTGGAGGACAGAATCAAGGGAGTGGTGGAGGAAATTAAAGTATTAGATGATAAAGGAGAGGCAGGTTTTTTATCCGATAGTGAAGTACTGGTAAGAAGGGGTTTGTTTGAAAATTTTTGGAACTTATCCAGAATGAGAAACTCTATTATGTTTCAGAAATCAAGAATGAAATGGTTACAATTAGGCGACTCAAACTCAACATTTTTTCATGCTTGTGTGAACAAAAGAAGAAAACAAAATGAAATTCTTGGGATTTGGCAGCAGGGCAGTTGGGTCGATGAACCTTTGGAGTTGAAGGAAGCCATTTCCAATCATTTCGAATGCCTCTTCAAACAAGACAGCATAGCAAGGCCGAATTTGGATGGCATTGGCTTCAAGCAAATTTCTTCCACCCAAAGCAAGATGTTAACAGAGAAGTTCACAAGGTTGGAGATTAAGAATGCAATGTGGGAATGTGATGGGAACAAGTGCCCGAGGACGGATGGCTACAATTTTTCTTTCATAAAGAGATTTTGGGATGTTATTGGTGATGACATATACAACATGATTGAGGATTTCCACTCAAACGAGAGGCTAGCTAGAGGGTGTAATGCCCCGTTCTTGGCTCTAATTCCTAAGAAGGATAATCCAGTGGGGTTGAATGAATACAGGCCAATTTCACTAGTTGGATGCATTTATAAGATTGTGGCCAAGCTACTTGCGAGTAGACTAATCAGGGTCATGGACACGATAATCTCAGATAACCAGACGGCGTTTTTGAAAGGGAGAAACATCCTAGATGGGGTGGTGACTGTAAACGAATTAATAGACTATGCCAAGAAAAAAAAGAAGCCATGTTTGCTATTTAAAGTGGATTTCGAGAAAGCGTACGATTCGGTCAACTGGGAGTTTATGGATTACATGCTATATAGAATGGGGTTTCCAAACAAGTGGAGATCATGGATTCGGGTGTGCTTACATTCGGCTTCAGTTTCGGTTTTGGTGAATGGAAGCCCAACAAAGGAATTCCCTATGACAAAGGGGATTCGTCAAGGAGACCCAATGGCTCCTTTTTTGTTCCTTATAGTTGCAGAAGGACTTGCAGGGCTAATTCGAAGCGCGGTGGAGAAACAAGTCTTATATCAATTTGTCATTGAAGGGAGGGAGCATAGAATTGGTGTCTCACATATACAATACGCTAATGACACAATTGTGGTGGCAGATCTGACAATTTCCAATGTGCGAGCTATTAAAGGAATTCTAAGAGCTTTCGAACTAGCAGCTGGATTGAGGGTTAATTTCCACAAGAGTGGACTGATAGGAATCTTGGCCAATGGAGGCATCATTGAACAGGCAACACAAATCCTTAACTGCAAAGTAGGTGAGCTTCCTTTTAAGTTCCTTGGAATCTTGGTGGGAGCTAACCAAAGGAGACTTTCAACATGGGAGCCTCTTATTAATTCAATTCAAAAGCGACTACTAGGTTGGAGGAACAAATACCTATCCTTTGGTGGTAGAGTGATCTTGATAAATGCCGTCCTCTCCGCCCTCCCAGTTTACTATCTATCAATGTACAAAGCACCCAAGAAGGTCTTGAACAAAATCATTCAGTTGCAGAGAAGATTCTTGTGGGGTGGGAGTGATGAATGTAGGAAAATATGTTGGGTAAAATGGGAGGTGGTGTGTAGGTCTAGAGAGGATTGGGGTTTAGGAATTAGGAACATCAAAGCTTTCAATTTGTCATTACTTGGGAAGTGGAGATGGAGGTACTTCAAAGAAAGAGAGTCCATATGGTCAAGCATCCTTAGGGTGAGGTATGGGGACCTGTCCAGTTGGAGAAGTCAGTGGTGTGAAAAAACAATTGAGGGGGGTGAGGTTTCTTTGTGGTGGAGTGACCTGGGAAAGTTAGAAGGAGTAGATTCACAAAAAGAGGGATGGTTAACTAATGGCATTTCGAGAGTGGTAGGGTGTGGGAAGAGCATCTCCTTTTGGAATGAAAAATGGGTAGGTATGGATGCTTTGTCTAACACTTTTCTCAGGCTATATAACATCTCATCGTTGAAGGAGGCAAAGATAGATCAGATGGGCACATGGAGGAATGGAACGTGGAGTCTGGAAGTTCCTTTGGAGGAGAGAGTTATTTGTTTGGGAGGAAGAAATGTTGGGTGACATGATGGGGATTCTAAATGCTTCAAGCTTAAAGGAAAATGTGGAAGATAGCTGGTGCTGGCTGGGTAATTCTAATCAACCGTTTGCTTATAACTTCAGGTGAGGGAGGAACCGAAGGTGATTTATACAAGTTCTTATGGGAAAAGGCGTTCCACTCAAAATTGGAGCTTTTTGTTGGAGAGCAATCCAAGAAAGAATACCTCACAGGGACAATCTTCTCAAAAGAGGTGTTTCATTAGGTCCTAATTCCTCTTTGTGCGCTTTTTTTGTTCGAAGCGTAAACATGCTCTCATCTCTTTTTGTCTTGCAAATTCGCATACTTGGTTTGGATGTTTGTGTATAATTGGTTGGGTATTGACACGGTATTGATAGGGGATTTAAAGAAATTGCTTCTACAACACAGTGGACTATCCTATGCAAGGGAAAACACAAAAGTGTGGAGAATGATTTGGTTTGCTACAATTTGGTCGCTATGGCTACACCGAAACGAAATCATTTTCAAACAATCTGTTTTGAGTCTGGAAAAGGTATTAGATCTCATAAAAGTGAGGGTGTGGAGCTGGTATAAAGCATCGACAAAGAGGGATAGTTTTTCTTTCACTGACTGGTGTCTTAACCCGGTGTGCTGCATCAGTTCTACAGGGCTAATGGGGCGTTCTTCATCTTGGTTAAGGCTTAGTTTTTCTACTTGGCTATGGTTCTTTTATCATATCCTCTAAAACCTGGACTTCCTTGTCTCTATTTGAGTTGTGGGGATTGTAGTGGCCAGGCATATTGGCATGTAATTAAACTTTAGATCTATGTATATGGGTTTAGAGTACCCCTTGTACTCTCTTTAATATATTTTGGCTTATAAAAAAAAAAAAAAATCCTCTGCAATCTGAAAAAGAAGTGCAGGGTGTGTAGTATATAATTCCACCGTTTTTTGTTAAACTTCACCTTTAAAATGAAAATGAATTATATGATAAAATGTATTGAATGGAAAGGCAGCGGTAAAGTCAACGCATATAATAGAATCTTAATCTATGAAATATACTTCTTTCACCTTCACCATTTTTGTCTTTTTAATAAATTAGAATATTGTTACCTCAGAAGAAATTTGGCAACTCGCCTCTTAAATCTGACTTTGGTCTCAGCAACAGCAGCATATGCAGGATAGAAAGCACCTAAGCAGAATACAAGGACAACAGAGACAGGTACAGCAGGTCCAAGACATGCAGGTACAACAGGTCAAAAACATGCAGCTACAACACATCCTACAATTCCACTCTTCCCTCAACCTCCCATAAGGTGTCTTCTTGAAGTTTGATCCCAACTTTCCCAATCTTTCTTGTCCTCTGAAGATCAGTGTTTCGATCAGATATTTGTCAGAAACTGGGGCATCTGTTAGAACAATAGATGCCTTCATCTTCCCGTAAGATTTATTCAACCTCATAGCGTCTTTCTCTATCCTCCGCAGCAATGCTTCCAATTCAGGATTATCGTATTCTTCATCCAATAAAGATTCCTCGTGGCTAGAGCTTGAAGCTTCCTCTGAAGACGGATATTGGCATTTCAGTAGAACAATGTTTACCCTCTGCTGGAATGCTTCATTGCTGTTCCGAAACCTCCACGCAAGTTGGCTTGTCTTCCTCAGCACTGCATTGAATGCAGGTTCTCCATGTTTTATTTCCAACTTTCCCCAATAGCGACGGATTGGAGCTTCATCAAAATGACATTCCTCTAGAACAATAGGCATATCTATGTCCAACCTCCCACCCTGGCCTTTTTCCTTCATAAATTCTACCCGTGCCCTCATAAATTCATCCATAACACTGAATACACTTTCCATTTCATCATCGTATGAATCAGCAATATGCTTTGGCACATTGTCCTTCATCAATTCTGAAATTCGTACCACATCCCAGGAAGAGTCTTCGTGTTCTTGCTTTACACTTGCCCCATAGGCTGAAGCTGAAGCTTCCCCTCTAATATCAGCCTTAGCGTTCCTCCAAGACCTCAATAATACTTTTGTGAAAGTGGGGGTTTCTTCTAACTCTAAAAGAGGCAAATACTCCCCAAGCATTTCTTCTGGATTAAAATTTTCCATTGCATGTCTTACTTGCTGCTCAGTCTGCTTTCGAGTTCTTTTTGGAACCAAATGTAATGATGGCATGTATTCTCCTGAGGAGTTGGGATGGGGAAGCCTGAATCGGATATGATCCCTGTTTGTTCCTTGATCATACACATACACTCCCCAACAACTCAGAACCAATTGTGATTCACATTGAACCTGAATGGCCTTCCACTCATCTCCAAGACATGCATCAAGACCCTGCCACTCTTCATCATTGTACAAAGCCCTTAGATCACACAATAACACATGATCTTTCCCAACACTGAAATAATGGTAGTCTTTGCTACTTATTTCTTGGCCGTCTATAAACATGCGGAGACCAATAGTATAGGACATATCTGACACCATTCCGGGCAAGAAATTTAAGGTGTCCATCTTTATCTCATCTTCCTTCACTAATTCCCCAAACATGAATGCTAAAGCAACGAAAGGGAACTTACGGCGAGCCCAGAAAAAGGGAATATCTTCATTGCGAACACAATCAAACCATTTTGGAATCTTTGTTTTTGGCATCACAATTTGTATTCTTTTCATCTCTTTAACCTGTGACATCAAAAGACACAAAGCTGTTAAGCCAAATAAGAAATAATAGACTCCTTGTTAAACCATATAGTTTTTTTCTAAAAAAAAAAATTTAAGGGCCTAGTATACTTAGCTAAATAGGTTTTTTTGAGTAATGATATTCTCACATTCTTCTTCTCTATACCTTTTTACACCTACTTTATTAACCATCTATCTAATTGTTGTTTTCAAAGCAAAAAAAATAGATGATCAATGGTTACAAAGTAAGTGTAAAAAAGGATGTGGAAAAAAAAGAGTGATTTTTTTTTCCTTTTTCTTTCAAGGTTTACACTTGACTTATTTAATAATGGACAAACTCAAAATAAGTCTAACTGCATTATAAGCTTTCAACAGATCGCTAACCTATTCCAATCCTTAACAATAGTAACTCAATGTATTAACTAATAACTTCTTTTTAGGAAAGCATATTAACTAATAATTACACAGTTAAGCTATCATTTGTTTAGCAAAGTAAAAATTGTATTGATAGAAGGTAAAAAATGAGATAAGGAGTGTTAGAACAATAGCAGTGAATATCTTATTTGTTCTTAAGAAAAAAGGAGTTAAGGACATGGCCGAATATGATGCAACAGTCTTTGGAAATGAACAGAAACAAATAATAGAAAACTATTTGTGAAAGCATCTCCAAGGGAGAAAAAAGTTGCAGAAAAACGTCAATCTATGAAAAGGGAATCAGAAAATAGAAAAATAACCCCTAATTAGTGGCTTTACCGCTTTAGTATATATGCTACAATGTAAGTTGTATGACATTATTCTACCAATAAGTAAAATAATAGCATTATGTAATACTGGGAAATTTAGTTAAACCTTCGACCATAGCACGCTTGATGCCTCTGAAATTAAAGATCGACAGTATCTTGCATCTACTCTTTCGATACTTGATGGAAGTCCTGAAATTTCTGTAAGATTCCTGGAAAAACTCACATCAAGACTTTTCAAATGCAAGGACCCTTTGATGCATTCTGGGAGGGATACAAAACCATTGTGTGATACCTTCAAGTCTTCCAACTTTGGGAAATTTTCAAGAATTATGTAAAGATCTTCATCTGATAGATTAGCCTTGCTTAGGTACAGTGTCACTAAATTTGGGCGGCCATTTGCTACTAATAGACTCTTTCTGATCCTATTAAACGATCCTCCAAGTTGGGAACATCCATCCATTTTCAATGTGACAAGGTTCGGCAACAATAAGAAGCTACTTGATAGATCTTTGAGTCCCTTGCACAATGACATGTCTATGACCTCAAGCCCAGTTAGGTTACAAATGGACTTTGGAAACTCCTTAATCGCAGTATTTACCATGTAAATCTTTAGTGGCTTGTCCATCTTTTCTTTTACTTGTGGGAAATTTTCAAGTCTTGTGCAAAAGTTAAAGGAAAGCACCTCGAGAGATGGCAAATACATTTCTGACACAAAACTTTTGAGTATGCTGCACTCTGAAGCACTTAAATACACAAGTTTAGGCATAAATCCAACAGATTTATCAAAACCTGCCAATTTTTGACATCTGTCAAGTGTCAATACTCTTAAATTTTTAGCTTCAGACACATCTGGTATTTGAGTTATGGATTGACAGTGGGAGAAGTTGATGAATGTCAAATCCTTCAATATCTACAGAACATAACAAAATTTAAAAAATTAGGAGCACATCCAATTAACATTAAATAAATTTTAGATCATGCTAGTTACAACAGTATCTTCAATTATATATATATATAGATAGAGAGAGAGGGGGGGAGGGGAGAGAGAGCATACTTGAAATGGCTTTTTCAATACCAACGTACTATGAGGTAACTTGAAATCAACAATTCTGAGCGGATGAAAATCTGGTGGAAAAGAATTTGATGGGTACCCCTTCCAATCAATTAAACGTAAACTATTCGGTAGATAAGTTGGTCCTGTTGAAAATATCGTATTTCGAACAATTAGAATTCTAAGATTCTTCATCTTTTCAAAGGCAGTATTAGTCCAACAATCTACTTCTTCATGTTTAGGGGGATGAAGCATTATTCCTTCGATTCTACTACTTCCCTATAAAACATAAAGAATCATCGGTTATTACATGCGCCATAGGAAAATCAATAAGTAAAAGTAGAAAGGACGAAATTCTTACTGAATTTTCTTGAAGTACTTGAAGAACTTCTTCATGTGACCATAATCTGCAACGGTCACCAAGGTTTAATATAGACTTCCTTCTAACAATCTCTCTACCCATATCTTGTATTAGATCATGCATCTCCAAGCAGCCACTTTCATTAATAGTTACGAGACACTTACTAACAAATACTCGAATAAGTGGGAAGAAATCACAAGCCTTTAGTATCCTTTGAACATATTCCCATTTCTCCCCTTTGAAGAAACAAGCAATGTCCAAGAAACTTTTCTGGTCCAGCTCAAACAAGCAATTGTAGCTTCTTTCAAGTACTCCTTGAATCTCATTACTTGCAACCTTCTCATATTCGTCCAATTCCTCTTCCCATTTCTCTATGCTCTCACTCTTCAAATTGGAGCCTATTACTTTTAAGGCCAATGGAAGACCCTTTGCATAACTTATTGCACGACTAGAAATGTTTGCCAAGTTTTCTGCAGGTCGGCTCATATTAAAGGCATGCCAGCAAAAGAGTTCCAGAGAGTCACCATTATTTAGCACCTCCATTTCATACTTGTTAATGATAATATCATCAATCACGTGCTTATCTAGCACACTTGTATCCCTTGTTGTTATAATAATCCTACTACCAGAACCAAACCAATCACCACCTCCAGCCAATGCTTCCAATTGTTTTACTGAGTCAACATCATCAAGAACTAGAAGAACTCTTTTACGACCAAGCCTGAGTTTGATTTCAGAGCCTCCTCTAAATGTACTGCCCATCATGATTTCTGTCTCCTCACCCATCTCAGATAGCATTTTCTTTTGGAGATATTCTAGGCCTTTAATGCTTTTGTTTGATTTTTCTCTAACGTTATCAAGAAAACATGCAGCTTCAAATTGATGCTTGATCTTGTCATACAAATCCTTGGCAAATGTGGTTTTGCCAATTCCACCAGCTCCATAAATTTCCAGTATGCAAACAGTATTATTAGACTTGATATCTATAAATGATTTCACACACTCAAAGCGAGAATCAAATCCAACTATGTGCCTAACTTCTGAAGGCAAAGGAGGTAATTTAGCCAAGGCGTCTTTAACAATCTTCTTGATAAGCTCAGATTCATACCTGCAAGAACACAATACTCTTCCTATTTATCCGTATTTATTTAATCTATTTTATAAGCATCCGTATTTATTTAATTGTAGTACTAAGAAACAAAAAATAAGTATTAAATGATTAAAACATAATAAAAAGTCTTCCAAGTATCCCAATCCTTATAACATATAATCTCATTCAAATATGATCAATGAATACTAATTGAACAACTATATCAACTTACTATATCACAACTCTTTAAGAACGCAGGTGATAATCAGGTAAAGGTAATTATAAAAAAACTTACATATTGTTCCCACATTGTTCTCGGTCTAAGTCGCATACTCTAGACAAAGCAGACCTCCATGCTTTTACCTTCTCAGAATCTTGTCCCAATCTTCCTTCATGTATAGTCATGGCTGCTTCATAAGAATTTTTCTGTTCTTGTACATCAGATGGTTCCACTTTGTAAAAAATTGCCAAAACCTGCTGCCTTTTGTTATCATAACACTCGATGATCTTGAGTAATTCGTCAAGGCACCAAGATGAAGATGCATAGTTTTCAGAGAGAACAATAATTGACATTCTAGAATTTTCAATTTTCTCAAGAAGAGTAGGTCCAATTTCATCCCCTATCCTCAGTCCATCATCTATGAAGGCATTGATTCCACTTTTGCACAATTCACTATAGAGATGACCTGTGAATCCATAACGGGTTTCGCCTCTAAAACTCAGGAAAACATCGTATTCATAGATGAAATCTGTGGATGTTGCATCATGATTTGCCATGATAATGAGAAGGTAGTGCTGGACTGGGAGGATTTCGGAAGTGTATTCTTATCAATTGGTATCGTACAGTGGGTAAAAATGAAGCTTGGCTTTTAAATCATCATACTAGTGGGTCTCAAATGAGCCTAGCCACTAGATGCTGCGAACTTGCTCGGAAACCTGTGATTATTTAATTCGAATGATTTCATGTTAGTGGGGACTATTATATTTTGAAAGTCGTATGAACAATGCGATAATATAGTACTAATGTACCTAACTAATAGAAAATTATAAAGGAAGACAGCAGGTAACAGTGCCATAGTCCACAACCGAAATAAAATTAGTGTATCACATATTGACTTCACAAGTCTTTGATGATATATTAAGAATTTATCGAATTAAGAAATAATATAAAAAAATTTGTATATCTCTAATTATTGTACTATCTGATTTTTTTTTTTTACGGATGTTACCTATAAAAAATTTGTTATGTTTTGAAAGGTACACTCTTCAAATCATACATCTATCAAACATAATTAATTCTCATTTGCTTGCTCAAAATTCAAACCTATTACAGTTTTAGAGATATAAAGTCAATTTTATGCTTCCAATTAATATGTTAATATCACATCAAACATCAAATATCGCCAAAAATTAAAGTGGCCACATGGTGAAGCCATAATATTGATTTTATATTACTAACATAGTCGAAGTAAAAAAGACCCATCTTTTACATTAGGCTAAACCCATAAGTTTCTTTAAGACATAAAAAAAAAAAATTAATTACTATCAATTCAAAGATTTTTATACAAATCAATCATGACCACATCGTTAAAATGATTAATTTTTACAATAACTTCCTTAAAAGCTTCATATGAAACTATTTGTGATAGATGGAAAGTGAAAAAATTTTTTACACTAATAATATATCTAAACTTGACAAGGATTGAGGATTTCTTTATTTTACCATTTGAAACGGGTAGACAAACGGTTTGTTTTAAGGGCCCAACTATATACACATTGATTTTTTCTTCATACACCTTGGACCCCTATTTGTTATCCCTAAATTATCCTTCGCATAATGGACATTTTACACTTTCGGAAATTCAATTTTGGATGTGTAAAAATTTTACGAAAGGCTATTTTACACATCTAGAAACTAAATTCGGGATATGTAAAATTTTACACGTACAGAAATTATATTCCAAATATGTAAAATTTTACAACATGCCATTTTACACATCCAAAAATTAAATTCCGGATGTTTAAAATTTTACAAAAGTCCATTTTACACATTCAAAAAATAAATTCCGGATGTGTAAAATTTTTCACGTCCGGAATTTATTTTCCGATAACTATAAAAACATTCAAATTATAATTTTACACATTTGGGTTTTAATTTCCGAAAGGCCATTTTATACGTCCGGATATTAATATCCAGAAGTGTTTGGAAAAATAAATTTCGGATAGTACAAACGTAAACAAATCAAGTGTGATACCATCGTCGGATGTAGGGCATTTTTGGAAAAGAAGAATAAAAAAAATACACAGGGTGTGTGAAGCAAAAAATAAGGTACCAAAAGCAAGGCCTTTTTTAATTTTGTTTTCTCGCCGCTAACGTGCTCGGGCACATATACCAAAAACAAATTTACGTGCAATATGTTGAAGGCCCATTCTTTTCGATGCGGTTTGGATTACTACAGAGGAAAGTGGTTTGAGACTTTGAGCAAGGGCCTAATTAATTTTTGTTAGCCTTATCAAAAGGGGTTTAAGGTCTCCATACTCTATATTTCTGTTTCAGACCCAAAAAAAATTTAATAATAATAATAATAATAATAAAGAGACCGTCAATTTAACTCAACTTCTTCAAACTTTTACGCTGATGCATTCACACTTAAAACATGCTCATCTGTTTTTTTATCCGACAAAAAAAGTAATTTAGGGAAGACCCAAATTTCAAACTTCAGTACTCAACAAATGGCATGAAAAAACAATTTTTTTATACCAAATATATAAGAATGGTACAGGGGATATCATTCCTTTTCACATGCATTCACACCTACAAAATGCTCATCTACTCTTTATTTTGGTAACAAAAATGTTTAGGAAAAACAAAGGTTTCTCATTTGTTAGGAAATCCACAACCTTTACATCAATGTGATACATTTATGAAATTAATTTGCTTATTGAGACCCAAGTTTCAAACTCGAGTTGTTAATAAAAAAATGAAAAATAAAAGTTTCAAACTCAAGTTACTTAACAAATAGCATGAAAAAGAAGAAAAAAAAATTATATTAAACATGTGAACAAGAAGTTTGCCCATTGTACCTTAATGAGACACAAAAGACAAAAGTTTCAATAATATACAACAACAAAAAAAAGACACATAAAAAAGATTTAATTAACTCACTAATGCACATAAGAAAACGTGAATTAACATTATTATATAACATATATAAAAAGCCAGTTTAACCCTTTCTATTAAAAACTTTGCAAAGAACCGGCCAGTTTTTAAAAACTAGTCCAATTCTCCGGTTTTCATTGATTTCGGGTCAATGAACAAGTTAGGCTTGTTTAAGGTTTAATGAATCAATATGAGTTCCAGTCAGCAGTGTGTTTGGTTTCACGTTTGAAACCTCCAAAATTAATTTTGTCCTCTGTCAAACGTGATTTTAGTAAAAATGAGGAGTTTGGTTACTACCAAATATAATTGATTTTGCCTTCATAAGCAATTTTGACTAGAAGCTAAGAAATGTAGCTTTTGCGTCGAGTTAAAAAATTTATACTAAATTTTACATTAAACTTGCTTTCAAAAATAAAAACAGGCTCCGGCTACGGTGAGAGACATTCTCATGTCTCTCACCGTGAGCAACAATGAATAACCGTTGATCAAGTAATGACCCATGAAATTATTATACACATGCCCACACCAGAATATTTTTAACATTTGGTTCTCTTTCACATTACAACATCTTCAACCTCCCACCACCTTGAACCTTCCCCACAGCCATCAACCTCGCTGTCGGAGTTGTTCATGTGGATGGTGCTGCCACCAGTTCCACGCCGTGTGAGACGGCAAAACAGAAACTCGAAATGAGATAGCGAAGGGACTGAGGGTGACAGTGAAGCTCGCGGTGCAGAACCGTCAAGCGAAGGTGTCAGTGGCTCCTTTCGCGGTGGTGCTGGTGATCAAGGCGTTGAAGGAGTCGGAGCGAGATCGCAAGAAGACGAAGAACATCACTCATCGAGATCGCTAGGGTTATGAGGCCGAGGTCGATGGCGAAGGATCTCAGCGGCACCGTGAAGGAGATCCTCGGAATCTACGTGTTCGTTGGATGCGTTGTTGATGGAAAGGCCCTAAGGATTTGCAATAGGAGATCATTGATGGAGATGTTGAAGTGCCTCGCACGGTGGGGCTTTGCAATGGTGAGTGGTGACTACACAACGACTGGACGACGTGCGGTGGAGGGCGGCGATCTACGCGGCGCTTCTGGGTGGACCTGCAGTGTGCGGTGGCAGGAGTGTAGTTTGAGGAAGAGTGATAGAGGAGGAGGAGACCGGCGCCGTTCTGATGGAGTTGAACTGCGGAGCGGCAGCCAGGGAAGGGTCAGAGTGTGAAAGGGGGGAAGAGAAGGAAATGAATATATATATATATATATATATATATATATATATATATATATATAGTGCGGGCAGGTGTATAGTAATATCATGGGTCATTACTTAATCAACGGTTATTCATCGTTGCTCACGGTGAGAGACATGAAAAGGTCTCTCACCGTAGCCAGAGTCAATAAAAACAACCAAACATAAATCACTTCATTACAAACTCAATTCTAATCAAATCAATTTTACAAAATCAATTTTATTCAAAATCACTTTTATCAAACACTTATCCAAATATACAAGCAGTTTGGCAGTCCAGTGAAACAAGTCTTTAAAACACTGAACAAGAGTGGAGCAGAACACACCTTTCAAATCTTGTCTATATCATAAAAGTAAAAATATACCATAAATGTCAGACTTTTCTCTTGATATCAAGAAGATGTAACAGTAATACCTAAAACATTAGAAAAATACAATGGTGAGATGTTTTTTTTTACACCAAAAATGAATGACAGTTAAGTATTCATGCAGAATTTGTGATTTTTTTAAGTTGCAACTGTTCTAGAATAACTGCAGAATTGTTCTCTAGTTTCACTATCTTAATGGAATCTGGTCTCCAATCACCCTTATTAATTAAAACTCCCAGTTAAATCAAAGAGTTCGCCTAGTTAAAAGCCTAATTAAAATTTGCCTAGTTAAAAGTCTAGTTAAAGTGTTGAGGTCAATGGTTTCAGAGTATATATATATATAGTCCAACACAAGGCTAGTCCTTCAACTAAGTTATCACAAGCTAGTTATCATGCTTTAGTTTCATCAAATAGATATGTCAGAAACTAAACTGAATGAGATGAGTAAAAGTGTGCAAGAAGTAAGAACATTAAGAAATGGAGGCATCATACAGCAAAACTTCAAATTTTTCTTTTCTGGTTTATACACATTATTGAACATGCACGAAAATATGCTAAAATTTATCAAACATCCATATTACACAATCATCCCTACCTCCTAATTTACTTACTAAGAAAACCCATCATGAAAAATATTATCTTTTCAAATTAGAAGCACAAAATCTAGTATAACAATAAACTATATAGCAAGATAGATCAATATCATTAATGAGTCATTTTTTCCATGTACATTTAAGTAATATCACAACAACGAATACCACAAATGTAGACCTTTATTAGGTTTCCTACAAAAAGTATTAAGATTTATGGTTATGAGACTCCAAGCCTATAATTTCATATTAGCAGAATATAAGTTTCAAAGCCAAAAATGTTGACAACCATTTAAATGTCAGAGTGAAGCAAAGTTGTTAAAGGAAAAGCAATTCGCCCACTTAACAAATATATAATACAGCAGCTAAGAGACCAAAAATGCATATAAACCACTTAAGTAAAAGACCAACATTAAAATGAAAAGAATAGTAGGCTAAC
This sequence comes from Sophora flavescens, assembly GCA_030762895.1. Taxonomy (NCBI): domain Eukaryota; kingdom Viridiplantae; phylum Streptophyta; class Magnoliopsida; order Fabales; family Fabaceae; genus Sophora; species Sophora flavescens. Next base: position 85,536,584 of record CM061063.1, read on the forward strand.
CACTGGTTGTTATATATAGAAAGTGTTCCGTCCAAATATCTCAAGTGAGAGATACTCATCCTGAGAAGCTCTTGTGGGAGTGTTTTGGAATAGCTTGACAGAATCGGAATTCTGCTCCTACGTATCCAAATGGGAATCAAAGCAAACGTCGTTCTAAGTGAGGGGGTTGGACCCCTATTTATAGAGATGTTTTGGTGTAACAGTTTGAGTTGGACTGTTATTGAGATCCTATTTATTAAGATCGGATTGTTATTGTAACTAGATAAAGATAAGGATAAGGCTCCGAGTTATACGGAGGGATATTTGGACCAGCGAGATATTCGGCCCAGTCAGTTGTGACTGGAGTGCACGGGACCGAGGTGCCTTCACCGGTGGTTTATTACGGGTTAGATCCGAGTATTTATGCTCGGCTGATAAGTATATTAACGAGTCCTCGGCTTCGGAGGAGTTCGAGTCAAGGCCCATTTATAAGAGTAAGCTCGGTTGGTCCAGTTTATTAACAAGTCCTCGGCAAGTCCTCGGCCTTATATTTTCGGTCAGTACACAAGCCCCCCGAGCTCCGAGCTTAAATAAGCGAAAGAGCTGACAAGTATCAAACCGAGCTTATGCTTCGGCTGCTGGACTTTCTTCCTTCCGTGTTTCAAACCGTCATTTCAACCGACTTTTCCTCCTGTCAGAGAAGGTTATCATTTCCCTTCAATCTTTTGCTGCACGTTATGGGTGAGTAACCCTAGAGTTTCGCGCTCATTTAATGAGGGGGAAAATTAAAAGTCGCGCCCCTTTTCCTTTTTTATTTGAAGGAATGTGGATCGTTGATCATATCTCATCATCAACCGCAGCAACTATAAATATCTCCTCTAACTCCACCTTATTCCCCCTTACCCACTTCCTTCCTCCACTCTTCATCTCTGTCTTTCAAGTTTCTGCAATCGTCTTCCTGCCTTTCGCTCTCCAGGTACGCCCAGCCTTCTTCCTTCTTTCAAATTTCTAAGTTTATTTCTGGATTCCGGTCATGAGTTCATCCGAGTCCACCGAGTCAAACACTTCACCTCTGGTGGAGCGAGGTTTCCCCCATTGGGGGCTCTCCTTCCACTTCTTCTGTTCCTTCACGGGGAACTAAACATCGGTTAGGTGAGATCGTCCTCCTCCCGGTCGCGTCTTCTTCTCGAGTCTGATTCTTCTGGGTCCGACCCTTCTAGGTCTGGTTCTCCCTCCCCCCAAATTTCCAAACCCGCCGCTCGCAAACAACGCCAAAGGGTTCCAAAAGACCCTGTTCCCGATATTACCCTACCTGGGTATACCTGGGTTAAGGGCGAAGTTGGGGTTTATTTTTCTGACTATCAGTCTTCAGATTCAATTGCTCGTCTTCGGTCCCAGATTACTATCTCGGCATCCGGAGACGAATCTGAGTTTATTTGTTCTCCCAGCTCGGGTACCGAGTATGTTTTCCTCAGGGCTCATCCTTCTGAGTCCCCCTTTTACATATATGTATAAAACACTATTTTCTCATCTGCGCGTGTCTCTTCCTTTCACTGAGTTTGAGTGTGACGTTCTGAGAACCATGAATGTCGCACCTACTCAGCTTCATCCCAATAGTTGGGCTTTTCTAAAAGCCTTTCAAATTCTGTGTAAATACATCGGGATGGAGCCCACTACTCCCAAATTTTTGTACTTTTACCAAACAAGGTTTGGTGAGAAAACGGGATGGATTTCCCTCAATGGGCTGAACCGAAGAGGACTGATTAGTTTATACACATCATCGTATAAAGACTTCAAAGTCGGCTTCTTCCGAGTTCGCCCCTCGGGCTCTCATCTGTCCCACTTTTTTGATGAAAATGGATGCGCCAGGTTTCCTTTGTACTGGCAATCATCTCCTACCAAATTCGTTGGTTTTGAATACAAATCCCTTCCTGCCGAGGATAGACGGGATATAGATATATTAGAAAAACTTCCTCGGCCTCTCCATTGTGGACGTCTTCTGAAACTCCCCTTTTCATCCACTCCAAGAGCCGACTTTAAAAGTAAGTGTTCGGCTTTTTAGTTTTAAAATCTTTTTTGTATGTGTTCTCGTACTAACAACTTTTCTTTCCGACAGTTATCATGGGGAAATTCGACTTCAGTAAGCTTTTGAAATCTGCCGCAAAGGAGGGTCAAGGTCCCTCAGTGACCGAGAAGAAAAAGAAAAGAATTCCTCCGGCCGCTGCTAAGGCCACTGCCAAGGGGGCTTCATCCTCCGTCCCTCACAAAATAAAAAGGGTAGAGATAGTAGTCGACGCCGAAGATCCTTCCCCTCCTCGCTCGAGTACCCCACTTCCTGCCACTCATGAGACGGGAACTACGGGGCGAGAGGAGCAACTTCCACCTTCTACCGAGGTGAAGTGGTATAACACTTCTCTGAAAGCAGGAACCTCGTCTCTCTGGGGCGAAGACTTCAATCCCTTCCCTTCTTTTGACTCGAATTTCCTGAAGCCTGCCGATCTCCGATTAATTAAGCAGTAAGGGGCTCAGTCCAGCATGGAGGTCCTCTCGGTCTACTGCATCCGAGCTGCTGCTCTGGCCCGCTTTTGTAGCCGAGATTTGATGGAGACCGAGAGGAAATCCCAGCACCTGGAAGCTGAACTTGCTTCTATTGAGAAGCTGAAGGAGGATTTCGCCCGGATCTCCGTGGAGCGTGATGAGCTGGCCCAAGTAAAAAATCTTCCGAGTACTACCATCACCGAGCTTAATGATCAGAATTCCGAGTTGAACTCCCAAGCAAAATCAGTTGAGGGGGATAAAGCTCGTGCTGAAGAGGAGCTCAAGGAGGCTCGAGTTGTAATTGAACAACTTAAAGCCGACTTGAGTGCCGAGACTAAGGCCAAACTGGAGATTTAGGAAGACTTGAAGGAGGCCACCGATTGCATCCTTGTAGAGCATCGGGCTGGTTTTGCCAAGGCCATTGCTCAAGTTCAAATTCTTGCCCCGGGGATTGATATCTCGGGTGCCGATGTGCATAAGGGGGTGCAAAATGGGGAACTTGTTCCCATCATTCCCGAAGAGGAAGAGGAGGTGGAGGGGGGAAGATTCTCCCGAGGATCACATCGACGCCGAAGAGAGTCCTATGGACGGATAACTGTATTTTTATTTTTCATACCTCTGTAATTTCCCCTTGTAATCCTTGTTAATCTAATGAAAAACTCTTCCAGCATTTGGATGACTTCCTCTTACTTTTAATACATTTGTTTGGCCGAGATATTCTTCGAAATATTTTTATACTCCGACGTTGTTCGTATTGCGTGCTCGGTTGTTTAAACAAGACCTCGACTAAGGCCGAGATATTTTGTCATCCGTATCAAAAACGGATAGTTGTTGTCACATGTGAAATGCATGATTGACGTTTTGTATATGTGGTCACACGTTATGTGCCTTGGAAACCCCAGTGGGTTCATGCAATTACTGCTTTTTGCTGAGTTTCGAGATTTATTTTTTCAATAAACCTTTTCCCAGCGCATATTCCTCCTTTCCAACGCCTCCCCCCCTTATAAATAGGGTTGTTTCTTTGCTTCACTTATTCATTCTTCATCTTTTCCACCAGCAAGATTCGTCCTCTTTCGACCCAAGTAGTTCTATAATATTGCTAGGGGTTTACGTTCCTCTCTCCCAGTTAACATCCTTTTTCGAGCTTTAAAGTTGCCAAAAAGGGTGTAATTGGGAGATGGGATCCAGAATCTCTTTCATGATGCAATCCCTTTTAAAAAGGATGTTAGCTGGGAGAATAGCAGTTTCCGTTAGTGGTGAAAGGGGTAGTAACCGTCTCCTCCCGAAGCAGGCCAAGTACCTCATCATCCAGCTTTCTCAGGGGGAAGTGATTACTTCCTCCTTCGAAGGAAAGTCGTGGCGTCCGATTGGGGGGACTACTGGCCAACCGGTCTCGCTCTAGTTCTAATTGGGGGAACTACTGGCCAATCGGGCGGGCCTTATTTTCAATTTCAGCACTGTAACTAAGTCGTAGTATTTTCTAATACTCGACCCGTACCTTGTTTTTATTTTCAGCATTGTACTCGGTTTCCTTAAAAAATTTAACTGCTCGAACCCGGCCTTTAGATTTAAACTTGGTTCTTCTTAATGCTCGTATTCGATTTCGCTTAAACAATTTCAAAGGCTGGAACTCGGCCTTGAACAATTTACTTGGCTCGAACTCGGTCTTAAACAATTTAATTGGCTCGAACTCGGCCTTCAGGCTCAAACTTGGCCTTAAAAATTTAATGGCTCGAACTCGGCCTTCAGGCTCAAACTTGGCCTTAAAAATTTAATGGCTCGAACTCGGCCTTCAGGCTCAAACTTGGCCTCTGCCTGGGAAACCAGATTTTGGATCTTTAAAAATGCAGGCACCATGGCCAGTCCAAGAGGTTGAACCCCATTTCTATTGGGAAGGCTTGCTTGACAAAGAGGTCAATTTTGACCCAAGAGGAAGTGAGAAGTGCACCACATTTGGTGAGGTCACCATGATTTTCAAGCGCTCACTCCCATATTTAAGCTGCAGGCCATGGGATCCGGCAGGATCATACAATTTGAGCATTCCGTGGCCGCTGTATCACAGGCTATGGGATCCAGGTGGATGCTTCTTAATAAGTCAAGCTAGTGACGTTAAAGAAGCGCTTATTGGGAGGCAACCCAATTTTTCTTCTCCTTTTTGCTTTTGTTTTTGATTTTTAACTCTTGAATAATTTGAGAAGATCAAGAGTTTTCTTTTATTAATAAATTTGTTAAGTGTTTTCAAGATAATAAGGAAGGAGAAGCAAAAAGAGCAGGGAGAAACAAAGCCAAAAAGCATGTGAACCAGTACCAACTACCGCCTCGGTAAGCCGTTCCAATTTTTTTTATTTTATATTATTTTATTTTTCTTCCTTCTCTCCATCTTGATTGTTTACATTGGGGACAATGTAAATTCTTAAGCTTGGGGTAGGGGTATTTTGCATTTGCAATTTGCATATTGCATTCATATAGTTTTGCATGATAGTTTGCATGATCACATGATTAGATTGCCCTTGCTTAGATTTTGCATCCAATTGTGAGAACTAAGTGCCAATAATTTGAGATAGTGAATTGTGGAACCCAATTTGTTATTCTTGTGATATGGCTGCAAATGAAAATGTTTGAGATAATCTTGGATAGTTGATAATTAGCATGTGGTTCTGAAGATTTGTGTTCTCATTGATTGTTGAACTACTAAAATGTGAGATTTTGAGCCATAAAGGGGTACTCACAAAATTTTACCCCATTCTTTGTGTTAGAGTGTTATTCCTCTTGGTCTGTTTTCTCTAGAACTTGACTTTAAACCATTTTGAAGCTTAAAAATTTTTGAAAACATTTTTGAAAATGATTGAGGCACTTGGTATTTTTCTGGCCTTCTGAGCTTTGATTGTTGAAATGCTACCCCTTTGTTGCCCAATTTTGAGCCTACATGGATGAAATACTTTTCTTGGTACCCTGGAATAATTTTGATAAATATGCTTGATAAGGGACCTTCTAAAGTATTACAAGAGGGTAAAAAGGTAGTTGAAAAAGTTTGGGAAAAGAATCAGAAAAAATAATTCTCTTGAGTTGAAAAATCTCCCATTCTCCAAGCAAAAATAATAATAATAATAATAATAATAATAATAATAAAGTAGAGAAGGGGATGACAAAAAGAAGAAAATGAGAAATAAAAAGAAAAAGAAAGAAAAGAAAGGTGGAAAAATAAATTGAAAACCCAAGAAGGTATTTTAGAAGGTCATGTTTGCAATGCTTGATGTTTATGTAGCCTTTTGAAATGTCCTTTTCTTGTTATCCCCACCTAAAGATTAATCCCATGACCATGTTACAACCAAATAAAAGACCTCTTGATTCTAAATTGTTTTCATTAATAAAGTAGAGATGTGGTTGATAGTCAAGCCTATGGTAGGATTCATTCCTTGAGGAAAATTGAGCGAAATGTCTTATCCCCTAAACACTTGAGTGAGGTAGAAAGAGAACCAAGCAAATGAACAAGCTTGGGGTGAGCTTCAGGTGAGAAAGAGTGCCCAAATCAATGAGAATATGAGTCTAAGGAACCTAAGCCTCTAATTGGACTTGAATTGATTGTCTCTTACTGCATTGTTTGAATTGCCTATTGCTTGGATCATGAACTCGGGTTCTTGGTTCACTATCCATGTTCTGTTCTTCTTATGGCCTTGGTTTTTGCTTGAGGACAAGCAAAGTCTTAAGCTTGGGGTGATTTGATGAGTGTGATTTCACCTCATTTTCCATGTACATTTCTGCATGCATTTGCATATAGTTTAGGCATTTTTAGTTTGATTTTAGTAGTTTTTACCTTGGAACGGGTTAGGCGGTGTTGTGGTGTTGTTTTGCAGGAATTCATGATTAAATGCCCAAGGTTTGGCCATGATGAAGCTTGAATGATTTAGAGCCTTAAAAGTGAAGAAAATGAGCCAAACAGAGCCCATCACGGCCTAGCCGTGATGCCCATCACGGCCATGATCTAGCAAAAGCGAAAAAGGCGAGAAAAGGTGAAGTCGAGTGCATCACGGCCTAGCCGTGATGTACATCACGGCCGTGACCCAAAACCACCACAAGTCAGAATCCATCACGGCTTGGCCGTGATGGAGATCGCGGGCATGAACAGAGGGCTCGCGACGCGAGCAAGGGCTTGCCACGCGAGAGACTTAAAATGCCAGAAGTTCCCGAAACAGAATTCGTCACGGCCTGGGCGTGATGGCCATCACGGCCGTGACGCGCGACTGATCTATAAATAAGAGCACAACAGACAGAAAAAGGGGACTTTTGGCAAAGGCTTGGAAACCCTAAAGAGGGCTGATGGTTGGGGGAAGGCTAGGACCTTAAAGATGACATCTTTTCTGCTCTTGGATTGGAAGAAGATTGAAGGATTCGTCATGGAGTTCTCTTCCTCTCTTCTCTCTTTCTCTTTTGTAGACATTATCATGTGTAGTTAATTCCCCCATTGTTGGGTTTAGATGTAGCTTTTCTGAACTTGATTGTTAATTGATTTGGTTTCAATACAAGTTTCTATTTCTTTATGAGTGTGTGATTCTGTGCTTAATGCTTTTCTTGGATTAGCTACCCATATGAATGATATGTTGCTTTGATAGACAACTGAAAGGTTGGTGTTAAGGCATGCTCATGAATCATATGCCAAGTAGTTCAAGAATCTAGACATAGGTGTTGACTGCTTGCAATCTTATAAGTCTTGACTTAATGCAAAATCTCAGGTTAATCCACCTAAGACATTAGGGTTTAATCTGGGGTTTTAGGCTCAATGCACCTAAGACATTAGGCTTGAGTACTTTAGAAAAGGCTTGATTGGCATAATTGAATTAGGACTTGTGTTGTTAGCCATTTCATTGCAATCAAGGGAGGATTAGTGTAGTCTAAACATGACAATCTCAACCATTTGTAAATTCTGCACTCCAAGTGTTTGTTAAAAGTCCAAAAAGACCAAAAATATTGTATTGCTTTGTTTTCTGTTTTGATATCTCATACCATAGTTTAGTCTAGATAGTTGTTGAGTTTGTGAATTGGTAATTGACAACCGATCCCTGTGGATACGATAACCGGTCTCACCACCGTATTACTTGATTGCGACAAGGTGCACTTGCCTTTATATCTAAAAATCACGCATCAAGTTTTTGGTGCCGTTGCCGGGGATTGGCTTTGCCAATATCAGTAGTAACCAATGAGACAACTAGTTTAGACATTTTTATTTTATTTTTCTGTATATATTTGATATCTTTCTTTTGTTAGTTTTGTATATATTTGAATTTTTGTTTCTTTGATCTTGGGCTTAATTGTCTGTGAGGTGAAAATTGATTTGACAGGATCATGGACTATAATTGCTATCAACCATCTGATGCAGAAATTGAGATGTCTGAGCTTCAGCTGCGGGCATATATGCTTCAATTAGCCATAAACATCCAACAAGTGAGTAATGAGTTATCGAGGGCAACTGTCTCTCCTCCACCAGTGGTAGGCTATTCTGAATGGGGAAATCAATTTCGCAACACTTCCACTCCATGGTGGGGGAACCCTCCAAACAATACTTGGATTGATCAAGAGAAACATTGGGAACCTTCCACATCTTCATCTCAACCACAACCATCTCAATGGTATGATGAGCCATCACCATTGGAAGTTGCTTGGGAGAACTTCAAATCCGAATTCGCAGTCAATTCTGAGCAACCTATTCCGGATAGTCGGTCTCACCTAGAGGATATTTTGGAGAGCTTCATGGTAACAACAATGGAAAGTTTAGAAAACCAAGAAGATACCATTCGAAGTCTCGGGGTACGTATTGAGGAACTCTCTAACCAACTATCCGAAATGCCAAATGGGAACTTGATGGACGATGATGAAGATGATGCAATGATGGATGATGAGAAACTGAGATAATGATGCCAGCCGTCCTGCAAGTCGCTGTACTTCTTTAATATTTTGTGGGCTTCGCATCTCAACCACCGCTCGGCATTTATCAGGATTGGCCTCGATTCCCCGGTGCGTCAACATAAAACCGGGGAATTTTCCACATTGGACACCGAAAACACACTTTTCTGGATTCAACCTCATATTATACTTTCTCAACTGCTGAAAAATTTCTTCCAAATCCTTCGGGTGATTGTTGTGGTCATCGGATTTTACGACCATATCATCCACATAAACCTCCAGATTCCTTCCGATCTGTTTTTGAAACACCTTGTCCATGAGCCTTTGGTAGGTTGCTCCAGCATTTTTCAATCCGAATGGCATTACCCGATAACAATAGTTCGAGCCTTCAGTTATAAAAGTTGTTTTCTCCTCGTCTGGGGGATACATTCGGATCTGATTGTACCCCGAGTATGCATCCAAGAAGCTCAAAATTTTGTACCCGAAAGCACCATCCACCAACCTGTCAATACTCGGTAAAGGATAAGAATCCTTCGGACAAGCTTTGTTTAAGTCTGTATAATCAGTGCACATGCGCCACTTGCCGTTTGCTTTTTTGACCAGAACCACGTTGGCCAGCTAAGTAGTGTATTCTATTTCTCGAATAAAGTTGGCTTTAACCAACTTTGTTGTTTCTTCTTCCACCACTTTTCTCCTTTCCTCACCAAGTCTCCTTTTCCTCTGAGCTATCGGTTTTGCCTCAGGACAGATTGCCAGATTGTGGCACAAGAAATCGGGGTCAATCCCCGGCATGTCTGATGTTGTCCAGGCGAACAAATCGACGTTGCTGCGGAGTACTTCCTTTATTTTCTTTTTTAAATTCGGCTCAAGTTGACCGCCTAGCTTAGTGCACTGATCGGGCTGTGATCCAAGCTGGAACTTCTCCAACTCCTCAATGGGTTGTGGGCGTTGTTCTTGCATGTCAATCCTCGGGTCTAGTTCAAAAGAGCTAACTGAATTTACAGACTTGTCTTTTCCTCTGTCTAGTGTTTCTGCAGGTGTAGGTTTGAGTTTGCTTACACGCAAACTATCGGCATAGCATTGTCTGGCCATTTTTTTATCATCCCGGATAGCAATTATGTCTCCCGAGTTGGAAGGGAACTTCATAGTAAGGTGGGGAGTAGAGACCACGGCTCCCAACTCGTTCAAGGATGGTCTCCCGATCAAGATATTGTACGATGTTACTGCATTAACCAACACGTACCTGACCAAAATAGTTTTGGACATTTTGCCATCTCCAAAAGTAGTTAGGAGGTCTATGTATCCTTGGGTATCCACCTGTTTCCCAGCAAAGCCGACGAGTTTACTGTCTGTAAGAGTAGAATATGTGAATGTTGTGTGTCACTATGACCACACATGTATGCTATTTATAATCTCATATTAGGGTACAAAAGAATCAATAATAAATACAAATGGAATCAATCAAATCACTGATTTGTAACGAACCCCTAATTACTAGCACCTATTTATGTACATATTAAGCACATGTTAAATATGCTTTCTAACACTCCCCCTCAAGCTGGAGCATATATGTCATATGAGCCAAGCTTGTTACAAATGTAGTCCACACGAGAGCCTCTAAGGGACTTAGTGAAAATGTCAGTCAACTGGTCACTAGAGTTGACAAAGTCAGTTGTGATTTCCCCTGAAAGCACCTTCTCTCTTACGAAGTGACAATCTATTTCTATGTGTTTGGTTCGTTCATGAAAGACCGTATTTGATGCAATGTGAAGTGCAGCCTGATTGTCACAGATAAGTTTAGTATCTTGGATATCTCCCAATTTTAGCTGTTGGAGTAGTTGCCTAAGCCATGTAAGCTCACACACAGCTGCTGCCATAGCACGGTATTCAGCTTCTGCACTAGATCTGGCAACAATGTTCTGCTTCTTGCTCCTCCATGAGATCATGTTTCCTCCAATAAGAACACAATATCCAGAAGTGGACCTCCTATTTGATGGTGATCCTGCCCAGTCAGCATCAGAGTAACAAGTAATTTTGGCATTGCCTTTATCTTCATATAATAATCCTCGTCCTGGTGCATTTTTGATGTACCGAAGAATACGCATGACAGCATCCCAATGGCTATCACATGGGGCATTCAGGAACTGGCTTACCACACTAACTGCAAAGGTGATATCAGGTCTGGTGACTGTGAGATAGTTGAGTCTGCCCACAAGACGACGATATCTTCCCGGGTCTTTCAATGGCTCCCCCTGACCCGGAAGAAGCTTGACATTGGGATCCATGGGCAACTTCAATCCCTAAAAAGTAAGAATATCCAGAGCATACTTCCGTTGGTTGATTGAAATTCCCGAAGTAGACTGGGCAACTTCAATCCCTAAAAAGTACTTGAGAGGACCCAAGTCCTTTGTCTGAAAATGTTTGAAGAGGTGTGCTTTGAGCCGCCGGATACCATCTGTGTCATCACCGGTAATGACGATATCATCGACATAGACAACAAGATAGATGTGCCCACCAGAAGGAGAATGGATAGAGAAAACAGAGTGGTCAGCCTCACATCGGGTCATGCCAAACTGTAATAAAGCAGAGCTAAACCGACCAAACCAGGCACGAGGAGACTGCTTCAATCCATAAAGAGAACGACGAAGCCGACAAACAAGTCTAGAATCACCAGAAACAGTAAAACCTGGGGGCTGGTCCATATAAACTTCTTCCTATAATTCGTCATGCAAGAAGGCATTTTTAATATCCAGCTAGTGAAGAGGCCAATGATGAATGGCAGCCATGGCTATAAAAAGACGAACAGAACTGATTTTAGCCATAGGGGAAAAAGTATCCCCGTAATCTAGACCAAAAATTTGCGTATAACCTTTAGCCACCAAACGAGCTTTGAAGTGATCAATATGACCATCGGGTCCAATCTTCACTGTATAGACCCAACGACAACCCACACTAGTCTTGTCAGGAGGCAAGGGAACAATCTCCCAAGTACCATTAGAATGCAACGCTGCCATTTCTTCCATTTCTTCCAACATTGCCTTGCGCCAGTTGGGATCAGCCATGGCTTCACCTGTAGACTTAGGAACAGACACAGAATCCAAAGCAGAAACAAAGGAAACATAGGAAGGAGATAAACGACCATAATTTAAAGTACAAGCATAGATGGGATTAGGATTGCGAGAGGATCGAGTACCTTTCCGTAATGCAATGGGAAGTTCAGGTGCAGGAGGCGTAGCTGGAGGGGCGGTTGGAGTCGGAGATAAGACTGAAGGATCCCCGGAAGGAGGCACCACAGAAGCCTGTGTCCGCCGCTGGTAGGTACGCAAAGGAGGTGGAGTGGGAGCAACAATAGGTGCCGGAACAACTGGTGGAATATCTGGAAGGTCCTGAGTAAAGTTGACATCAATGACGGCGGAGGTGGAGAAGAATGGGACAGCTTCAAAAAAGGTGACATCAGCACATACAAGATATCGTTGAAGTTGTGGACAAAAACAACGATAGCCCTTTTGCAAACGTGAGTAACCCAGAAAGATACATTTGAGAGATTTGGCTGAGAGTTTGTCTTTTCTTGGAGTTAGATCATGGACAAAACATGTGCAACCAAAGACACGTAGAGGGATAGGATAGAGTTCTTCTTGTGGATACAAGAGAGAGTAGGGAACCTGATTATTAAGAACAGAGGAAGGCATGCGGTTGATAAGATAGCAAGCCGTGAGAAGTGCGTCACCCCAAAAGCGAAGAGGAACATTATTGTGGAGGAATAGCATGCGAGTTGTTTCAACCAAGTGCCTATTTTTCCTTTCGGCAACACCGTTTTGTTGTGGTGTGTGAGCACATTATGCTTGATGAATAATTCCTTGTGAAGTAAAAAAGGATTGAAACTGGGAGGACAAATATTCACGAGCATTATCAGTGCGCAAAATTTTAATTGAAAAACCAAATTGATTTTTATATTCAGCGCAGAAACCTTGATATATATCAAAAACATCAGAGCGATTCTTCATTAAAAATAACCAAGTGCACCGGGAAAAATCATCAATGAAAGTGACAATATAATAGTAACCTAAGGTTGAGCAGACACGACTAGGACCCCAAATATCAGGATGAACTAAGGCAAAAGGTGATGCAGCACTTTTATTGACTCGCTGACTATAAGTATGGCGAATATGTTTTCCTAACTGACACGACTGACATTCAAAAAAGGAAAGTTTAGAAAGGCCTGGAACCATGAGTCGCATTTTATTAAGACTAGGGTGACCCAAACGTTGATGTTCTAGGGTTTGAGAAGCAGCGGAGACATAGGCCACTGGCGGTGAAAGTTGATATAATCCTTGAGACTCATGTCCTACTCCAATCGTCCGTCCCGTACGCCGATCCTGGACATAAACAAAGTTGTTAACAAAAAGAACAGAGTAATCAAGGGTGCGAGTGAGTTTGCTGATTGACACTAAATTAAAAGGACAACCAGGAACATACAACACAGAATCTAAGGAAAGGTTAGGAAGGGGATGTGTTTGACCAATGCCCTGAACTTGTATTTGAGAGCCATCAGCTAAGGTGACACCAGGCAAAGAATCCAAGTAAGACAGTTTAGAGAAAAGAGATTTGTTATCAGTCATATGATCAGAAGCACCGGAGTCAAGTATCCAAGGTCCAAGAGAAGAGGACCGTGAAACAAAGGCTACAGGATTACCAGATTGAGCCACAACAGCGGTAGGTGAGATGGGTTGTTGGGCTGCCTTGAACTGGAGAAAATCAGTATAATCAGCAGTAGAAATAGGTGAGATGGGCTGTTGCGCTTGAATTGGAAGAGGAATCGTTGGAAGCCATGAGAAATGGATCTGAAACAGGGACAGAGAGGGTCGTCGGAGTGAAGGGAAGGCGGCGGAGTAGTCGCCGGACAGTGGGTCACGTCGGAGAGCAGCAGAAAAGCTGTTTGGCGTCAGGCGCGTGAAACGCACGCGCCAGAGAGCAGCCGCGCGTGGAGGCGCGTGAGGCGGCGGTTGGTGGTGTGCTTCCGACGCAGTGGTCGCCGGAGGATGGCGGAGAGGATGGTGGGGTCACACCGGAGGATGGAGGCACGGTGGAACGGAAAACGGACCACACAGTGGTTGCGGGTACTGTTCACCCGAAAATAGGAACACCGCTGGGCATAAAAAATAACATAAACTACTGATACCATGTAAGAGTAGAATATGTGAATGTTGTGTGTCAATATGACCACACATGTATGCTATTTATAATCTCATATTAGGGTACAAAAGAATCAATAATAAATACAAACTGAATCAATCAAATCACTGATTTGTAACGAACCCCTAATTACTAGCACCTATTTATGTACATATTAAGCACATGTTAAATATGCTTTCTAACATTGTCGTATGGCTGAATAGATTTTTCTGGGATCCCGAGCTTCTGAAATGTTGAATAATATAGGATATCAACCGAGCTCCCCTGGTCGACGAGAGTTCTCTTGACCGAGAAGTTGGCCAATTGCACTGTGATTACCATTGGGTCGTCCTGATTAGGATCCACACCCAAAAAGTCTTCATCGGAGAAAATAATCGGTGGGGAAATCCTCGGGGTTTGCCCGACCTACCGAGTTCTGCCCGAATAGCCCGCAGTGTTTTCTCCGAATTGAACTCGTCGTGCCTCCTCCCGCAAATCCACCGAAATAGTGATTATCACACCTCGGACAGTATTATCCTCCTCTCGCCTTTCATTCTGATCTTCCCTATTTTCTGCTCTTTCATTATTTTGCCGACCGCCGCCCCTTCCCGGGCTTTGGCCACCTCCTCTTCTTCTACTTCTGCCACGCCCTTCACCATTGTTGTGATTTCTCCGAACGAAATTATTCAGATGACCAGCTTGAACTAACTCTTCAATCTTGTCACGCAGGACCCAGCACTCCTCGGTGGTGTGCCCATAGTTACGATGGTACCGACAATGCTTCTGTCTATCGGCATTCTGGGGCGTGTGGCCACGGTTGGGGAGCTGCAAAAGTTCTGCGTTGTAGGCTTCCTCAAATACCCGAGCTCGATTGGTGTTGAGGAGGGTATAGTGCTCATACTTCGGCCCCCTATGTAAGTGCTCAGATGTGTTTTTGAATTTCTGCTTGTCACCTCCAGCCCTCCTCTTCTCTCTCCTTTCTCATCTATCAGAATCATTGGTTCTTTCTCTTTTCTTAGACTCTTCAATTTCCTCCATATTAATGAATCCGGCAGCTTTTCTCCTCAACTCATCCATACTGGTTGGAGGCTTCCGAGCTAGGTGTCTGGCGAAAGGGCCAGGCCGTAATCCGGTCAAGATAGTATGTAGTGCGACATCGGCACTGAGATTCCGGATGAGGACAGTCTCTTTGCTGAACCTGGCCATAAAATCACGCAGTGACTCGTTTTTTCTTGCTTAAAATTTACCAACGAGGCCGAGGTTTTTTGATGAGCTCGGCTCGTGGCAAACTGTGCATTGAATTTAGTCATAAACGTGTCAAAAGAGTCAACTGATGCTGGCGGTAGCTGAGTATACCAGCTTAATGCAGCATCTTTCAGAGTAGTAGGGAAGACTTTACACATGACAGCATCATCGTCGGTAAAGAGGTATATTTGAGTAGTGAAAGCATCTAAATGACGTTCCGGATCCGAGGTGCCATCATACCTGTCAATATTTTTTGGTTTGTAGTTGGCTGGTAGAGGAACCTCCATGATGGCGTTGGTGAAGGGATGTCTCGGCCTCCGCACGTCGGCCCTTTCATTAGGCCTATTTGCCTGGAGTGAAAGTTCAGGGGCCTGCCTAGGAAATTCCTCCTCGCCTCTTCGGTCAACATGATGAGAAACACGGGGTTGTGGGATTCCATATTCTCTGCGCGTGTTTCTGGACCCTTCATTCTCAGCTGTCTGACGCTCTCTCTCGTGAGGAGAAGAGGCAGACCTTTCTCTGCTTTGTTCTCGTTCATGACGACTGTTCTGCCGACGAATCTCCTCATTCTCCCTTCTCAGCATTGCCACTTGTGCGAGAAGTTCTTGAATAATGGGATTGTCGGTCGTCATCGCTGGGTTTATGGATCGTACTCCATTATCCCCATTGTTAGCATTCTCTGGCTCTTCTCTCCTGCAGCTCCCGCTCCTTGTCCTCACCATTGTTTGTGGTATGGGAAAATTTTGCTTCGATTCCCACAGACGGCGCCAAATGTTCCGTCCAAATATCTCAAGTGAGAGATACTCGTCCGGAGAAGCTCTTGTGGGAGTGTTTTGGAATAGCTTGACAGAATCAGAATTCTTCTACTACGTATCCAAATGGGAATCAAAGCAAACGCAGTTCTAAGTGAGGGGGTTGGACCCCTATTTATAGAGATGTTTTGGTGTAACAGTTTGAGTTGGACTGTTATTGAGATCCTATTTATTAGGATCGGATTGTTATTGTAACTAGATAAAGATAAGGATAAGGCTCCGAGTTATACGGAGGGATATTTGGACCAGTGAGATATTCGGCCCAATCAGTTGTGACTGGAGTGCACGGAACCGAGGTGCCTTCACCGGTGGTTTATTACGGGTTAGATCCGAGTATTTATGCTCAGCTGATAAGTGTATTAACGAGTCCTCGACTTCGGAGGAGTTCGAGTCAAGGTCCATTTATAAGATTAAGCTCGGTTGATCTAGTTTATTAACAAGTCATCGGCCTTATATTTTCGGTCAGTACAGAAAGTAATATGCAAGTCGCTTAGAGCATCACAGCACACAAAGGGTCACAGTTTTCAGCATCCCAATTGCATGTTAAATAAAAGTAAAATGCAAGTCACTCAGAGCATCACTCACAAGTACCAAAACCAATAACTAAGCAAAATTGAGAAATGCGAAACTAAAAAACCTACGCAAACTGCTGAATATTGTTGGAGTTGGGCATTGTTGGGGGTGTAAAGTTGCACAAATAGAGATGGAGAAGAAATACTGAAATAGACAGAAGTTACCATTAATATAAAAGTAAAATGAGAGATTCAATTCTGAAACAGCAGGTGTAAAAAATACCAGATGAAGAAGGATGGATAATGGATGATTCACAAACAGGTAAGCAGAGGTTTGATTCACGAACAAGAATGGTGTTACTTTCAATCTGGAATTGGGTTAGGTTTGGTGGATTTCGTGGTCTGTGATGGGAGATTTGGAATGATCATCAAGGCTGGCACAGAGAGAGAAAAAGAGCTCCCGAAAGCTTGCTGCACTGTGAAGAAGTGGATCAATGACACTCCAAAGATTAGCTTGCTGCCAGCATTTGGTAGTATCAGGACAAGACAATAGAACATGGAAGCTGCTCTCAAGATTACATTGACAAAGGGTACAGATGCTTGAACAATCAACTCCTCTAGTACTAAGATTGTCTTTTGTTGGCAAACATTCACGACATGCTCTCCAAAGAAAGATTCAAACTGTGAATGGCACTATGATTTTCCATAACATGTTCCAATCACCTGCAACATGGAAGCTATGTTGGTTGGTGAAATGGTCCATGAATAATTTGTATCCAGACTTCACAGAATACAAGCCGTTATTGTTATAGCTCCAGACAAGAGTGTCTTCCGAATTATTATCAAGGAGAGGGATGCGCAATATAGCTTCAACATCAGAGGAAATAAACAATGCAGCCAGCTTGCTCATATCCCACTTCCTATCATTAGAAACCATGAGGTCACACTCTCTGAGATCATCCATGTTTGGTTGCTGGGATGTTTGAATTTTAAAGTCCAGTGCATCACGAAGACATGGCTCATTCCAAACCTTTATTTGAGATCCATCTCCGGCACACCATCTCAGGCCTTCGTTTAGTAGTGTCCGAGAATTCCAGATGCTACGCCAAGCATAACTCGGATTGTTACCAATCACCCCCTCGGGAAGTATCTTACTTTGAAAATCCTAGAAACCATAGCTTCTCGATTGGATATGAACTTCCAATCTTGCTTCCCCAACATTGTCAAATTAAAGCCATAAAGACTACAAAAACCAATACCACCATGCTCCTTCCACACTATCATTTTATACCACCTAATCCAGTTAATTCCTCTAGCACCACCCCTATTAGAACCCCACCAGAAAGAATTCATCATGCACTCAATCTCCTCCCCAAGAGAAAGGGGAAGAAGGAATACACTCATGTAATAAGAGAGGATGGCTTGCAGGACAGATTTCACTAGCACTTCTCGGCCTGCTTTAGAAAGAGACTTACTACCCCAAGAATTGATTTTCCTCCATACTCTTATCTTTGATGTAATTAAACATCGATTTTTTGCTTCTACCAATCATAGAAGGGAGATCAGTACCCAAGCAGGCTTGCACACTAAAGATGTTGGACAGATTAGTATGGCTAGATTCACTAACATTTCTTTAGAAGAAATGTTAGTGAATCTGGCCAAGCAATCAATTTATTAAAATTGATTGCTTGGCCAGATGCTTCCTCATAGGAAGCCAAAATCCTCTTCATATGATTACATTCAGTCTCATCTCTGCTCTAAAAAAATGAAAAAAAAAGCAATCATCTGCAAAGACGAGATGACAGATAATAGGGGCCCCTCTACAAATACGGATACCATGGATATCACCTCTACTCTCAGCATGCTTGATTAGTCTAGACAGACCTTCAGTGCAAATGATGAAAAGATACGGAGATGGAGAATCACCCTATTACAGTAAAATGTTTGAATGATATGAATGTTTTATTAAGATCATGAATATACAAAGGTGAGGTGTGTTTATATAACACCTATTAATCAAGAAAATGAAAAAGATTTGACTCAGTCAAAGGACTATCCTAATGAGACTGAGTCAAAGATATTAAACAACAAAATAACTAATTAACCCTGTCTACGACCTCTCATAGGAGAAATAGGGCCTGCAGCTTCACCATTCGTCATAATAGAGTAGTTTACAGAAGTAACACTCATCATGACCCAAACCAGTCGGATTTACCAAACTTGAGAAATAATCAATGTCGCTCTCAAATGAGTCAGTTGAGAATCCCTTCTCCTCCACTTTAGGTTCCAAGAATTCCCCAATTATATCAAGGAAGAAAGAAACTTTCATGTGACAGCTACTGAATCCCTCCCAGAATGGGAAAAATGCTTTAAATATGCATCATGAAAACGAGCCAAAGTTGGGCCTAGACTAGTCAACGCCCACCCTTGACATGGAGAGAGAAATTCTTCACACACTATGTATGCGCACAGCCATGGGTGTCCAAAATCACGCTTTAATATTTTCTGTTTTGAGGTGGGCTGCATTTGTTCTGAGTCTGTTTGCTCCTCAAGTTTCAAATTCAGATCTCTTCACCATTTGAATTTCAATCCTCATGTGGCTCATCTTTCTTTATTGTTCCTAAAATGCTAAAAAAGCAACAACATAAAATTAATTTGACTAGGAGAAATAACAAAATAAGTAAAATTGAACTTTAAAACAAGGGATTGAACAAAAATTACTCAAAGCAACTATTAAAAACTCAAATAACCAAGTGACAAAACAATGACAAAAACATGTAATTAAGAGTAAAATCCACTGGACCAAAAAAAAACTGATAATTTAGTGGATTATCAGTACACGTATATCAAGTGTACCTCTTTCACCTTTACTAGTTTTGCTTTAAATTAGTGTATCGGTACCATAAAAAGAAATTTTGCATGGTGGGGCCATGGCCCATCCTCGCCTCCTCTTAAATCTTACCATGGTCGCAGCACCAACTAATGCAGGATACAATGATGCCAACAAGATGACAAGGGCAACAGATACAGGTACAACAGGTACACCACATACAGTTATAACAGGTCCAACACAACCTACTACTATTGTCCTCCACCCTCAACCTCCCATAAGGTGTCTTCTTGAAGTTAGATCCCAACATGCCACATATTTGTTGTCCTCTGATGATCGCTGCTTCCATCTTATATTCGTCGGAAATTAGGTCATCCATTAGAACAATAGATGCCTTCATCTTCCCGTAAGATTTATTCAAGCTCATAGCGTCTTCCTCTATCCTCCACAACAATGCTTCCAATTCAGGTTCATGGTATTCTTTCTCCAAGGATTCCCCATGGCTAGAGCTTGAAGAAGCTTCCTCTGTAGAGGGACATTGGCATTTCAATAGAACAATGTTTGCCCTCCCTGGGAAGGTTTCATTCATTAAGTTTACTTCCTCCCCACATGCGAGTTGGTTTCTCAACTTGGTCATCATCACTGCCTTGAACGTTGGTTCTCCATGATTTATCTCCAAATTTCCCCAATAACGACGGGTTGGAGCTTTATCAAGATGACATTCCTCTAGAATAATAGGCATATCTATGTCCATCCACATCCCCCATTTTTCCTTCATATAGTCTACCTGTTCCTGCAACATTTGATCAAAAATTTCACGTTTACTTTGTCTGCCATCAGGGACTGAATCATCAATATGCTCTGGCTCTGGCACATCATTCTTTGCCAAATTTGAAATTCCCACCACATCCCAGTCAGATTCTTCCTTTATACTTGCCCCATAGGCAGAGGCTAAAGCTTTCCCTCTAATATCAGCCTTAGCATTCCTCCAAGACCTCATCACTGCTTTTGGTAAAGAGGGGACTTCTCCTAACTCTATAAGAGACATATCATTGCCAAATATTTCTCCTGCATTAGTATTTGCTATTGCATGTCTTATTTCCTGCTCAGTCTTTTGTCGAGTTCTTTTCGGAACCAAATGTGATGATGGCATGTATTCTCCTGAGGAGTAGGGATGCTGCCGCCAGAATTGGATGTCATTCCTGTCTGTTTCTTGGTCATACACAGAGACTCCCCAACGACTCAGAACCAATCGTGATTCACATTGAACCTGAACGACCTTCCAATCATCTTCAAGACACTCATCAAGACCTCGCCACTCTTCATCGTTGAACAAAACTCGTAGAGTACACAATAACACATGATCTTCCCCAACCCTGCAATAATGGTAATCTTTGCTACTTATTTCTTGGCCGCCTATAAACAAGTGAAGACAAATGGTGTAGGACCTATCTGGCGGCTCCATTCCAGGAAGGAGCTCTCTCTTATCTTCCTTGACTTCCCCGAACATTAATGCTAAAGCAACAACAGGGAACTTACGGCGAGCCCAGAAAAAGGGAATATCTTCATTTCGAACACAGTCAAACCATTCTGGAATCTCCGTTTTTGGCATCACAACTTGTATTCTTTTCATCTCTTTAACCTGTGACATCAAAAGACAGTAAACTGTTGAGCCAAATAAGAAATAAATAGACTGCTTTATTAAGCCAAATAGCTTTTTTAAAAATCAAAGCCTAGTAGCTAAGGAAGTTTTTATACAAGTTTAAATCACTACCTCATAAATGTTGGAAAAGCAATTCAAATTTCCAAATAAATGCAGGTGAGTGGGATTTTAAGAGATACATTTCATGTGATGGAGGGATGTATCTTGACTCTTGGAGACTCCACAATCATAAAGAGAGATTAGTTGGGAAGGTGAGACAATTAATATCCACTAGTCACATTCATGAATGGAAGCCATGTCTCTTCACTATATAAATGGGTCATGTGAGGAAGAGTAGAATCATCCCAACCAAAAGCAAGAGAGAGCAAGTGTGTGAGTGATCACTTGTAGAGAAAGTCTCTTATGTGAGTGAGTGTTATCATTTCTCGTAACTTGAGTGTGATACTTGAGTTTGTAGAGTGATACACAAAAAGTGGGGTGAGTTACAAATATTGTAATCACATATTTGAGATAGTGAATACACTTTATTGGAGTGTTTCCGTGGACGTAGGCAAGAGGTGCCGAACCACGTTAAATTCTTGTGTTCTCTATTATTTTTCTGTAGTGTATTTTTCTTGTGTTCTTACGATCTTTTATCTGTGTGAGAGATACCAAACAGTGGTACCAGAGCTATGGCCGGGAACACATCAAGGTTTGAAATCCCATTATTTGATGGGAAAATAAATTTTATGATCTGGCAGTGTACCATTCAAGATCTCTTGGTGCAGAATGGTCTTGATCAGGCTTTAGAGAAGGAGAAGCCAGCTACCATGAAGGAAGAAGAATGGACAAAAATTCAAAAGAAGGCTATAAGCACGATTCGGTTAGCTCTAGCTCCTGAGATAAAGCACAATGTGTTAAAGGAGACAACACCAACGGCTTTGTGGGAGAAGCTCCAGAATATCTATGTGTCGAAGTCGCTAACCAATCGTCTCATTTTAAAGATGGAGTTATATCAACTCAAAATGGAGATGGGAGGAAATCTCCATGACCACATCAACAAGTTCAACCAGCTAGTAAGCCAATTGTTGAACGCCGATGATAAAATATCTGATGAGGAGAGCAGGTCTCTTTGTTATTGTCATCACTACCAAGGTCCTACAAACCCGTGGTTCAAACGTTGCTTGTCGGGAGAACAACTTTGAAGATGGATGAGGTGGCCGTCACTTTAAGGGAAAATGAGAGGATGATGAAAAACGAGAATATCAATGATGAAAGTGAAATAGCAATGGCGGAGGAATCTGAACGAGGGAGGAATCATTCAAGGAGGCATGATGGGTCAAGAGGAAGATCAAAATCGCAATCACGTCCTCAACGAGATATGACAAACGTGCAATGTTATTATTATGGGAGAAGGGTCATTTGCAACTAAGGTGCACACAAATGAGGAGGAGGATTTGAAGAAATTAAGGATGATGACAACTCTCGGACAAACGTGGTCAAAAAACATTGAAGATGAAGATATATTTTTAGCAACAACCGAGGATGTTGATAAATCAAATTGGGTGATGGATTCTGCGCGCCGGAGCACATTTGTAGAGATCGAGCAATGTTTAACACCTTGAAAACTAATGAAGAGTTTGGCCATTTCAAGTTAGGAAATGGTGAAAAAATGAAGGTTGAGGGCATTGGCAGTGTGAGAATGAAGCTCCATGATGGTGCCATTAGAACTTTCCAAAATGTGAGGTTTGTACCTTCTGCAGTTGCCAATATTATTTCTTTGGGGGAGATGGCATCACAAGGGTACAAGTATGTTGGTTCAAAGTGGGGATGCAAGGTGTATAAGGGAAGACGCTTGGTGTTAAGAGGGCAGAAAAGTAAGAAGAACCTTTGCTACTTGGAAGGGCAAGCTTTGAGAAGGGAAAGCGGCCGTGATAGCAAAGGTGGAAAGAAGGTAAAATTTTTTGATGATGTGGAAATTTGGAAATTTTAATTGAGGAAGGAATTGTTGGAAAAGCAATTCAAATTTCCAAATAAATGCAAGTGAGTGGGATTTTAAGAGATACATTTCATGTGATGGAGGGATGTATCTTGACTCTTGGAGACTCCACAATCATAAAGAGAGATTAGTTGGGAAGGTGAGACAATTAATGTCCACTAGTCACATTCATGAATGGAAGCCATGTCTCTTCACTATATAAATGGGTCATGTGAGGAAGAGTAGAATCATCCCAACCAAAAGCAAGAGAGAGCAAGTGTATGAGTGATCACTTGTAGAGAGTCTCTTGTGTGAGTGAGTGTTATCATTTCTTGTAACTTGAGTGTGGTACTTGAGTTTGTAGAGTGATACACAAAAAGTGGGGTGAGTTACAAATATTGTAATCACATATTTAAGATAGTGAATACACTTTATTGGAGTGTTTCCGTGGACGTAGCTAGGCAAGAGGTGCCGAACCACGTTAAATTCTTGTGTTCTCTATTATTTTTCTGTAGTGTATTTTTCTTGTGTTCTTACGATCCTTTATCTGTGTGAGAGATACCCAACAATAAATAAGTCTAAAGTAGACAACGTCATAAGCTAATTCAATAGATTATCCCTAGCAATAGTAATTCAATAATTAACTAAGTGGTAGACATTTAAGTTATTATGTTTAAGAAAAATAAAAATTGTATTGATAGAAGAAGGTATAAAATGAGATACGGATCAAATAAAAGAGATTTTGAAGGCTGAAAAAAGAAGTGATAGAACAAGAGTATTGAGTATCTTATTTGTACGTAAGAAAAAAGAGGTTTGGGCCAGAACGAATAGGATGCAACAGTCATTGGAAATGAAGAAAAACAAATAATAAACTATACGAAGAAGCATAAAATGAAATTAAGAGATACAAAAACATACACTAAGCCGCTGATTGAGATTGGTTATTGGCATAATGTTAACAAAATTTAATAATTCATAAGAAATTATAAGTTCAAATTAAATGTTTTCACTCTGTAATTAAAACACACAAACGAGATTAACACATACTGGACTGAAAACCATTTGTAAAAAATCTTCAAGTAGGCAAGAAAACTGCAAAACCAAAGTGAAACTATGAAAAGGGTATAGTAGGGGGGAAATTATCCCCTAATTTGGTGGCTTTACCGCTTTAGTATTTTGTTACATTGCATGTGCACATGCACACAAGTTAAAACCCATGTGACATTAATCTATCAAGTTAATTAAAACGTTTTGTGAATGGTTTGGAAGCTGAACTTTGATTATTGAAAAACTGGCAAGATTCAGCATTTACAATATTTATACATGTTCACTCACTGCAGAATTCTGTTTCTGCAATTTACATCAGTTACTAACTACAGAAACTAACTAACTAACTATTCTATAACTAACCAATCAATAGCTAACAAACTAACTTAACTGCTGATAACTAACTTAACTAATTTAGTGTGTTGAGTGGAGTATTATCCAATACCCCCACAAGTCGGGAGAGTATATGTTGATTACTCCCAGCTTGGTGAGTAGATACTGAAATGGGGAAGGATCTAATGCTTTGGTCAAGATGTCAGCTGATTGTTCTTTGGTGGAGATTGGTAATAGATGAAACAATTTAGCTTGGAGTTTTTCTCTGACTAAATGACAATCAATATCGATGTGTTTTGTGCATTCATGGAACACGGAATTGGCAGACTATGTGGCGAAGCTGATTGATCATCACACAAGATAGGGAAGCTGGTGAAATGTATGGAATGGACAGCTCTTGAAGAAGGTATGTGAGACACTGAATTTCGCAGATCGTGGCAGCTAGGGCCCCGTATTCAGCTTCCGAGGAAGAACGTGAAAGCGTGCTTTGCTTCTTTGTTTTCCAAGAGATGAGTGAGTCACCCAAAAAGACACAATAGCCGATTATGGAACGCCTTGTGTCGAGCATGTGGCCCGATCGAGTCATCGAAGGCCTTCAATTGAAGAGAAGAGGTGCACGGTAAAAACAGGCCTTGAGCGGGGTTGCCTTTGAGGTACCTTAAAACTCCGGTGGCGACTTTATAATGATCCAAGGTTGGACAGGCCATGAACCGACTAAGTTGTTGGACCGCAAAGCTAATGTCAGGTCTTGCGTTAGTCAAATGCTAAGTCTGCCAACCAAATTTCTATATTCAGCAGGGTTAGCATAGGGTTCAGATTTTGAGTCAGACAGTTTGGTTGATCGAGCCATTGGGGTAGGAGTCGGTTTTGATGCTAGGAGACCAGTGTCTGACAGAATGTCAAGTGTGTATTTCCTTTGGCATAGAGTGATACCTGTTTTGGATCGAGCAACCTCTAAGCCAAGGAAATATTTGAGTGTGCCGAAGTCTTTGATCTTGAACTTGTCATTCAGAAAGTGTTTCACAGAGGCAATCTCAGAGGCATCATTGCCAGCTAGTATCAGATCATCAACATAGGCAAGAAGCACTGTGAAATTGGATCCATTGTGCTTGTAGAACATGGAGTGATCATTGTGTGATTGAGTGTATTGCAAGGCTTGGAGGGAACTTGAGAGTTTATCAAACCACTGTCTGCTGGCTTGTTTGAGACCATATAGTGATTTGTGAAGCTTGCATACTTGGTTTGGCTTGGTGCATTGCACACCTTGAGGAACCTCCATGTAGACTTCTTCATCTAGATCACCATGTAGGAAGGCATTATTGACATCAAGTTGGTGTAACAACCAGTTCTGAGATGCTGCAAGGGCCAGGATGAGTCCGATGAGAACTAAGTTTTGCAACCGGTGCAAATGTTTCTAGATAGTCCAATCCTTACATTTGTGTATATCCTTTAGCCACCAACCGGGCTTTGTATCTTTCAATGCTGCCATCAGATCTGTATTTGATTCGATATACCCATTTAGAGCCAATGGGAACCTTGCCTGCTGGTAGATCAGTGAGAGACCAGGTGTTGTTTTGGTCCAAAGCTAGTAACTCAGCCTGCATAGCCTTGATCCAGTGGTCGGATTGGATGGCTTGTTTGTATGTCTTTGGTTCAGTGTTGTTAGTGATGGATAGTGTAAAGTGTAAGTGTGAAGGAGAGAGAGATTTATATGAAAGCACAGATGATAATGGATATTTAATACCTGTGGATGATGGAGCATGCACAGTGGTCAGAACATTGCAATGGAAGTCTTGTAGGTAAGCAGGAGAGTATCTAATTCTTGTAGATCTTCTTAAGGATTGGTTGTGTGTGGGAATGTTGGAGTTTGCATGATCAATAGCTGTAGGTTCAAGAAAGGGCAGGTTGGGAACAGAGGATGCATTACGTGGTGGACGAGCTCATTAAATGTGTTTTCTGCAGTTGATGCAGATGGAGATTGGATGTGTTGATGTGGTTGGTTGGCTTGAGGGTGGATTGATGAATCAGAAGCAGTGTCATCAAAATGGAGAAAATCAAAGGTGTTGTTTGCAGGAGTTTGGGAATTGCCATTCTGTGCAGTGGGTTGTGGAGAAAAAGGAAAAATGTGTTCATGAAAAATTGCATGTCTTCAAATGAAGATTTCTCTTGTGTGTAGATCAAGTAAGACATAGCCTTTGGTTCCAGATTTTAAACCAAGGAAGACACATTTTCTAGCTCTTGGATCCAGTTTGGTGCGATTCCGTGTCAGTGTGGATGCAAAGCATAAGCTTCCAAAAACTTTTAGATCTAATAAGGTTGGTGATTTTTGGTGCAGCATTTCAAATGGTGATTTGTTCTGCAAGATTGGTGTGGGAAGTCTATTTATTAGAAATATGGCATGACTTACAGCATAGCACCAAAGAGACTTAGGCAGATTTGATTGGAACAAGAGAGATCTGGCAACATTGAGGATGTGCCTGTGTTTTCTCTCTACCACTGAGTTTTGTTGTGGAGTTTCCACACAAGACGTTTGATGAATGATACCATTGCTGGCATAAAATTTGTTTAGCATAAATTCTTTGCCATTGTCACTTCTAATGGCTTTTATCTTTTGATTGAATTGTGTGGAAACTAAGGAAGTGAAGTTCTGAATTAAGTTGCATACTTCAGATTTCTGTTTCATCAAGAAGATCCAAGTGTGTCTTGTGAAGTCATCAACTATAGTGAGGAAATATCTTTGACCATGAATAGATGGGATACTTAATGGTCCCCAAATGTCCATGTGAACAAGGTCAAAGGCATTTGCAGACTTGGTTGTGCTATTTGGAAAGGGAAGCTTAACTTGCTTAGCAAGATGACAAGAATCACAAACTTTATTTGAATCAAAGTGTACATATGGAAAATATCTTGATACATTCAGTAAGACTTTGTGTGATGGATGACCTAATCTAAAATGCCAAAGATCAAAAGAATCAGCATTTACAGTATTGATTATACTGCTGGAAACTTTTACAGTATTGAAGGGAGTAAACTTGAGAGGCTTGCTTGGTTGAGTAAGGATGTACAAATGGTTCTGAACTCTAGCATGCCCAATCATCTTCAAGGTATTCATATCCTGTATTTTACAAGAAAATTGATCAAAGGTTAGTTTGCATGATAAAGAAGAGGCAAGTTTGTTGATAGAGATTAAGTTGTGTTTGAAATCTGGTATGTAAAGAACATCATGTAGGTAAAGACATTCAGAGAACATGATTGTGCCTGAGTGTTGTGCAACTGTGCTTGCACCATTTGGTAATTTGACAGTGATTGGTCTAATGCATTTGTAAGAAGTAAAATGGGACAGTGAGAAAGTAACATGGTCTGTTGCACCTGTGTCTAAAATCCAGGATGCATTACCTGATACTTGTGGAGCCAAGTGAGTAGAAGACTCACTTGCCTTGGCTTGGCTTACATGGTTTACATTGTGAGATAGTGTGGTGGATTTCTGGAACAAGGCTGCAAGTTGAGCATACCGTTACGAACCGATGGTGACACACTGGTTCCTTCCGATCCGCTGAGAAAAAGATTCCAATTGAGCATCCGAGTTGGATAATTCATCCGAATCAATATCATCCGATGCAACATTGTTGACATTTGCAACATTCTTGAACTTGAATTTGAAATTAGGTGGAAAGCCATGCTTGTAATAGCATGCATCAATCGTGTGGCCATTCTTTCCACGAGAAGGTGCAGACCTTGTTTGAATTTCCATTTGATCCTCTTGCATTCGATCTTCCTCTCCCTCTTCCAAAGATAACTACTTCCTCTGCCTTGACTCTTCCAGTTTTGATTGGAGTCGAAGCTGTTAAACGGAATCTTGGATTCTCGAGTCAATCTGTCCTTCTTCTTTGTTTCACCATTGAAAATGCTTTTTGTCATAGGAGGCAGGGGTTCCATTGCAAGAATCGGCTTTTTAGAACTCCATATGGCTCATCGAGACCTTTTAGGAAGCATATCACATACTCTATTTCTCGTTGCCTCTTGATACTTTTAACCAGGTCACAACTGCATTTAACAACACAAGTGCAAGATGGGATTGGTCTAAAAGACTCCAATTCGCCCCATCTTGTTTTGAAATCAGTAAAATAGCATGAAATTGTTCTTTCTCCTTGTTTCATCGAGTGTACAAGTTGCGATAAATCGAAGTTCTAAAGTAGTTTCCTTTGGAAAACCTATTTCTCAAATCATCCCAAATTTCTTGTGCATTTTCAAATTCTACAACACTTTGAGCAATTTCATGGTTTAAAGATTTTGTGATCCAAGAAATTACCATTGTGTTACACATCTCCCAAGCTTCATACTTTGGATCATCAACATCCGGTTCCGGTATTGCTCCATTGACAAACTTGAACTTGTTCTTGGACACCAAAGCTCTTCTTGCAGCTTTGCTCCAAGAATTGTAATTTGTGCCATCCAAAGGAGGCGAAACAAGGATCATTCCCGGGCTTTCTCCAGGATGCGAGATAATAAGGATCACGTATTGGGTCCTGTTCTTGGAGGTGGTTCTTGTTGAGCCATTCCTTCATTCTCATGCAGTTCATCATGGAAGTTGATTGGGAAGAAGAAGATGGGTTGCAGTGAGCTCTCTAGAAGAGAGCTCCGATACCATAAAACGTTTTGTGAATGGTGTGGAAGCTGAACTTTGATTATTGAAAACCTTCTTTGAAGATTCAGCATTTACAATATTTATACATGTTCACTCACCTGCAGAACTGCTGTTTCGCAATTTACATCAGTTACTAACTACAGAAACTAACTAACTAACTATTCTATAACTAACCAATCAATAGCTAACAAACTAACTTAACTGCTGATAACTAACTTAACTAATTTAGTGTGTTGAGTGGAGTATTATCCAATATTAATAGTAAAATAACAGCATTATTTAAATACTGGAGAATGTAATCAAACCTTAGACCATAGCATGCTTGATGCCTCTGAAGTTAAGGATCGACAGTATCTTGCATCTACTTTTTGGATACTTGATGGAAGTCCTGAAATTTCTGTAAGATTCCTACAATAACTCACATTAAGACTTTTTAAATACAAAGATCTTTTGATGCATTCTGGGAGGGACACAAAACCATTGTGCGATACATTCAAGTCTTCCAATTTTGGGAAGTTTTCAATAATTATGAGAAGATCTTCATCTGACAGATTAGCCTCGCTTAGATACAGTGTTGCTAAATTTGGGCGGTCGTTTCCTATTGATAGGCTCTTTTTGAACCTTTCAAACGACCCTCCAAGTTGGGAACACCCATCAATTATTAATGTGATAAGTTTCGGCAACAATAAGAAGCTATTTGATAGATATTTGAGTCGTCTGCAAACTGACATGTCTATATTCTCAAGTCCAGTAAGGTTCCCAATGGACTCTGGAAACTCCTTGACAGCAGTATTTATCATGCGAATCTGGAGTTGGTTATCCATCTTTTGCATTACATCTGGGAAGTGTTCAAGTCTTTTGCAAAAATTAAAGGAAAGCACTTCGAGAGATGGCAAATACATTTTTGGCACAAAGCTTTTGAGCGCGTTGCACTCTGAAGCACTTAAATACACAAGTTTAGGCATAAATCCAACAGATTTATCAAACCGTACCAAATTTTGGCATCCATCAAGTGTCAATACCCTTAAATTTTTAGCTCCAGACACGTCAGGTATTTGAGTTATGGATTGACACTGGGAGAGGTTAATGAATGTCAAATCCTTAAATATCTACAAGACAAAATAAAATTTAAATTATTAGTAGCGTATTCAATTATATTAAATTTTAGATCATGCTAGTTAAAACAACATATTCAATTATATATAATATAAATAACATATAAAAAGTACCTGAAATGACTTTTTCAATGCCAGACGACTATGAGGTATCTTGAAGTCGACAATATTTTGGGGATAAAAATTTGGTGGAAAAGACTTTGACGGGTACCCCTTCCAATCAAATAGTCGTAAACTATTTGGTAGATAATTAGGTCCCGCTGAAAATATTGCCCCTCGAACAATCAAAATTCTAAGGTTCTCCATCTTCTTAAAGGCACTATTGTTCCAGTAATCTACTTTTTCGAGTTTAGGAGGATGAAGCATTATTCCTTCAATTGTACTACTTCCCTACAAAACACACACAGAGAATTAACTCCAAGGATCCATTTGTTTTAGATTTTGATAGAATTGATTTTGATAGAATTGATTTTGAAAAAATCAAGGTTAAAAAAATTGATTTGTGTTTGGTAATAATATTTTAAAAGTGAGTTTAGAAGAATTGATTTTGTTTGGATGATAAAGTAAAATCACTTTTGAAGTGTAAATATGTAGAATTTTATGGGTCATTCATCAAGAATCAGTTATTCTCAATGAAAAAGCTAGAAATTATTGCTTTCACTAAAATCAATTATACCTACTCAGGAATCAATTATTTTGGACCGAATTTTGCACCCAAACACTCCAGTTACGATAGCAACTGGGGTTTGGATGCCAATCTGCAGTTTGCAGCTACAAACCAAACGGGCACTAAGTAAATTTGCTATAGTACGGAAACATATAAAAGTAATGAGAAAAAAAAAGTAGAAAGGATAAGATTCTTACAGAGTTATTTTCAAGTACTTGAAGAATTTCTTCATGAGACCATAATCTGCAGCGATTTCCAGGGTTTGATGGAGACTTCCTTCTAACAATCTCTCTACCCATATCTTGTATTAGGTCATGCATCTCCAAGCAGCCATTTTCATCAATGGTTATGAGACATTTACAAACAAATACTCGAATAAGTGAGAAGAAATTGCAAGCCTTCATTATCCTTTGAACATATTCCCATTTCTCCCCTTTGAAGAAACAAGCAATGTCTAAGAAACTTTTTTGATCTAGCTCAAACAAGCTATCATAGCTTCTTTCAAGTACTCCTTGAATCTCATTATTTGGAACCTTCTCATATTCTTCCAACTCCTTTTCCCATTCCTCTATGTTCTTACCCTTCAAATTGGAGCCTATTGCTTTTAAAGCCAATGGAAAACCCTTTGCGTAACTTATTGCACGACTACAAATGCTTGCTAAGTTTTTTGCAGGTTTGCTCATATTAAAGGCATGCCAGCAAAAGAGTTCGAGAGAGTCATCATTATTTAGTACCTCCATTTCATACTTTTTAATGATAACATTGTCCATCACATGCCTATCTAGCACACTTGTATCCCTTGTTGTTATAATGATCATGCTACCAAAACCAAACCAACCACCTCCTCCAGCCAGTGTTTCCAATTGAATTACAGAATCAACATCATCTAAAACCAGAAGAACTCTTTTATGGCCAAGCCTGCGTTTGATTTCAAAGCCTCCTCTAAATGTACTGCCAATCATGATTTCTGTCTCCTCACCCATCTCAGATAGCATTGCCTTTTGGAGATTTTCTAGGCCTTTAATGCTTTTGTTTGATTTTTCTCTGACATTATCAAGAAAACATGTAGCTTCAAATCGATGCTTGATCTTGTCATACAAATCCTTGGCAAATGTGGTTTTGCCAATTCCACCAGCTCCATAAATTTCCAGTGCACGAACAGTATTATTAGACTCGATATCTATAAGTGATTTCACACGCTCAAAGTGAAAATCAAAACCAACTATGTGCCTACTTTCCGATGGCAAAGGAGGTAATTTAGCCAAGGTGTCTTTAACAATCTTCTTGATAAGCTCCGATTCATACCTGCAGGAACACAATACTCTTCCTATTTATCCGTATTTATTTTATTGTTGTACTAATAAACAAAAAATAAGTGTTAAATAATTAAAACAGTACAACAATATTTGAAAGAGAAGTTGAAGAGATAGAAAATAACACATTATATAAGTCTTCCAGGTATCCAATCCTTATAGCATGTAATCATATTCAAATCCGATTGATGAATACTAATTGAATGACTGCATCAACTTACTATATCACAACCCTTCAAGAAGACAGATGGTGATAATCAAGTAAAGGTAATTATAAAATAACTTACATATTGTTCCCACATTGTTCACTGTCTACGTAGCATACTCTAGACAAAGCAGACCTCCATGCTTTTACCTTCTCTGAATCCTGTCCAAATCTTCTTTCATGTAGAATCATGGCTGTTTCATAAGAATTTTTCTGTTGTTGTACATCAGATGCTTCCACTTTGTAAAAAATTGCCAAAACATGTTGCCCTTTGTTATCGTGACACTCAATGATCTTGAGTAATTCATCAAGGCACCAAGAAGAAGATGCATAGTTTTCAGAGAGAACAATCATTGACATCCTAGAATTTTCAATTGTCTCGAGAAGGATAGGTCCAATTTCATCCCCTATCCTCAGTTCCTCATCTATGAAGACATTGATTCCACTTTTGCACAAATCACTATAGAGATGACCCGTGAATCCGTAGCGGGTTTCACCTCTAAAACTCAGAAAAACATCATATTCATAGATGAAATCTGAGGATGTTGCATCATGATTTGCCATGATAATGAGAAGCTGGTGCTGGACTTGGAGGGTTTTGTAAGTGTATGCTTATTAATTGGTATCGCAGAGTGTGTAAAAATGAAACTTCGGCAATTAAATCATCATACTAGTAGGTCTCAAATGAACCAAGCCACTAGATGCTGAGAACTTGCTCGGAAACTTGTGAGTATTTAAATCGATTGATTCCATCTGGGGGGGGGGCTATTATATTATTGAAAGTCACATGAACAGTGCGATAATAAGTAATACTAATGTACCTAACTAACAGGAAATTATCGAGGAAGAGAGTAGGTAACAATGCCTTTTCTGGAGTTTCTAATAAAATTAGTGTATCACATTGACTTCGCAAGTCTTTAATTGATGTATTAAGAATTTATTAAATTAAGAAATAATGTAAAAGATTATATGTCTCTAAATATTTTGTTATCTGTTTTTTTTTTTCAAAAAAAATTATGAATATTAAGAATAAAAAAGAGTTTAATTTCTATGTATTATCGGTGTAAATGATTTTTACACTAACATCGAATAATATCTTAACAAATCAGTATTATTGATATCTCTCTCTTAGTTATTAAAATAAAAACTCATATGTCAAAATGTTAGTGGATGTCAGTGTAAAATTTTTTACACTAACAATATATACTACTTTAATTCATAAAAAATTTGGTTATTTTCTGACAAATTTCAAAGGTGCACACCTTTTTTGATAAAAAAAAGGTACACTTCAAATCATACATTTAACTTAATTAACTCTCATTTGCGCCTATCAAAAAAAAAAAATTAACTCTCATTTGCTTGCTCAAAATTCAAACCCAGAACAAATTTTTTTTTTTACTGAAACCTAGAACCGTGTTAGAAACTTAGAATTAATGTTTTAAAAACCGGATCAGATATTAAACCGGCAATACCTTCGGGTCATGATTCAATTGATTCAACCGTTGGTTGAACCGGGTGACTAATAAATAAATAAAATAAATTAATATATATAATATAATATGATATTAGAGTAAATAAATGTATTTCATAAAAAAATGTATATAAGAAAATAAACTAACACGTGACTCTACTAAGAAACTAGTATATAGTAGTAGTATTTAAACTTTTTCTCCTTTATAGTATACTAGTATTTTTTGTACCCGTGCGATGCACGGGTCATCAATTACTATTATTATTGATAGTATTATTATCATTAATAATCTGAATCGTGTCTCTATATGTACGAAACTTTCTTTTTTACTTTATCCCAAATTAACTCCACTATGTCAAACATTTTCTTGACTTATTTCACACATTACTTTCATTATTTCCTTCTCACCCATAATGGTGATACTCATTCATCTCCAAGGTTTTTTTATTTATAGCCAGAAGTGATCAGCAAAAACCTTGAAACAATTTTATCTATAATTTGAGTGCAAATAATTGAATATTATTTTTATTTTAAAATGATATTACAATACGTAATGTAACACTATGTGTTAAGTGTTCCTCTTCGATTATTACTACTGATCAACTAATCGTCTTAAATCATGTGGTGCTGACACGTGTCACTTTATTAGAAAATCATCAATTCTCCTTATTAATTAGTATAGATATAGATTTATTATTTAAAATATAAAAAATAAAGGCAAGGATGTAGAAAAAAATAGATTAGAAAATATGAATAGCTCTACCTCTATTTATGTCAATTCAGAGATTGTCGTGTTTGACTCACAAAACATTTTACCTTTACCAGTCTGTAAATATTTTAAAACAAAAAATATATAAATTTTAGAAGAAAAAAAAAGTTTTCATCACTTGACATGTGGCTTGCACCATTGTGCTACACTTAAATCCGCATTTCCCCTTATTAATTAGTATATATATAGATTTATTATTTAAAATAAAAAAAACAAAGGCAATGATATAAAAAAAATACAAAATATGAATAGCTCTACCTCTATTTATGTCAATATATATATTAGGAAAAAAAAAGTAAATTTGAAAAAAAAAATAATTCGAAAAAAATTTTAAAAAATAGAAGAGTATATAAAAAATTATTTAAAAAATAGGAAAATAATAATTAGAAAAAATACTCAAAAAATTAGAAAAATAAAACTAATTAGAAATAAAAATATTTTTAAAAAAATCATTTATAAAAATAAACATTTTAAAAAAAGTAAATTAGAAAAAAACTAATTCAGGAATAAAAATTTTAAAAAAATATTATAAAGAATATATGTTTACAAAATAAATAAATAAATTTAAATAATCCAAAATAATCCACCAGTTGACAACTCCTTCTACTGTTACAGGAACGGTAGAAGAAAAGTTATTAATTGATAAAGTGATATGCATATTGAATACGAAAATATATAAAAATATTAAAATATAGTAATTGGTTTGATTCAAAAATAACCGAATTAATGACCATTGAGTTTGGTTCAATTCGGAGACGTAAAAAAAATAAACTTTTAAAAAAATATTATAAAGAATATATGTTTAAAAAATAAATAAATAAATTTAAATAATAAAAAATAATCCACCAGTTGACAACTCCTTCTACTGTTACAGAAACAGTAGAAGAAAAGTTGTTAATTGATAAAGTGATATACATATTGAACATTAAAATATATATAAATATTAAAACATAGTATTTGGTTCGGTTCCAAAATCATTGAATTAATGACCATTGGGTTTGGTTCAATTCGGAGTCGTGCACAAAAATGAAAAAAAGAACCAATTTAATTGGTTGTTTCGGATTTTCAAATTCATCGAATTATTGGTTCGAGTCTTATGATTCTAAACATTTTCGAAGAACACGATAGCTTTGCTACCTTTCCTTATATTTAAAAACATAAAAAAATTATAAACTTTAAAAAGTCAATAACAATATCCGAAACAATTAAAATTGGTTTGGTTTGGTTTGATTCGATTCGAACCGGAAAATATTAAAATATATATACATACATATATATATATAATTAAAAAATATATAAAATAACAAATTTTAAACTAATAAATTATTTATACATTAAAATATAAGTATATAAAAATTAAAACATCAAGAACACGACAACTCTACTTTTACTGTTTGCCAATTTATTATTGGTTGACAGCGTAAAAAAACTTTACACAGTCAGTTTATACAAATAAATTCAAAAAAAAAGTATTGGCAAAAAAATTTTAAAAATTAAGGAAAAAGTAAAAAAAAATTAAAAATTAATAATAAACAAATTTAATTATAAAAAAATATTTTAAAAGGAAAAAGAAAAACGTAAACCAGAAAAAAATTAAAAGAAAAATAATTAGAAAAATAATTTATAAAAAAATATTTTAAAAAAATTAGGAAAAAAATAGTTAGGAAAAAATAGATTTAAAAAAATTTGAAAAACAAAATTAAATATAAAAAATATAAATTACTTAGAAAAAAAATCTATTTAAAAAAATTAGGAAAAAATATTTTTAAAAATTAGAAAAATTATAATTTGAAAAATAATATTAATAAAAAATTAGAAAAATAAAATTAATTAGAAAACATAAATATTTTTAAAAAATCAATTATGAAATAAACATTTTAAAAAAAGTAAATTAGAAAAAAACTAATTCAGGGAAAAAAATAAATTTTAAATAAAATATTATAAAGGATATATGTTTAAAAAATAAATAAGTAATTTTAAATAATCCAAAATAATCCACCGGTTGACAACTCCTTCTACTGTTACAGGAACAGTCCTTCTACTGTTACACGAGCAATAGACGAAAAGTTGTTAATTGATAAAGTGATATACGTATTGAATATTAAAATATAGTAATTGGTTCAGTTCCAAAATAACTGAATTAATGACCATTGGGTTTGGTTCAATTCGGAGCCGTGCATAAAAAAGAAAAAAACGAACCAATTTAATTCGTTGGTTCAGATTTTCAAATTCATCGAATTATTGGTTTGAGTTTTACGACCCTAAACTTTTTCGAAGAACACGTAGCTTTGCTACAATTCCTAGCTAAAAATATTTAAAAACAAAAAAAAATTATAAACTTTAAAAAGTCAACAACAATATCTGAACCAATTAAAATTGGTTTGGTTTGATTCGGTTCCAAACAGAAAATATAAAATATATATATATAAATAAATAATATTTAAAATATTAAATTATTTATACATTAAAATATAAGTATGTAAAAATTAAAATATCAAGAACATGACAACTCTACTTTTACTGTTTGTCAATTTATGATTGGTTGACAGTGTAAAAAAATTTACACTGTCAGTGTATATAAATAAATTTTAAAAAAAGTATTAGCAAAAAAAATTATTAGGAAATTTTTAAAAAAAATTAAGGAAAACGTAAAAAAAATTTAAAAAATGTTATTTTTTTTAACTTTTAAAATAAACATTAAAAAAAATAAAGTTTTTTTAAAAAAAAGTTTAAAGAAATTTATTTTTAAAAAAAAACTTATTTATTTTTTTAAAAAAAACCAAAAACGAAAAACAAAAAATCATAGTGTTGACATATGTATGGACACTAAAATTGTCTATCCAACTTTTATATTAGTATAGATAGTTATCGGGCTCTCTTCTTATGGACCGGAGTTTTTTTCCTTGCTCATTGTTTTTCTTCACTTCTGTAACAAGAAAAAAAATTCACGGATGACTTTTGGATAAGCTTGGCCACATGTCTTTCCCTAATTTGTCACTCTTGAGATTTCCTTTACCCCGCCCACCAGATATTACTCGTAAAATGAACCAAATTTGCTATTATCAATGTTCCTTCCAACCAACTCTCTATAATCTCCCCCAACCCGTGCTCTTCTAGGGTTTAGTGGTGATGCGAACCCCAGGGCTTCCTGGCTTTCTCCAACCATTGTTGGCTTTCTTCCCAACCTCTGTTGGCATTCTCTAGGTTCTCCTAGTTCTCCTAGTCTCCCCCAGGTCTTGTCCCGGTTCTGGAGTTTAAAAGCTGGTAAGATGAATCGATTGAAGGAGGTTACATTATCAAAAGAGGAAGAGGAGGGTATCACGGTAGAGGAAACCGAAGTCTACGGAGAGGAGATTTTTAATCGAACTTTGGCTGGGAAACTCTGGACTGATAGCCCTTATAATGTTCGAGCCTTCAAAAGCACCATTGTCCAAGCATCGTGGCTAAAGCACCCTGTGGAAATCCAAGATCTGAGTAAAAATCTCTTCTTATTTCGATTCTCATCGAAGATAGATGCTGATAATGTCATTAAGAATGGACCATGGAGTTTTGATAGGAACCTTTTGATTTTGGAAAGGGTTTCTGGTGAAGAACAACCGTCAGATCTGGAAATGCACTATGGACTATTCT
The DNA here is from genome assembly GCA_030762895.1 of Sophora flavescens. Lineage (NCBI taxonomy): Eukaryota > Viridiplantae > Streptophyta > Magnoliopsida > Fabales > Fabaceae > Sophora > Sophora flavescens. The sequence goes on from CM061063.1 coordinate 85,574,385, forward strand.
GGGTTAGGATCTATGATCTTTCCCCGAAGATGCGTTCGGAATCTATGGGTAAGAAGTTAGGGGACATAATCGGAACTCACGAGGAGACTGATTTGAAGGAAGCTAATAGATTGGGGAGGTTTCTGCGTGTTAAAGTCTCCCTGGATTTGAAGAAGCCATTGAAGCGTGGCACTATCATAAGATATCAAGGCAGAAACTTGAGGGTCTATTTCAAATATGAGAGACTCCCAACTTTTTGTTTTGCCTGTGGGAGAATCGGACACCAATTGAAGGATTGTGAAGAGGTGGAGGAACAGGGAGAAGAAGGATATGAAGAAGTAGAAGAAAAAGAACTATCCTATGGACCCTAGCTAAGAGCATCCCCATTGCCGAAAGTCACAGGGGAGCAGAGGAAGGAAAGCAGCTCAGGTAATTGTATTAAGAACCTTTTTGCTATCTCTGTGGCAGTGATTGTGCCACGACGGGGAAAGAGAAGGAAGGTGTTACTGAAATTAAACAAAGGAAAAGGGGAGGCACTAGAAGTGGTCTTGATCTCACAATTACTGAGTCAGGCAAGGATGGAAGTAACAAGGAGGTGGAAAGTGTAGCTGAGTCATTGGGAGCTGTGGCCATTTCCAAAGAAAAAGAAGAAATGGACGAGACGGAATAACAGCAGAGAAAGGAAGAACCAGCAAGCAAGGAACTTCGTGAAGAAGCTGAGGAAAAGACAGCTAGTGGAGGTGGCGATATCAGAAGGAAATCCTGAGGACTTTGTAGGTGGGGAGAAAAAGAAGTGGCAAGACATAGAGTTGGTGGAAGCAAACGAAGACAAACAAGAGGTGGTGTTGGCGAGCCAACACTGCCTAGACCAATGAAGTGCCTAAGTTGGAACTGCAGGGGGTTGGGGAACCCCCGTGCAGTTCGAGCCTTGTTAAGGCTCACCAAGATTGAAAATCCCCAACTAGTCTTCTTGATGGAGACAAGATTGAAGAATGATGAAATGGAGAGAATAAGAGTTCAATGTGGCTTCAATTCGTGCTTAACTATGCAGTGCCAAAGAAATGGTAGAGAGAGGGTTGGAGGCTTGGCTCTAATGTGGAATGATACTCTAAAGGTGACAATTTCTTCTTACTCCTTGAATCATATTCTGGGCCTTATAGAGGATGGAGAGGATGGGGAGAATCTTCTTCTCAGCCATATATGGTCATCCTGAGGAACAAAACAAAAGAAATACATGGCAGCTTATTCAACAGATTGCTGATCAGGTGGGAGGTAACTGGCTATGTTTTGGAGACTTGAATGATATTATTGCTCCTGATGATAAAAAAAGGTGGAAATATGCGTAGTTTAGCCCAACTGGAAATTGGAAGGCAACCCATTGAGCTATGCGGCCTTTGTGACCTTGGTTTTAATGGATATCCTTACACATGGTCGAATGGAAGAAGTGGAGCGGAAAACATACAGTGCAGACTTGATAGATTTCTTGGAACTGAGGCCTTCATTCAGAGATTTTCTCCTATCAGAGTGGTTCATCTTCCAATATTTGGATCAGACCATGCTACAATCATGATGGAATTAGAAGCTCACTCATATGGTAACAAGAAGAAGAAGACTCGCCTATTTAGATTCGAAGACTGCTGGACTAAATATGGAAGATGCGAAGAAATTATTAGACAAAAATGGTCTAATGCTAGTCATCACTGCCTAGTAAAATTGAAGTCAATGCAAGCTTTGGAGGGCTATTTTAAGGAGTATAGGATAGGGACTGTTAAAAAAGAGTTGAGAAGAATTGAAGAACAATTAAAAAAGGAGAGCATGTGGACTGCTTCAAATGAGGACATCTGCAGGTATAAAGAGCTTGAAAGAAGACATGAAGAATTGCTTCAAATTGAAGAGATTATATGGAGGCAGAGAAGTAGAGCAATGTGGCTGAAAGAGGGGGACAGAAATACAAAGTTTTCCCACAGCAAAGCTAGCCAAAGAAAGCAGGTGAAACGAGATCAAAAAGCTTAAAGATGCTGATGGTATATGGTGGCATGGTGAAGTTGTGAAAGACAAGCTCTCAGCTGAACACAAATTTTGGTGTGCAAGACAGTTCACAGAAGATGAAGTTAAGGAAGCAATCAACCAAATGCACCCACTAAAAGCCCCAGGCCCTGATGGTTTACCAACTTTATTCTACCAGAAATACTGGCATATAGTGGGCAGAGAGGTTCAAGAGCTAGTACTGGAAATCCTGAATTTTGGAAGACCTCCAGATGAGCTAAATAAGACTTTTATAGTCTTGATTCCGAAAGGTAAAAACTCGTCCTCTCCTAAAGACTTCAGACCAATTAGCCTATGCAATGTTGTAATGAAAATAGTGACAAAGGTGATAGCAAATAGGCTTAAGCATATTCTCCCCGAGATTGTTTATGAAGAGCAGAGTGCTTTTGTGAAAGGGAGGTTGATCACTGACAATGCTCTTATAGCCATGGAGTGTTTCCATTGGATGAAGAAAAATAAAAAAGGCAAAAAAGGAATGATGGCACTAAAGCTAGACATGTCCTAGGCATATGATCGAATAGAATGGGATTTTGTTGAAGCTGTCCTCAAAGTAATGGGATTTCCTGATCAGTTTGTAAGTCTGATTCTGAGACGCATATCTTCGGTTTCCTACCAGATTCTTATAAATGGGCAGCCTAGTAAGTGTTTCAAACTCGAAAGAGGACTTAGACAAGGGAATCCAATATCCCCTTACCTGTTTGTGCTGATGTATTGTCAGGGCTGTTAACTAAGGAGGTGAAGGAGAAAAAAATTCATGGAATCAAAGTGGCAAGAAGAGCTCCCCATATCTCTCATTTGTTGTTTGTTGATGACAGTTTACTCTTTGCCAGGACCAATCGTATAGAAGCAAGAAATGTAATGAAGGTGCTCTCTACATACCAGAAGGCTTCGGGACAACTGGTCAATCTTGATAAATCTGAGGCATCGTTTAGTCGAAATGTGCTTGATGGGGAAAAAGAAATGATCTGCAACACGATGAGAGTTAAGACTGTGATGTCTCATTCCAGATACCTGGGCCTTCCAGTAGTATTTGGAAGATCCAAGAAGGAGGTTTTCTCCTTTGTGCTTGACCGAGTCTGGAAGAAGTTGAAAGCTTGGAAGGAGAAGTCCCTCTCTAAGGCGGGTAAAGAGGTGTTAATCAAAGCTGTAGCACAGGCGATTCCAAGTTACATTATGAGCTGTTATAGATTGCCAGAAGGATGCTGTGGTGAAGCGGAGTCTATGATTGCCAAGTTTTGGTGGGGTTCCAAGAACGGGGAGAGGAAATTGCATTGTATGAGCTGGGAAAAGATGTAAAATGCACGAAGCATAGGTGGCATGGGTTTTAGGAAATTTAGTGATTTCAACAAGGCCTTTTTGGGGAAACATTGCTGGAGGCTCTTACGTGGAGAAAACACCTTGGTTGGGAAGGTTTTTAAGAGCAGATATTATCCAAGGGGGTCGTTCATGGAGGCATCAACAGGCTATCTTCCGAGTTATGCTTGGAGAAGTATTTTGCATGCCAGAGACATTGTGTCAAAAGGATCTAGGTGGTTGATTAGAAATGGGCAGAAGATCAGAATTTGGAAAGACAATTGGATACCTACTCAAAGTGGTTTTAAAGTCATCAGTCCAGTTTGCAACTTGGATCCAGAAGCTCTAGTGTGTGATCTGATGGATCCCCACTCAAATCAATGGAATAGGGAGTTGATCTTCGCCAGTTTTACTCCTTTCGAAGCTCAGCAGATAGTCAGCATTCCAATCTCTTATAGACTCCCTGAGGACAAGCTGATTTGGCACTTGGAGAAGGATGGTGATTACACAGTGAGGTCGGCCTATCATTTGCTGTGTGATGAGAAAAGGAAGTCTCAACCGGGCCCATCAACTGATCAGAACAAAAAGCTTTGAAAAGAGATTTGGCATTCTCCTATTCCTAACAGAGTCAAGAATTTTCTCTGGAGGTTAGCAAAGAACATTCTCCCAACCCGAAGCAATTTGGCAAAAAAGGTTTGAATTTAGACTCGAACTGCCCCTTTTGTTGTATGACTTATGAAACTTCTGAGCACCTTTTTATGCACTGCCAATATGCTAAAAGGGTCTGGTTCTCTTCCCCCTTATGGCTTCATGCACCAACAAATATAGATATAAATGTTTGGCTGCTAAAATGGTTGGCTTGTCAGAAGAATCTTGGTGTCCAAATTTTCTATATCACTTTATGGAAGATCTGGCAGGCTCGGAACCAGTTAATTTTCAAGCAAAAGGAGATGGGACAAGAGAAAACAGCTCAGACAGCAGTGGAATTCGTGGAGGAATTCATCCAGGCCAATCCAAGGAAGAAGCAGGGCCAAATACCCAACATGCCAGACTTTGCCAGTTTCAGATCAAACTGCAAAATTATGAAGGTCGATGCTGGCTGTTTCGTTGAAGGCTTCACAACTTGGGGATGCATCACTATGAATCAAGTAGGGGAGCTAATCTGGGCTGTCACTAGGAAGGAACTGATTGAAACTGATCATATTCTAGCTGAAGCCCTTGGAATTAGATGGTGCATTCACCTTGCTATCAGTTAGAGGCTGCAAAATGTTGCTATATTTCCTGATGCTTTAGTAGTTATTAACTGTATTAAAGGTAAAACTTGTGTTGCTGCCATTAAAAATGTAGTTGATGATTGTAGAATCATGATGAACAACCTTAAAGAGGTCACTATTTCCTACATAGGGAGGCAATTCAATTATGATGCCCATAACTTAGTTGTAATAGCTAACTGTGTAGGGTCAAGAACTTGGTTGGGTGGTGTCCCAAGCCTTGCCAGTTGCAATATCTGTATTGCTTCTGTTTCTGCATGAATGAATGTTTGAATTTCAAAAAAAAAAAACAATGTTCCTTCCAACCAAAACACTACCAACGCGATCTGTACTCTCAAGTCACAACAGTCAAAAATGGCCTCCAGATTTGTGTCATGCATATATGCCACTGTCCAAACTCTGCTTGCATCTGTCTGCCACCGCCCGGACGCCGCCAACAAGCTGTTTCTCGACCCCTTGCGTTGTCTCCGAGCAAGCCCGACGCCAGGATTTTATTTTCTCTTTATCTTCTTCATTGTTTTGGTGAACAGGGTTGGGATGTACTGACCGGCCGGTTTCCCATAATCAATGCCGGTTCTCCGGTTTTTCTCCGGTTCCGGCGGTTCCAACAGTTCTTTTCCGGTCCTTTGAGACCACCGATTTTTCTTACTGGACCAAACCGGAGACACGATCGTTCCCGGTCGATTCGATCCGGTCCAATTTTTAAAACATTGCTTAGAATAGAGATATAAAGTCAACTTTATGCTTCCACTTAACAAGTCAAGGTCTCAAACATTAATTATCGCAAAAGTTTAAAGTGGCTATAGGGTGAAGCCGTAATATTGATTTTAGATTACTAACATAGTCAGAATAAAGAACACCCATCCTTTTACATGAGGCTAACCCCATAAGTTTCTTTAAGATATATTAAAAAAATTAATTATTGAGTTTAATTGCATAAAAGAGTTTTACATTGACTAATAATGACATTTGACAAAACAGTATTATTATTATTTTTTTATCTTAATTATTAAAAATAAAGAAATAAATGTAAAAATATTAGTGAATGTCAGTATAAAACTTTTCACATGCTTATTAATTTAATCCTTCATTTATTATGCACTATCAATATAAAAATACAAACCAATCATGACCACATCACTAATTCACTATAATGTTTGGTCTTTATAATAATTACATTACAAATCAGATGTAATATGATTGGTTGAAATTGGAAAAAAGAAATACACTAAGTATGTGTTTGGTTCCACTTCTGGAGGTCCCAGAAGTGCTTCTACACCTGTCAAACGTGATTCTGGTAGAAAAAGAGGTGTTTGGTTACACGTTCGTGGAATCAATTTGGCATCTAGAATTGATTCTATCAGAAGCAGCTTGGAGTAACTTCTGCTTTTGGATTGAAAAATTACACTAAATTTTACATCAAACGTGCTTTCAGAATAAAAACATCCAAACATAAATCACTTTACTTCAAACTCAATTGTATTGAAATCAATTCTACAAAATCAATTACATCCAAAATCAAGTTTGTCAAACGCTCATCCAAACACACACTAATACATGAAGTTGACAAGGATTTAGGATTTCTTTGGACCAACGGAATTGTTTTACCATTTGAGACTGTTTGTTTTAAAATTTTTTCTCACCTCTAACGTGCTCGGGCACATATACCAAAAACAAAAATGCGGGCAATATGTTGAAGGCCCTTTCTTTTCGATGCTCGTACTCTAATCTTAAATAAATGAGAAAGCAAAGTGGACAGTAGCATTATTCGCACAAATCAGACATAAAAACAACTCGAATCTAATTATATATTATGAGGCCTTATAAAAAAATTATACATCATCAGGTTGTTAATGACTATGTCGAAGGGAAGTTGATGGATTCTCGTTTGGATTGATTTTTTAAAAAAATGCTTCTGTGATGTAAAAGTATAAGCAGAAATTATTAATAAAAACAGAAGCTATTTTGTGTTTGGATAAATTTTATAAAAAGGGTTTTTGAGAGATTTATTACATGGACATTATTGCCTAATAAAACATTAATGATCTTCACTCTCTCTTCTATTACTTCTCCTTTTTTTAGAAGCTAAAAATTATACCTTCTGAAAAAAGCACTAAAATATGTTTTTTTCAAAAGCTCATCTAAACACCTATATTTTTTAAAAAAAAACACTTTTATTTCAAAAATAAGTGTTTTTTCCAGAAAAAAACCCCATCCAAACAGGCTCTGTATGTTGTGCTGAGTTATCAACGTTGACGTTAAAATAACTCAAGAGCAAGGACCTTGACCCTAATTCCAAAGATAATCCTAATTAATTTTTCTATATTGTCCAAAAAAAAATAATTTAGGGATGACCCAAATTTCAAACTCGAGTGCTCAACAAATGGCACGAAAAATATTTTTTTTTATACCAAACATATAAGAATGGAGCAACGAAATTCCTTTTCACATGCATTCACACCTACAAAATGCTCATCTACTTTTTATTTTGGTAACGAAAATGTTTACGGACAAGGAAGGTTTCTCGTGCTAGGAAATCCACAACCTTTACATGCATCAATGTAATTGTTTAGGAAATTAATTTGCTTATTTTGAGACCCAAGTTTCAAACTCGAGTTACTTAACAAATAGCATGTAAAAGACAAATTTCTTATATCAAACGTGTGAATAAAATGTTTGACCAATGTACTTTAAAAAGGCACAAAAATCTCAATAATTTACATAAAAAAGACACGTAAAAAAGATTTAATTAACTCGCTAATGCACATAAGAAAGCGTGAATTAACATTATTATATAACATATATAAACGACCAGTTTAACTCTTTCTATTAAAAACTTTGCAAAGAACTAGCCAATTTTTAAAAAACTAGTCCAATTCTCCAGTTTTCATTGATTTTGGGTCATTGAACATCTTACGCAGGTTTAAGGTTCAATGAACCAATATGTGGTTCCGTCAGCATTTTGCCAGTCCAATAAACAAGTTTTTAGAACATGGAGCAAGAGTGGAGCAGAACACACCTTTCAAATTTTCTCTATATCATGAAAGCAAAAATATACCATAAATGTCACACCTTTCTTTGTGATATCAGCAAGATGTAACAGTGATACCTAAAACATTAGAAAAATACATTAATGAGAAGTAATTTTTACACCAAAAATAAATGACAGTAAGTATTCCTGCAGATTTGTGATATTTCTTTTTAAAGTTGCAACTGCAATAGAATAACTATGCAGAATTGTTCTCTAGTTTCACTTTCTTAACAGAAACTGGTCTCCGACCTCCCTTATTAATTAAAACTCCTAGTTAAATCAAAGAGTTTAATTACCTAGTTAAAAGCCTAGTTAAATTTTTGGGGTCAATGGTTTCCAAGTGTGTGTGTGTATATCCAGTGCTTTATACTCAATCACTATCATACTTACTTTTAATGGTCGAGTATAATAAACTTAAATTTATTTAGGAGTATCTCAATATAGTCCAACACAAAGCTAGTCCTTCGACTAAGTTATCATAAGTATAGTCCAACAAAAAGCTAGCCCTTCAACTAAGTTATCATAAGCTAGTCCTTCAACTTAATATTTCAATTGTAACTTTTATGCAGCAATTTGGGGCATTCAACCTCTCAAATCAATAATCAAAGGAATCATAATCATGCTTTAGTTTCATCAAATAGATAGGTCAGAAACCAAACAGAATGGGACGAGTAAAAGTGTGCAACAACATTAAGAACTGGAGACATCATACAGCAAAACTTCAACTTTTTGGGTTCTGGTTTATTCACATTATTGGACATGCACGAAAATATGCTAATTTATCAAACATCCATATTACACAATCATCCCTACCTCCTAATTTACTTACTAAGAAAACCCATCATGAAAACTATTATCTTTTCTATTTAGAAGCAAAAAATCTAGAATAACAATAAACTATATAGCAAGGTAGATCAATATCATTAATGACTCATTTTTTCCCATGTACATTTAAGTAATATTACAACAACGAATACCACAAATGTAGAACTTTCTCAGGTCTCCTAGAAGAAGTATTAAGATTTATGGTTATGAAATTCCAAGCCTATAGTTTCACATTAGTAGAATATGAAATGTTGACAACAATTTAAATCATAGAGTCAAGCAATTCTGGGTACACCCACTTAATAAATATATAATACAGCTAAGCTAAGAGAGCAAACATGCATTTAAACCAGTCAAGAAAAAGACCATCAAATGAATAGAATAATAGGCTAACCACTAATTTTATATACTAATTAAAATGCAAGTTTCTGAGAGCATCAATGACAAACAAGTCCCAAACCAACAACTACGGTTAAATAAATAAATAAAAATTGAGAAATGGGAAACTGAAACCAAGACAACCATCGTTGGATGTGACATGTTACACTTCAAATAGAGAACGAGAAGAAATATTGAAATAGAGAGAAAACAAAATAGACAGAAGTTAGAATTTTGAAACAGAGGGTCTAGAACGCAATTAGAATTTGTGGAAAATACCTAAAGAAAACGGATGTGGCTGAAGTTTATTATTCATTATCATAAATCATACTTTTATAAAAATGTTACAGAATAGGATCTTAATATGCATAACATTATGCTTATACTCATATATACTAAAAAGGAAATTAATTGTACTCTATCAATTACAATAATTAACAAATTATTTGGCATGATTCTTTCTTTTAACACTCCCCTCAAGTTGGAGTGTATGTTAATGACACCCAACTTGCTAAGTAGCATTTCAAATTGTGTTAAACTCAATGGTTTGGTGAATAAGTCAGCTGGTAGACTTGTGGTCCGAATATAAGCTGTCTGCACTAGCCCACTTTGAATCTTCTCACGTACCAAATGACAATCGATCTCTATGTGCTTCGTTCGTTCATGAAACACTGGATTTGAAGCAATATGCATGGCAGCCTGGTTGTCACAAAACAATGTAACTGGTTGTGTGTGAGTCACCTTCAAGTCTTTCAGTAGATTTTTCAACCAAGTAATCTTACAACAAGTAGTGGCCATGGAACGATATTCTGCCTCTGCGCTTGAACGCGACACTGTATGTTGCTTCTTAGTTTTCCAAGAGATTGGTGCTTGACCCAGCAAAATACAATAACCAGTTATCGACCTTCTTGTATCCTTGCACCGAGCCCAATCGGCATCACAAAAGGCACGTAGTTCTAGTGAACCTGTAGATGGTAACAAAATTCCCTGACCCGGTGCTTGTTTGATATGCCTTAAAACCTTGTGAGCAGCTTCAAGATGAGGTTGCCTAGGCATGTCCATGAATTGACTCAATACATGGACATCATAAACAAGATCTGGCCTTGTGATGGTGAAGTAAATTAGTCGACTCACAAGACGCCTGTATGGACTTGGATCAACTAGCAACTTCCCACTCGTTTGTGTGAGTGAAAGGTTCTGTTCAACAGGAAACCGTGAGGGCTTGGCACCTAAGAACCTTGCATCTTCTAGAATTTCTAGAGCATATTTTCTTTGACACAATGTGATTCCTTGTCTAGATCATGCAACTTTTATCCCCAAGAAATATTTAAGTGACCCCATGTCTTTCAACTTAAAATGATTTGAGAGGAAATGTTTGGTGCTTGTAATGTCCTGCAGGTTGTTTCCCGCTAATATCACATCATCAACATAAATTAATAATGCAATAAAACTACCTGCATGGTTTTGAACAAACAGCGAGTAGTCTAACCATGATTGCTGAAATCCAGTCTTCTTAAGGGCACTAGACAGTTTTAAGAACCATTGTCGCGATGCCTGTTTTAAACCATAAATTGACTTGTGTAGCTTGCAGACACGGTGCTCCCCCTTTCGTTCGAAACCGGGCGGGATGGACATGTAGACTTCTTCATAGAGATCTCCATGTAAGAAGGCGTTATTAACGTCAAGTTGGTGCAAGTGCCGTCCTCGTACGGCTGCAACACTAAGGAGTACTCGGACTGTTGTGAGTTTAGCAACGGGAGCAAAAGTCTCTCGGTAATCAATATCTTCAATTTGACAATAGCCTTTTGCATCCAAGCGAGCTTTGTAACGCTCAACAATTGCGTCGGGGTTGAGTTTGATTTTGTAAACCCATTTGCAACCGATAGGCTTTTTGTGAGATGGCAGAGGGACAAGAATCCAAGTATTGTTGGCTTGGAGGGCTTGGATTTCATGATGCATGGCGTCACGCCTCCTTGGATATTGATTAGTGATGTGGACTCCGGCAAGTGTACCGGATTCGTCGTCAAGTAATAAAAAGATTGATCCCACAGAGACCGTGATCTCAAATAACAACTAATTATTAAATCAATTAAACTGGACTATATAAAAAAGGATTTGGAAAAGATTTGATTTTTGTAATAAGAATTAACTAGAAAATCAAATATTTAAGAATGCAATCAATTAAAATAGGAAAGTAAATCAATTAGGGGTTTTCCAAATCAAAAGGGATTCCTAGGAATTGGGTTACCAACAAGATTATTCATGTTACCAAATTGACTACCCTTGTTAATTATCAAAATTGCTTTGAAGGCGAATTTATCCTAAATAAGTTAATGCTCCCTCTCGGGTTACAAAAACCGTGCCCAATTAAACCAACCTACTCTCGTGGTAATTAAATTTAAATTGAACCCTTTAAGTTTTGTCACAATTCGTGAACCCTCGAAGGACCGCTTCTAACTTTCGTGATTTAAGTCCTAAGTTTGATTCCTATAGATCTGATACCTAAGTTCACTGCTAGGTTCCTCCTTAGAGTATCTACAACAAGCAAATAAGTGGCCACCGAATTTACGAGTAATTAAAGCAATAGGAATCAAATCGAAAGCAAAATTGAAATTAACAAGAGACCAAACGTCAATTTGTCACCATAAACAAATCTTGGGCATAGCCCCAATCCCTAGAAATAAAACTACTACTAAGAAGAAGAAGAAGAAGAAGAAGAAGAAGAAGAAGAAGAAGAAGAAGAAGAAGAAGAAGAAGAAGAAGAGATCCTAATTTTGCCTAAGGTAGCAGCCCAAAAGTACCTAAGAGTCCTCCCTATTTTCGAGCCTAATTGCTCTATTTATAGATTAGGGTAACTTGAATCCCATGCAATCACAAAATCAGGTCAAATCAAGAAGAAGAAGAAGAAGAAGAAGAAGAAGAGAAATCCTAATTTTGCCTAAGGTAGCAGCCCAAAAGTACCTAAGAGTCCCGCCTATTTTCGAGCCTAATTGCTCTATTTATAGATTAGGGTAACTTGAATCCCAAGCAATCACAAAATCAGGTCAAATCAGTTTCTAAAAATCCAGATATTGCGCGTCACGGCCGTGATCCCTATCACGGCCAAGCCGTGACGGATTCTATCTTGGAGTTTGCTTCGCGGGTTGGTCTGTCACGGCCGTGACCACCATCACGGCTAGGCCGTGATCAGTTCTGCCTGTGAGGGTCTGGTTTAGTTGGCATGTCACAGCCGTGATGGACATCACGGGCTGGCCGTGACTAGTTCTGACTTTTCCATTCTTTCTTTTCAGCTCTACTCGATCGTGGTCGTGATGGCTGTCACGGCTAGGCCGTGATGGGCTCTTTTTGGCTCATTTTCTTGTATTTCAAGCTCCATCTTCATGCAAGCTCCATCATGGTTAATCTTGAGCATTTTAATCATCAATTCCTGCACAACAACACCACAAAACCGCCTTACCCGTTCCAAGGTAAAAACTAACCAAAATCAAATTAGAAATGCCTAAACTATATGAAAATGCATGCAAAATGTCAATGAAATATGAGGTGAAATCACACTCATCAAACTACCCCAAGCTTAAGATTTTGCTTGTCCTCAAGCAATCAATAAGGTCAGTCAAGATAAACAATCGGAGCATGGATAGTGAACTAAGAACCCGAGTAACTAATCCAAGTGACAGGCATATTCAAATTAGTACCCAAGAGACAATCAATTTCAAGTCCAATTAGAAGCTTAGGTTCCCTAAATTCATATATCTCACTAATTCTGGCACTCTTCTCACCTCACTCAAGTGTTTAAGGGTATATGACAATTCGCTCAATTTCCTCAAGGAAGGTATTCTACCATAAGCTTGACTATTAACCAAATCTCTACTTGATTAATGAAAACACATAAGAATCAAGAGGTCTTTTGTTTTGGTTGTAATGGGGCCATGGGATTAATTTTTAGGTTGGGAAATCAAGAAAAGGAAAAATCAAGAAGGCAAAACAAAATATCAAACAATGCAAAGCATGACATCCTTCTAAAATACCTTTTTGGGCTTTAGTTCACTTTTCCACCTTTCTTTCCTTTTTTTTTCTATTTTATTTTATTTCTCACTTTCTTTTTCTCATCCCCTTCTCCATTTTCTTTTGTTTATTTTATTTTATTTATTTGGAGAAGGAAAGATTTTCAATTCAAGAGAAATATTTTTCTGACTGTCTCATCCCACAATTTATTTTCCAAACTACCTTTTTACCCATTTTGCAATACTTTAAAAGGTGTCATACTAAGCATCATTCATCAAAATAAATCAATGTACCAAGAAAAATATTTTATTCTTTTAGGCTCAAAACTGGGAAACTAAGGGGTAGCATTTAATCAATCAAAGCTCAGAAGGCCAGGAAATTACCTAGTGCCTCAATCATTTTCAAATATGTTTTCAAAAACTTTCAAGTTTCAAAACGGTTTCAAGTCAAGTTCTAGAGAACACAATCCAAGAGGAATAAAACACTCAATCACAAAGAATGGGGTAGATTTAGTGAGTACCCCTTTTAGGCTCAAAAATCTCACATTTAGTAGTTTAAAATCAATGAGAAACACAAGTCTAAGGAACCACATGCTAATTATCAACTATCAAAAGATCATCTCAAGCATTTTTATTTTTAGCCTATCACAAGAATACAAAAATTGGGTTCAAAAATTCACTGTCTCAATTTATTTGGCACCAAGTTCTCACAATTGGATGCATAATCTAAGCAAGGGGGCAATCTAATCATGTGATTATGCAAAACTATGCCTATATGAATGCAACATAAAAAATGCAAAAATGCAAAAATACCCCTACCCCAAGCTTAAAAACTTACATTGTCCCCAATGTAAATAATCAAGTCGGAGAGAGGAGAAAAATGGAACAACTCATCGAGGTGGTAGCGGGTGCTGGCTCATATGCCAGTCAAAGAGCTGCTAGAAGACGTGTCACGGCCGTGATGCTCATCACGGCTAGGCCGTGATCAATTCTGGTGTCTAGGAGCTGGCCTGTCACGGCCGTGAGTTCCATCACGGCTAGGCCGTGAAACATTCTGATCTTCAGGGTCCTTCTCATCACGCTCGTGATGGGTATCACGGCTGGGTCGTGATGCTTTCTGATCTTCTTTGGTTAGCTAATCACGGCCGTGACCACTGTCATGACCTGGGCGTGATCAATTCTGACTTTATTTTTCCTTGCCTTTTTGCTCTTACTGCTTTCATAACCTGAAAATACTTGGCAAAACCATCAATTAGTGATCTTTCTTCTCTTAATCTTCTCAAATTATTCAAAAACAAAATTCAAAAACAAATGGAAAAGGGAAAGGAAACTTGGGTTGCCTCCCAAGAAGCGCTTATTTACGGTCTTAAGCTTGACCATACTCTTTCAATCAACCGGGGTCGGCTGGGCTTGGAAGTGCAAGAACACCTATCTTCCAAGGAAGTCCTTCAAAGAGATGATTTTGTTCATATGGCCAATTACGCTTTCGCTTTGCTCTTTTCACTGAGTTTCATGGCCTTACTCCCTCTCGGCGGAAGTTCTAACTCCACATGATGAGCAACTCTCATTTCATCATTATCTGGTGCATCATTCGTCATGCAAAGTTTGGGAGTTGCTTCCATATTAGGCTCTTCCTTTACCAATGGAGGCATTATCTCAATCCTGCACACATGACTCTCAAAAGGAGGGTTGTTATATGAATTAGTCAAATCAAAATCTACCCTACCTTCCTCTACATTTAAAGAGAGCTTGCCATTTTTTATGTCTATTATCGCTCCAGCTGTGGCCAAGAATGACCTTCCAAGAATGATAGGGAATTTAGAATTCCCGTTCATGTCCAACACCATGAAATCGGTAGGAATGAAAAATTTCCTACCTCTATGGGAACGTTCTCTAGTATGCCTAGAGGAGTTTTAGTTGAGCCATCCGCAAATTGTAAAGAGAATTTGGATGGACTCAATTCCTTGGTTCCTAACCTCTCGAATATAATAAGCGGCATCAAACTCGCACTAGCCCCTAAGTCACATAAGGCTTTGTCTATTTTCACCTCTCCAATTGAGCAAGCAATAAAGAAACTTTCTGGATATTTTAGTTTAGGAGGCATATTAGTTTTTATTATGGCATCATGCTCCTCAATTAAGCTCTTAGTTTCTTTTTCTACTTGCTTTTTCTTGACCAACCTTTGTGGGAAAGGCATTGGGGGTTGGTAAGGTGGTGGAGGGACATACTTTGGCTCTATCTCTTCATCTTCGCTCATGTCCTCCTCACATTCCACATCCTTTTAAACTACCCCAAGCTTATCATCCCTTAAGTATATAACATTACAGTGCTCGTTGGGATTAACTTCGGGTTGTCCTGGAAACGTACCCTTAGTTCTAGAGTATTTGCTAGCTTGTTTTGCAATCTGAGTTTCTAACATCTTATTATGGATAGCTAAGTTATCTACCTTAGATGCTAACTCTTTTATTGACTCATTAACTACCCTACCTTGTTGCCTAAACTCTTCATTTTGTTTTGTTTGAGTTTTAACAAAATTTTCCAAAAGAGACTCAAGTCTAGACTTTTGTACCTGAGAATACCCTGATGTGGGTTTCCTATTACCTTGGCCTTCCTGGAATTCGTGGTTCAACGTGTTGTTGTAGTTCCCGTAGGAGAGGTAAGGGATATTTTTCCTTCCTTGATTGTAAGAATTTGGGGGAACATAGTTTGGCAACTTCGGGTTCGTGTCATAGAAGTTGTGACAAGAGTTCACTTGTTCCCCCGAAGCACCGGATCCAGGAGCAATACCATGTGGGAACTCCATTATGTCATGTCCCCGCATTCCACAACTCTCACAAACAATATTAGTAGCACCTATTAAACTCACATTAGCCTTTTCAAGCTTATCAAAGCGTTTATTCAATGAGTCAAATTTAAACATAATTAGATCAGTGCTATTCATTTCAAACTTACACCTCAAAAGCTTTTTCGGGTTATTACCTTTTTCCGAACCCCATTGGTGGTAGTTGGTGGCTACGTTTTCAATGATATTGAATGCTTCAGTCAGAGGTCTATTCATAAAGGCTCCACTAGCTGTGGAGTCAAGTGACACCTTCGAAGAGTAATCCAATCCGTTGTAGAAGGTATGCACTAATAACCACCTCTCGAGCCCATGATGTGGGCGAGACTCCAGCAATCCCTTGTAGCGATCCCAAGCTTCGGATAAGCATTCTCCGTCCTTTTGGAAGAAGCCGGTGATCTGAGTCCGTAGGTAAGCAGTCTTGGATGGAGGGAAGAATTTCTCCAAGAATGCCTGCTCTAGTTGGTCCCAAGTTGACAACGTATTAGCGGGCACTTGCTTCAACCAAGCTTTTGCCTTTCCAGTCAGAGAGGAGGGGAGTAACCTCAAGCGTATAGCATCAATCGGGGCACCATGAATTCTAATTGCATCGGTGAACTCCAAGAATGTCTCCACATGGTCAGTCGGGTCCTCCGAGGGTAATCCTCCAAATTGATGTTGCCTAATCATGCTAATTAGCATAGGCGGTATAGTGTAGTTCTCCGCCTCGATTTCTAGCCTAGCAATCCCAGTTCGCAAACCCCTAGCATTTGGGGTTGCGTAGTCCTTCAGTGGTTTGGTATTCGGTAGATTCGCCATAAGTGGAATGGGAATCAACCTCTCTCTCTCTTTGTCTTTGTAGTCTCCTACGTCTATGAAAGGTCCTTTCGATTTCGGGGTCAACCTCAATAAGGTTTCTAAGACTTACGGATCTTTGCATAAAAGAGAACTAAAAAAAAGAGAGATAAATGAAAAAAAGAGAAAATTTAATATAAATAAATAAATAAATAAATAAATAAATAAAAAAAGGTCCAGAAAAATCAATTTAAAAATTAAATTGAGATTCAAGAAAGCACAATCCCTGACAACGACGCCAAAAACTTGATGTGGACTCCGGCAAGTGTACCGGATTCGTCGTCAAGTAATAAAAAGATCGATCCCACAGAGACCGTGATCTGAAATAACAACTAATTATTAAATCAATTAAACTGGACTATATAAAAAAGGATTTGGAAAAGATTTGATTTTTGTAATAAGAATTAACTAGAAAATCAGATATTTAAGAATGCAATCAATTAAAATAGGAAAGTAAATCAATTAGGGATTTTTCAAATCAAAAGGGATTCTTAGGAATTGGGTTACCAACAAGATTATTCATGTTACCAAATTGACTACCCCTTGTTAATTATCAAAATTGCTTTGAAGGCGAATTCATCTTAAATAAGTTAATGCTCCCTCTCGGGTTACAAAAACCGTGCCCAATTAAACTAGCCCATACTCTTGTGGTAATTGAATTTAAATTGAACCCTTTAAGTTTTGTGACAATTCGTGAACCCTCGAAGGACTGCTTCTAACTCTCGTGATTTAAGTCCTAAGTTTGATTCCTATAGATCCGATACCTAAGTTCACTGCTAGGCTCCTCCTTAGAGTATCTACGACAAGCAAATAAGTGGCCACCGAATTAACAAGTAATTAAAGCAATAGGAATTAAATCGAAAGCAAAATTAAAATTAACAAGAGACCAAACGTCAATTTGTCACCATAAACAAATCTTGGGCATAGCCCCAATCCCTATAAATAAAACTACTATGCTTGCCATGGTCATAGCAAGCTTGATTAACAAAAACATGAAAGAAAACCTAAGAGAAGAGAAGAAGAAGAAGAAGAAGAAGAAGAAGAAGAAGAAGAAGAAGAAGAAGAAGAAGAAGAAGAAGAAGAAATCCTAATTTTTCCTAAGGTAGCAGCCCAAAAGTCCCTAAGAGTCCCTCCTATTTTCGAGCCTAATTGCTCTATTTATAGATTAGGGTAACTTGTCACAAGCAATCACAAAATCAGGTCAAATCAGTTTCTAAAAATCCAGATATTGCACGTCACGGCCGTGATGCCTGTCACGGCCAGGCCGTGTGTAACAGCCTGATTTTAATTATACTGTTCAACCGGTTAAAAAATAATTAATTGTATTTTAAACTGAGAGTTAAAAAGTGTTTTTGAATAAAATAAAATCATATTCATAGTCTACTTTATGGTAGAGGGTTAGGGTAAAATTTTCAGTTGAAAATTCAGACGAAAGTCGGTATGCGTTTTCACTGCTGGTACATGTTTACTGTGCAGAAAACCCAATTTTGACCCGTGAACAAGATTGTTAGTGTTTTTATTATGTTTCCTTAAACTTTGGTTATTTTGAAAATTTTCATTCAAAAATAAAATATAATATTTTATTCGGGCGAAAACGTCGGAAGAATTACGATCAGAAATGCAACCGGGTACGAAATGGAGCAGAATATGAGACATAAAAGGCATGAGGTGAGATGAGGGAGTGAGGTGACTCACTAGAGGTATGGCCTAAGATACCTCCTAAAAAGTGGTCATGATGGACCTTTTGAAATATATCATATTATATTCTAAAAACCTATTTTTCTCTTTCCTCTTCAACCAAACAAGTCTTAAAGACAAAACTTGCTCTCCAAGCTCATCCTATCTCCAAAATTTCCTGCTCCCCTCTCCCTCCTCTATATAATCATCACTCATCTTCATTCTCTCATTTTCTTCCTCCATCTTCATACTTCTTCAACTTCTTCCATTTCTTCTTTTTTCAAACACTTAAAACTTCCATTTTTATTAGTCTTTTCCACTTTAATTCTTCATTAAAGTTCTTCCTTATACTAAGGGTAATTCTCTCATATGAATCTTTTTGCAAGTTTCATCTTTTATTTCTTAGTTTACTTTATGTGTTCTTTATATGCTTTAAACTTCTAAAATCTCTCTAAAATGGTAGAAAACTCCTTTTAAGTTGAAACCACTTTCTATAGTCTTGTATTAACTTATATTTTCACATACTAAGAGGTTGTGTAAAACAAAAATCTC
Source organism: Sophora flavescens (assembly GCA_030762895.1). Lineage (NCBI taxonomy): Eukaryota > Viridiplantae > Streptophyta > Magnoliopsida > Fabales > Fabaceae > Sophora > Sophora flavescens. Next base: position 85,593,114 of record CM061063.1, read on the forward strand.
TACCTATCTCTTCCAATGAAGGCTGAATGCTTGCATTTGTGACCTAGGAAGTTTTTGTTTCAACTTTTGGAATATGATCATGTGTTTGAGTTTTTAACTATCCATTGATCTTAAATCTATAAATCTTGGAAGTTTTGATAGCTTGTTCCTATGATGGCTGAAAATATGAATAAGTAAGCCTATGATACTATGTTTCAACTTTCCAAGTATGATCATGGATTTAGAACTCTTAATACCTTGTGATTCTAAACCTAAGAGTTATTGTTAAACAAAGAATATTTTTCCTCATCATCCTATGATGGCCGAAACTTAGTGTTTAGGTACTAGGATGTTTGAGTTTTTATTTTTCCAAAATGATCATGGACTTAAGCTCCATAAGATATTTGGATGCTAAGTCTAAGAGATTGGAAAGTTTAATGATTTTTAACTTGTTTATTCTATGTTATTAAAGCTAGGATGTATTGCTTTCATTTTTCCAAGATGATCATGGACTTGAGCTCCATAAGATATTTGGATGCTAAGTCTAAGAGATTGGAATGTTTAAGTTTCCATTGTTTTCCAAAATGATCATGGACTTGAGCTCCATAAGATATTTGGATGCTAAGTCTAAGAGATTGAAAAGTTTAAAGATTTCTAACTTGTTTATTCTATGTTATTAAAGCTAGGATGTATTACTTTCATTTTTCCAAGATGATCATGGACTTGAGCTCCATAAGATATTTGGATGCTAAGTCTAAGAGATTGGAATGTTTAAGTTTCCATTGTTTTCCAAAATGATCATGGACTTGAGCTCTATAAGATATTTGGATGCTAAGTCTAAGAGATTGGAAAATTTAAGGATTTCTAACTTGTTTATTCTATGTTATTAAAGCTAGGATGTATTACTTTCATTTTTCCAAGATGATCATGGACTTGAGCTCCGTAAGATATTTGGATGCTAAGTCTAAGAGAATGGAATGTTTAAATTTCCATTGTTTTCCAAAATGATCATGGACTTGAGCTCCATAAGATATTTGGATGCTAAGTCTAAGAGATTGGAAAGTTTAAAGATTTATAACCGATAAATCCTATGAAGGCCGAACGTAGAAGGTTATGGACCTAGGATACTTTGTTCTTATTTTTCCAAAATGATCATGGTTTTGAGCTCCTTAATACATATGGATGCTAAACCTAAGAGATTGGAAAGTTTAATGAATGCTAGCCTATTTTACTAGCCTTGGCCGAATACCCTGAGTTTATAACTTAGTGGGATTTTAATTCAACTTTGTTAAGTGATCATTGTTTATAAACTCCTAACACTTAAGGATCATAAATCCATGAGTTGTATAATTTTCGGGAATCTCTAACCCTAAGAACTAGTCTTGGCCGAATCTATACCTTGTGGTTTAGTGTTCTTGTTTGATTTTAACTTGTGATTTTGTATTCATAACCTTAGACTTCCATCGCGGAGGAAACGAAGATGTTTGTGGTATACCTCTTCGAGTATGTAATCTCCTTACCTTCGCAGAAGGTGGAGTTAGTACTTTGTGGTGTGACAACTAGGAGCTTCTAGTTCGGGAGTCCGGTGATAACTCAGGTGGGGGAAAGAACCAACCTATCGTCGGAAGGGATAAGTAGTGGATTATATAATAATTGTGTAGGGCGACCTAAACCCTACTAGTAGTCGAGTAATCGACAAGACCAAAATCACATTGGAAACCTTTTCTGAAAAACCAATGGCGATTCGGGGATTGTAGGTTTATTGACATTAGGTTGATCTTTATATTTTTTATGGTTGATTTGATTTTATTACCTTTATTAAATTGATTTTGTGCTATGTTGGTAATATGGGAATATTTTGATTGATATTGTGTTATGCATGATCTGCCTGGTTTTTATTATTATGCTCAGTGGATTTTAAGCAAAGATATATATGTTGTCTAAGAGATGATTGTTTTGGGTGTGAGGATAATGATGATTTAGAAGCGCCTAACTTAGATGAGGAATGTTAAAGAGGTGTTATGGCATATAATATGTGTCAAGTTCTAATGGAAGGTTAAGGCACTAAGATGTTGTTAAAACGGGTTGGTGAGATTCAAGTATAGGTGCTGTTGTCCACAACTGTGTATTGGTAATATAATACACAAGGACAAAAGTGTATTGGTAATATAATAAACAAAGACAAAAGTGTATTGGTAATATAATACGCAAGGACATATGTGTATTGGTAATATAATATATCGTGTATTGGTAATGTAATACACGTAAAACACTTCTGTGTATTGGTATTATAATACACCGTGTATTGGTAATATAATACCCGTAAAATCAAGAGTTCTCGCAAGACCACTTCCACCTTAGGGAATGGGGGTGGAACACCTTAACGGAAATGGGGGTGGAACACCTTAACCTAAATGGAGGTGTGCACTAGGTGGAACATCCTAACGGGAATGAGGGTGTGCCTCGATGCAAATGAGGGATGGTGACATGAGTGGTAGTGGCCACGATAACGTAAAGACATGGTGACATGATTAGGGAGGTTAGGTGTTAGATTACCTGAGAATAAGGGTAGAGGATGATATATATTGACCTGAGGATGATTCGTTAGTTATGCGTGTTGATTGTCTATGACAATTACTGTATAATTTACTATGACTCTTTTCCGCTTTTTGATGATAGAACTGCTTCTTATCCCATGTATATTTCTGTATGTTGTATTTTATCTCCTTGTGGAATCGTACGAGAAGACCCTGTGGATGAGCGTAACCAGGAGGAGTTTGATGGAACTCCCTACGAACCGGAGGCTGGAAGACGAGCTGTGACCCATGATGATTAAGGTCTAGTTAGTTATGGCTAGTGCGTCTCGTGAGGCGTATTTTTCTTATGTTTTCCTCTATTTAACTTTTTGTCTAAGTATATGCCTGTGAGGAATCCTACTGATAGGATATCCTCAATAGTGTTTTGTAATATGCATAATATATTGATATTGTGATATGCCATTCTATATGAAGTTGTATACTTTATAAGTTGAGTTTTAATTTTTTACGTATTTTCACGTTAAGCATGCGATTAAGTAATTAAATAATGAGGTTCTAATCTAATTACACAAAGAGGCACGGCGGGGTGTCTCACCGTGACGGATTCTGTCTTGGAGTTTGCTTCGCTGGTTGGTCTGTCACGGCCGTGACCACCATCACGGCTAGGCCGTGATCAATTCTGCCTGTAAGGGTTTGGTTCAGTTGGCATGTCACGGCTGTGATGGACATCACGGGCTGACCGTGACCAGTTCTGACTTTTCCATTCTTTCTTTTCAGCTCTACTCAATCATGGTCGTGATGGCTGTCACGGCTAGGCCGTGATGGGCTCTGTTTGGCTCATTTTCTTACTTTTCAAGCTCCATCTTCATGGAAGCTCCATCATGGTTAATCTTGAGCATTTTAATCCTCAATTCCTGCACAACAACACCACAAAACCACCTTACCCATTCCAAGGTAAAAACTAACCAAAATCAAATTAGAAATGCCTAAACTATATGCAAATGCATGCAAAAGGTCAATGAAATATGAGGTGAAATCATACTTGTCAATTAGCCTGTTGAAAATTATTGGGTTCTTTGTGAAGGGTCAGTTGAGTAGTAAATGCTTTATAACTTGGGGAAAGGCAATCATAAGATAAAAATTGAGAAAGAGGATGAGAAGTACCTTGGGAGGTGACCATGTTCGTTGAAGATGAAGGAACGGTCCTATATGGGATGGTTGCCTCAACATGAAAGTCCTGTAAAAACGTTGGTATTTTAGTAGATCTAGTGGAGTGTCTTGGTGGCGGTGGCGGTGTGATTTTCGTTTGATTGTGAGTGGTGTTCTCGGGTAGGAGATTTTCAATGGCAGGTTAGGGCATTATTTCAAGGGATGGCATATTTATGGAAGGTGGGTCTTGGTCTAAATAGGATGGATTTAAAGGTTCGAAATTGGAAGGTTGTGGGATTTGAGGGTTATCAGTGCTATGAGGAGTGTTTGGGTCTATAGTGTTTGTGGTATTCTTGGGAAGAAAAGGATAAGGTGAAATAGGGTGAGGCATTGATGGTGTGGCAGCGGAAGTTTTTGGTGTTTTGAATGGAAATACGTCCTCATAAAAAAGAACATCACGTGAAACACAAATACATGATATCCGTTTTGGGTATAAGGGTATCCAAGGAAAAGGCAACGAGTGGAACGAGGGTCAAAGTTAGTGGGCTTGGTGGGGTGTGTAGATGCGAAACACAAACAACTGAAGACTCTTAGTTGTGAATAGTTGGGGGGTTTATTGAGTAATTTTTCATATGGTGTTTTACCTTGAAGAAGTGGTGTAGGTGTGCGATTGATGAGGTATGTTGAAGTGAGGATAGCATCCCCCAAAACTATTTTGGAAGACCACTTTGAAAAAGCAAAGCACGTGTAACATTTAGCAAATGTCTATGTTTGCGCTCAGCAACACCATTTTGTTGGGGTGTGTTGACGCAACTAGATTGATGGATGATTCCTTTCATGGCATAAAAATTGTCAATTTTGAATTATGGACCATTATCACTACGAACAATTTTGACATTGGCATTGAATTGGTTTTCAACCATGTTAATGAACTTGACCAAGAAGTTACGTGTTTCTGATTTTTGTTTCATCAAATAAACCCATGAGCTTCTTGTGTAATCATCAACAATAGTGAGAAAATATTTTGCTCATGAAAGTGAAGGAACATGATAGCCACCCCAAATGTCAACATGTATTAAATAAAAACAAGATTGGCTAGCAATAAAAATCACTGGAAATGGTAATCGAGTTTGTTTGGCCAATGGGCAAATTAAACATTTGTCTGGTTCACAAGATTTGTTATTGGAAAAAGGAAATAACATGGATATTTTGTGAGAAGGATGTCCAAGGCGTTGATGCCAAAGAGCAAGGGCTATGGCTTGAACAGAATTACAGGATCATTTCTCTGCTTGATTGAGATAGTAGAGTCCCCCCTGCTCAATTCCCGTCCCAATCATCTTCCCCGATCGTAAGTCTTGTATAACACAAAATTGTTTGAGAAAAATTGTAATATAAAATGAATCCAAGGCTAGCTTGCTAATGGAAATTAAATTTAATTGAAAAAGTGGTACACACAAGACATTATCAAGGATAAAGTTGGGAGAGAAAATAATCTTGCCAACATGTGTGACTTGTGCCAATGAGCCATTTGGTAACTCAACAGTATGATTTTCAACAGTTTTTGAAGCAGTGAGGAGATGAGGGCTACAAACAATGTGGTCAGTAGCACCACTATCGAGGATCCAAATAATTTTCTTTCCATTTTGAGTGAATGGAAAGGCTTTAACTGAGAATTCATCATGATTTGAATTTTTACCAACTTGATTGGCTAAATTATTGCAACGAGTCCATTGCAAAAGTTCATCAAAGTTATTCTCCTTTGGCTTCAAGATAGATCCATCAACGAGACATACTTTGTTTTTGACCGTCAAGGCCTTGCTCATGGACTGAACCCATGTGTTGTAGTTGTCTTCCACCAGAGGTTGTGGTACAAGGACTGCACCTGGTTGGTCTGAATGATGAAGGTAAAGAGGGTGATGGGGTTGTTTCCATTTTGGAGTGGGAGCCATGTCCCGTTTGGTTGATGATGATGGGGTTTTTTTTATGGCTACCTAGGCCAAGGTTTGTGTTTGTTGGGTTTCCCAGATCGTTGCCCTGATACCATAAAGAAACTAAATATGGCTGAGTTATATTATTCATTATCACAAATCATACCTTTATAGAAATGTTAAGAATATGATCCTAACATTATGCCTAACATTATGCCCATACTCATGTATACTAAAAAGGAAATTAATTGTACTCTATCAATTACAATAAGTACTTTATCAATTACAATAATTAACAAATTATTTGACACGATTCTTTCCTTTATCAATACCCGAAGCAGGAGGATGGATTCACGAATTCACCAACAAGAATGGTGTTACTTTCAATCTGGAACTGGGTTAGGTTTTAGCAGATTTCGTATGGGAGATTGGAGGTTTGGGGTTTTGAGTTACAAGTTACACATAGGGAGTGATGGGGTTAGAGCGCGTAGTTTAATTTGGGGGTGGAGGGAGTTTTTTTTTTCTTTGTTTTCCTTTCTATTTTTATTATTCTTTTTTCTTGTTTTACCATTTTTTTTTTCTATTTTCTATTTTTCTTTGCTTTTCTCTCTATTTTAAGGCGCACACACGTGTAATAAAAAAATAATAACAAGGTTGCAAGGCAATAATAAAGGGCAAATGATTTTTGTATACAAAAAATTGGACACAATATGGTGTTCCTTTGGTTTTTTTTATGTATTTTTTGAAATGTGTATATACAAGAAGATAAAAAGTAAGTGGGATATTGACATAAATATGTACTACTAGTATTTTTACACCCGTGTGATGCACGGGTCATCAATTACTATTATTGTTATTGGTAACATTGTTATCATTATAACTTGAATTGTCTCTCTATATCTATCAAACTTTTTCTTTCCTTTATAACAAATTAAGTCCATTATGTCAAACATTTTCTTTACTTATTTCACACTTTGTCTTCAATCTTTCGCTCCCACCCATAATGGTAGTACTCATTCATTTCTAAGGCTTTTTTGTTTTTGGTAAACCCGAGTATCTTCCGGCTGGGAGCCAAAGACTAATCCCTCGAGGTACTGAGATCCATTTAAGGGGTTGACCTCTCCCAACAGATGCTCTTCCAAACGCGTGAGTTAGGAATCGAACACCTGACCACATGCTTAAGGGGCTCAGTTATCTACCAACTGTGTCACACCATGTTGGTATCTCCAAGGCTTTTTATTTATAAACAGAAGTGATCAGCAAAAACCTTGAAACAATCTTATCTATAATTTGAATGCAAAAAATTGAATATATTTTTTATTTTAAAATGATATTACAATACATAATGCAACATTATGTGTTAAGTATTCCTCTTTGATTATTACTAATGATCAACTAATCCTCTTAAATCATGTGGTGCTGACACGTGTCCCTTTATTAGAAAATCAGCAATTCCCCTTATTAATTAATATAGAAATAGATTTATTATTTGAAATAGAAAAAACAAAGGCAATGATGTAGCCAAATAATATATTAGAAAATATGAATAGCTCTGCCTCTATTTATGTCAATTCAGAGATTGCAGTGTTTGACTCCCAACACATTATACATTTACCGGTTTGTAAATATTTTAAAACAAAAACATATATAAATTTTTGAAAATAAATAAAAAAAATAATTAAAAAATCCAAAACTTGACATATGGTCGGCTTGGACTATTGTGCTACACTAAAATCGTAATTTCCCCTTATTAATTAATATAGATATAGATTTATTATTTAAAATAGAAATAACAATGGCAAGGATGTAGCAAAAAAAAAAGTAGATAAAATATATTTTAAAAAATATTAGCAAAAAAAATTTAAAAAAATAGGAAAATAATAATTAGAAAAAATTATCTAAAAAAATAAGGAAAAAAGTATTTATAAAAATTATTTAAAATAATTAGAAAAAAATATATTTGAAAAAAGTAAAAAAAATTGGAAAAAAATTAATTCGAAAAATAAAAATAATTATTTTTTCTAATTTAATTTTTTTAAATTTATATTTTTATAATTAATTTTTTATTATTTTTATATTTTTATAATTAATTTAATTTTTTAAGTTTTTTAATTTTTTTAAATGACGACAAAATATTTTAAAAAATAAATTATAAAAAAATTTTAAAAGGAAAAACTAAATTATAAAAATATTAATTCGAAAAAAAATAGAAAAAAATTAATTTGGAAAACAATTAGGAAAAAATAGATTTAAAAAATGTAGAAAATTTAAATTAATTACTAAAAAAAATTTAAAATAATTTTGAAAAATAATATTTTAATTTTTTTTTAAAAAATAATTAGGAAAAAATAAATTTTAAAAATTAGGAAAAAAATTTATAAAAAAAAATATAAAAAGTAAATTTGAAAAAAATTATTAGGGAAAAAAATATTTTTTAAAAATTAGGAATAAAATAATTTTAAAGAATAGAAAATAAAATTAATTAGAAAAAAATAAATTTTAAACAATTTAATTATAAAAATAAAAATTAAAAAAAGTAAATCAGAAAAAAAAATCGGGAAAAAAAAATTAAATTTTAAAAAAATACTAGAAAAAAAATAATTATAAAAAAAAGGAAAAAGCAGGTGCTGACACGTGTAATGTACAACAAAAAATGCATCTTAGATTTTGTAATGCGATTGTATTTTACATCGATGGCAATAGTATTTTAAGATTTAAACGATGGTTGACAATTTTGTAATTTATATAACGTTTACTTTTGTGAATGTTTATATTGTCGTGTAAACTATATTTTTGGGAACCTCCTTTCATAGAATGACTTCTTATCTTTTGTAAAAAACATGAAAAAATTTATTCTCATCTCACTTTTCTAGGAATCTGAAACTATATCTTATATCAAATGTCATCTCAATTAATTGCATTTTATTATATCTATCATATTTTCTTCTCCCTTAAAAAATCTATTGAATTGTTTCTTCTCATTTCCCTTTCAAATTAAGTATTATTTTTTTAAGTCAAAAAAATATTTGTCTATCATGTTCATTTTTTCCCCTTAAAAATCTATTTGATTTCTTTCTATCCTTTTTCCGTGCAAGTCTTTCATTTTTAAAAAACATATTTATCTATCGTTTTTATTATCCTTCCCTCTTAAAAATCTATTTTATTTATTTCTAAGCTTTTCCCCGTAAAATTAACCATTTAAAAAAAACATATTTATCTTTCACGACTTGAGATTAGTTGATCCTCTGCAAACTTACAAAGAAACTTTAGCTAACTGGTTATACCATTTTTTCAACATTCCAAAATCCAATCTTTAGTTTATTGATAAAGTTGCACTCCAACTATTGATGCCACATTTGAGAACATTAACAATCATTCCTAAGAGTTGTGTTCTTTCCATGCCTTTCATTTTTCTTGTTTCTTCCAATGTGTTCGGACAATTCACTTAATTTCCCAATTTCACTTAATGTTCTACAAATCAAGAGTTGTTTCCCTTTCATTCTCTATCGTTATTTTTATTTGTGTTTTTTTGTTTTTTTAATGCATTAGACTCAATCATGTTTAAACGCCTTTATCAAATTCAGACAACTAAAACATGTTTTAGTAACAAAGTTTTTCTACTAACTCACGTTGAAATGATCCAATCAAAATGAAGATATATATAGAAATCATTTGAGACTCTATTACAAATTCACATACTCATTTAGAAAATTATTCTCATGGATAGTTAATATTTAAATTATTGTCTTCACATTTAAAACATTAACTTCAATATGAAATATTATACATTATACATGATTATATACATATATATATATATATATATATATATATATATATATAAGTATGTTTTTATGTAACGTTTTCAACCCATAAGATGGTTCAAATTAGAATCATGAAGTCAAAAAATAATAATGTTATTAGTGAAAAATTTCTTTCAGCTACTTCCAAATTTTACATTCTTTTTCTTCCCCGCCTAATTCAAATATTTTCACATAACTTTCATTCTAATATGGCCTTTAGGCTCTAGCTTTTGGTGTTTCCCAATATTTGTGTTCTTTTCATTCTCTTTTATTCACTTTAATTTTTTTTTTTTTACTGAAATAACTAAATATGTTTTAGTAACATAGTTTTGTTTGGTTATAGTATATAAAACAATCATAACTTATACAAAAATTTAAAAGAGTACAAAGTACAAAAAAATGTTGATTGATATAATAATTAATAACTATATAATTGTTATAACACATATTTTGAAAAGATGATCAAATATAATATTAATAACACTTATCCAACGTTATCTAGATAAGCAACCCACTTCGATTTCATAAGTGGACCCTTCTCTGGACCTCATTGTGTGACATCAATTTAAGCAATCCATTCATTTTTTTATTACAACGATACATCATTAATGCTTTGTTTTGTATGGAAGAGAAATTGAGAAGAGAGAAGATGGAAAAAGAGAATATGAGAAGAAAGATGGTAAAAAAATAGTGAATTTTAAGACTTATTTGATAGGAGAGAAATATGTAAGAAAATGATAAGGAAGAAGTTGAGAGAATTTTTTTAAAAGGATGATGATGAATATGCAAAATGATATAAGTACCCATAATTAAAAAGTAACATATTATTTGTATTATATATATTTTTTTAAAAAGTAATATATATTTTTTATTTTTTATTTTATAATTAAATATATTATAAAAATAATTTTATTTATAATAAATATTAATAAATATTAATAATAATGTTATCAGAGAAGAATTTCTTCCAGCTATTTCTAAATTTTACATTCTTTTTCTTCCCCGCCTAATTCAAATCTCTTCACATAATTTTCATTCTAATAGGGTCTTTGGGCTCTAACTTTGGTGTGATAAGGAAGAAGTTGAGAGAAATTTTTTAAAAAGATGATGATGAATATGCAAAATGAGATAAGTACCCATAATTAAAAAAGTAACATATTATTTATATTTTATATATTTTTAAAAAAAAGTAATATTAAATTTTTATTTTATATTTTATAATTAAATATATTATAAAAATAATTTTATTTATAATAAATATTAATAAATATTATTTTTATTTCCCACCCCTTTTACCTATTCCCCCTCCCCTTCGTAACATCACCCTCCCCACCTACCCTAAACCCTTATAGCACCCCTTCCCTACTTTATAAAATATATATAAATTATAAAAAGTAACTAATAAAATAATACAAAAAAATCTATAACTTGTCAAGTGGTACATTAAAAATAGCTAGCCACCTTTTATATTAGTATAGACATCACATATGTGTCCAAATTTTGTGTTCAAATAACATAGTTGCTTTTTACTATGAGTTATAATATTTGAACACAATTTTTTGATACCGTATATAACACCGTATATATATATATCTCACATATTTGGGTCCATCCTTGAGATATGAGCTTTGATGCTTCATTGTCTAGATTTATGACCTTCACTTGTTTGTCCTCCAATACTTTCTTTTAAAGGTCAAAGTACATTATTAGAGTCATTGCTAGTACCAGGTATTATAAATATATCCCAAGGTTGAAAAATACTTTGGTTACCATGAGTTTATAAAGGGAGGTTGAGTTTAATTTAACTCTAGTATATTTATGAGTATATATTTGTTAAAATGCCTATCATTGTGGTGCTCTTTGATAGATTACGTCTACCTATTTGAGAGTAAAGTAGACTCACTTCTTGGAGTGTAACGACTTAACTCTCAAAATTATCTTTAAAAGAAGACTCGTTTCTTGGAGTCTAAGGGTTCTTTCTTCTTTCCACTCCTATGTATCATTGGTGGAAATTAAGGCTAATGTTGTTTTAGGTCTTTTGGGTGTGAAAGACGTCTCTCTTTGTAAATAGGTAAGCTCTTATTATATATCCTTCTTATCGTGCCTAACCTAGCTTAGTCTTCAAGGAATTGGATCCTGACCAAATCTCATAAGCTGTCTTCTTGCACCAATCGAGATGTATTCTTCTTGAATTTGATCGAGCTGTTTTCCTCTTATTCTGATTGACTTTTTCCTTATTAGGTCGTTATCCCATCATAATCGAGTCTATCCCACGTTAGGCGTTTGATCTAATTTTGTGCGGGAATACACCTGATCAAAGCGACAAGTTCAACTTCGTACTTTATTCCCGAAGGCACAAAAGGTAATTTAACCCAGGTGTCTCTAACAATCTTCATGGTATTGAACACAATATATACTCTTCCAATTTATCCATATTTACTTAAATGAAGTACTGATAAAAAAAAACAAGCTATTAGTTATTCAAAATCATGCAATGATACTTCAAAAGTTGGCTTTTTGACCAAACTGGGTTCCTTTTAGAAACTATTTACCAGTGTAGGGTTGTTCTGAAACTATTTACCAATAGGGGGTCGTTTTGAATATTTTATTATTTTTTGGTCTGACGGGTCAAAGGCGCCACTGCAGATGGCGCCTTTGAAGGCGCCACTGCAGTTGGCGTCTTTGACTTTTATTAAAAAAAAAAAATGAAAAGGGGAGGCGCATTTGGCAGTGGCGCCTCCCCCTGCTAGCTACAGTAGCGCTACTGTAGCTGGCAGCCCCTTTTCTTTTCTTTTTTTTTTTTTAATTTTGACTTTTTTTAAAAAGATAAAAAAATTATTTATAAAAATACTCATTCACCAAATAATGAACTGAATTCACCAGATATTTGTACCCGATTCACCAGATATTTACACATACTTAACCAAAAAAATTTATTTCTCAAAAAAACCCATTCACCAGATAATGAACTGAATTCACCAGATATTTATACCCGGTTCACCAGATATTTGCACATACTTAACCAAAAAAATTATTTCTCAAAAAAACCATTCACCAGATAATGAGTTGACCATATCTAATCCTAATAAATGAATCCCTTCCTGATCAAGCAACCAACAAACAAAATAAATAAAATAATAGAAAATAATAAAATAACCAATAAAACAGACAAAATAATATAATAATTGAAATAAAAAATCCCAAATATTTGTGAGGCCGCCACCTCAGCACTACAGGAGGCAGAAAAAATAATAGCAATAACAATTTACACCAATAAATATTCATCAATTATTACAGTAGTAAAAAAAAATTTATTTGGTGAGAGCATTGCAGAGTCACATACAGAGGTTTGCTTACAACCATTTTGCCATTCATCTCCGAGAGATACCACACAATAAAGGGAAAAGAAATCATTTTTAAAGTAAAAAACCACCGACTATTTTTAACATGAAAATACCACCTACTTACAGCTTTGGATGCCTCATCAGGAGTTGAGAATACAACAAATCCTGATCCTGATCCTCGACTTATGCCATTGCACATATTTTTTTTTTTTACTGAGATTGCACATAGTTAATTATAATGAAAAATTTGGAGGATCAGAGGTTCACCTCCCCTTTTCTTTTTCTTTTTCTACACGTTCGTTCTGCTATCTTCCTTTTTCGGCTTTTTGATCAAACTGGGTTCCTTTTAGAAACTATTTACCAGTTTAGATATCTAGTAAATGGGTTTTTTTGAGAAATAAATTTTTTTTATTAAGTATGTGTAAATATCTGGTGAATCGGGTACAAATATCTGGTGAAAAAAATTATTGAGTACAAGTATGAAAATTTTGATAAATAAAATGGTTCCATGTTCACAGAAACCAACACGTTTTGACATCATGATTTTTTAGCAAATTGATTTGTAAGAAAGGGAGATGAAAGGGTTGATAACTGCTTTGGGAGGCAGGGTAAAGAAGCAGAAGATGAGCTGTGGAAGAGCATGCATAACTGCTATCTTAACCAAATTAATTTTTTTGGTTAAGTATGTGTAAATATCTGGTAAATATCTCAGTAAAAAAAAAATATGTGCAATGGCATAAGTCGAGGATTAGGATCAGGATCAGGATTTGTTGTATTCTTAACTCCTGATGAGGCATCCAAAGCTGTAAGTAGGTGGTATTTTCATGTTAAAAATAGTCGGTGGTTTTTTACTTTAAAAATTATTTCTTTTCCCTTTATTGTGTGGTAGCTCTTGGAGATGAATGGCAAAATGGTTGTAAGCAAACCTCTGTATGTGACTCTGCAATGCTCTCACCAAATAAATTTTTTTTTTACTACTGTAATAATTGATGAATATTTATTGGTGTAAATTGTTTTTGCAATTATTTTTTTTTGCCTCCTGTAGTGCTGAGGTGGCGGCCTCACAAATATTTGGGATTTTTTTATTTCAATTATTATATTATTTTGTCTGTTTTATTGGTTATTTTATTATTTTCTATTATTTTATTTATTTTGTTTGTTGGTTGCTTGATCAGGAAGGGATTCATTTATTAGGATTAGATATGGTCAACTCATTATCTGGTGAATGGTTTTTTTGAGAAATAATTTTTTTGGTTAAGTATGTGCAAATATCTGGTGAACCGAGTATAAATATCTGGTGAATTCAGTTCATTATCTGGTGAATGGGTTTTTTTGAGAAATAAATTTTTTTGGTTAAGTATGTGTAAATATCTGGTGAATCGGGTACAAATATCTGGTGAATTCAGTTCATTATTTGGTGAATGAGTATTTTTATAAATAATTTTTTTATCTTTTTAAAAAAGTCAAAATTAAAAAAAAAAAGGAAATGGGGCTGCCAGCTACAGTAGCGCTACTGTAGCTAGCAGGGGGAGGCGCCACTGCCAAATGCGCCTCCCCTTTTCATTTTTTTTTAATAAAAGTCAAAGACGCCAACTGCAGTGGCGCCTTCAAAGGCGCCATCTGCAGTGGCGTCTTTGACCCGTCAGACCCAAAAATAATAAAATATTCAAAACGACCCCCATTGGTAAATAGTTTCAGAACAACCCTAAACTGGTAAATAGTTTCTAAAAGGAACCCAGTTTGGTCAAAAAGCCTCAAAAGTTAGAGACAGGGTTTTAAATTGCGGTTGCGGTCGCGGTTGCGGTCACTGCGGTTGCGGTCATTGCGGCCGCTGCGGCGTGAAACGATTTGAAAAATTCTCAAATTGAAAATAAATCAATTTTTTTTTGTAATTCTTTATATATCTTTTATTAATGATGTTGCACAAATTTCTATTCATTTTTAATACATTGTATTATGTTGATGAATAATTTAAACTTAATTTAGTGAAAATAAATTATAAATAAAACTTTTAAGCATATATAAGTACAAAATTACAAAGAAGTAAGAAGGTCAGAAACTTAATAGTGCATAAATATATATGAATCACAAATAAAAAGATATTAGTGTCACGTATAGGAATACATACACCCAGCTGCAATTGTGATTCTAAAATAACGTCAAATAATTTAGTTATTAACGATTTAACATTTAATTTGAGTAAATACTAGCTAAACATATATTTGCGTAAAAAAAATGCTAAACATATATTAAAAAAATCTATTTTTTTCCTTTCCTAAATTTTCTCAAAATTTCCCTCTAATAATTCCTAAATCTAACCATATTCCCACCCAAAATTTCCCCTCACTAATCAAAAATCAACAATTTCCCATCCCATCCAGGTGGCACTCACGTGATCACGTGATTCACGTCTCATACTCTGTGTCTCACACTCTCACTCAGTCACTCTCACACTCTCACTCACATCACACTCACTATTTCAGATTTTCAGTCTTTCACTCTAGTCTTTTCCCCTCCTTCCTGACCCCCTCTGTTTTCTCGGTTTCTCCCACCCACACCGCCACACGCAACGCGCAAGAGGCAGCAACAAGCAAGAGCACAGAGTCACAGAGATCAGAGAGTCACAGACGGCAAGACTCAAGAGTGCAAGGCTGCAAGACCGCAAGACAGCAGGACGCAGAGATCGCGATCTGCTTCTGCATCGCCGCACGGCCCGCACCGGAGTCGCGTCTGCATGGTCACGGAGTCGCCGCTCTCCGCCGGTCAGCCCCACATCCTTGACGGCTTGACCCTGCCCCTTCCCCTCCCTTTCTCTTCAAAACCACTAACCCAGTAACCCTTACCCTAACCGGCTAACCCGACCCCCAAATCTCCACCACCGGGCGAGATCGCGAGAGGTGACCACCAGTCCACCACCCCCAAAATCGCCACTCTTCCTCCCTCCCCCACCACCTACTCGCCACACACAACCCCCGTTGAACTTCGAGTGAGCGACTGAGCAGTGACTGTCTGACTGACTCTGTTCGGTTCCATAGCAGAGCAGAGGAGGAAGATAAGATCTTACCCTGGGGTGACTAGGCAAGTTGGCTCTGTTTGCTTTTGCTCTGTTTTTCCTTCTGGCTCTGTTTGCTTTTGGCTCTGTTTGGAACCCCGTTGCGGCTGATGCGGCCGTTGCGGCCGTTACGGCGTTACGTTGCGGCCGTTACGCCGTTACGTTGCGGCCGTAACGGGTGATTTGGATTCTCACCGCAATTGCGGCTCGATGCCGTTGCGGTGCGGTCCGCAACCGCAATATTGCGGCCGCATTAGCGGTTGCGGACCGCATTTTGAAACCCTGGTTAGAGATATAACTGACCTCGCACCGCCCCTTGCCTCGCCTATGTGCCTCGCTGAAGAAAACGACATCGTTTCAAAACGATGAGCTTTCTTATTGAAAACCACAAGCAGTTCCAAGCCACGGTTATGGATTTCAAATGAAGAGTGGCGGAAACTGAAACACCTTGTGACTCGGAGTAACGTGCTGATTCCACCGAGTGGGTTCATACAAGTGTTGTCACCTCACGCGCGTCTCGCATTCCCAAACCGTCTCCAAGGTCGTCGAGTGATTCCTCCCATTCTACTGCGCGCCCAAAGAACAATGTCCAAATAGAGGGACCGTTGAAGTTAGCGCCTCCGTCGCAGTCGAAGGCTACTCCTCCGCCTCCTCCGTTGTCGTTGAAGGGGAGCAGGGCGGCTCCAGGGAAAGTGATGAGGGTGCTGGGGGTGGTGGAGTTCTACCACTTGTTATTAAGGAGAGGGAATCGCATTCCCGACGACACTCGAACTCCCTCGTTGCGCAGGTTCCGGGAACGGCGAATGCATGCGACATGATCAGCGAGATCGAAAACCGGTCATCTCACCTGCTAGTGGTAAGTGTGTATGTGCCTCGCTGGATGATATAACTGGTTGTCTTGGGGTCGGTGTGGTGTGATGGGAGAAGAAAAACGGGTGGGAAGGGAAAGGGAGAGAGGTATTTTAGTGAACAAAATTTAAAAAAAAAAATGGGAAGGGCGGTGGGAAAATACCGAGTGGGGATTGGGGAAGGTGGAAAAACCAAATGCCAAAAAACTATTTAGTAGTTATTAAAAATAAAAATGATATTGTTATTAGCATCCTATATTTGGATTTCCCCACCCGCCTATTAAATTTTATTCAATATTTTTCTCATTTTAACCCTAACCCCCATCCACTCCCTCATTACCTCTCTCACCTGTAACCTTTTCCACCTCCCGCTTCTTCAGATTTCAAAATCTCACCTCCTCCTCCTTATTTCATTTTCTTCTCATAATCTTACCAACCTTACCCGTAACCTTGTCATCCCATTTTCTTTTCCCATTTCCATTTTTTTTAAAACAACATTATTCCTCAAATATCATTTTCTCTTCCTCCTTCTTCCCACTACACCCTTTCCCTTCCCACATCATTTTCTTCTTCTCCCATACATATCCCACTTTCCCTTTCCCTTTTCTTGTATTCAAGAATCAGGATGTTGTGTTTAAGAAAATGTTGCTCCGCCTAAAATGAAAATTGTAAAACAAAATTATAAAGTGTTTAAGATTAAACTGAAAATATGACTGATATTTTCGAAGAGACATAACCGAAGGCAACAACCCCTCTTGCAAGGAAACTAATTTTCCATATTATAAAAAATTTCATAACACATGGAAACTAGATTTTCGTGTATGTTAAATCTTTTTATAACACATGGAAAATTAGTTTAGGTATGTGTTTACAATTTTTAATACGGAAACTTAGTTTTTGTACGTGTCACATAGTTTTTATAACACATAAGTTTTCGTGTGTTGTTATAAATTTTTTTAACACACAAACTAAGTTTCCATGTGTTATAAAAAAATTTAACAAACACGGAAGCTTGGTTTTTATGTTATGAAATTTATTATAACAAATAGAAACTTAGTTTTTGTATGTGTTAAAATTTCTTAACACACATGGAAGCTTTTCCGTATGTGTTATAAAATTTTCATAAAACACAGGAACTAATAAGTTTTAGTGAGTTGTTATAAAAAATTTTAACACACGAAAACAAAGTTTAAACAAAGTTTCCATGTGTTATGAATATCTTTTATAACCACTACAAAAAAACAACTGTTTAACGACCGTAATATTCGGTCGTTAAACAGTGTAAATCGGTCGCTATTTAATTTAGCGACCGATTAAGGGTGGTAGCTGAATACCTAGTCGCTAAGGTTTTAGCGACCGAATTAATATTTCGGTCGCTAATTGGCGACCGAATTAATATTTCGGTCACTAATTGGCGACCGAATTTTCAGTCGCTAAATAATAATAAACGGTCGCTATTAGGTTGGTCGCATTTTTTGGGTAACCATTTCTAGCAACCGATAATTGGTTGCTAGTTCGGTCGCTAGTTCGGTCGCTAATTTTGGTTACTGTTAACCTATATTAGCGACGGATTTTCGGTCGCTATACCTCATCTGTAAAGGTTAAATAAAGTTTAGCGACCGAATTATTGGTTTCTAATTCGGTCGCTAAACTGGTTATTATTAATTTTTTTTTAATTTTAATTTTTAAAATAATTTTTTTTCCTGATTTTCTTTAAACGTTAGAAAAATTACTAATAAAACACACTAAATAACTTATGAAATATACAATCATAAAAAATAATAAATATATATAAAAAGAATAATCCAAAATGTCATACAAGAATCGTTTAAAGTCAAAAATATGGAAAAAAAAATCAGTCATGATGAGGGGGAGATGGAGGAATCCAATCATCCTCAGCGTCCGTACCACCGACGTCTGCTAGTTGATCGTCCTCTACAGTAGCAGCATCAGTAGCTAGCGGCGGAACTGGAGGAGGAGCGGCAAGAGCGCTGCACAACCGTCGAGCATCATCCGAGCAACTAGAGTCTGGATCCTCATCTGCTCCAACACCGGTAGTAGTGTACGGCCCCGCTCGATGCTACTTTGCATCATTCTTTGGTGTGTGCTGAGTCAACTGTGCAATCTGGTTCGCCATCTGCTGCTCTCTCTCGCTCTTCTCCCGAAGCTCTGCGTTCAGCTGCGTGATGGTGTCCTGCATTTGGTGGAACTGCTCCTGAGGGACGGTATCGACGCAGGAAGGAGCAGGCAAGCCGGACGATGAAGCGATAAACTCGCCTCCCAAGTGTCTGAGGCCATACACGTGCCCCTGCTTGTTCCTGCCCCCGACGACCTCCAAATAAATGGCATTATCGTCGACGGAGACAGGAGAGCAGGGCCCATCACCAGTCAAAGCCTCATCTTGTGACTGTGAGGCACGTGATATGGCATCGTCCTTCTTCTCGTTGAAGCCCACCTACAAAGTATAGTTGAAGAGATTTAGTTAAAATTATATCTAATATTAACAAATCATTTATAATAAATTACAAGTAAACACTAAATTATTTTTTTGCTTGCAGCATAGTTACGGGCCTTGTCGTTGACCCATGTCCCCGACTTCAACTTCTTCGTCCTCTCCACCAACTCCATAGCAGTCGGGGCTCATTTGTTTCGTGCTTTCGCATGAATAATATAATATTAAATTCATAAGAATAATTAAAAATGAAAACTAATTAATTAAATAGTTTATTAAGTCAAAAGTTTAATGTATTACCAGCTCGTCGTAGTGGGCGGTGGCTGATCTAGACCCACCGTTCCAAGCACATGCGCCACCATCAGAAGCTCGATTACACCGAGCTGTGGCCTGGATCTCCTGGAACTTCTCAGTAGCCCAGTACTGGTCCAGCTGCCTCCTGATCTCAGGATCCACCCACCTCCCCTTATTCTGAACCTTCCTCAGCTTGTTCGTCAGATTCTTCATGACCAGTGAGCCTTTATGCTCAAATATGTCCCTGACGAGAGCCTCTAAGGCTAAGTCTCACCTATACTCTTTCTGTAACTTACAGTTGTTAGGAAATTCGTGTGTACATATATATAATGTAAATTTAATTTAAATAACTTAATAAATTGTTACCTTAAACTCTAGAAACAACTGATCCCTATGGCCCAGTGGGATGGCCTTCCATGTAGGCCATGGACCATCAAACATGCGTCGCAGGATCTTCGATATCGAATCAGAAGGGCCCTTCGCCGGCAGAAAGCTGCAGCAAAATTAGAGCATTAATAAATGTTCTAAATAAATTTAAAAAACAAGTAAATAGAAATTAACGATACTTTATATATATTAAAAAATTAAATTAGCATACTCGTTATCCCCCCTGGGGATAAGAAGAATCCTCCTGTCGGATGGACCACGACTCTCCTGTCCCGATGATAATGATGGTCCTGTCGTCGTAGGTGTGGATGATGAGGGTGCAGCCTGTGTCCCGACCACATGAGGCTGGGTGGGGGGTGCAACTCCATCACCCTGAGCTGTCCCGTCCACAGAGGTGCTGGTAGGTGGTGGTATCGATCCGGAAGGCGTGGGTCGCCCAGGGAAGGGACTCTCAAAGACGACCTCCACGACGACCTCCACGACGACCCCTACCTCTAGAGGAATCTACCATCTGTGAAAAAAATGAAAAGATGATTACACAACAGTGTAAATAATACAAAAATAAATTACCTAATAAGTAGAATGACATTTACACAATGAATTATGACATAAATAAATTACCTAAGTAGAATCTCTGTCACTAAATTCACCCTCACTCTCATCAGTATCACTTGATCGGAATGTACCTTCGCTAGATGCGTCCAACTCGGATTGATCCATTAACTCTCTTTCAACTTCTTCCCCATTTCCGGAAATGTCCGCGAGAGAATTAACAATAATGTCCGGGGTAATTTGCAACGGTACGTGGGGTCTTGAAAATTCATCATCTTGGTACGGAGCATCTTTTTCAGGCTGGTTGATTACATTATCAGTAATTATACTGCGAGCCTTTATCTTAATAACACCCAACCAGCCATGATGTCCTTCGGGATAAGGCGAGTAATAAACCTGCTCAGCCTGTTGTGAAAAAATGAATGGGTCGTACGCCTTATTATACCTTCGAGACAACCTAACTTGAACAATACCATAATTTTTATCTATTTTTGTCCCTACGTCAAGAGTAGGATCAAACCAATCACACTTGAAGATAACTAACTTCATCACGAGGAAACCGGTATAATCGAGTTCAAGGATGTCAGTTAGAACCCCATAGAAATCATCCTCTACATTGCCATCAGTGGCTCGCACACAAACACCATAGTTACACGTCTGCATTCCTTCATTCCATGTTTTTGTGTTAAATTTATATCCATTTACAAAATAAGTATTCCATGATGTAACCCATCTGTTAGGCCCCCATGCCAAATTTGTCAACAATGGATTTTGAACATTGTTTTCTGGATCTAGTACCTAAAAAATCAAATATTATATTATTCTTATACATGCTATATATTTAAGGAGATAAAATGTATTTCAACAAATGAAGGTGCTTAACCTACATATTTACTGAACCACGTAGCAAAGTGAGAAGTAATTTCTCGATCAACCTGATCGTTTGAAATGTCAGGTTGGAGATCCCTTAGAAAATTGCCGTACATCCTACATATGGGAGATTAACAGCAGGACGATTAATAATCATAAATGTCAATTGAACTTATAAAAGACATTGTAGAAACTTACTCTAAATATGACGCGACCTCTTCACAATTTTGAAGGATATACAGATGAGCAGCATTAATGTCATATTTGCTCCAAGAAATATCCTTTTGATTTGCCACTAAATCTGTCCGGATAGTTGAATATTGATATAGGAGGACTAGTTGAACTTCCTTCACCCGAATCAACGTTTCTAGGCATCCTTGTCCTTCTCGTGTTAACTTCGTCCGGATAGAAATAAGAGGCAAAAGTGGAAGTCTCCTCTACTAAGTATGCTTCACAAATGGAACCCTCCACTCGTGCCTTGTTCTTGACTTTGTGTTTAAGGGAGTGCAAGAACCTATTACAGAGGGATACATACAAATAATTACTAGTTTTAGGGAAAGCTAACTACGCTCTCGTGTTCGTTAATTTCATATGTATTAAGTAAAATAGTTGATGTTGTTTACCTCTCAAATGGATACATCCAGCGGTATTGGACTGGGCCACCAACTCTTGCTTCGTACGGTAGATGAACTGGCAGGTGTTCCATGGAATCAAAGAAACTCGGCGGGAAGCTTTGCTCCAGCTTACATAACAAAACGGGTATCTTGACTTCCATATCCTTTAATTGATTCACATTTAGTGTTGTCGATGTAAGCTCCCTGAAAAAGTGGCTAAGCTCAACAAGTGGGTTCCAAATTTGCTTCGGTAATGCGTCGAACGCAGTTGGAAGCAACCGTTGCATGAACACGTGGCAATCATGACTCTTCATTCCATGTAACTTTCCTTCCTTAATGTCAACACATCTACTCAGATTGGAAGCATACCCATCTGGTACCTTTAGTTCTTTAACCCACTTACAGACGACCAATTTCTGTGCTTTGCTTAGTGTATAACTTGCCTTCGGTTTGATAAGTCTGCCACGACCACCGTCCTGCAACTCAAGCTCCTTCCGATTACAAATGTCAGCAAGGTCCAATCGGGCTTTATTTGTATCCTTTTCCCTCCCCTTGATGTCCATCACAGTGTCAAACACATTCAAAAACACATTCCTCTCAATATGCATGACATCAATGTTGTGACGGAGTAGCTGCGTCCTCCAATACGGCAACCTCCAAAATATACTTTGTTTTGTCCAATTATGGTTGACGCCATAATCAGGAATATGTTCTCCTTGGGTTTCATGGACGAGCGGTAAGTACTGTACTCTGCGCCATACATTAGGACCAGTCAAACGTGGTGGAGGCGGTGTTGTCTCCGCA
Organism: Sophora flavescens; assembly: GCA_030762895.1. Taxonomy (NCBI): domain Eukaryota; kingdom Viridiplantae; phylum Streptophyta; class Magnoliopsida; order Fabales; family Fabaceae; genus Sophora; species Sophora flavescens. Next base: position 85,615,727 of record CM061063.1, read on the forward strand.
CAACGCTTCTTGAATGCATTCTTGTTCCGCCTATAAGGATGATCTTCTGGAAGGAATTGACGATGACAATCCAAATATGAGATCTTTCGACTGTTTTTAAGCGTGAATGCCTTCGATCGCTCCATACATATTGGGCATCCAAGCTTCCCCGCTGTCAACCAACCCGACATCATCCCATAAGCAGGAAAGTCGTTGATCGTCCACATTAAAGCTGCTTTCATGATGAAATTCTGCCTCAAAGATACATCATATGTCAACACACCATCATTCCACAGCATTGTCAACTCATCTATCTGCGGCTGCAACTACACATCAATCTTACCTTTTGGATTAGACGGACCCGGAATTATGACTGTTAGGAACATAAACTCCCGCTTCATGCACATCCCCGGGGGAAGATTGTACGGAGTCAGGATAACCGGCCAACAAGAGTATGCTTTTCCAGACTGCCCAAAAGGATTAAATCAATCAGTAGATAACCCCAATCGGACATTGCGAGGGTCCTGCAAAAATGCCATATGAACCCTATCAAAATGCTTCCAAGCTTCTCCATCAGATGGATGACACAAGATATCTTGCTCCTTCTCATGCTCACTATGCCACCTCATGTGAGCTGCAGTGGCCATCGAAGAGTACAATCTTGTAAATCTTGGCACGAGCGGAAAGTACCACATCTTTTTTAGCGACCTCTTCTTCTCAATGCCCATCCTAGTGGTTGTCTTATACCGATCCGCACCACAAAATCGACAACATGTTATGCTTTCCGCTGAATCATCCTTATAGTAAAACATACATCCATTCGGGCAACAATCAATTTTCAAACACCCCAGACCCAAATTTTCCACAGACTTCTTAGCATGATAAAAACTAGTAGGCATCCGATTGTCTTCTGGCAACGCCTTGGACACTGACCTGGTGAGGCGATTAAAACAGCCTTCTTGCATATTGTAGTCAGATTTGATACTCAACCATTCCATGCACATCGACAACTCCGTGTACTCCCGACATCCTTCCCACAATGGAGATCGTGCAGCACTCAACATATCATAGAATCTTTGAGATTCGGGATTCGGATTCTCCTCTATGTATTGGGAACCTATTCCACCATCTTCTCCCCCATCTTCTTCTAGTACAACACCAACCGATGGTCCAGCATGATCCATTATCATCTGCTCGTATGGATTCAATTCTTCCCTCCGGTCACCACTTCCATAGTACAAACCTTCAACCACAATCGGGTTTAAGTCAGGCAACGTCTCACCATGGTTACTCCACCAATAGTAATCAGGCATGAAGCCCTTCTCATAAAGATCGGCTACAACTCCATCCACGCTTTTGAAAGATTGACACTTGCATCTTTTGCAAGGACACCTCAATTGATCACCGCCCAGTCGTATAAATCTCTCTTGGCTAACAACAAACTCTATAAACTCACCCACTCCAACTCTATACTCTTCCCTAAGACGTTTATTCCGATCCAACCTACGATACACCCATTTCCGATTCTCTGGAATATCCATTACTGGCAATTAAATAGCCTGACCAATCCTACAATAACACTTATATATTACGGTGCATTCCAATAACTCCATCAATCTCGTTCTTATGACAAGGTATGAACCTATCCCATTCGAGAAGAAACCTTTGCCACACCCGGCTACTAATAGTTATTCCCATATTCAAATACCTTATACTTGACAAAATTTTGGCAGCATTTCCCATCGGTCTCCAAGTTACACGACTCGAGCACGGTCAGAATCACCTCGATCAAGTATGCACCAGGAGAACAAAAGGAAATGCATCAGATCGAGATTTCAACAAGTATATAAGGCATTTGAACATTGAAATGACTATTGTACGAGTGTGAAAAAGGTTTTTCCCCAAACTGTCCCACTTGGACAATTCAAGATTCAATACAATGAGCATGCATACCTTGATAAGTTACGCATGCTCATTAATATTGAATCTCAAATAGGAAACTAAGGCTTTCGTAAATTAATTATTACCTCTAACAGAAAATAAAACCATTAACCTATAAATATTGCAACATTGTTGAGCTTATATAAATTGCAGCGTAAATCAATACAAACTTATATTAAATATTGTAGCAAACATCCTGTTGAGCTCTGTTCTCCACTAACAAGTAGCAGTTAATTGTCAAACACATGCATAATTTCTAAATTATCAGCACACAACCAGCATCCCGCCTGTCAGACAGGATCACATCCTATTGAGCTCCGCTCTCCACTAACAAACAACACATATTGACAAACACCTGCATAAACATTAAATTATCAGCATACAATCAGACGAGATCACATCCTATTGAGCTCAGCTCTCCACTACCAAACAACACGATAATTCACATAATACATTAGAAGCACCACACATATCAGTACCTATTAGACAAAGCAAAACCTTAAAAGAGAGTATTGAGAGAACTTACCTATTCGACAAAGCAATACCAAGTAAGGATAAGGGAGGAGCCGTGGACAACGAAGATTAGACAAGGACCTATAATGCATAAATAAAAATAATCGTGTCAGAGCTGAAATGACAACATTTGATAATATTACTTTAACCTTATACTAATTTGATATATATTTTTATAAACCAAATATCATTTTGAGATTTTCACTTAAAAGAGTTATAATTTACTTTTGGATCCATGCAGAGTTGGGAGACCAACCAGTGAAGAATTTCCAATGTAGAATCCGTCACGGCCTGGCCGTGATGGCCATCACGTCCGTGACAGACCAACCAGTGAAGAAGTTCCAAGACAGAATCCGTCACGGCCTGGCCGTGATGGCCATCATGGACAAACCAACCAGTGAAGAAGTTCCAAGGCAGAATCCGTCACGACCTGGCCAACAAACACCCAGGTAGAGAAGCACAAAAAAAAAGGGCAAAGACATTAGAAAATCAGCTTTTCTATCAAGTTGTAGTGCCCGTGAACACAACAAGGCCACAATTACCAAATATCTGCTAGCCACACATAACATATAGCAGCAAACTAGGACCAGCAGGAGAAACTCCACACGACTTACAAAACAAAGCCAAGACTAATATACATTAAATAGAACATATATCAGAAACCATCTAAGAAAATTATGAAAAAAAACACCAAAACTATAACTCAAAAGCACACCCAAGTCATTGCTACCAAGAACATGCTGATGGATCAAGTCTAAAAGATTCAGAAACTTCACAGCTTAAAAATGATCAAAGCGTACATAAATATATACATGTGACATACAATATCATTGAAATAGTAATTCATTTGCTCGAACAAGCTTCAGCAGATGCAATAAAAGATTGACAACGAGACCCAGGAGGAGACAAGCCTTGCACAGTTAGCACGGTTTGGCAACCAAAACCATGAACCATTTAAGTCCAGAAATCAAACACGATTGAGAAAATCGACCATAAAGTTATCAAAATTACATTTGCTTTATTTTAATGACACAAAATTCAATATATTGTTAGCAAGTGCAACAGCAACAAGCCAAAATCATAGGAGCTAAACATGAAAATCAAGACAACCCAACGTGGAGACAAGAAAAATAAACCCACAGTTCAATCAACTGAGAAACAAGAGATGATACAAAACTAAACCAAGGGAACAGTCAGAAGAAGAAACTAAAATCATAACACCGTGAAACAAGGTTTAAAACTTAGGCATGCCATCCATCTACTGTTCAGAAAAGCTTGTCATGCATGCCACCTTGTCGACAGGTTAAATTGGTGCACCCCACAATGCTACTTCAATTTGGACGTGTTTTACCTATAAAGGTAGATATGGAGTCTGGACAACCAATCTCATGCCTTTGTATGAAAATAGTAAAGGAACACGGGAATCCAACTTAAACCTAAAACTGCACATACTACCCACTACTGTGCTCTAGAAACCACAAACCGAGTAATAATAAGCCCCCCTGTCAGAAGAAAAAGAAAAGACAAGAGGAACAAATCAATCCAAGTCTATCATAATACACAATGGGCCTGATTGAAAATTTATCACAATGCTACATGATATTACGGAAATATAACAAATAAAGATATGAAGCAGCTAAAACCTCCATGGTAGATGCACCTGATACTTTCACATCAGACTGCTCCAAACTACTTATAGACACATTGTCCCTATGAAACTTGCTGTCATTCTACTCTGAAAACAACCTCCTAATTAGCTGAATGTCCAATCTCTAATTAACTCAGCACTGATTCTGAGTTTACATAGCCATTCCCCCCAGAATCTCCTTAGCTGAATCTCCTTTACCCTTGCTACCAAATATCCATTATGTTAGAGAAACAGAGAATGAGAGAAGAGGAGAGAAGACAAGGTAGCTTACCTTTGGTGGTGGTGGTGGTGGTGTCACCGGAGTTGCGGAAGGTGGTGGCTCAAGGGAGGCGGCTCAGGTGCGCTACAGAGACAGAGAGACATCAGAAAGAGAGAGAGAGCGGGGGGGGGGGGGGGGAGGTGGAATCACTCACCGGAGGTGGCCTGGTGGTGACCGGAGCACAGACGTCGCGTGGTGGCAGGGAGGAGCAGAGCGTGCAAGAGAGAGAGAAGAAAAGAGAAGGAATGAGAGAAATGGGGAAGGGCTTGCGATTTAGGGATTTTAGTTTTAGCGACCGAATTATTCGGTCGCTAAATGGGTTACTTTGAATTTTGAATTCATAAATTCAGCGACCGATTTAAAATTCGGTCGCTAACATGCTCTATCTTAAATTTTTTACGCGCCATTTAGCGACCAATTTAATATCGGTCGCAACTATAAAATATATTTAAACCGTTGCATTTAATTCAGTCGCCATTTCGGTCGCTAAAAAATCATAAATTTTTGTCTTTTATTTTCCTTCATTTTGCGACCGAAATAGAGATTGATACCTCTGCTACGCTATATTATAGTCGCAATATCAACTCTAATCAGTGTTTGATTTAGATCCTATAATCGGTCGCCATTTCGGTCGCAAACAGCAACCACCAAATTCGGTCACTATTTTCGTCCCTAAATGAGCTTTTTTTTGTAGTGAACACATGGAAATGTAGTTTCCCTACGTGTTAAAATTTTTTTAACACACACGGAAACTAACGCATGTTATTACAAAATCCAATGGTTTTCTTTTCGTGTTATATGAATTTTAAAACACGGAAACTTAGTCTCCATGTGTTATGAATTTTTTTATAACACATGAAAACTTAGTTTCCGTATGTTATTGCAAGATCCAATGGTTTTATTTCCGAGTAGTGGTTTGGTAAAAATGTTATTTTCGATTTAGGGGTTGTTGCCTTTTCAGCGTTGTCGAGTATCGATGAGAGAAAAAGAAAATGAGGTGGGAAGGGGAAGGGTGTAGTGGGGAGAAGGAGAAAGAGAGAAGGGAATTTGAGGGAATAATTTAAAAAAAAAAACAAATTGGAGGTGGGAGGTAGGGAGATTAATTGATGGGGTATTAAAATCAAGACCCTCGATATCTATACAAATATAAAAGCGGACTAGAAATTTCTACTGTACATCTGATGTGGAGGGCTCACCTTATTTCAAGGAATTTAATCATTTTTAATAAGTTTTTTGTTCCTGATTATTATTATTATATTTGGTACTTTGATTGTGTTGTTTGCTTAACCGGGTAAAGTTGCATTAAATGGGTTAGACATGTCAACCATTATACCTTCAGACACTGAGGAAAAAGTGGAAACGTGTTAAGATAGAAAAGCTTTTTTTTTTCTTATTGTATTTTTCTGAAAGAAAAAGAAAACTGATACATTGAAGTGTTGGAGAGGCTAGGCTACCATTGACCATCCATTGCTTTGCACTTGCTGATGGACGGGGTGGTCCCGTCCATTGCTTTGCACTTGCTGTTGGACGGGGAGGTCCCGTCCATCACATCAGTACTTGCTGTAAACGGGGAAGCCACGTCCATCACATGGGACTTGTTGTCTGACGGGGAGGCCCCGTCCATCACATTTGTACTTGCTGTGGACGGGGGAGCCCCGTCCATCACATGGGACTTGCTGTTGGATGGGGATGCCCCGTCCTTCATATTTGTACTTGCTGTGGACGGGGAAGCCCCGTCCATCACATGGGAGTTGCTGTTGGACGAGGAAGTCCCGTCCATCATATTTGCACTTGCTGATGGACGGAGTGGTCCCGTCCATTGCTTTGCACTTGCTGATGGACGGGGTGGTCCCGTCCATTGCTTTGCACTTGCTGATGGACGAAGTGGTGTCGTCAATTGCTTTGCACTTGCTGTTGGCCCCGTCCAGTCATTACACTTTTGCAGCTACTCACTTGGTAATGGTAAGGATTCATTAAGTGGACATTTTTTCCAGATCCCATGCACTTTAACTGATTTAAATGAGTAAAATAAGTGTAAAACCCCTGGACCTTATCCCAATAACCAAAGCAAAAAAAAAAGTAATTGTGTACTTTGATTGTGTTGTTTGCTTAACCGGGTAAAGTTGCATTAAATGGGATTAGACATGTCAACCATCATACCGTCAGACACTGAGGAGAAAGTGGAAACGTGTTAAGATAGAAAAGCTTTTTTTTTCTTATTGTATTTTTCTGAAAGAAAAAGAAAACTGATATATTGAAGTGTTGGAGAGGCTAGGCTACCATTGACCGTCCATTGCTTTGCACTTGCTAATGGACGGGGTGGTCCCGTCCATTGCTTTGCACTTGCTGTGGACGGGGAACCCCCGTCCATCACATGGGACTTGCTATTGGAGGGGGAGGTCCCGTCCATCACATCAGTACTTGCTATGGACGAGGAAGCCACGTCCATCACATGGGACTTGCTGTTGGACGGGGAGGCCCCGTCCATCACATTTGTACTTGCTGTGGATGGGGGAGCCCCATCCATCACATGGGACTTGCTGTTGGACGGGGATGTCCCGTCCTTCATATTGGTACTTGCTGTGGACGGGGAAGCCCCGTCCATCACATGGCAGTTGCTGTTGGACGGGGAAGTCCCGTCCATCATATTTGCACTTGCTGATGGACGGGGTGGTCCCGTCCATTGCTTTGCACTTGCTGATGGACGTGGTGGTGTCGTCCATTGCTTTGCACTTGCTGATGGACGAGGTGGTGCCGTCCATTGCTTTTCACTTGCTGTTGGCCCCATCCAGTCATTACACTTTTGCAGCTACTCACTTGGTAATGGTGAGGATTCATTAAGTGGACATTTTTTCCAGATCCCATGCACTTTAACTGATTTGAATGAGTGAAATAAGTGTAAAACCCTTGGACCTTATCCCAATAACCAAAGGAAAAAAAAATTAAAAAACAGTGATTGTGTACTTTGATTGTGTTGTTTGCTTAACCGGGTAAAGTTGCATTAAATGGGATTAGACATGTCAACCATCATACCTTCAGACACTGAGGAGAAAGTGGAAACGTGTTAAGATAGAAAAGCTTTTTTTTTCTTATTGTATTTTTCTGAAAGAAAAATAAAACTGATACATTGAAGTGTTTGGAGAGACTAGGCTACCATTGATCGTCCATTGCTTTGCACTTGCTGATGGACGGGGTGGTCCCGTCCATTGCTTTGCACTTGCTGTGGACAGGGAACCCCCGTCCATCACATGGGACTTGCTGTTGGACGGGGAGGTCCCGTCCATCACATCAGTACTTGCTGTGGACGGGGAAGCCACATCCATCACATGGGACTTGCTGTTGGATGGGGAGGCCCCGTCCATCACATTTGTATTTGCTGTGGACGGGGGAGCCCCGTCCATCACATGGGACTTGCTGTTGGACGGGGAGGCCCCGCCCTTCACATTTGTACTTGTTGTGGACGGGGGAGCCCCGTCCATCACATGGCAGTTGCTGTTGGACGGGGAAGTCCCGTCCATCATATTTGCACATGCTGATGGACGGGGTGGTCCCGTCCATTGCTTTGCACTTGCTGATGGATGGGGTGGTCCCGTCCATTGCTTTGCACTTGCTGATGGACGAAGTGGTGTCGTCAATTGCTTTGCACTTGCTGTTGGCCCCATCCAGTCATTACACTTTTGCAGCTACTCACTTGGTAATGGTAAGGATTCATTAAGTGGACATTTTTTCCAGATCCCATGCACTTTAACTGATTTAAATGAGTAAAATAAGTGTAAAACCCCTGGACCTTATCCCAATAACCAAAGCAAAAAAAATTAAAAAAAAGTGATTGTGTACTTTGATTGTGTTGTTTGCTTAACCGGGTAAAGTTGCATTAAATGGGATTAGACATGTCAACCATCATACCTTCAGACACTGAGGAGAAAGTGGAAACGTGTTAAGATAGAAAAGCTTTTTTTTTCTTATTGTATTTTTCTGAAAGAAAAAGAAAACTGATATATTGAAGTGTTGGAGAGGCTAGGCTACCATTGACCGTCCATTGCTTTGCACTTGCTGATTGACGGGGTGGTCCTGTCCATTGCATTGCACTTGTTGTGGACGGGAAAGCCCCGTCCATCACATGCGACTTGCTGTTGGACGGGGAGGTCCCATCCATCACATCAGTACTTGTTGTGGACGGGGAAGCCACATCCATCACATGGGACTTGCTGTTGGACGGGGAGACCCCGTCCATCACATTTGTACTTGCTGTGGACGGGGAAGCCTCGTCCATCACATGGGACTTGCTGTTGAACGAGGATGTCCCGTCCTTCATATTTGTACTTGCTGTGGACGGGGGAGCCCCGTCCATCACATGGGAGTTGCTGTTGGACGGGGAAGTCCCGTCCATCATATTTGCACTTGCTGATGGACGGGGTGGTCCCGTCCATTGCTTTGCACTTGTTGTTGGCCTCGTCCAGTCATTACACTTTTGCAGCTACTCACTTGGTAAAGGTAACGATTCATTAAGTGGACAATTTTTCCAGATCCCATGCACTTTAACTGATTTGAATGATTAAAATAAGTGTAAAACCCCTGGACCTTATCCCAATAACCAAAGCAAAAAAAAAAAAAGTGAATGGTATGGGAACTAAAGAACAAGTGAAATGCTATTGTCAATAAATGACCATGTTTTCCTGTCCTTAAGATTGACGATAATGTCTATACCTCTTTTTTTTCGATGTCCTATATGATCTCACTGACATATAATAACTCTTCTTATGATCATAACAAAATGTTAATGATACATTCGTAACTTCATGTTAGAAGGTGGATGGTTTCTTTCTTTTTGTTGGGTGGGTCACTCCTAAGTGGGTCCCACATTAATTAAAAGAAAAAAAATAATAATAAAAGGAGTTACTAATGGGCCAAGCCCAAGTGGCATTTGAAAAAGGGTTTGAAATAAAAAGGAAAGAAAGGGTATGTGCTGGGTGTGATGTGCCTGACGCGTGAAAGAAGAAAAACAAGCAACAGAGCGACGCGCAAGAAGAAAATAGAAGAAGCAAGTGGTCAGGTGGTGGAAGGTGGTACAGCAAACTTGCTCCGTTTTTGTTGAAATTTCAGTATGTTATTCCTACCAATGAGCTCGTCAGTTTGATATATTTTATTGGTTGTTTTGCCTTCTCTTTGAGCTGAGTTGTTATACCCATTGTTGTGGGGTTTCTCTCTTGTTGCTTGCTTGTATCCACCTTTTGGCTGACGTATTGCTGATTTGGTGTTCCCTAGTATTTCTAGGAAGACTTGGTGTACCCATTATTATTTATAGTGGAAGTTTTTGTTGGACTTGGTCCCGTGGTTTTTATCCCTACACTGGGGAGTTTTCCACGTTAAAAATTGTGGTGTCATTGCTATTTATTTTTCTGCCATTGATATTATCCTGTGGAAGAATATTTTGTTGTGCCTATTTATTTGCACAGGTGAAGGGAAAAAATAGTTGCTTCATTAGAGATTGTTATCTATGGTTTTTTCCTAACAAAGTGGTATCCAGAGCTTAGGTTGTTTTGTACTGTGCATTTAAATGGAGGAAAATCAAGGGCCAAATATGATTAAGCTGAACTCTACAAATTATACACTTTGGAAGACCCTCATGGAAGATATGTTATACAGCAAAGACTTGTATAATCCCATTGAGGGGGACACTGCTCGACCCAAGGATAAAAATGAAAGTGATTGGAAGAAGATGAATAGAAAGGCAGTTGCTTTGATTAGGCAGTGACTGGATTTGAGTGTATATCCTCATTTAGACACAAACAGATGCCCAGAAAATGTGGAAGAAGTTGGCCGAGCTGTATGAGCGGAAGAATGTGCAAAATAAAGCATTTCTGATCCGGAAGCTGGTGAATATGAAATACAAAGAAGGGGATTCGATGGCAGAGCATATGAGTATTTTTAAGAATACTGTGAATCAGTTGACAGCAACAGATATTAAATTAGATGATGAGTTGCAAGCCTTGTTGTTGCTTAGTTCCTTGCCCGACACTTGGGAAGTTCTGGTTGTGACATTGACTAACTCAGCTCCTAATGGGAAGTTGACAATGTCAATGGTAAAAGAGAGCATGTTGAATGAAGAAGCTAGAATAAAGGAACGTGGTTTGAATGGTACCTCCACTCAGTCAGAAGCACTAGTTGCAGAGTCACGGGGGAGAAGTCAAACCAGACATTTCCATAAGCATGAAAAATCTGATAGTCGTAGCAAGTCAAGAAGCAAGTCCAGGACTAGTAAAGAAGTGAAATGTTATCATTGTGGCAAGGTGGGACACATCAAAAGACAATGCAGGTTCCTAAAGAGAGAGAAGTCAAGAGAAAGAGACGAAGACAAAGAGAAGAAAAATGATAAAGACACAACTGCAGTTGCATCTGATAGTGATGTTTACATTGTCTGTGATGATAATTCTATAAATCGAGCATGCCATGATTCTAGTTGGATTGTTGATTCTAGAGCCTCATACCATGTCACTCCTAGGCATGATTTCTTCTCATCTTATACTGCTGGTGATTTTGGCACAGTTAAAATGGGAAATGAAGGGGCATGTAAAATTGTTGGTATGGGAGATGTTTGGATTGAAACTAGCATTGGGTGCAAGCTACAATTGAAGAATGTCAGACATGTTCCAGATATCCATCTCAACTTGATTTCTGTTAAAGCCTTGGACATTGAGGGTTATCATACTTACTTTGGTGGTGGCATATGCAAGCTCACCAAAGGGTCACTAGTGGTGGAAAAAGAAGAAAGCCTCATTACTCTCTACATGATGCCTGGAAAGTTAAGCAAGGAGGAAGTGAATGCAGTTGAAGATGCTTCTTCTGATTTGTGGCATATGCGCCTTGGTCACTTGAGTGAGAAAGGACTCAACATCCTTGCTAGGAAAAATTCTCTTCCTATGAAAGGTACACCTTTAAATACTTGCTCTCATTGTTTTGTTGGAAAACAACATAGAATTTCATTTCGTAGTTCTGGTCCTCATAGGAGGCCAAATGTTCTTGATTTAGTTCATACGGATGTTTGTACTATGGATTGTAAGTCTCTTGGTGGTGCTTCATACTTTGTTACTTTTATTGATGATCACTGTAGAAAAGTGTGGGCTTTTGCTTTGAAATCTAAAGACCAGGTACTTGGTGTCTTCAAGCACTTTCATGCAAGTGTTGAAAGAGAAAAAGGAAGCAAGTTAAAATGTGTCCGAGCAGATAATGGTGGTGAATACAGGGGTCCGTTTGAAGAATATTGCAAAGAACATGGAAACAGGCTTGAGAAGACAGTTCCAAAGACGCCTCAACATAATGGAGTTGCATAGAGAATGAACCTGTACCATTAATGACAGAACCAGGTGTATGCTCTCTCATGCAAAATTACCCAAATCCTTTTGGGGTGAAGCAATGAGAACTGCAGTGGATTTGATCAACCTTTCTCCTTCTGTGCCACTAGATGGTGATGTTCCAGACAGAGTATGGACAAGGAAAGATGTCTCTTATAGTCATTTGAGAGTGTTTGGCTGCAGGACCTTTGTTCACATTCCAAGAGATGAGAGGTCAAAGCTTGATGGAAAATCCAAACAATGTGTCTTCTTGGGTTATGGTCATGAAGAGTTTGGTTATGGACTCTGGGATCCAGCTGACAGAAAAATTATCAGAAGCCGGGATGTGATGTTTCTTGAAGACCAAACCATTGAAGATTTTGAGAAAGCTAAGAAACAGAAACCGGTTGCCAGAAGCTATATTGATGTTGTGCCTAAACCTCCTACTGGAACTCTTGTTGAAGGGGGAGATATACAGGTAGATGATGGGAATGCAAATGACGACCCTACACCTCACCATGATGAACCAGTTCAACAGGTTCCATTTGAGCTACCAGTTGAGCCTCAGTTGAGAAGATCTGCTAGAGAGCGTCATGCTTCCCAAAGATACACTCCACATGAGTATGTGATGATCACTGATGGTGGAGAGCCAGAAGGTTATGAAGAGGCTATTGTAAATGTGCACAAGGAAGAGTGGTTGAAGGCCATGCAAGAAGAAATGAATTCCTTGCATGAGAATCACACATTTGAATTGGTGAAGTTGCCTAAGGCTAGGAAAACACTCAAGAACAAGTGGGTGTTCAAGCTGAAATCAGAAGAGAATAGCTCCCAACCAAGGTACAAAGCAAGATTGGTTGTGAAAGGCTTCAATCAGAGGAAAGATATTGACTTTGAAGAAATTTTCTCACCTGTGGTGAAGATGTCCTCTATTCGAGTTGTGCTTGGATTAGCAGCTAGCTTGAACCTAGAGGTTGAACAACTTGATGTGAAGACAACATTCCGTCATGGTGATTTGGAGGAGGAAATTTATATGGAGCAACCTGAAGGCTCCAAGGTCAAAGGAAAAGAGCAGCTTGTGTGCAAGTTGAAGAAAAGTTTGTATGGACTCAAGCAAGCACCAAGGTAATGGTACAAGAAATTTGATTCTTTCATGGAGAAACATGGTTATAGTAAAACCACTTCAGATCATTGTGTGTTTGTGAAGAAATTCTCTGATGATGATTTTATTATCCTCTTGCTATATGTGGATGACATGTTGATTGTTGGTCATGACACAAAGAAGATTGATTGTCTGAAGAAAGATTTGAGCAAGGCCTTTGCTATGAAGGATTTGGGTCCTACAAAGCAAATCCTTGGCATGAGAATTACTCGTGATAGGAAGAATGGTAAATTGTGGTTGTCTCAACATAAGTATATTGAGAATGTATTAAATAGGTTTAACATGAGCAATTCAAAACCTGTCAGTACTCCACTTGCAAGTCATTTCAAGTTGAGCTCTCAACAATGCCCTGCAAGTGAGAAAGACAAAGAAGAGATGAAGAAGGTTCCTTATGCATCCGTGGTTGGTAGTTTGATGTATGCTATGGTATGTACAAGGCCGGATATTGCCCATGCTGTTGGAGTTGTTAGTCGTTTTCTCTCTAATCCTGGTAGAGACCACTGGCAAGCAGTGAAGTGGATTTTCAGGTATCTCAGAGACACTTCCAGAGTATGTTTATGCTTTGGGGGTGGTCAACCTGTGTTAGATGGTTACACAGATTCAGATATGGCCGGTGATGTCGATTCTAGAAAATCTACTTCTGGATATTTGATGACTTTTGCAGGGGGAGCGGTGTCTTGGCAATCAAGATTACAAAAATGTGTTGCTTTTTCTACCATTGAGGCTGAGTATATTGCCATTACTGAAGCTTCTAAAGAACTTTTGTGGATGCAGAAATTCCTACAAGAGTTAGGCCTCAAGCAAGAGAAGTTTGTGTTATTTTGTGACAGTCAGAGTGCTATCCATCTCATCAAGAATCCAACTTTTCATTCCAGGTCAAAGCACATTGAGGTGCGGTATCATTGGATACGAGATGCGCTAGAGATGAAGACATTTTCACTTGAAAAGATCCATACTGATGAAAATGGTTCAGATATGATGACAAAGACCTTGCCTATGGCAAAGTTGATTTGCTATAGAAAGAAGGCGGGCTTGGTCGAGCAGTATCTTCCCAATTGAGTCGTGAGGGGGAGATTTGTTGGGTGGGTCACTCCTAAGTGGGTCCCACATTAATTAAAAGAAAAAATAATAATAATAAAAGGAGTTACTAATGGGCCAAGCCCAAGTGGCATTTGAAAAAGGGTTTGAAATAAAAAGGAAATAAAGGGTATGTGCTGGGTGTGATGTGCCTGACGCGTGAAAGAAGAAAAACAAGCAACAGAGCGGCGCGCAAGAAGAAAATAGAAGAAGAAAGGGGTTCAGGTGGTGGAAGGTGGTACAGCAAACTTGCTCCGTTTTTACTGAAATTTCAGTATGTTATTCCTACCAATGAGCTCGTCAGTTTGATATATTCTATTTGTTGTTTTGCCTTCTCTTTGAGCTGAGTTGTTATACCCATTGTTGTGGGGTTTCTCTCTTGTTGCTTGCTTGTATCCACCTTTTGGCTGACGTATTGCTGATTTGGTGTTCCCTAGTATTTCTAGGAAGACTTGGTGTAACCATTATTATTTATAGTGGAAGTTTTTGCTGGACTTGGTCCCGTGGTTTTTATCCCTACACTGGGGAGTTTTCCACGTTAAAAATTGTGGTGTCATTGCTATTTATTTTTCTGTCATTGATATTATCCTGTGGAAGAATATTTTGTTGTGCCTATTTATTTGCACAGGTGAAGGGAAAAAATAGTTGCTTCATTAGAGATTGTTATCTCTGGTTTTTTCCCAACACTTTTTTGAGTGGAAAAATATTTGGTTGTGTTCAATCTTTCTTTTACTAAGATTTATAATATAGATTTTGAAGAAATTGATGTGAAATTTGTTCAAACCAAGTTATAATTTAATTAAAGGTTTATGCCTTAGTGTTGAATGTTTCACAAATATTAGTTTCTTTCTGCATACCAAAATGCGTTGAGATCTAGAGGTTTTGAACATTTCATTTTTTTATAAACAGAATATCAAGAAATTCCCTATATATCTACCTTCCTTTATTATAACTGACCAACCACCTAGATCACATACAAATACTTTAACGAACCAACTATTTATTGTATTCCATACATGTATTGTCTGTATAGGCAGGACTAAAAACTAACCAACTATTTATAATGGACAACTATAATTAGTAACTAAAAAGTTTTTTCCTTTCTGAAAAGCACTAAAAAGTATTATAGTAGTTTACAATCCATGACTGCAATAAATCAAATTTTTTATCATTATTGATAGATAATTCCTTATACAAATTTCTTATATGGATTGCACTTGATTATTAAACAATACATGATCTTCAAGAATTGAGATATGACCTATATTAGAATTTCAACCAGCCTCTTGGTATGGATTTTTATACTGATCTTAATTTTTATGATCCGATTAGTACATTTCGATAAAAACCAGCAAATAAGGATGACTTGCTTGCTATCATAAAAACCAGTACATTCCAATATTACCACATATTGTTTGCTGTCAAATTTTTCCCATTTAATACGGTATAGGAGATGAATCCATTCAAATCACAAAATTGCATAACTCTTTAAGGCTAGTGCCCTTAAGGCTTACACTTATGCATATAATGACTCTAGCAGCCTTAACATATGCAGGGGAGGTAAGTGTCTTTTCTTTGGAATATCATTGATAAGGAAGTTGGCAAACTTGCCTCTAAGAAGATGAAACACATTAACTGCTTTATAACTTAGCTACTGATAATCATTGTTGCAATTTCCTTTAAATTTTCCTTTTAGAAGATTTATGTTTAATATGATGGAGATCAACATCAAATATGAAGTTCATGCTTTCTCGAAGAGGAGATTTTTGTTCAACAACAGAATTACCAAAAAAAAAAATATTTGATGTCATTGTTAAATTGTAGGAATCATTCTTGCTCTTCATTTCATTGTAATATGTAATCTTTGAAGTTGTTGCTGCTTATGTTATTTGCTCAAATTTCATTGAATAAATGTGTTTTACTAAAATTTGTCTACTTAATTTATGGATTTGTGTTTAAATCCAGCTATTCTGGGTTGCAAGTGGAGGGAAAAGTGCTTCACCTGAATGTCTTTCTATTGCAAGTGTACCATGCATGTGACAGGAAAGAGCGTTACATGAATGGGTGAGTGATGTAGTGTATGGGAGTGCTGCAAGGAAGGTGCTAGGTGTGTACTGTGATGAAAATGAATGGTTATTTGACGAACAAAGTCATATAAATTTGATGAATTATACTTTTTAAATTTTTTTAAAAATAATGCTTTGAAACTATATAATTTTTTAATTGATTGTTTAATTTGTTTCACTTTTGTTGAGTACTCATTATCATGATGGGTTAGATTTATTGGATTGCAGTTTCCACTGTATGGTGTACACACAACTTAAATAAATTTATTTTACAATGGACTTTATTGTTATTATCTTATTGTTTATTTGTAGCTAAACTATTGAAGGTTATGTTTTTTGATATTGCTTGATCAGATTCAATTTATGAAGCTTGATGCATTCTATTATATGCAATATTGTTTGTTGATGAGGACATTGTTATTTATCATCCAGTTGGTATTAGCACAGTGAGTGAAAAAGCTCGAGGTTTTGTTAATGGTACAAGTACGGATGCATATGGCTGAAACATTTTATAGCAAATACCAGAAAAATTCCACCACTGGTTTGGTTTGAGGAATCGGTTGGTACCCGATTTGGAATTATAGTTGAGAATGTACAACATGTATTTTAATAATGGGATGGGGCTAATTCTAGAACACTATAATTTGTCGAAAGGGTTGTGGAATGTGGTTGTATTTTTCTGCGATTGATGTCTTTTTTATGTCAGTCCAAGATATTAAGGGTAGGAATATATGTTATCCTCACCCGCCAATCACATATCCATTTGCAACATGGTTCTTCCTCACAAGCTTCTTCTGTTCTATTAATAAATAATATCATTAGACAATAACTGATAGTATTAGTTCATATTTTTTTAATATATTTTAATAATTATTTTTATATTGACTTCATTTAAAAATAATAGAGAAACATTGTAATAAGTACCCGTGGGTATCGCAAGCGCATTAAGTCTAATGTTAGGTCTAGAATGTGTCTTAATTAATGTGTGGAAAACAATGGTCTGAACACTATAGGCCCTTACCTTCAAAGTTTCTCTTTGTTCAGTTAGTCTTAGTATGATTTCTGACTTTTTGATGCATTGACATCGAGGAAAAGGCATAATAACATTTTGTTTGTCCTTTTCTAAACTCGATTCCCTTCCTCTTTAATCTGCTCATAAATTGTGACTTTCTATGTTTGACGGGGAAGTCCCGTCCATCACATTTGCACTTGCTGTGGACGGGGAAGCCCCGTCCATCATATGGGACTTGCTATTAGACGGGGAAGTCCCGTCCATCACATTCGTACTTGCTGTTGGACGGGGAAGTCCCGTCCATCATATTTGTACTTGCTGTGGACGGGGAAGCCCCGTCCATCACATGGGACTTGCTGTTGGACGGGGATGTCACGTCCATCACATTTGTACTTGCTGTGGACTTGGAAGCCCCGTCCATCACATGGGAGTTGCTGTTGGACGGGGGAGTCCCGTCCGTCATATTTGCACTTGCTGATGGACGGGGTGGTCCCGTCCATTGCTGTGCACTTGCTGATGGATGCGGTGGTCCCGTCCATTGCCATGCACTTGCTGTTGGCCCCGTCCAGTCATCACACTTGCTGGTGGACGGGGTGGTCCCGTCCAGTCCTGTCCCTTTTATTTCTGCTGGACGCGGGGGTCCCTTTTATTTAACCATGACCAACTCTGTTAAAGCTACAAGAAATCATCGGATAGTTGTTAACTCTGAAAGAAAATCCAGTATCTGTTTTTTTTATTAAACTTTCTATATGCACAAATAAAATATAGTTTGTTTTGTGAGTCAAATTCTGTGAATAATTGAGACACTTTATTTATTTTACTCATATAAACGCAAATGCATGAACGGGATCACCCCGTCCAACAGTAAGTGCACTGGCCTGGACTGGACCTCGTCCAATAGCAAATGCAATGCAATGGACTGGACCACCCCGTCCAACAGCAAGTGCAGATGACTGGACCGCGTCCAACAGCAAGTTCAATGCAATGGACGGGACCAACCCGTCCAACAGCAAGACCAATGCAACGATCGGGACCAACCCATCCAACAGCAAGTGTAATGGACTGGACTGGGCAGCGTCCAACAGCAAGTCCAATGCAATGGACGGGATCACCCCATCCAACACCAAGTGCGTGCACTGGACTAGAATTGTCCGCGGCCACCAGCAAGTCCAATGGACTGGACCGACGACCAACGACAAAGAATGCGGTTGGTGGGATCATGCGCCCAACAAAAATGCAATGGGCTGGAGTGCCCCCTCCTTTATTTATTATTTCTTTTTCCTTTTTTTCCCTCTCTTCATTATTATTATTAGTCTCCTTGAAATATATCATTAAAGACGGACAAAAATGGGTGTTCACAATAAGTAGGCGATTTATAAATGTTTCACGGATTAAGAAAACCTACTGATTTTAGTGGCTATTATACATGTTTAGGACCTCCGTTATTTATATTTGGTAATTTTATAATTTATTTTTGTTCCAAAACGAATGATCTTTAGTTAATCTGTGTTTTAATGTTTGTTGCTTACAATAATGTATGGTTGCTTATATAAGAACTCCGAAGGATGAATTGCCTAAAAAAATTATTTATTTTTAAATCAAATCTCAATAATGAGTTGTTGTTTTAAATTAAAACAAAACCAGGTACAAATAATATATTTATATAAGCAACAAAATGGGTTGCTTAAGGGTTGCTTGGATAGGTGTTATTGGAATACAAGTATATGATGGATTACTTAAATATATTGTTGTTTGATGGGGGTCGCTTAATAAAAGATTTTTTTTTACTAATCACTTAACGAAAGATAAACAACTCAAAGTGGGTTGTTTAAATATACCTATTGTTTATGCTCTTAGTATGACAAACAACTTTTTTTCCTTCTTTTTAACCGTTAACTCTATTTTCTTCAGCAGATAATTAACCAAGTCCATGTCACTGCTAAGCAGCATCAACATGATCCATTAAATGCCTCCACACTCCAAAAGAGCAGCCTCATTAGAATGGGACAACGTGACTACTATGGAAGACCCTTTTTTAGTGTTCCTTATTTTTTCATTATGTCATTTGTTTAAAGAACAAGCAACCAACTACTATCTAAGGTGATGGAAAGTCATAGTCTAGACTCTGGATCTATCTAACATTTACTTGAGCTTTACTTATTTGTACTTTCTTTACAACTATCATCATTTTATTCAACAGCTTTTTTAGCTAAAACCCCCCTATTTGATCAGTGAGAATAGCCTACCTTGCTCTGCTTCATCTTTTTTTTTTTGTCATTTTATAATAATTTATAATTGTAATGCCTCTTCTTTATGTTACCACTGCCGAAACTATTTGATGGGATATTTATCGCAGTTCTGTAGAATTTTTTATGGCTTCATCTACACAATAGAAGAGATGTTGGTATGCTTTGTTGGTGATCAATTAATTGGTTGCATTGAATATCAACCATACCATTCAACGTGCAGGTATCTAACTCTTGCAACTCCTCCTTATAACTGATTTGGTGCTTCACACTGCTTCCATATTGTAAAATACGTTGGAAGGATCTCCCTGAATGTCAGATACTGCTTACTATATGCATATGGTGTCATTTTCGTTTCTTTGGTTCTTAAATTAGCAACAATTTTTGGGTTGTATTGTTTTCACATTATCCAGTTCTGTTGTTTTCATTTTTTACCAATATGCAAGTTCTGACATTTGCCTCTCATTTTTTGTATGGTGCTTCTATTAACTTGCTGGCCCATTATTTTCCAGATGTTTATATTTTATAAATTAGTAAACTACTACGATGTTTTTTCACTATTCTTCTTCATAGATTTTTTTTTAGACAAACAAAAGTGTGTTTAATAGAGTACAAGGGATACTAAAACCGGATACAAAAGAACAAGTAAAATTTGAAAAGCAAAGATATGTGATCAACCAATTGTTCTCATAAACTTAGCTGAATGGTTGAAACAAAGCTTAACCATCAAAACTAACCACCAACTCTTTCTAAAACCAGCATAATTGACCAATAAAATCCACACCGTTTTTGAGAATTCCTGCTACACCAAATTTCTGATGAAGCTACTTGGTCTGTACAGAAGGGATAATTTCCCCAAGAGAACCATCCTAACATGGCATAGATAATTATTGGAAAAACTGGACACCAGTTCACGACCCTTGACAGTAGAACTACAGGCGCATAACATGGAACATTGTGTAGAAGAACAAGCATGCAACATAAAATGCTGATATGGCATAACATCCTGTATAATAGTTTCGTGACTCCATGTAGAGTTAATATTATTTAGTGAACTTCATGTGGTTTAGGTGGTTTTAAATCACTTTAAGGATTAGTTGTGTCTAAAATCTTACATTAGCAATCTTTACGGTGCAATTGCCATGGTTTCAAAATCTTTTATACTGGTAATATTGTATCAATGTTTCGTAAAAACATATGAAGGAAACCTTGATTAATTAGGTTCCAAACTTGGTACGTGAATTAGTTGTTATTTTGTACATGTGATTCTTGGTTATTTGTCATAGATATTCATTTTGTTTTAGCATATCTCATTACATGTAATCACAGATAATGAGTGCTGCCAAAGACAACGAAACTAATTGTTGTGATAATCTTTTGGGAAAAGAAGCTAGACAGAGGAGATTGTCCTTGGTTAGATAGAAAAAGAGACGGCATAATAAGGAAAATGAAGGTTTCTATATCTTCTAGCTATTATTCTTGAATAAATGATATTACAGTATTGATTTTTCTTATCTAACTGTTATTTATTTTATCATTAAAGCTTGGAGTGTAAAAAACATGCAAACCCAACCATCTGGTGTGCAAGAACGAAACATTACTCGGAATGTTGTTTGTCGACGAAAGTTTTGTGATTTTTCAAAGCCTCCAGGTATTTTATATTACATTTGTCTATTGATTTTTACCGATATTAATTATATGATAATTTTAGTTGGTTTTAACTTTTAATGTTGCTGTTCTTGTTTTCCATAATGCATCTTCGAGTTGTAAACGTAGATCCTATGGTTGACTACGATCGTTATATGTTGTATTTTGAAGCTGAACATCAAGGTATATTTGTAGTCCTCTATTTAGATATACAAAAATGTCATGGTTTTAGGTTGTGTATCTCTATATTAAACCTGAGTAATCAATTGAAAAATATTTTCCAGTCCAGATTATATTGATTTTGGAGTGATGAGCTATTGTTGTCAATATTGTGGAGCATGCGTTTGGTTTGAGGAGCGAGCTGACAAAAATAGGATTTGGTCTGGTGTAGAATTCTCCATATGTTGTCCGAAAGGGAAAGTTATGTTGAAATATTTACAGAGGCCACCGGATTTGCTTTGGAAATTAATAAATGGAGAAGATCGTAGAAGTGCTCATTTTCTTGAAAATATACGCTCTTATAATAGTAGGTTTGCTTTTACGTCATTGGGAGGTAAAGTTCAGGTTGCTCATAATGCAAGGCATGGTCCCCCTCAGTTTATTCTTGGTGGTCAAAATTATCATCGGATAGGAAGTTTGTTGCCATTGGAAGGAGAGATGCCAAAGTTTGCACAATTGTACATATATGACACCCAGAATGAAGTTACAAATCGAATATCTCATTTGAGGTATGTTACTGCTTTCTATTTTTTCTATATGTACATATGATATGAATGGGTTAACAACTTTGTTCATATATATATATATATATTTGGTAGGGATGTATGTTTGCTTTTTCAGAACTATATCATTTTATGTTATATTTGATTTCATTCTATTGTATATTTTCTATATTTGTTTGATTAAAATATATATATATATATATATATATATATGTGTGTGTGTGTGTGTGTGTGTGTGTGTGTGTGTGTGTGTGTGTGTGAATAATGTTGGTGAGATAATTTAACTGTATCCACACTTTTCAAGTAGGAATAATATATATTTTTGGTTACAAATTATATTAGGTGTGGATCAGATAAAAAACAACTTGACCCAACTTTGGTTAAGGAGTTGCTGAAGATGGTTGATGAATTTAATGAACGTGCAAAAATTTTTAGACGTGTGAGGGATGTTGTTGAAGGTGAACAGAATGTGAATGTATCATTGAGATTGTTTCGAAACCGTATAGTTTATCCACGAAAAGTATAATTTGCCAACTATGGATAAAGTTGCTGCTCTTATTGTCGGAGATTTTGATAATGCCGATTGTGGTCGTGATGTTATTTTACAAACACGCGCAGGGCATTTGCAAAGGATAGCTGAGACCAATGTTTCATTTATGCCTTTACAGTATCCGTTGTTGTTTCCATATGGGGAAGATGGTTTTCAAGACAACATTCCTTATGCTAGACATATTGTATCTACTGCAGAAAATCCAAGAAATCACGTCACTTTAAGAGAATTCATTGCATTTAGGTTGATGGAAAGAGAAACTGAGGAAACTATTTTACTGAAGAGCAAAAGGTTGTTTCAGCAATTTGTGGTTGATTGTTATTCAATGCTTGAAGCACAACGATTGACGTTTATTAAAAACAACCAGAATATAATAAGGTGTGATATTTTGAAAGGCCTTGAGGAAGCTATGGAAAATGGTGATGTAGATGCTGCAACCATTGGGAAATGTGTAATCTTACCATCTTCATTTATCGGTGGTCATAGATATATGTTTAATAATTGCCAAGATGCTATGGCAATATGTAGGAGATATGGATATCCAGATTTGTTTTTGACATTCACATGTAATCCAAAGTGGGAAGAGATCCTTAAATGTGTTTCTGATGGAGGACTTGCTCCTACTGATAGACCTGACATTTCGTCTAGAGTGTTCCACATGAAATTAAATCAGTTGATGCTGATTTTAAGAAGGGTGAATTTTTTGGGAAAGTTATTGCAGGTATTATTGTTAGAAATTATATTGGAAAAATAGGTAGATTGCTCCTATAGGATTATTTTGTATTGCATATTAGTCTTATATGGTTTTTATTTTTCAAATTGGTTCTACACATTACGTTTCATTTTCACATTGGCCCTTTCTATCAATTTTGATCTAATGCCGTCAGTTTTGATCTGACGTGGCTATCACATTAGTCTGACACGTGGCATTTGATCTTACTCTGTTAGGTCGAAATTGACGGAAGGTACTAACGTGGAAACTTATAAGACCAATATGAAAAATAAAATAAATGTATAGGAATAATATACAAATTTCCCCGATTATATTTTTATTCCATCCATACATCGTATTTTTAATGGATTGGTTTTGATTGTTGTTTTTGTCGACTAAATATTCAGGTATGTATACTATCAAATTTCAAAAGCGAGGTTTGTCACATGCACATATATTATTGTGGCTTGAGGAAAAGGATAACCTACAATCGGTACAGTCTATTGACTCTATCATTTCTGCTGAGTTGCCTGATAAAACAAAGTTTCCAAAGTTATATAATGTTGTCTCAAATTTTATGCATCATGGTCCATGTGGTAATGTAAATCGCAATTCTCCTTGCATGAAGGGTGGCAAATGTTCAAAGTACTATAAAGAAATTTGTTGACCATACCTCTTTTGATGATGAGGGTACCCTATTTATAAGAGAAGGGATACTGGTGTAACCACTATTAAGGGTGGTGTTCATTTGGATAATCAATATGTTGTCCCTTACAATCCTAAGTTGTTGATGAGATATCAAGCCCATATTAATATTGAATATTGCAATAAGTCTGATTGCATTAAATATCTATTCAAATATGTTAATAAGGGGCCGGATCGTGTTACAGTTGTTACCACTCATGGTGATCGGCATTCAACTGATTTAGAAATGAAGGATGAAATAAAGAACTATTATGATTGTCGATACCTATCTCCTTGTGAGTCTGCTTGGAGGCTCTTTGCCTTTGATATTCATCATAGATGGCCTCCAGTTCAGCGATTGACATTTCACCCTCCTAGGGAGCAAACTATAGTTTATAACGACAACGATGTTGTTGATGATATCTTCGAACGAAATAAAAATTGGACAACATTGTTCCAAGCCTAGATGGAAGCAAATCGTAAATATCCTCATAGTAGGGATTTAACTTATGTCGATTTTCCATCACGATTTGTATTTTTCCTTAAAGAAAGGGAATGGCGTCCTAGGAAGCGAGGACAGATGATCGGTCGTTTGAATTTTATGCCAGTGAGAGCTGGAGAAGCATATTACATGAGGTTGTTGCTTAATATACAAAAGGGATGCAAAAGTTACGAGTGTTTGAGAACTGTTAATAACACTATTTATGCAACCTTTCAAGAAGCATGCTCTGCCTTGGGTTTATTATCTGATGATAAGGAACTTATTGATGGACTTCGTGAGGTTGAAGTATTAGCTTCTGGGGTATACCTGAGGAGGCTTTTTGTTACTTTATTGCTGTCAAATAGTATGAGTAACCCAACTAATGTATGGGAACAATCTTGGGAGTTTTTAGTTGATGGAATTTTGTATGAAAGACGAAAGTTGCTGCACTATCCAGGTATAATATAGTATATATAATATAATTTTTTGTCTCTTTAAATATGTTTTCGTTGTCATAGTTACACTGATATTGGATTTACAATGGTTATGTTATCGTGAAAGGTTATTATTTTTTATTAAATTTACAAAAGTTGCTTTGTTGACTTTGTTTTTTTTTTTAAACATTTAGGATCGTGTTTGACTAATGACCAGCTGAAGTTGATTTGTTTAGTAGAGATCGAGAGAATGTTACGCTTAAATGAGAAGTCTTTAAAGGATTTTGATACTATGCCTTTCCCTTATACTGAAGATCTCTCCAATTTGAATAATATCTTTGTGCTTAGAGAACTCCAGTATGACACTGATGAAATGGCTGTTGAACATGCTAAATGTTTGGATCAACTGAATTATGGTCAAAAAAAGGTATATGATGAAGTTGTTGCTTCTGTGGTAGACAACGTTGGTGGTTTCTTTTTTGTTGATGGTTATGGTGGGACTGGGAAAACTTTCTTATGGAAAACATTGTCATATAGATTCCATGCTGATGGTAAGATAGTCCTGAATGTTGCTTCTAGCGGCATTGCTTCACTTTTATTACCAGGAGGAAGAACCGCTCATTCACAATTTGCTATTCCATTATTATTGAATGAAGAATCATGTTGTAATATTGAACAAAAGAGTTTTCGGGCTGACTTACTTCTTGAGACTTCATTGATCATTTGGGATGAGGCTCCTATGGTGAACAGATGGGCTTTTGAAGCATTGGATAGGACTTTAAAAGATATAATGGCGGTTGTTAATGTCCATTTTTCTTCTAAACCATTTGGTGGTAAGGTTGTTGTGCTTGGTGGTGATTTCAGACAAATATTACCTGTAGTTCCTAAGGGAAGCAGGGCTGATATTGTTATGGCCACTGTTAATTCATCCAAACTATGGAAGCATTGTAAAGTACTGAAACTCACCGAAAATATGAGGATTCGGAAGAGTTCAGATGTTTTTGATGACCAAGTTATTAAGGAATTTGCACAATGGATTCTTCATATTGGTGATGGGAAGCTAGGTATTGATGATGATGGTGAGGCTAATATTTATCCACCTGAAGATTTGTTGGTCTTAGGTTCAGGTGATCCGATTGCAAGTATTGTTTCATAGATATATCCAAATCTTCTAGATAATCTATCAAATTTCAACTTTTTTGAAGATAGGGCGATTTTGGTACCAAAATTAGAGTTTGTAGAACAAGTTAATAATTATGTGTTATCGTTGCTACCTGGTGAGGAGAAGGAATATCTTAGCTCAGATTGTGTTAGTAAGATGGAGCAGACTCATGGGTTTAATTCTGAGTGGGTGACCCCTGAATTTCTTAACCAAATCAAGTGTTCTGGACTTCCTAATCATAAGCTTACATTGAAGGTTGGCGTTCCAGTTATGCTACTGAGAAATATTGACCAATCTACTGGTTTGTGCAATGGAACGAGATTGGTTGTCACTGAGCTAGGCACCAATGTAATTGGAGCTAAGGTTGCTACTGGGAATCACATGGGTGACAAAGTCTACATACCTAGATTGAATTTGGAACCATCAGATCATGCAATGCCCTTTAAATTTTATAGACGCCAATTTCCATTGGTATTGAGCTTTGCAATGACTATAAATAAGAGTCAAGGGCAAACCTTGTCTCATGTTGGTTTCTACCTACCTTGTCCTGTTTTTTCTCACGGTCAACTATATGTTGCAATTTCTAGGGTGAGATGTAAGAGTGGATTGAAGATTCTTAGTTGTAATGATGATAAGGTACCATGTCGAGTGGTCAAGAATGTTGTTTACAAAGAGGTTTTTGAGAAAATCTGATGTAAGTTATACCTTTAATAATATTGTTTTGTTTTCATTTTGTCTGCTTTTGTCATTTTTATATAGACTATTGACCATGTTATAATGTGTAATTTGGAATATAGCTTACTTATGTTTCTTTAATTTATATTTAGATTGGATATTTTGTGACAGTGTTTAAGGGTGGTTTAGATTATAGTAGATAGAAAATATAAACAGATACTTTGTACTATTAAATAATATATGTTTATCAAAATTGTATCATTTAATAAGCATCTTATTTTCATTAGTTCATTTTTATCTTCGTTCCTATTGATTTCGCTGACCTCTGTATGATAAATAATTTTTTATTATCCATCAATAGCATTTGGTAATTCAATTTAACGTAGGTTCTTATTAACTGTCGTTTTTTGTTTTTCATGTTAATTATCTAATTTTTCTAATGGTTATTTGAATAAAAACATAACATTAATAGCATGCTGCAACATTTTTTTTAAAACAAAAAAATTAGGGAGAAAAATCCAAAGAAAAGAATAATAATAATATTTATTATTATAATTAAAATAATAATAAGTATAGAGTGTATGGAAATATATATATATATATATTTTAAAGGGTGTATGGAAATATTAAAAACTTTTATTATTCTAATGAATTGCTAAAATCGATAAATACAATTTGGTTAAGAACAATTTGACGTCCAGGAGGAGCAATTAATATTATTTTTCACAAGAGATAAATAAATTAGATTCAACGCATAATATGGTAAAGTCGTAAAAAGTAATCCAAGTTAGAGGGAGATAAAGTAATGCCTTTTCCCTTTTTCCACAAATTAATTTCTTTTCCCATTTAAAGCTGCAGAGACAATGTTGGACGGTCTAACATTTATCTTGCCGACGTGCTTTTCCTCTTTTATCTCAGAATCTCTTTTATCTCAAAATTAAAGATTTTTTTTTTGAGAGATCTCAAAATTAAAGATTAAAGATTATAATATATCCAATTTTTAAATTGCAACAAACGTCTCCAACACGTTTCTTTCTTTCCATTTCCACGAAAAATTCCTTCTTTCTTTTCTCCCAAACACCTACTCCTCTCCACTTTTTCTTCTCTCAACTACTCCTTCTCTCGTCGGTGATTGGTGACAGGTGCAGGTGGTGTGTCTTCACTGCCAAAAAACATATCGGTGGTGGCTTGGAGTAGATGAACCCTAGGAGTCTACTTTAGTCGGTTGCATTCTGAAACAAGCTTCCTTTCTGTCAGGTTGAGCTGTCCTCTGGTTTGAAGGGGTTACAGAGGTGTCCAGATTATGGGTGCTATAGGGGGACATTTGGAAACAAAAATTAACTACATAGTTAACTTTGGTGGAATTAGCATGTGATTAGTGGTACTACAAATTTAGTTATAGATGTTTTGCGATTTTTATAGGGTTTTGTCAAACTCTGTGGTAATACTATTATGGTTTACTTTTCCTGGATGAATGAGGTTCAATATGGAATTGGGACCGATTTGTGTTCTCTTGGTTTTTTGATTTTTTATTCTCTTTCATATAGTTGGATCTGGTCTGGTTTGGTTTTTCTCGCTAAAAGTGTTCAGTAGGTCATCAGATAAATTTAAATATTGAGCTTTGCCATGATTGTCTTACCTTTTGATTTGACCATACTCTGTAACTTACTACTGGTTTTGTAAAAATCCAGAGTTCTTTGATTTGATCGTTCATTGTTTATCATTAAGCATGGACCAACCGTAATTTTCACGGTATTTTCAAAACCTTGGTTTCCCTCCCATTTTTTTTGTTGGGATTTTAGGTTTCCGTTTGTCTATAAATACGGTGTAAGTTTGTAAGCATTGAAGGGTGTGAAAATTAGAGAGTGATGTTAAAAACGTAGTTCCATCATGTTTATAATTATAAACTTACTGCTTATTCATTGGAATGGTTTTTAAGGAATGGGATTTATTTTGTCATACATGATCGCTGTTTTGTTCTTATTTTTAACTTTTTGTTGAATCCCCTGAATGATAAACATTTTGCACTTGCTGATGGACGGGGCGGTCACGTCCATTGCTTTGCACTTGCTGATGGACGGGGTGGTCCCGTCCATTGCTGTGCACTTGCTGATGGACGCGGTAGTCCCGTCCATTGCTTTGCACTTGTTGTTGGCCCGTCCAGTCATTACACTTGCTGGTGGACGGGGTGGACCCGTCCAGTCCTATCCCTTTTATTTCTGCTGGACGAGGGGGTCCCTTTAATTTAACCATGACAAACTCTGTTAAGGCTACAAGAAATCAATGGATAGTTCTTAACTCTGAAAGAAAATCCAGTATTTGTTTTTTTATTAAACTTTCTATATGAAAAAAAATATATAGTTTGTTTTGTGAGTCAAATTATGTGCATAATTGAGTCACTTTATTTATTTTACTCATATAAATGCAAATGCATGGAAATGAAACTTGTGAGTTGCTTCATTGAGTGATGATGTGGTGCAACTTTAGAAGGCCAAGACACCCTGAAGATAATTTTTAGTAACTGAGTACAACATTCACGATATTGAAAGATGCCACATGTCATCAATTACACTGATATTGGTTCACTTCAAAATGATAATTATTACAAGTTTTGATCATAGTGATGCAGCAATGCCAATGAATTTTAAGTGTAAATCGTCATTGACATCCTTGGATATTTGAGATTAAGGTTTGTGCATTAAGTAGTGCTAGATAGTTCACCTTTGTTTGCTTTATCTGATGTTGGCCGTTGGCTTATAGTTAGTCACATAGAATGTAGTTCAGACATGCATTAAGTCTAATGTTAGGTCTGGAATGTGTCTTAATTAATGTGTCAAAAACAATGGTCTGAACACTGTAGGCCCTTACCTTCAAAGTTTCTCTTTGTTCAGTTAGTTTTAGTATCATTACTGACTTTTTGATGCATTGACATCGACGAAACGGCATAATAACATTTTGTTTGTCTTTTTCTAAACTAGATTCCCTTCCTCTTTAATCTGCTCATAAATTGTGACTTTCTATGTTGGAATGGGAAGTCTCGTCCATCACATTTGCACTTGTTGTGGACGGGGAAGCCCCGTCCATCATATGGGACTTGCTGTTGGACGGGGAAGTCCCGTCCATCACATTCGTACTTGCTGTTGGATGGGGAAGTCCCGTCCATCACATTTGTACTTGATGTGGACGGGGAAGCCCCGTCCATCACATGGGACTAGCTGTTGGACGGGGAGGTCCCCTCCCTCACATTTGTACTTGCTGTGGACGGGACGCCCCGTCCATCACATGGGACTTGCTACTGGACGGGGAGGTCCCGTCCATCATATTTGTACTTGTTGTGGACGGGGAAGCCCCGTCCATCACATGGGAGTTGCTGTTGGACGGGGGAGTCCCGTCCATCATATTTGCACTTGCTGATGGACGGGGTGGTCCCGTCCATCACATGGGAGTTACTGTTGGACGGGGAGGTCCCGTCCATCATATTTGCACTTGCTGATCGACGGGGTGGTCCCGTACATGGGTGACAAAGTCTACATACCTAGATTGAATTTGGAGCCATCAGATCATGCAATGCCCTTTAAATTCTATAGACGCCAATTTCCATTGGTTTTGAGCTTAACAATGACTATAAATAAGAGTCAAGGGCAAACATTGTCTCATGTTGGTTTATATCTACCTTGTCCTGTTTTTTCACACGGTCAACTATATGTTGCGATTTCTAGGTTGAGATGTAAGAGTGGATTGAAGATTCTTAGTTGTACTGATGATACGGTACCATGTCGAGTGGTCACGAATGTTGTTTACAAATAGGTTTTCGAGAAAATCTTATGTAAGTTATTCCTTTAATAATATAGTTTTGTTTTCATTTTGTCTTCTTTTCTCACTTTTATATAGACTATTGACCATGTTATAATGTGTAATTTGGAATATAGCTTACTTATGTTTCTTTAATTTATATTTAGATTTGATATTTTATGACAGTGTTTAAGGGTGGTTTAGATTACAGTAGAAAAAATATAAACAGATATTTTGTACTATAAAAGTGTATGGAAATATATATTTTTTTAAAGGGTGTATGGAAATATTAAAAACTTTTATTATTCTAATAAATTGCTAAAATCAATAAATACAATTTGGTTAAGAACAATTCGACGTCCAGGAGGAGCAATTAATATTCTTTTTCACAAAAAATAAATAAATTAGGTTCAACGCATAAAATGGTAAAGTTGTAAAAAGTAATCTAGGTTAGAGGGAAATAAAGTGATGCCTTTTCCCTTTTTTCACAAATTACTTTATTGTCCCATTTAAAACTGTTGAGACAATGTTCGACGGTCTAACCTTTATCTTGCCGACGTGCTTTTCCTCTTTTATCTCAGACTCTCTTTTATCTCAAAATTAAAGATTTTTTTTAGAGATATCAAAATTAAAGATTAAAGATTATAATATATGCATTTTTTAGATTACAACAAACGTCTCCAACACGTTTCTTTCTTTCCATTCCCACAAAAAATTCCTTCTTCCTTCTCTCCCAAAAAACTTCTCCTCTCCACTTTTTTCTTCTCTCAACTACTCCTTCTCTCGTCGGTGATTGGTGACAAGTGCAGGTGGTGTGTCTTCACTGCCAAAAAACAGATCGGCGGTGGCTTGGTGTAGATGAACCCTGGGAGTCTACTTTAGTCGGTTGCTTTCTAAAACAATCTTCATTTCTGTCAGGTTGAGCTGTCCTCTGGTTTGAAGGGGTTACAGAGGTGTCCAGATTATGGGCGCTAAAGGGGGACATTTGTAAACAAAAAATAACTACATATTTGGTGGAATTAGCTTGTGATTAGTGGTACTACAAATTTAGTTATAGATGTTTTGCGATTTTTATAGGGTTTTGTCAAACTCTTTGGTATTACTAATATGGTTTACTTTTCCTGGATGAAGGAGGTTCAATATGGAATTGGGACGGATTTGTGTTATTTTGGTTTTTTGATTTTTTCTTCTCTTTCATATAGTTGGGTCTGGTCTGGTTTGGTTTTTCTCGCTAAAAGTGTTCAGTAGGTCATCAGATAAATTTAAATATTGAGTTTTGCCATGATTGTCTTACCTTTTGATTTGACCATACTCTGTAACTTACTTCTGGTTTTGTAAAAATCCAGAGTTCTCTGATTTGATTGTTCATTGTTTATCATTTACCATGGGTCTACCGTAATTTTCACTGTATTTTCAAAACCCTGTTTTCCCTCCCATTTTTTGTTGTTGGGATTTTAGGTTTCAGTTTGTCTATAAATACGGTGGTCTCCTTCTTGGCTCAGCACTTGTCTTCAACTTATTTCGTTCTTCTCAAATTGCGATCATAATTTCCTTTTGCAATGGCTGCTAACTATGATAGGATCAGTTCTATAGTTTCCAATAGGGAGTGTATCAGGCTGTTGGTTAGGGTTGTTAGACTCTGGCATGTTCCATTGTTTAATAACCCGGCTCATACTAGCTCATTGGAGATGCTTTTGGTTGATGAACATGTAATAAAACATTTGTTATACTCTTCTGCTCCATTATTCTATTCATATATCTAACACAAATCAACTTTATTTTTATTTGAAACTGATTGTGTTTTTTTTTTGGTTTATTGGTTGTAAAGGGAGGAAGGATATAGGCTACTGTTAGGAAACCTTTGCTGCACAAATTCAATTCTCTTTTGGAAGAGGGTTGTTGCTATAAATTTGTCTACTTTAATGTGGTGCCCAATAGTGGCGGTTATAGGGCTTCTACTCATGATTTCAAGCTGGTTTTTCTATTTAAAACTACCGTTGTGAGGAAAGAAGATCCTTCCATTCCCTTATTTGGAATTAATTTCATTCCCTTTGGTGAGATTCTCAATTATAATGATAACCATGAATATCTCATTGGTGAGTGATTTTACTGATTCTGTTACAATCTCATATTAAATTAAATTTTTGAATTGATTTGGTTGGTATTGATTTTTTCGTCTCATTATTTGCAGATGTTATTGGACTCTTGACTGCTGTTTTTCCTAAGAGACAATATCTTATCAATGGGAAGACAACTCCCATGGTTGTAATTGAATTAACTGACCCTAGGTAATTATTTGGTCCTCATCAATATAACCAACCTGGGTTATTACACTTTCTTTTGAATAACTCTGTGTATTTTATTTTATTATTTTGTATGAATAGTGGAAAGCTAGAGTGTGCTTTATTTGGAGAGTACGTTGGTATGTTGAGGAACTTTCTCGATGGTGGTGGCAATATTCAGGTGGTGGTTGTTGTCCAGCTTGCTAGGGTGAAGTGTTTTAAAGGCATGCTTTTTTAATATTATTATCTAGTCTTTGATCCTTTTTTTTATGTGAGTTTTTGTAATATAATGGTGTAAACCATGCCTAATTTGTTCTTCATTTTATCTATTTACTTTGTAGGGAAAAATGTTATACAGAACAGCATGAATGCCACAAGACTGTTGTTTAAACCTGACACAAGAAGCAATTGTATTCAGAAACAGGTTCATGATTTTTGTTGATATTTTGTCTCTGTCATAAAAATTTTAGTTTCCATTAATATATTTTATACTAACCAGTTTTTTACCCCTATTGCTTCAACTGGTTGTTCAGTCTTGCCGAACATGGATCCATTGATGTTGAGCCACTTGTTGTTGTGCTGGACATTTCTACAGAAGGGCTTGAGGCTGACTTTATGAAGAATAATCCAAAAAAGACAGTTGCTCAGCTTACCAGTATAAATGAGGTTGTCAGTGTGCTTTAGATATAATTCCCCATGTAGTTTGTTGTCTTATATATGCATATCTATCTTTGATTATATTTATTATTTATTATTTATTATTTATTATTACCAAATATTTACTTTATCCTTTTTTAATTTGCGGGACGGAATGTTCATTGTGCTAGGAGAAATTGTTGATGTAGTGCTTGATGCCTCCTGGTTTTACCTGGCATGCAAATGCAACAGGTCCGTCAGTGTTCAATCAGGTGTCTATTTCTGTGAAACTTGTGGAATCCCTGTTTTACAAGTCCACCCAAGGTAATATTTTAATATATTAGCTATATTTAATGTTGTAAGATTATCCCCTTTGTTTTCTAATATATGTGAATTAGTCATATATACTTTACTTTTATATTTATACTATTGTTTGTTATTAGCTAACAAAGAATGATTATATTTCAAAGGTATAAAGTCAAAGTGGAAGTTGCTGACCAAACAGGAACTGCTGTGATGATTCTGTTTGATAGAGATGTCACTAAGCTTCTGCATAAAACTTGCGAAGATCTGCTGGGCCATCATTTTGAGGTTGTCTTCCTGCTATTTTTATTCGTTGTTAATAATTATTAGATTATGAATGATGTATTGTCTTCGGTTTATATTATCGTTTTCCCAGTGGGCAAAAAATGGTTATTAGGTTTTAGTTAATGTTGATTACTATTGCTTATTATAGGGTGCTAATGGGATTGGATACGCAGACTTGATTAACTCTCTTATTGGAAGGAAATTACTGTTTAAGGTGGAGACTACATTGGAGCAGGCTTTTCGGTCTGATGGCAGTTATCCTGTGAGGAAAATCTGCTATGATGAGGTTATCATTTCTATGTTTGAATTGACGGGAGCAAACAACACATCTACGAAGGTTTCTTAATAGGGCTTAATTTAAAGACACGCTTACCATAGCCCGTGGGCTAATTATTTTATTTATCTGATGTTTTATTGTTTCCCCTATACTATGGAAATATATTTGGTATTTAGTCTTATTTAATTAGTGCCATTTTGATTTTAATTGAAGGCTGTTTTTGCTCCTCCTTTCCCAAAGGTTGACACCAGTGTTAAAGATCTAGAAGAACAACATTATGTGAGTTTCTTTTTCTTAGCTATTCTCTTATTTAGTTGTTTTGTTTTTACGATAAAATAAAAGTTTGTGCCTAAATCTTTGGATGCTGGTTGTTGCAGCAGGCTGATTGTGAGGTGATTGGGACTTCAATCTCACTAAGAGATACTAGAACTGGTCTTCCAACACATTGGACTCCACCATCAGGATGGACTTCTGCTAAGAGGAAGTTGGATGTTGACTTTGTGGCTTGCCAAGATGATTGCTCTGTAAGTGGTGTGAAGTAAAAAAAAATGGAATGGAAGATGTTGAGAGCCTTGAATCTGATCCTGTGTCGCTCAAACTTGACAACGTCTGATGTCAAGCGAAGTAATTGCTACATATTATTTTGTGTATCTCCATATTTATGTCAATTTGCTGTGTAGTCAGGTTATGGATATGCTTTTAAAGGTTGTTTTGTTGTTTTAATATGGGATATGGTTCTTTATTTTTGATTGTGCTATGTGTCTGGTTTTGGATATTGACATTGTTCAACTTCCAAAGTCAAACATGTATGCACTCTACCTATGACAGGACAATGTTCCATTAGGAAGTTTAGTCAGTTATAGTTTGGCTCAAATATGTATGTATTGGGAGTAGGGTTTCTTTTTTGTTTGGAAAACTCCTCATGTGTTAGATGCAGAGTAGTTTTAATGGCTAACCATCAACAGTATGATGGTTCTGGTGATCCCAAGCCCTATCTATGTAATTACACTATTAATGTCAATGACAATTTGCAGTTTATGTTATCTATTACATTTTGTATATTCTTTCGGCTTTTACTTTTGCTTATTTCTTGAAGAATATTATATTTTTTATGTCAGCATTTTCGCTAGGTAGTTTGTACTATAATTATAAAAGTGTAAGTTTGTAAGCATTGAAGGGTATGAAAATTACAGAGTGGTGTTAAAGAGGTAGTTCCATCATGTTTATTATTATAAACTTACTGGTTATTCATTGGAATGGTTTTTAAGAACAGGGATTTATTTTGTCATACATGACCGCTGTTTTGTTCTTATTTTTAATTTTATGTTGAATCCCCTGGATGATAAACATTAGCGTTAACCTAAAGTGAATTCCTCTACTAGAATGGAAGTCTGTTTTAGGGATAATAAATAATTTTTATGCATATCAGTATTTGGAAAAACTACTATCTGCTTTTCTTGCTTACTATATTTTGCACTGTTAGATCAACACTTAGTTGGTGGTTTTTTTTTATTTTCTTTTCTCCATGATGCTGTCACATATACAAGCCTTATAGCTATATAGTTTTTAATTTCGGCGAGTCATCATCCCCCAATGAGTGTTGGACATGTTGAGAATGGGCATTTTATTTATGTTGTGACTTCAAA
Organism: Sophora flavescens; assembly: GCA_030762895.1. Taxonomy (NCBI): domain Eukaryota; kingdom Viridiplantae; phylum Streptophyta; class Magnoliopsida; order Fabales; family Fabaceae; genus Sophora; species Sophora flavescens. The sequence goes on from CM061063.1 coordinate 85,651,246, forward strand.
GTTGAAAGCCAAGTTTTCGTAAATTTTGTTTTTGTTTACCCCATTGGAAGGTTATCAATATGTTGCATCTGTTTGCTAGATTACCATATTGTATCATTCCAATTTCTACATTTACATGCTTCACTGAAGTTAGAGCCTTCTTATTTATTTCAAGGTTAAGAAGTTAGAGCCTTCTTATTTATTTCAAGGTTAAGAAGTTGGCTATGTGTATTTTCCAGTTGATAGAGACGTGTGTATTTAGTTATACATATGGCGTGTTCATTATAATCTGATCACAATGCTCTGCGAGATAGAAATAAGCTTGTCTATTTTGGATTTTATACAGTCAAGATAGAGGCAACAAGGAGGACGACAAAGTGTCTTGTGGAAGGTTTGTTTAAGATCTGACCATCTATTGGCATCATATGCTTGGCAACAAATTTGATCCATTCCCATAGTGAGACCTTTGAGAACTGATTTACCAGTGATGTTACCAATGGACGGGACCTTCCCGTCTAACAGCAAGTTCAAGGGACTGGACTGGACCGCGTCCAACAGCAAGTCCAAATCATTCGACGGAACCACCCCGTCCAAAAGCAATTGCAATGCAATGGATGGGATCACCCCGTCCAACAGCAACTCCAATGTAATGGACGGGATCACCCCGACCAACAGCAAGTGCACTGGAGTGGACTGGACCCCGTCCAACATCAAATACAATGCAATGGAGGGGACCACCCCGTCCAACAGCAAGTGCAAAGCAATGGACGGGACCACCCCGTCCATCAGCAAGTGTAAAGCAATGGACGGGATTACCCCGTCCAACAGCAAATGCAGTGGACTGGACGGGGCCACCCCGTGCATTTGGCAAAATCAGTGTGATGGACGGGACTTCCCCATCCACATCAAGTCCCATGTGATGGACGGGACTTCCCCGTCCACAGCAGGTGCAAATGTGATGGACTGGACTGCGTCCAACAGCAACTGCAATGCAATGGACGAGACTGCGTCCAACAGCAAGTGCAATGGACTGGACTGGATCACGTTCAACAGCAAATGCAATGCAATTGACGGGACCACCCCGTCCAACAGCAAGTACAATGGAATGGACTGTGTCCAACAACAAGCCCAATGCAATAGACAGGACCAACCCGTCCAACAGTCTCCACCTAGACAGGGTGTTATTTTAAATTCATTTTTAATAACCGTAAACAAACTTTAAATTGAATCAATTTTTCCTAAAAAATTGTATCTCAACTATAAAATATGGAAATCATTTATTATATTCATAACAACCAACACACTAATTGTGTCTCTCATACAAAATACAATTTCCTAACTTAATTATCTTACTATATTAAATAACGAAACTGTATTTATTAATCATTACCAAAATATATCTTCAAAAGGAAAATTTATACGTACATTGCACGGGTTAACTTACACTAGTTATGCTAATTCTTATAATCTCGTGAGCATCTAAGGTTGTGCTTGCATTTCGGTTAGAAAAGTACTTTTTTTTACCACATGAAAATTTTCTTGTCACATTCGATGCTAATTTTATTACATTCGTGCCATTAAGAATATTATTGTGGTGGTGCTTACTGCTTACTGCTTACGGCTTACGTAAAACTAGGGTTTTAAATAAAGGGGATCGGTCCAACATATAAAGCCTAAAGCGAATTTTATGACGAGACTTTTTTAAATTAAGTGAGATTTGAGAGGTAAAAAAATTATTTGAAAAATAGGGCTAGCTAATGATATTATTCAAAAATAGGCCTTACAAAAATAAATGGAGCTTTTGTTGAAGCAAGGATTTGAATCTCATTTCACAAGAGGTAAAGAGAAAATGTTATTTACCACTGCACTAGGATAGCTAATGATATAACTTTTATAAACATTAATATTTTAATAGTAAGTAAGTTTTTTGTTGGTGGGTCTAAAGTAAGGGCTTGGGAAGCCTAATGCTAGTGCCAGCCCTAGGTCCGTGATAGTGTTTGGGGCCACAACATTTTGGTTTTGAAGGTCTCTAAAACCGAAACGTAATTGCAATCCCCATAAATACATATGCAAGCATGATCGTGGCCGCAATTTAAAACCTCGCACAAAACCAAACATGGTCTAAGGAGTTTGTGATGGGATCTTATTGGTCCAGATGGACACAGCTTGGAAATTTATGGGATCATGCAAAATATATAATATCCATTATCCAGAAATATGATAGAGTCATAGAGTGCAACCTTTAGCCAGTGGCACAGTCCAGAAATAGGAAAGGAATTGAAGGACCGGAAAGGAGTAAGTGATAGAACGAGGCATTCTTTTGAATTGATCACCTGCGATTATGGCCCGAGTAAATGGCAATGTGCAGTCACAGAAACCATTTCCCCAAAAGAAAGTGCAGAAGAAAAACAGCTGGTATAGATTGAAAATTGTCAAATTCAACCAATAGGCCTATGTTTGGACTTTGGACTATAGTGAATAAATTTAACTCCTAATTATTTATAATTGAAAATAAAATTATCTTACAATTGAAAAGTAAAAATATACAACTAAAAGGACATCCATAAGGTTGTCAAGGAAAAAGTTAAAAAATAAGGAACCCGTTAGGCATTTGAATATGAATTTCATAACTGGGCTAACAATATCAAATGCAAAGCATGAATCAAGTTCTTGCAAATGACATGCATGTTTTCTTTAATGAAGGCAATTTTTAACTGGGGGGAACTCATGGCGTACATGATCAATTGATCATAGAAGAAATGACTGTACATAGTAGCACTGAAAGTTGAAAGATTCAAATCACGTCTTCACA